>AP028909.1:6604540-7804540 GCA_036186465.1 Nesidiocoris tenuis
AACTTGAGTTTAAAAAATGCGCCAAATTGCAAAATTTCCAGGAGTATAAGAATTTTTATAAAGCACCCACTTGAATCAGAGACAAGTGATTTGATGAATCTATAAATTTACAAAACTGCAAAAATGAACTATACGCGAATTTATCCTCTGTACCTAAATCGTTACTTTTTTGGGGTTTCCTCATTAAGTTTGTGAGAAAAATCGCGCCAGTCTCACATCTTTCTCGGCCATCACGCTCCGATTGTATAAAGCACTTAAATATGTTTTAATACGCTGGTCTTTCGGTAGTAAAAATTAAAATTGTACCTTACTGTAAAAAATTATGTATTACCATTAACCGGCTTGAAAATTGTTAATACTTACCTTCGTTACATAAGAATTAATTTTATTTGAGAACGCGAACATTTTGTGAAAAATATATGATTCAATTTTCTTACATTCTTACGTTACGAGCATAAGTTCGCGTTCTAATTTAAATTAGAATATTGGACTCACAGTAAATTACTCTAAAATCCAATAAATTTCCAATTCACCCCCTAGATGGCCGAAAAAATTGTGACTAAAATTATGTATTATAGTTAAATAAAATTGGATATAGGAACGGTTAAAAAAAAAACATCGCAATAAAGAATTTATCTAGCACCCTAAACAAATTAATTGCACGATTCTTGATAGAATTTATTTTATCCCTTTCCTGGTTCCATGAGCTCCTTTAAAATTATTATGAAATGGAGCGAAAAAATAAATTTTCTAAAACATTCTAAAAATAGGACATTATAGGCACATCATTTTGTCGTAAAATAAGATTGTTTGTGATCCGTAGATGAATGGGTTCTAATCCTAAAAAACCTAAGAATTGCATGTTCATCTTTTATTTCTTTACTCATACGTTGTTGCGAGAGGATGTTGTAGATTTATTCATGAACTATAAGGAATTCTATTTATTTTTCATCTTACAGCTGCTGTCGGGCTTACGTAAATAGGCATAGGTTACGTAAATCCATACAGAATGCCCTTCTTGCTAGTAATCTTCGAGTTAATTAATGTAATGTGACAATTCTACGTTTTGCGCTATTAACGTTTTTTTTTTCAATATCAGCTATGATAATTGGTGCGAGGGTTTCTCTTTGCGTATGATAAAGTAAGTGGGAAAATTTAATTTGTTCCCACCATAATTTTTTCAAGGTGTGCGGGAAATCCTGAAATCTGTTCAGAATTTCTGTCTCTTGAATTCGCAAAATTGCATATTTTTATTCTGGTTTATGCTCGGACCTCTCAGCTCCCATTTCGCCGAGTTACAGCATCTGAATGATAGTAGAGAAAGTGGTCCTCAACCACACACACATCGTAGGTCTGAAGGGGTATTCATAGATAAGGAAAGGGGTGGAAATAAGGGGTTATGTAGGGGTAAGACTTGCCACCCCTAGGTGATTCCCCTCCAGGTGATTCCCCGGCCGGTGGAGGATGGTAGCTTCTTGGTGACCCCACCACGACGATATCAAGGTGGGGGTATGGAGACTTTAGTCGGCGGTCAAGTCTTGAGCTACACGGAGTTGTTGGCACCGGCAGACGTACAATGACGAACCCATAATACTGCTATAGATACCTACCTCCTTGAATAAAAAATAGGTGATGGTAATTGAGAGAACGTCTCCGACTGACTTTAACCCTCACCTATCGCAAACCGATATCGAAGCGAGTCCTTAAGCAAAAACGTTTTTGAGTCGTTCACTCAAGTATCCCAATGAGATCATTGCATGGGCGTGTTTCCAAAATCGATTCCCGTAAACCACCAAACAAAAATTGAAATGTTGAAATCAAAAGTTGAAACCGAAAGTAGAAATTGAATTGATATGAAAGTTTTTGGGACTGAAAGAGCTGAAAATTCGAATAAATAATATGTACCTACTGTGGGTTGTTTCGATTTCTTATGTTAATGCTCGCTACGATCCCAAGAAATTCACTTCAAAGTTCAGGGTTTTCTTGGTTTTAACAAAATCTTGACCGTGTAAAATTGCCATTTGCCAAGTGAGAAACACTTCTCTGAATTATGGTGATGATGTAATTTACCATCTAAAGCTCGGCAAAAGAGAAGGATTCTCAGTTATTGACCTCGTTCCCGATTCCTGACGATTTATACACAAATTTGGTTCCCAGTACAAACGCACGACTTATGGCTCCTTTTTGCATTGAGCATTAACCCCTAACATTCGGGTCGAGCCAATTCCAATTTTTCGTTCAGGAGCTATCAACTGGGTAGGGTTTTATTTCTATCCAGTAAAAGCTGTATGATATGAGCTGTTGTCTATTTCAAATTTTGAGAAGTGGGGTCAAGGCACGTCTCACTAGATAGTATGACTAGGTGTCCCTCAGTACCAAAAATTTTAAATATATTCGAGATGGGGACGATTACGTCAAAAGCGCTCGAGCTTGCAGAATAATTATAATTATTATAACTCCCAGAGTTGGTACGTCTCGAGCCACATATCTCTTGCCCTCGGCCTACTTCCCATTAATTTGTATCCTCACATGGGTGTATTTTGATATTACATTCCATAGGAAGTAGTTTTTGATTGTCTACGCAGCACGATGTACCTACGGGCGTAATGAGGGCTTTATCTGCGATATCCTATATGGTGGTGGTATCTATTCAGCTTATGCGGTGACTGTATGTTTCCACGATAGTAGGAGATAAGGTCGAACGGGCTAGTGAAACGGGAGGGAACCCAAGAGAAGGCAACTAATTTTAGTTCAAGTCTTGACCCGCTAGAGGTCTCTGGCAGTTTCTCCGCTGCCGACCCCATCCTCCAAACGCCTTTTCCTCCTCCCCAAGCTATAGAAGGTGGGGTTTGTTGTAGGGAACCCCAAATTAAAGGATAGGCAATTGGATTCCTATATTCAAATTTCTCGAAAGGCTCATGGCCTTCAGAAACAACAGTTAATTAGTGGCTAAATTGAGGCAAGAAAAATTGTTTTTGTTTACCCAGGCGAACGAGCAAATAAGAATCCTTGATTTTAAAAAATTAAATACTTCTGAACTTGCTTCGTCGATTAGTGTATTCTGTGTAAATTGGCCTCTATCGGATCGATAGGTACATAATATCTACATATTATGTCTGTGGTAGACTCACCAAAAAAGTCTTTACACTTTCACTCAAAGCCCATTGCCTTATTGCCAGTACCTAATAAATTGACCATCTGTGTAGGTTCATCAATTTTTATTTCTTTTTTGAACAGCAACAGATACCTACTTTTATATTTCTTCAAATAATAATCAAATGATTAATCTTAATTTTTCACCAATCTTCATTTGTCGAATCCAATTGATAAACCAGCCCTAGCTAATCCTCCAATTCCAGTATTGGTATAGGAAATCATAGTAGTTTCTTGCAGCTGATAGGTGTCGTAATACAATTTTCATACTCCTGCTGCCAAAATCGGTGATATTTATCGAACTTAATGTAATGTATTTTTCTCCTTTTTTGCTGCTTCTTCCTCCTTCTGCCGATACTTCAATGCTTCTCTCCTTCTGCGTCTTCTTTGCTGGTGCCTGGGACATAAACACTGCAGAGTCGATCTGGAGTGATTTCAGACCGGACGTTGGAAGAATGCTGGAATGCCCTTCAAAGGGTGAGTCGTTTTTCTGATTGTGGGGTAGTTTAGCACGAGCATGCTGTATTTGGGTATCTTTCCGTCATGTATGCATGGGTATCTGATGATTTTTGAAAAGGATTTTTTATATACCTTAATAGGCTGACAAATCGAGTAAATATGCATTGCTTCTGAGACAGCCTGCCTTGCGAATTTCTTGGAAATTTATGAAACTTAGTTTTTTTATCACTCCATGACCTTTTTATGGAAACTTTGTATCGGACAATACAATATTCCTATTTCGCACAAATCACTATCCCGTTTAAAATTTTCTTTTTGTCGAGAAGCCTTTCGAGGTGGAAGAGGAACAGTCGCCAAAAAGAAAGTTCATCCAACCTGAAACGTTTCAGCTCAAAGTAGGATCGGTTTTCTTTCCAGCCGATGGAATCCGAGGTTGAAGCAAACCGATTTTACCCGATGGCCCGTTCAGTTCACTGGTTGTCCGAAACGTTTCCGAAGGGGCAATGGGAATTCCCCTGACCCAGTGGCCCAACGTGGGTTCTTTTCAGGGAAGCTACGGTTGCTGGAGGATGAACTACGGTAGCTGTTCAAAAGTGAAAGAGGTCGGGAAAAGAAGAAAGAGGGAGAAAAGAGTAGTGAAGGGGTAGTTGTGTGCAGGGGAGGCTGTGCTGCGCCATGGCGGCTTCTGTCCATTGAGGCGTATGGACCCAAAGTGCGTCGTGACGTGTGTGAGCGGTTCTTTTGTTGAATGCGTAGCGCCGCGGAAGAAAACAATCAATATGCGTCTCCGCTGGCGTTTAAAACTGAAACGTATCGGTTCAGGGAACCGATTTTAATATTTCAACTCGAATTACTCTCGGGCCTAGTTCCTTGGAAGTATTACATAAGAAAGTACCCACATCCTCACTTATTTAAATGGGAATTAGGGGAAATTGCACAGGTTGTGTATGTTTTGGGGATGCATTTTTAACAAGGTAATTTCCCCCCGAGTTTTCATTTTTGTTGGCGTCTTTCCTCATCACGATAATCGTTTGCAATGGTTGATGATGTCTGACTCATGTTAGCTGTTTTGGCTGAACTGCAATTTCTGTCAATCACATTCTGACTCACGTTCGTGTAATACGGCATTTACAAATCAGAGTATTGTGAATTCATCATAAATTGCATGGGTGACATAGAGATACCTCCTGACCGGTCGCTCGTATCAGGTATTCGGCAGTTTTTTATGCTGGATCTTCAAGAATGACACTCCACATTCGAAATCAAACTTATCTCGGGCTTGGAAATTTCGGACAACTAATTACTTGAAAGGAGTCAATACCAAGAAAATCCAAGTACGAAAACGGTTTAGATACCAATAATTAGTAGTACCTACTACTAATTTATTTATCAAATAATTGTAATGAATATTGTGTCGCCTCGAGTGCAATTTCCGTGTTCCGTTTCATAAAGCGGTTGAATGCGCTCTCCACGTCGGAGTTCAAAATCAAATTTCTTCGCGAATAAAAACTCACAATTTGCCCCGACCATCGAACCGATTGTTATAGTACATGAACCCATTCATCGGTTCCTTCTCGCTGTCGTTGCCCATCAATTTTACGACACGCTCGCCGTCACGTAACATTATCCCCAAACCTAATCGGCTATATGCAAATATTTTATTGGGGCGACGCGTCGTGGCTCGTCACACATAAATTACACGCGATACACCAAGTGTCTGGTACGTGTGGGTGTGCCGTAATAAACATTAGTCATTACACGGGCTTCGTAGCTCCTCGAGGAAAAATAGGTACTCAACCTTACGACCCAGAGTGCGGTTTAGTTGTGGTGCATCTCAGGCACGACCCCTCCGGGTAATTGCCATTGCTAAGTTATTAAACTCTGGAAGGAATTCGCTTGCGGTTGTTTTATTAATACTATAACGATTCTTTCCATATTTGAGTCGGGCAATAGAAAATAATTTCAGCCGAGGGGATAAGTATGTAATTCTTTTGGAAATAAATAATACATCTTCATTACAATCTTAGGCCATAGGTACCATTACAGTCTATGCTTATTTAATACCAGCGTTTTCTGTACGAATTGTTCGAACGGCAAAATTAATAATAGGTAATGTGAATATTATGAAAGTTTTCTGGACGTACCGTGGATTCAAGGATTGACAATAATTCAAAAACAATTCTCAATTCTTGCTTTGCTCAGTTCTTAAAAAATAAAATAAAAAGTAAATCCTGTTACCGTCTCTAAAAACACTGGAATTTCATTTAGGTTAATCAGGTTTTAGGGTTACAACCTTGAAAAGATTTTTTACCGGTCTTGCAAGGATTGTTCAATGGAGCAGCCTCTTTTTATCTTCTTCTGGATGCACCTTCGCCACCCAGCGATGCACGCTTTTTATGCACTTTTCGCGCATGGGCGGTCGGCTCGCAATTTTTCCAATTTTTCAAAGTCTAGCGAGCAAAATGACTGCGAAAAGAAACGCCAAATCAGGCAGAACCGAATGCTTACTCGACTGGACGCGCCTGGCGCGCGTCTCGTGCTTTACCGGTTCAGTTCGCTCCCCAACGTTAATGATCTAATAAAAGCAAACTTTGCCCATGGCTTTCGACCCCGGGTTTTCGAGTACTGTATGAATTCAAAAATCGAATGGTGTAAAACTTTGGTGTTTATCGGAATCCGTTCGAAAATCGTGGCTAAATATTGCAGATATCGTTCAGAAAAGATTCCCGAATGAAATTTTCTCATCGAAATTCTTCGTAAAAATAATCAATTATCCGGGGTATTGAATAGCAGTATTTTTTCCAATGCTCCACGTATGGAATAAAATTACTCCTAAATGAAGGATTCCGCGAGTTGGGGAGCGGTAAATGAATCATACTACCATACAATAACAACTAAACGAATAACAAGTAAACGACGATATAGAAAACAAGTTTTCAATTCAAACAGACAAGCCTTATCGCGGATGGCGGCAAAAAATATTCAAAACAGGCATCTGTTTAATTGGCTTATTTGGATCGGATTTTTTTTCATGGCAGAGAAGATACCTACTGATGGGAAGAAGGGATAGGAGGGCACATGGTATTCTTCTGCAGTATCGGCGATGCTTCTCTTTTCCAATCTCAAAAACTGGTTCTACGGGCTTATGTTAATCACAGCATTGTTCTAACTGCTGGGAAGCTTCCCTTGTAGTTGGCTCAGTACGCATGTCTGTCGGCTTGTTTCTGCCTCAACGTTCTGTTTCATCCTTTTTTTCTTACTTAACTTGGCCGAGAACTTTTTTCAACGTTTTTGTCCACTTTTCCCCTTTACTTTTTACCGTAAAAGCCAGTGGAAAGGAGGTACTTTGAAAATAACTCCCGATGTCCCCTTCCCCTCACTATTGCAGCTTTGCAATTGTAATTATTCCCCATTGTTCCAAACCAATGACAATGGATCTTGTAATATTGAGTGCTAATTACTGTCAGCTTTTGCATTTCAATGACGGGGAATAAAATGGAACTTTGATGCGATTCTGAAATGTGTATGGTTTCCTAAGATGTGAATGATGTTGATGTTGATATTGATTTTATTCGTGCTTTTCATAATGGGATTTTCGATCTGCTGTTTTCTTGTGAAAGACTGGGAAATATATTGCAATTTCCATATAAGTAGTTACCATCATAAAACGTGGAACAAGAAGTGTCTTGTAGGGTTAGGTTTTAATCTGCTTGTCGACCCAATAGAAATAGAATCTGCTAACACTTCATACTCGTCAATGCTGCATCTGTTGATAAACGCATTTTTCGTATAAGCAACGAAAAACTCTACCCTGTCCAAAATCACAAGGCTGGGTGGAACTTTCAGCTGAGACGCCATGATTGTCTCACTTCCTGCCTGTGGAGTTGTTCCGTGACGTGCAAGTTGGGAGAATATGCGCTGTTCTACCGTGATTACACGCTCTGCCATCTCTTCTAGAAGGAAAACTTGCGGCCTCCTCGTCATTATTTTCTTCGGGGTCAGACTCATGCCTTCAGGCGAGAAAACTGCTCCTGATCACGACCGGCAGTTTTAGAAAAGTGTAGTTTCAGATAGAGTTGGCCGTGTGAAAGATTCCGATCGGCGAGGCTACTTTTCAAAATACAGTCTAGCATGCCACTGCTTATCGCGTGATGTGGTCGGAACGGCGGATCTGTAAAAAGGGAGCACATTTAGTCCGATTTCTACAGTTGCGTTAATTTCTACCTCCGTTTACTCGCTCTTTTAGTCGGAAAGAAAAATCTTGCATTTTGGCAATTCATGGACGAAGTTCGAGTTGGTCCGAAGATACATGCAACTTGGCGAAGGATCTTGGATTCCCTTCTGCATGCCATATGCCTGCTTACTTAAGTCAGGAATTTCCGGGCTGAACAAGCACCCGGGGACACCTCGTGATCATCTGCTGTTGAAACGAGCACTCTCACCCCGGTATTTCGTATTCACCCGGAGCCTCGTATCTCCAAATTGACTTGGAAAGCTGTGTCGAGCCTCGAAAGCAGGTGCAGAAGTGTTGAAGCGGCGAAATTTCACGCCAGCGGGGAAAAAACGTACAGCCTCGTCTGGCCTCACCTTTTGCCGACCCTAATCTTAATAAGAGGAGCAAGGAGCGAGTGGCGCGTTGCTGAGATGATAACAATTCTAACAAGACCGCATTTCCTCTCCAACAGATTTATAGCGCCTTCTTCCCCACAACGGACCACCAGCTATGCTTCTTATCTAGGCCGCATCCCTTACCACTACACGTCCTTCTCCCAGCACAACGGCTTAGGTATGCTGATAACAGCCAATTAAATTCGTTCGCACTATACGCCTGCTGACAAAGTGGAATTGAGTATCAGCTCCAGGCCAACTTAGGAGGTCAACTAAGGTGTGAAGACTGACTCCTCATTGTTTTCTTCTCGTTATATTGCAGATTGGTTTTGCCATGAGTTAATTTTATACGATTACAAATGACACAATTGAAGGACGAAAATTTTGATTAGGTATGTCTCTCAACCCATTTGATTAGTACTACATCAATGGTGGGAATTTCCGTTTTTTGGCGAGTGGCCCACTTTTGTTCCTAAATGGGACCTACGATCTAGACTAACTTCCAGACAATATTCCATGCGGTCAAGGCTGAGACGATGTGTCTTTTTTCAAAATCCATAATTTATAATAATCAAAAATCCATACCTTTTTCCTTTCCAAATCCCCTGAAATTATTATCAATCACCTCCAAAACGTTGGAACTCCGATAATCATGACCGTTTATCCTTCCGCTGCTCAACCCGAGAACTGAAGGCGATTCTTCAAGTAGCCCGGAAAAATAAGAGCATCCTTCGAATTCAAAACTTTTTACAGCTCAAAGCCGCAACCTCTCGTTCAAACAAATTAACGGAAGTTAGTTTCAGTTTACACTCCTCTGCCGAGCGGAAGCGTTCCCACAGCACACCCTTTAATCACTCCCTTGAGCGAGTTTTTTACGAGATTTTTTCCAACGAAGAGGCCTCTTTAATTTCTAACGACTTGACCAAAAGGGGTTAATAACTAGGGGTTACTGACGACCCCTTCTGTGAGACGATGACATGAGACACGGTCTTTTGTTTCATGGTCCTCTCGCCCGAGAAGGGGATGAGATGATAAAAGTTGAAGTGTAGGTATACCACCAAAAAAAGTTTCGCGCTTCGTTCAATGGAAAGTAACGGTAAACGGCTGAACGCTGGCTCTTTGTTTGATCAACAACGAACAAATTTTCGTATTTAAATTTGAATACTGAGATTAAATTTGAACATTTGCGCCCTTGTCTACCGGGTGAAGGAAAACACGAATTTATTATTTATATAAATTAGACAAATTTTTTTTTTTTTTTTTTTTTTTTTTAATATTTTTATTGCGCCAAGTATAACTTATAAGCAATATTAGTTTGATAATTACGGTAATTGAGTCTGTGGTAAGGCTAAGATACTCAACCTAGCTTACATTGATTCTGGGTTATTGTGCACTAATGTTCACTAAGGATCACTGAGGTTGGGACTCACTGAATACACTATGACAGCTCCCACTTCCACAGATCGTGAGGTTTTGTCCTCTTCAGTCGTCTGACGAGGCCGTCAACGTCGAGTAGCTGGACTGCTTCTTCGTTGACGTGGCCTATAAGCCTCTTCTGATGGGCCAGGGCTTGATTCCGTATTACTTCATCTACCAGTGGGACTTTCAGTTCCAGGTGCAGACGAGCATTTCTTGTATAGCGATACGCATCAACAATTGAGCGTAAAACATTGTTTTGAAAACGCTGAATGATTTCACGGTTGCTAGGAGCGGTGCAACCCCACAGTTGTGCACCATAGGTCCAGACTGGCTTGAGGACCTGATTGTACAAAGTGAGCTTATTTTGAATGGACAGTTTTGATTTACGTCCAATAAGCCAGTACATTTTCCTGAATTTGGCAGTAAGTTCAACCTTCTTCTTTTTGATATGATGCTTCCAGCGAAGTCGAGCATCCATGGTTATTCCTAGATACTTGGCTTCGTTGGCGTGTGGATCACCTGTGCATTAAGACGAAGTGGCAAGTAGTCAATTCTCTTATTGGTAAAATCGACATGAACAGACTTCATCTCATTCATTTTAATTCTCCATTTGGTTGTCCAGTTCTGAAGATTCTTGAGTGATCTTTCTAATTTAGGTATGGTATCATAGTTTGTTTCACCAACGGCAAGGATAGCAGTATCATCTGCAAATGTTGCCAGTGTATTTTCCTCTTTTCTGGGAGATCGCTGGTATACAGGACGTACAAGAGTGGGCCAAGTACGCTTCCCTGCGGGACGCCAGCTTGAATCCTAGTTGCGCCTGAGCAGGCATTTTCGTATCTAATTCGGAAGAATCGATCTGACAGATAAGACTGCATTATTTCAGCATATTGTGCAGGCAGCAATTTTTTGAGCTTATAATTCAGACCTTTGTGCCAGACTCTGTCGAACGCTTGCGAAACGTCGAGAAAACCGCCGAACATACTTTTTTGTTTTCTAGTGCCTGTTCTATGATGTAAGTGATCCGGTGCACCTGATCAATGGTTGAATGTTTGTGCCGGAATCCAAATTGATGTGCAGGGATTAGTTTCCGTTCTGCCACAACTTTAATTAGCCGTTTGTGAATAAGCTTTTCAAACAGCTTCGATAAGACTGGTAGAAGAGAGATGGGGCGATATGATGACACCTCTTCAGGGGGTTTACCAGGTTTTAAAATCATAATAACTTCAGCAAGTTTCCATAGTTGCGGAACATACCTGAGTTTAATCGCTGCATTGATGATCTGAGTAATTTTGACAATGGCCTTACGGGGAAGGTATTTCAAGATTTGACCTGTGATCAGGTCGTATCCAGGAGCCTTCTTTGGGTTTATCTCGGAGTTGATAGTTTTTTGGACTTCTTTTGACAGTAACTAGTGGAATTTTAACATCTGTATCAGTGAGCGGAACTTCTTCCAGTGGGGGTTCGTCAGGACTACCAGGGAACGGTTTGAAGGTATTTGCTAAATGACGTGAAAAAATATCTGCCTTCTCCTGATTGGTCTTAAACCATTCGTTGTTTGTAGGGTTTTTGATGGGTGGTGCTTGGACAGTAGGCCTCTTGAGATGCTTCGTTGCCTTCCACAGAGAGTAGTCGGTGTTTTGATGGCTAGTGAGGGACATGATGAATTCTTCTTGGGTTTCTTCCTGTATTTCATTCATTATCGACTTGAGTTCATTGGAAATCCGGTACCATTCCGATCTAAATGTTGGATTCCTTGTATTTTGCCATTTTTTCCTAGCTTTACGTTTTTCTTTGATTATTTCGATGATTTCTCGTGGGTAGTTTAACCCAATAAGTTTCTTTCGAACTTCAGGGGTGTTTTCCAATGCAGTCGATTGAATATCATACACAAGTTTTTCAAGTTCACTGTCAAGAGTGGCAGGAGTTGCAATGGTGGTTCCAAGGTTGATGAACTGATTAATGTCAACTTTGAACTGGTCCCAGTTTGTTTTTTTATTCACAAGGGCTGGATTATGAGGTTTTTGGATGATTTTCTCACTCAGTGTTAACGTTATGGGTGAGTGGTCCGAACTAAGGTCAAAAGACTCTTCAATCACAGCATAATTTGCTGAAACATTTTTCATGATGAAGAAGTCGAGCAAATCAGGTTTTTTAGATACATCTACAGGCCAGTGGGTAGGTTTGCCTGTAGACAACGGTGTGCAGTTGTTTGACTTAACATAGTTGTAGAGTTCTGTTCCGCGTGATGTGCTGAGACGCGAACCCCAGTAAGTATGTTTGGCATTGAAGTCTCCACCAATGACGAAACGATTGCCTATCTGGTCAAAAGCTTTCTCAAAGTCCTCTTCATAGACAGTAGGTCTTGGCGGGCAGTAAATGCTTGCAATCGCTATTTGATATGATTTAGTATCGACCATAATAGCACATATCTGGAATTGTTCTGTTTCAATTTTGTTGAGTTCATGATGTTTTAAATTTTCTCTGACCAGCACTGCACTACCACCGCGTGCCTTATTGCTCGGGTGGAGAGCTCGATAGCATTTGTAGCCTTTTATGGTAATGTATGATTCTTTTGTAAAATGTGTCTCACAAACAAGACAAATGTCAATTTTATTGAGATGAATGAATGCCTCGAGCTCAAGCCTTCTGTTTTTAAGCCCATTAGCATTCCACGACATAATTCGTAGACTCTTCATTTTGATTGTTTCTTGAAAAATGAAAGGGAGGACTTAGGCTTATTTTCAAGAACTCCCAATCTATGGCTTACGTTAGCCAGTGTGGCTTCCATTTTGCTCTGATTTGCAAGTATAGTTTGCAATATGATTTTAATATCTTCCTTGTCATTTGGCAGAGGGTTTAATGACTGGGGAGTTTTTGCTCTTGCTGCCATTGCATAAGAGTGCTGATAGAGACCAAATTGCCTGTGTTTCTCAGCAATTGGCGTTTTCACTTCAAATTTTGGTTTTTGTGGCTTATTTGAATTTAGAGGAGTAGTGGTCTTTGTTTCCTGAGTCCTAGATTTATGTTGCAGGGCAGCTTTGATTGCAATTTCACACTTTCTATAATTTGCTGTGTGCGGTCCGCCACAATTGGCACATGTAGGTTCAGTAGATATGGGCTTCCTGCAGACTTTTGTTTCATGGGCTTCACCACATTTAACACAACGTGGATTCTTCTTGCAGTAATTTTGAGTGTGGCCAAATTCCTGGCACCTCTTGCATTGAGGAACAATTTTGACAGGATTCAAATGTTCAAATTTAACTTTAGTGGAATACAGTTTAATTACTGCATACACTTTTTCAGGGTCAGTCCCTGCCTCAAACTCCACTATATACATGTCAAGCGGGTCCTTGGTTTTGAATTGTAATTTTGGAGTAACCTTCAAGACTTTAAGATGGGGATACTCATTCTCTATGGCTTCGTGGATGATGGTTGGTTCAATTTCTCTTGGGAGTCCTTTCAGCATAACAGTAAAGGGCCGCCCTTGTTTGTCTTGAAAGGAATGGAAAGGATAGTGTTTGTTTTCCAAAAAATTGACCACAGCTCGATATCCGTCTGAGCTACTGGCGTTCACTCTTATTTCACCACTAGCCAGCTTTGCTAGTGTGATAGCTGAATCGATAGCTTCCAGCTCTGTTTTCAAGGTTACAAAACTGTTGCCGTTTTGGAGGGGTCTTAGATAGACTGGAGGCGGTTTGAATATCTTAGGTTTTAGCTCAACTTGTACTTTATGTGATTGTTTTTCAGGAGTATTATTTTTCCGTTTTCTTTTTCTGCTGGGCACGGGTATAAATTGAACGTCATCGTCTCCTTCATACGTCTCCCCAGTTTCGACCGCAAGTAGATCTTCATCTGTGGTGTAACCATCTTCATTTTTCGTAGTTTTATGCTTCATGATTTTTATTTCATGATTGAGTTGACGAATTTGCTCATCACTCGCTTTGATTTTCTTTTCCTGAGCCGTAATATTCCCTTGAAGCCGTGAATACAAGGTTTTAAGCTCAGAAAATGATTTTCTTTCATAGACAATAATATCATTTGTCTCTTTTAGATATCCAGTTAATGATTCAATGATTGTGAACAACTCACCGATTGGTTTTTGGACTGGTAGAGATTGGAGTTCATTGATACCGTTCAGCTCAGCCTTCGCTTGCGCCACCGCCGTCTCAGTTTGTTTTAAAACATCTAGAACGACGATGTCGACCGCCGCTTTACCTTGCTGGCTCATCGTATTCACTTCGGTCTCACATAATTAACCGAAACAGCACTGAGTATTGTTATTTTCACTGTAGTTCGAGCGCGATGTTTCCTCTTCGAGGTCTCGGACACGACTATTTAGACAAATAATGATTCTTATGACACCATGATTTGCAATATCTTACACTACTTCATTCTGTGTAATCAGTAGCGTTACCAGATCAAATTAGTCTTGAACTCGAGGGATTGTACTTCAGAAACTTGTAATGCACACCTCAAAATATAGCACACAATCGTAATGATTCCACAAATGAACCCTCCGTTGAATAGATACATAATTTGGCTGGTGATAAGATTGTTCAGACGAAAAATGACTCGAAAGATCGGCTCAAATGCATCTCAGTTTCCATGGGCCCATTATTTTCCAGCAGTGGAGCATATTTCCATAATAACAACGTTCCTTTCTGCTTTGGTTTCTCCCGGAGTCGGGAAAACAACGAAAACTCGGTAAAAACGTTCAGAGTCAAGGAAGAGGTTAAGGGGTAGGTTTCTGTGAGAGGATAATAAAGATACTCAGCCGTGGGGTATATCTGCATAATATGGGAGCCAGGCCCGGCCAGTAATTGGCGGAGGCCGGAGGCGTAGCGCCAAACTACTCGTTTTCTTCAAGCATACAGCCATACTACTATATCTATCGTGATCCGCCGTGAATTTCTTCACTCTTTTCGAGTAGTTTAATTGGCATCAACAAACTAACAAACAAATCCTCAGATCTCTCCTTTAGATTGGGATCATTTCTTAGCCGGCCCTTCCCACCCGTCTCTTCAAACACAATATGGCCTCCTGTCCACAGTTTTTCTCCTCAAAAACACGCGAGGTGGATTCGTTAATTCGTTTGTCGTGCACCGAGGAGAACGCCTCGTCAATATTTTTCACTTGGAGCACGCTTTGTATCGTATCTGATTTTTTGTTACTGACTCTACCTATCTATATACTAGGGCAGAGGTGAAAAGCTCACGCATCTCTCCAGGTAATTCTCTTAGGTATAGAGAGGAATCAATGGCGACTTGAGCTGCTACTAGAATATCTGAAATCTAATTTTAATTCATATGCTCCGAAACGAACTGTTAGTTATTCAACGTAATTTTAAGGCCAGAAGAAGACATACCACTTCGATTTCTTCGTAGGACTACCATCTAGCACATTCTCTCATCTTCCACTAGTAGAACTTATTTGCTGTGCCTACAATAAATTCCTCGGTCGAGGCGTTGACCTTTGGGAGCGAGTTAGTATAGCACGTACCGCGTAAGCTGTTCTACGCTGTTGTACCCTCTTGCAGAAGCCTGGACAGGGTGGGAGTGAGGGCGGGGGAATATGCGAGTGCATTATAATTAGACAGACGGGTTCCTCGCGGCCTCGACCGAGCAACGTCCGACCTGATCCTCAGACTAACCTCCTGGAGGCTGCAGTGGACGAAGACCTCGAGCGATTTACTCGTCTGTTGGAGAGAGACCGTAGAGTGGTAAGGATGCAGAAGCGTGGGCGTGCAGACGAGAGAAGAGTCCGGTCCAGTCTGAGCTGGCCAAGGCTGACTGACCTAAGACTACTAAGTCATTTGTTTGGGCAAGGTATCTTACGCACTTGTCGTTTATATTCCTCTTAGTGCATTTTTGGCTTAGCGTGAAAATGCTTTTTCATCGAGGATTTATGCCCGATCGAGAATTTAGCTCCACACACTCTCCACTCGCCAGTCGAGCGATCTAGCCATTGGGTGAAGACCTAGGAAAAGACTATCATGATACCTACACTTAGCAGAGTTAAGTTCAGCGACGTTTCCATCAAGCACACGTAGAGGAGTTTACCGATTCGTCACATTATGGAACTAGTAATAAGGAAGTGTGAGGTACGGCTCTCTCTTGGCTTAAAACGTTCTCTCTATATCTATATGATTGTGAATTCCTTCCGTTTATTGCCTCGGTGCATTTGGTGTTTAATGATCCGATAACAACCTTGAAACTCTGCCCGACTCACATTCCCACCGATGTGCATCGGAATGCGTGATATTTGGCTAATTACAGCTATGGCATGCCGGTACATTATTGTTGCCTACGTTCTGGCCTGAAACTCTTTGAAAACTTGACTAATATTGAGCCTTTTTTGATATTTTTTGGTCTGTTAGCGGAGGCCTGCTCTGGGCAAACCATATAAATATGGATATTATTATGGATTCCATACACCTGGAAATTCCAGGCTGGAATCCCTTGACCCAAGTAGAACGGTATATGGATAAACCTTTACTGTTCTGCCAACTAGTGATACCTCAGTTTATTGTCTATCCGAACCGCGATTTCATTCAACTAATACCTACTATAGAAGAACAAAAGTAGTTGAAAGAAGCGATAGAGATGGAAAGATATGAGCGAAGTGGGAGAGTTACCCTCCAGCTCCCTTCCATGTAGTGTACAGAAGCTGCGGCTGGGGATGGGGCTCACAGTGCTCAGCCTCCTCAGACGCCCCCTCCCCTCGCCGGTTGGCAGAGCCTCTGCCGCCGATCCGACGCACCTCCAGAAACTCTTGAGATTTTTTACCGGCCACTCGTGTGTGTGCGCGACTTCAATTTGTGTCACGGAGTTCGTGCGCGAATTTTTCGGGCGTGCAGACGCCGGTGCGGCCAGGTCAACAACGACCATACGATGGCTGCGACGGAGGTGAGTCCTTATCAATGAATGACAGGCCCCTTATCAGTTATTGATAAGCTGGACCACGTGGGCCGGCTGCTTGCATAAGGAGCAGGTTCGATTATTTGGTAATTAACTGATTGACTTGCAAGTAGGTTCACTAGCAAGCTCTCTCTCATGGTTTCTCAGATCAAGGGCCATCTAAAGAAGGGATTGAACAGGTGAAATAGGGCGATATAGGATCGTTACACTCGCGGTAATAGATATTCAATATTTAGTTATTGGGTTTCACGACCTAATGATACCTACTTCATGAAAAAATCAGATCAAGGCTGCTTCTAAGTTTTTCTTTATCAAGTGGGCCTATTAGTCTTTTTCTCCCCAAAACGCTATTGCTTTTTTGATATGCGCTTATTGACTCATGTTGGCGTTCTACATAATATCAACATTTTTATTAGGCAGGCATATAGAAAACAAATTTCTGATGAAAGTAGGTACCTGTTTGTTCGGGTACCTAGCTCTTGAACGCGGGAGTTCTGCTAGTCTGGCCGAGGATCATCCAGAACCGGACCGGTTTTTTCGTAAATACTAAGAAGGTGGGGTAAAGGAAGGTGGGGAAGGATGAGCCCGGACCTGCCTCAAGTGATCCACCGTTAACCTTCTCGATCGTTGCAATCCAAATGTGCGACAGCTGTTTTTCCCAAACGTCACGACCAATTTTCAATTGCATCCCTTAACGCTAGATACCAGACTGTTCGCGGTAGCAACCTCTTTGGCCTCGGCTGACTTCCAAGGTTGAACCTGTCAGTCGTATGGCGGCGTGAGAAACTTGTCCAGACGTTGGCCTCTTTCAACAACTCTATCATGATTTGATTCACCTCAAAATATGTTTAGGAGTTTTTCGAAGCAGAACTTTTTAACAAGGAATCGCTACTCTAAATTTATTATCATTAAATTGATCGCATAATTATGTTTTGACGTATTTATGCCTATCAGTTGCTCTAAAGGACATTCTTTGAGTGAATGGCAAAATGGTGGTTGGTAGGTCAAGATCATATCCCTCCATTTGAATTCTCACATATCGTTGACAGATGGTAGTCGCCTGATTTTTGACAGAGTTGAAAAAAATCGAGGGCTTCGTTTTGAACATGTCGTTTTTGGTTGCTTCAATGCCGGTCAGCGTAATAGTTTGTTCTTGATTTGAAGAATTCTTTATACCCAAACTAGATCATGCCAAGAAGCGCAATAACAAAAACCAATGCCAGTTCTCCTCGAAGGAAATAAAAGCAGGATTACGCTATCATCGGAGACGTAAGCTGACCGCAAATGGTCGAACTGAACGAGGTATCAATTGACTCCTGTGTTCAACTTGGAAAAAAGACGCATGAGAAAAAAATGAAAAATGCGGAAAAAAGCTCCGAGAATCAAATGCAGCTCTAAAAAAGAAACAGCGTGACATTGAAGTTTTTCAAGAGGCGCCGGGTCGCTTCGGAAAAAGGACAATTGAAGGGTCTTGAAATTCGGAAGGCGTTCTGGCTACCTGAGATGCCCGAGGCTTTGGTCGAAGTTTCTGAAGAAAGATTTGAAGACGCTCGTGCCAGCTGTCATACTTTTTATACTACCTGTTGACAACTTGACTGAGGGCGTCGGACCGAAAAATCCCGGCATGGTGTTGAGAGTTTTTTGCCCTTCTGCACTGATACTTCACAGTCGCATGAAACAGCATACTTCGCCGCAGCTTCACCAACTTCGGGACTTGATGAATGCATTTCGAATGAAACAATGAAAGATTGAAAATTAATCCCAAAAATGTTAATATGATTGGAAAATCCTCCAGTACATAAAAAGGTGGCATTTTTTAGATTTGAAAAATGCCTGGTGCCATGTTCGGAACGAGTAATCGAATACACGCTTAGGCGTTTCTTTTTTTTCGTTTTATCCCTGTCTTGGACTCAAATTCTTTTTTCATCGTTGCCGCGGAGGTTGTGTGGCTCTTATGCCTCTCGAAGTAATTTGCTTAGCTTACCAGGTTCAATACGCCTCGTAAACCGGTTTTGTACCGAGTCGATTTTTGTTTTTATTGGTCTTTTTCAGTCTCCGATTTGAGGTCAATGTAGCTTATTTGCTCGTTTCTTATCTTAATATGGAATACCAACATTATATCTCAGTGGGAATGATAATTCTATGGAATATGATTGCTAACCGATAGTGATGGAAAATGGGATTTTTTTGCTGTAATTTCAGGAAACTTGAGTAGAATTATTCAACGTTTTTCGTCCGTTTCGACCTCGGTTGTGCCAAACAAAATAAACGTCCACTTGTATGAAATGATCATCTTCCTGCTCGCTCTTTACATTGGTAAAAACTTAATAAGCACAATGCGCTTGAAAAATACCGATCATTCTGGAAAGTTCCAAAAACTCTATAAAGCGGCAATAATGTCAAGGCTATTTTCAAAATGAAAGAAAAATCGGATGCTATATTGTAATCAGCTAATAGATTTATTTATCTTTAATTTTCTCATTTATGGTTTCCCCGATTGCGTTCATTTTTGAGCGTTTATCAGTGTTTGTCAAGTGAATAGGTGCACCTTTTTTCTCATTTTTATAGGCTCTTGGTCATTAGTTTTCTGGGGTTAGGGTTAATTTCCTTTGATTATTATTTTAGGCGTTTTTTTTTTTGGGAAATTTAATTAATGTTAATTTAAATATTAGGCTCACGGCAGTTTAATGCGATTCGGAATTGTGAGCTATGGTTCATGTTTATATCGGCTCTCTAAATGGCGAATATTTCTTCATTTCCCAGTGCACAGGAAATTATTATCTCTACTTATACCGAGTAAATATCGCCGCGGAGAGAATATAACCGCCGAAAGTCGGCCGTACGCATCAGATGGTATTTGAGACGTCCTTGAGAAAAACGAGCTGTGCAGAGGTTGGAGGTAGTATCTTTGTTCATTATACTTCGTTTTTTAAAAGAGCCGCACAGGCCCAGGGGGTCGACGCTAAAAGAACAAGAGAGGAAACAAAGTAACAAAAGTCTTTTCCCATCTGTAATCCAACCGAGGTTTTTGCTAAGCTATAGAGCGAGTTAAAGATACTATTTTTGCCTATAAGAAGATTACTTAGAAGATTACCATCGAATTTTGAAATTATTGTACGTCTCAGGTGGGCCCGAACTATCATCTGGTTTTATAGTGATTTGTGGGCCACATTATTTCAAATTTATTGGAATGCATTATTCCCGTTCATTGGAAATTATCTAATTTCATGAACGTCTGTTGCTCGACCGCCAACCTTGTCAACGGTTCTGCCAGCAATTATGACTGAAGAAAGAGCTGGCAGACGAGCTTCTGAACATATGCACGATCTCGTACTCGAGGAAAGATGATTACTCTCTTCCACAGGTGCTCTGTACACGAAGGAGGAAGCAAACAGAAAGGAGGAGGAAGATATAAAAATTAGTAAGCGAAAGAACGGGCGAGCGAGGGCGGTTTTAGAAAAGGGTTGAAAACCATTTGAAAATAAAAGAGGACAGACAGCCACTCGCTGCCCATCTGGCATTATGTCAAAAGAAGAAAGCCAAGGATGGGGGCTCATACCTACCAAACTTAACCCTCACCTTTACCACTTCCTCCTCGTAATGAGACCGTAATGGATTAGGCTGCTCAACTTGTTACTTTATTCACGAGGAGTCCGAGGATTTTTTTAGTTCGAAATACGAAGTTCGGGTGGATGCCAAGAGGAAGAAAAAAGTTTACACCTCATTTCCTTCAAGTGAAAATCTCAGGAAGGAGGGTCCAGTCACGTGGCCGACTCCCCCTCTGAAAAAACTTATTATGCATATTGCACGGAACAAGTTCTTTCCTGAAAGGGATGGTCACTTTTAAAATCTCCCTTAACTTGGTTAACGGGGGAAACAATCCGGACGTCTCATTTCAACTTGACAGGTGTTTCAAATATTCAGGATTTCTCCGGCCGAATTAGCCGAGACCGAACCGAGGAAACCACCTATTCATAAGTGATGGAAGGGCATTTCCTTTAAGCAAAAGTCCGACATGTTTATGTTGTTTCGAGTATTCCTTCCCAGTGCGACCACCTCATGCGTTAATCGTATCCTCCGGCATTGCACTATCATTATAATCGATAATACTACGGTTTCAATATCATCTTTATTAGTATTGCAATCAGTTGTGGCCATTACGTAGGTACCGGATGAATTGCAGCAGCGATAAAAATTTACGGTGGAAAAAATATCAACTCCTCCCATAAAATTGCCTTCATAAAGGCCGTCATAACTTCGATGGTATTGATCCTTGAATCAACGCGTAGTATCTTGGTTATTTCATTAGATTCTATATAAATATATAGGACGGTTTTATCGCCTCACCCACAGATGAAATAACATTCCTAACGCCTCGAAAACCAATTTTACTTAATAAGCATTGATTGTGCTCATTAGCGCGAGTGTTTAACAATATTTTAAAGCTCCGAAGAAAATATTTTCAAGCTGAACGGGCGCGTAGGCCCTAATTTGTCGCCGTTTTCTCACTTTACGAGGAAAATCCAGGTGTAGCGGCAACACTTTCATTAACCGTCGTGTCGACCTGGGAGACCAGTGACAATTAAGAATCCATTTTATATCCATTAGACTTCTCCACTCTTGGAAAAAGAGAGAAAAAAGGTTTCGGAATAGCTCCGCCCTCTGTTCGACCCCCTTGTTCTCTCCGGGAAAAATGTCAAGATAAATAAATCCCCCAGTTAACGGAACGAGAACAGGAAAACGGCATTTCGATAAGCATCACCAACGCAGGACGTGTTTGTTCTTTTTCTACGACCCAACTCACCGATGTTATTTCTTATCGGTTTTTGCGCAAATGGCGCTTTGTTGAACAAAAGTTTGACCGGCGGGAATAAAGTTTGTAAAAGTTACCAACTTTTACCAACCTCCACGACCCCAGCGAGGCAAAAATCTGTAGAACAAAAGGCGCGTTGGAAATACAATACGCTTCCGAGTATAACATCCTGTTGTATTTACCTTTTAGAGGCCGTTATTCTCGTGTGGTTTATTTTGAATACTTGGAAAAAATGCGATTTCATGTTTCCCGATGATAGCGTATGTTTTTCAATTAAGATAAGAAAAATTAATTTGAACTTTCTTCTGGAACGGACTTGGAGCGTCATTTCATCTATATTGTTTTCATACATAGAATTTGTGTTTTTTAATACTCTTTTTATCGAGGGTGAAGTGGCAACATGGCCTAACTCATTTTTCCTAAATTTTCAGGAAACACCAATAATGTTTTCTGACGGTGTCAAATATAATGAGGAGGACTATAAAATAGTTCATAAATTTTATGAACTCGATTTTCTACACAATTTCGTCCAACTTGAGAAAAATTTGAATCTAGAACCAATCTTAGCTTCACCCTCGATGTACATATGCGTATGTTTTTCTATCAGGTTTTGGTTTATTCCCATGCTTCATGTGGTATCTCTATTCACCATATGAGAATCCTAATAGATGAAATGCTCCATCACAGCACCACACTGTATTTAAACCGTTCGATTCTCGAGGAAGATTTCTATCTGACACACGACGTGACCATGTAGTTCCGCCATTCGTATTCATGTGACGCTGAATGCAACCTAATTTCATCGGGGATCTCTCAAATTTGAAATTTCCCCAGGATTATACCTCTGGCCGAAGTTGGTCGTCTGCCGCAATAGAGCGTATTATTCTTGAAGCGCTGCCGCCGATGCGGTGCCGATTCATTCGCCGCGAGACACCGCCTGAACTATTTCGGCTCAATATTGCTCCGAGGTATTATTCCGTTTGAACAATCTAGAGAAACATTTACTGTCCGCCGATCGAATTATATTTCGTGGCGCATATCCTGGGCTAGAATACACAAGCAGGCCAGTTCACACTCGAACGCATTTTCCAGTTGTTATATTCCACATAAGGCACCAACCCACGTATAAGGTTTCGATGTCCCTTTGTCGGCGTGCGCTATCAATTCGATATTATGCGCTTGGCTATATTGACTTATTGGCGTCGGGGTTGCGTAGAAATACATTGAGCGCGGTTTCAAACGCGTATTCATGCAGATAGTTTGAATAATCTCAAGGCATATAAAGTCAAAATGTTGCTCGCAATAAACGCGTTTCAGGTGCCTCTACCCAGTGGAGGTACCCACTGAAAATTTATCTCTCGGTCTTAGAAAATGTTAAGTGGTAGTGCATTTCCTGGCAGTATTTTGAACTTCAAGCTCAAACAAGTTTCACCACAAAGTGAATTCCAAGATTTGTAACAGGAGCCCCGTTAGTTCGCTAAAACGACGGCCAAAAATGTCAAAGATGCCTCTACTCGAGGTGTGGCAGCTGTACTTTTACACTTTTTTTTATTCCTTCGTTCCTTCCTGATTCGTGAAACGGTCGCTTCCTGACTGGGGAGCCTCCCACTGAGCAAGAGGCTTCACTCTCTCGTACTTCACGCTCGAGTGACGGCTGACAATCGGCTACGACTTCGTGTGCCATTTTGTTTCTGTGGCAACAATGTCCGTCCCGACGCGAGCTCACGCGATGCTCGAACCTACGATCTTTGCATCGTACAAATCAAAAAGCTCTTCCTTTTTTATCTTGGAACTTGTAGTTTTATTTCCTACTTTTTCTTGCTTGGCTCTACATTTCTCTTTTGTTTAGCACGTGAGACAGGCACGTACCTAGATTTTAATTTGGGGAGGGGGGGCTAAAAATTAAACTCACAATGAAACAGGAACTTATAATTGAAGTCATACTCACAATAAAACCGAAACTCAAACTCATAATCAAACTTGAAGTCAAACTCACAATGGAACAGAAACTCAAACTCATGATCAAACTCGAAGTCAAACTCACAATGAAACAGAAATTAAAACTCATGATCAAACTCATAATCAAACTCACAATGGAACAGAAACTCAAACTCATAATCGAACTCGAAGTCAAACTCACAATGAAACAGAAACTCGAACTCATAATCAAACTCGTAGTTAAACTCACCATGAAACAGAAACTAAAACACATAATCGATCTCGAAGTCAAACTGACAATGAAACAGAAACTCAAACTCATGATCAAACTCGAAGTCAAACTCACAATGAAACCGAAACTAAAACTCATAATCGAACTCATAGTCAAACTCACGATGACAAAGAAAATCTAACACACAATCGAACTCGAAGTCAAACTCACAATGGAACAGAAACTCAAACTCATAATCGAACTCGAAGTGAAACTCGCAATGAAACAGAAACTATAACTCATAATCAAACTCGAAGTCAAACTCACAATGAAACAGAAATTAAAACTCATGATCAAACTCATAATCAAACCCACGATGACACAGAAACTCAAACTCATAATCGAACTCGAAGTGAAACTCACAATGGAACAGAAACTCAAACTCATAATCGAACTCGAAGTGAAACTCACAATGAAACAGAAACTATAACTCATAATCGAACTCGAAGTCAAACTCACAATGAAACTGAAACTAAGACTCATGATCAAACTCATAATCAAACCCACGATGACACAGAAACTCAAACTCATAATCAATCTCGAAGTCAAACTCACAATGAAACAGAAACTCAAACTCATGATCAAACTCGAAGTCAAACTCACAATGGAACAGAAACTCAAACTCATAATCGAACTCGAAGTCAAACTCACAATGAAACAGAAACTAAGACTCATAGTCAATCTCGAAGTCAAACTCACAATGTAACAGAAACTCAAACTCATAATCGAACTCGAAGTCAAACTCACAATGAAACAGAAACTAAGACTCATAGTCAATCTCGAAGTCAAACTCACAATGTAACAGAAACTCAAACTCATAACTGAAATCGAAGTCAAACTCAGAATCAATATGAAAATCAAACTGAAATTTGAAATGAAACGCGAAGTCAAACTGAAACTCGAATTCATTCGAGAATCAATCTCGAAGTAAAACTCATAATAAAACAGAAGCTAAAACTCATAACCGAAATCGAAGTCAAACTTTCATAGGAACATAAAATCAAACTCATAATAAAACCGAAACTCTAACTCGAAGTCAAACTCACATCGAAAAAGTATGATTTTCACAGTTGAGTTTGACTTCGAGTTCGACTATGAGTTTGAGTTTCTGTTTCATTGTGAGTTTGACTTCGAGTTTGATTATGAGTTTTAGTTTTTGTTACATTGTGAGTTTGACTTCGAGTTTGATTATGAGTCTTAGTTTCTCTTTCATTGTGAGTTTGACTTCGAGTTCGACTATGAGTTTGAGTTTCTGTTTCATTGTAAGTTTGACTTCGAGATTGATTATGAGTTTTAGTTTCAGTTTCATTGTGAGTTTGACTTCGAGTTTGAGTATGAGTTTTAGTTTCTGTTTCATTGTGAGTTTAACTTCGAGATTGATTATGATTTCGAGTTTCGGCTCAATAGTGAGTTTGACTTCGAGTTCGACTTTGAGTTTGAGTTTCTGTTTCATTGTGAGTTTGACTTCGAGTTTGATTATGAGTTTTAGTTTTTGTTACATTGTGAGTTTGACTTCGAGTTTGATTATGAGTCTTAGTTTCTGTTTCATTGTGAGTTTGACTTCGAGTTCGACTATGAGTTTGAGTTTCTGTTTCATTGTAAGTTTGACTTCGAGATTGATTATGAGTTCGAGTTTCGGCTCAATCGTGAGTTCGACTTCGAGTTCGACTTTGAGTTTGAGTTTCTGTTTCATTGTGAGTTTGACTTCGAGTTTGATTATGAGTTTTAGTTTTTGTTACATTGTGAGTTTGACTTCGAGTTTGATTATGAGTCTTAGTTTCTGTTTCATTGTGAGTTTGACTTCGAGTTCGACTATGAGTTTGAGTTTCTGTTTCATTGTAAGTTTGACTTCGAGATTGATTATGAGTTTTAGTTTCAGTTTCATTGTGAGTTTGACTTCGAGTTTGATCATGAGTTTTAGTTTCTGTTTCATTGTGAGTTTAACTTCGAGATTGATTATGAGTTTTAGTTTCAGTTTCATTGTGAGTTTGACTTCGAGTTCGACTTAGAGTTTGAGTTTCTGTTTCATTGTGAGTTTGACTTCGAGTTTGATTATGAGTTTTAGTTTCAGTTTCATTGTGAGTTTGACTTCGAGTTTGACTATGAGTTTTAGTTTCTGTTTCATTGTGAGTTTAACTTCGAGATTGATTATGATTTCGAGTTTCGGCTCAATCGTGAGTTTGACTTCGAGTTCGACTATGAGTTTGAGTTTCTGTTTCATTGTGAGTTTGACTTCGAGATTGATTATGAGTTCGAGTTTCGGCTCAATCGTGAGTTCGACTTCGAGTTCGACTTAGAGTTTGAGTTTCTGTTTCATTGTGAGTTTGACTTCGAGTTTGATTATGAGTTTTAGTTTTTGTTACATTGTGAGTTTGACTTCGAGTTTGATTATGAGTCTTAGTTTCTGTTTCATTGTGAGTTTGACTTCGAGTTCGACTATGAGTTTTAGTTTCTGTTTCATTGTGAGTTTGACTTCGAGTTTGATTATGAGTTTTAGTTTCTGTTTCATTGTGAGTTTGACTTCGAGATTGATTATGATTTCGAGTTTCGGTTTCTTTGTGAGTTTGACTTCGAGATTGATTATGAGTTTTAGTTTCTGTTTCATTGTGAGTTTAACTCCGAGATTGATTTTGATTTTGAGTTCCTGTTTCATTGTGAGTTTGGCTTCGAGATTGATTTTGATTTTGAGTTCCGGTTTCATTGTAGTTTGACTTCAAGTTTGATTATGAGTTTGAGTTTCTCTTTCATTGTGACTTTGACATCTTTACTCATAATGAAAAATACATCATGTTCGTAGTCCTTATCTGAAGGAATCCCAGAACATTTCGAGGGGCCATGGCCCCCTTGGTTACGGTCCCGGCTTGAGAAAAATATCATAGATTCTGTTTCATACTTACCTCCGAAGGAATACAGGGCGTAAAAGGGCAATTATTTTTATCAGAGCCATCAATGAATTGTTTATCTCTTTTACATCAATACTAAAAACCTCTTATGAATTTCAGGCGTTGATTAAAACCTGGAATTCCAATATAAAAGAATGAAAAGAATGGATTCGTAGGAAGGAGGGCTGCCGCAATAACTGGCCTGGTACTTCCCGAGATTTTCCCTTAGTACAAGAGGACGCTCCCTCACCTCGAATCTCTTCGTTTCATTGGGCGACTAATTCACAAAATCACTAATGTATTAATGCCTTTCAAATAAGCAAGATCCCTTTTTCCAGCCGAGTCTTTTTATATGAGTGAAAAAGCTTTTTACCAATCAAAGATTTCTTCTCTTTGGAACGCAATTAAAATCGAGCGATTCGAAAAAACGTCGGAAAATGAGGGTTAACGGAAGAAGAGGCTGGGGTGCGAGAAGAGAGATTCCTTCAGAATATAGAGAGGTTCTCCGTTGAACAAACAACCCCTGAAGAGGCTGGCCTCAATTTCAACAGAAACGTTGGAGCAAAAAAAGAATATTCCGCTCGGCTGATGGATGGAGAAGTTTAAAAGATCCTATCTGAAGATGAGAAGCCATAAGCGCCCCTCTTCAATTCTGCCGAAGATTAGCGATGGTCAATGCACCCACTTTAACTCGACCGATTAAAAAACTTCCTTATCCGTCGACCTTGCCTCTCTTCTCTCCTGGCGATTATGGGTTTTCTGCTCAACAATCCTGGGGGGTGGGGAAAAAACGGGCAGATCCGCCCAGGGAGAACCGTAATCTTTTATAATATCCTTCTGGGCTGCGGGAAACGGAGTTTTCTCAACTTTTTCTGCCCGACGGCTCCGAGCTAACCGCTTCTTGTCTGCCCTCGTATAGTTCAAGTCCCTTCTGTTCGATAATAAAGTTGTTTAGGAAAGGGTCGAAACCTAATGCCACTTATTGGGCCAAAGGGTGAAAAAGGGTTGATCGAAGGCCCGCCAGGAAAAAAAGCATTTCGGTTAGAATCTTTTCGTACTTATGTGAAACGGTCAGCATTTTTTTCGAAGGACTGCGTCAAAAAATTTTCTTTCAAACATGAATTTGTCTCGTTCCTTTGTGTTTACGATTTCGTGTTATGATTTAGCTCACAGGACAAAGGCAACTGAAAAACGTATCAATTTTATTTTCGGTGAAGAATTTTCAATTATTCTCACGCGGTAGGTTTTTTAGCGGCCTGCTACCAAATCTTGATCTTTTTGAAATTGCCGTCAATGCATCGGCTATTTTTCCTGTCAAGAAAGAACCGAATCATTATTATAGCTCTAGTCGCATATAGCGTGTGCTCTGTGAGAGACAATGGCTAGGTACGGTTCCATTTCGATTCCCATGAGATCTCCCGCGGTCGCTGAATCTTAGCAGAAGATCTTCATGAATTATGATAATTCTTTGAAAATTCCCTTGGCGATCAAAGAAACGTGCGAGTTGAGCGACGCAGGTTTCGCTTGGTAATTTCAAAACTAAAAAAAGTTAGAAAACCCAGAGAATTAGGTAGGTAGGAATGATTTCTGTTTTCGGCGTAGCGATGCTCACCGCGGTTTCAATCAATGGAAAAGGTTGGAAAACAATAGCTAACCCCGTCCGTTGGTTTGCCATCTTTCTGAACCCGTTGGTTACCTCTTGTTTTTTGAACTCGGCCAACTGGAACAGCCTTATTATTTTTGGCTCTCGGGATCCAGATCGTGCCGTTATCTGGGAAAATTAAAACGTCTTGAGAAAGCCTTACGGTTTTTCAAGTCTTTTGTTTCGCGGCTTACATCTGCGTTCCTATTGTAAGCCGTTGGGATTTCCATGCTTTGCTGAGAGATGAACGTTTATGTAATGTAACTTTCATAGTTAAAATCAATGTTCCCGCCGAATACCTCTAAATTGAGTGCCACTAAATTGTGCACTAAGCAAAAAAATTCACCAAAGGTTGATCTTGTTTAGCAACGGTTTATCCATAAATTACCTTATGGAGTTATTGGAGAAATTGCTTATACTTTAGAAAAATCATTTCTTATACATATTATATATTTTTTATAAGTAGGTACCTATGTTTTATAAAAACTCGTGAAATTTTTACTCAAAAATATTCGTTACCTTGGTAATAATATTGGTTACCTTGGTTATTCATGGCTGTATTCGATACACTCGTGTGTTTTGGCTAATTGCATCAAATTCCTAGTTGAAATGTTGCCAACATACATTAAAATTTAATGTATTAAATTTTCATTACTTGTGAAAATACTTAACGTGAAAAATAGTAACTCGTAATTTTCAGTTCACTAAACCAAACGAATGTCATAAACGTGAAGGAAAAGAGAAATAATGAATCTGTTTTAAGGTCAAGGGTGCGATTAATCACACCTCGCAGGCTGGTATTGACCGAGTCAGCGTTATTGACTGAAAATGCACTCAATGCACAGTCGTAAAAAACGTGCGGCCTACGAGCGATAACGTTGACCCAAATAAACGCAATCTCTCCTCAATAAGATGCGCTCCTTATCGTCAACTGATGCACTTGTGACGAGTTCTCGAATAAAACGCCCGGCTAAAATTCATATATTATAACTTTTAAGGAATGGACAAAAAATACTTTATCGATTCTCAGAAAATAGGTAGTTAACTAGTCGGTACTCCTGTCGTACATGATAAGTTTTGAATCGCAGCCGATATGTTGAAAGATTAAAATTAAATTTACTTGGCGTTTTTTACGCTTTTTTAACGATACCTTGTTCGGATATTTTTTACAAATAAAACGCCTCTATCTAATGCATGCTTAACCCATACTGTTTGAAGAATGGAGTGCAATTCATATGTGTCCAACTTGCATGGCGTATGATCGGCTTTGTAGAGCTGCTGATCATGTCATAAAAACTTCTCTTCTCACTGAGCTGATTTTTTGCATTGCCAAAACATTTTTTTGTCGGACATGTGGTCATGTACATATCTTATTAGGTATTATTCTTATTATATTAATCATTGGCTTATTGCCTTACAATATGTTTCAAGTATATATTTCATCATTTTTGTGTTCTTGGTGCTAATCATTCTCATTAAAAACGTTTGCAGATTTTCATGCGAAAATCCGCGATGCAGATGCACGCTCGGGAACTGTCGAGGCCCCCTGAAGTAAACAAGCCTCACCAGTGCCAGCAGTGCCTCAAAAGCTTCTCGTCCAACCATCAGCTCGTCCAGCACATCCGCGTCCACACGGGTGAAAAGCCCTACAAGTGTTCCTACTGCGAACGACGGTTCAAACAGCTATCCCACGTCCAGCAGCACACCCGCCTCCATACAGGTTAGTTTGGTTAATATCGAACATTCTGGGCAGCTTTGATTAGATCACGCTCCGGTTCAGCGGGTTTTTTCCAGAAAGGAAGTATCAAGAGATATTTTTCAATGCGCCAAAAAGCTGTATTTGGGTCCGAAATATTGGCTTCATTGCGCTTTATGAGAAGTAATAAATAAGGGCATCGTAGTCGAACATAAAAATTTTTATACCGATCGATGACTGACATAGCAGCCATTGTGATAAAAAGAGTTTTCGGGTAATAATAAATAGTCCTAGGCAATTCTTTCCTTCGGAACTTCTTATTTTTAGGTAAATAAGTGTCTCAGAATAACTGCAGCATATTTTTCCACTTCAGCGGTACCCGCCTCCCCTTAAGATAAGGCGTCGTCGTCCAGGTTTCCTCCAGAAGTTGAAATGGCGGAAGTGTCACTCAAATAGCGGAGCTCCGCTGACGTTCGCCAATAAGCGAGGGATTAGGGGGAAGAGGGTTCCAGACGGAAAGTGTTTCTTGCCTATCTGTGAAGGATGGATACCATCCGGTCGGTTACGTGCTCCGTCCGATATCTCTCTATTGGAATATAGAGCCTCCACGTTCGTGCTCCATCGCAGATAATCCCACTCCCGGAGCTCCACTCCCCTAACTTGGTTCAACCCCAGTAACCGCAAACTACTCCGTTATCCGCACATGCTGATGGAATCCTCACGACTGATGTACGTCTACTGTCTCAAAAAGTATACGTATAAGCAGGCATTTGCCGAGGAGAAAATCGAAAGGTTTTCCTGATATTCGTTCCTCCACGTCATCTGAGAGGTTTGATGTTCAGGAATCCATATTTTTTTGATCCTGGGAGGAGGAATCTTTCAAATTTCAGTTAACTGATCTAGTCTTTCAAGCAGTGGCATTGTGATGCAACCAAATTGATCGCTTATGAGCTTGAGGACACATATAAATGATAAGAATGGCACTCCACTGGCTGGAAAATTGAATTTACGAAACTGCCAGTTTCACGCATATTCTGGGCCTAGATCCTGGTGCATAGCACTGTACTCGAGTTCGAGAAACCATTCGAAAGAGTTCGGTATACTTTTCGATCCTTAATTTTCCAAAGTGCCTCACGATTCGCAGCCCCATTAACCCGACGAACGTCTGCCGCCCTTTTTCGCATTTGTTTTTCCCTCATTATTTTAGAAACCGCCAAGCTTCCCTTGCAGGGAAGACCCTTCATAATTTTTAATTCGCCCGATGGCTAAGACAAAAGGACTGGAAAGGGCCGAGAAATAGGGTCCGGTCACTTCCTCCCTCGGTCCATCCGGGGGCAGCATCTTTTAAATTAAAAATACGAGACCCATTACCTCCACTCCATCAGCCACTCTTTGGTTTTCTGCAACCGAAACTCGCCCCTCATTCTTTCTGAGTGAAGCGATTCTTCAGTGGGAAAACAACCCTTCAGGTTTGTCCGTGAATCCCTAGACGCGTAATAAGGCCGCCCTTCGAGATGATCTTTCACATTGATCTAGCATTCCTTTTTTCCCTCTGGTTCTTTGTTTTATCTCTTTTGATTGCAATTCCTTGGACGGTCCCCTCAGACGGAGGTTTAACCCTTGCTCCCCCCAGCTCTCTCATTTCAACCCTTTCTCAGGCTCGAGAGCGCTCATCTTTCAGTGGCCCCCTTCCGTTTTATGCCGGGTGCATCGATTGTTTTTTCTGGGTCACGCGTTGCAACCCATTTTGCTTATGGTACAGTAAAGCCGCATTGACGAAAGTGCCGGCCAAAAATTATGGTGGTGAAGCTGCTTGAAGAAAAGGCAATAGATCTTCGAAGAGAAACGTACTGTACCGAACAGACATCCGTCAACCGTTGATTATGCTAGTATATCAGAAGTTGCTGGAAATATTCATGAATCAAGACCGTATGTGGGGCCTCATGGTCCTTATTTTCTCGAATAAAAATGGTGAAACCTTGATTTGCGGTCTGTAGAAAATTGTCATTCTGTTACAAACTAAATAAGTTTAGAACCTGATTGTCAGACGAAAAATTACAATACGAACCAAAATAGGGGTTGGGCGGTTTTGAAATTGGATTGTTCCCACATAAATAATGATAGGGGATCTGAGCAAGAAAAAAAATGAAAGAAAGTAAACAGCGAAAATATTTTTTCCCTTCAAGCCTGTGACCCGATTCCGAAATCCCAGGTGACCTCAAGAAATTTTCTGGCAACGCCCAGTTATATTATCGGGATTTTACGGCGAGACGGGGAGAAAGTAATTGGTGAAAAGTGGAAAACTCCGATGGATAGCAAAAAGGCAAGGTGGTGTTTTATCAGCGAACCTGAAATACGCAATTAAGACGTTTTTCTCTGCTTATCCTTGAGGAGTTCCGAGAAGCTTTCATTAGCACGCCATTACCTGAGGTAAATTAATTTTTAAACCTCCTCTCCAACACTCGTTTCTTGCTGCGACCTGAGAAAACCATCGATGGGCCGGCAAAAGTGACTAAAAAACGAGCGATAATTTATGATTACTTTTATTTCGGAAAGGGAGAGAGCTGCGCGCAGTTAGCAATGACGTATTCAAAAAGTGGAAATTCTTTATTGGATTTTCAAGATGGAAAAAGGGAGCCCCCTCCAGCAGTGAGTTTTATTACATTAGCATTCCCTCTCGGCTGAGCCGGCAGCCCCAGCACGTACCCCATCTCAGTAGCGCCTCTCTTTCTCCAGGATCCTTCAACTGGAGTCTCAACTGTTGAAAGTCCGCCGACGTTCCTTTTTCCAGAGATATGAATCCCGAAAACTTATCCCATTTTTCATTATGACGCATTTTCAGGCTAATTAAATTGATATTTTTTCTCATACTTTGCCGGCCTCGAATTCTTCAATATTCCTGCAAGGCTTTTCAGTGAGCCCCACTTTCTTCAAAACGTGATTAACTGTTAATTTCTGGGCCTTCTGCCGCTTTGGGCTCTCAGAGAAAAACTGATTTCAAAACCGCTAATCTCTCCCAAGGTGGCTGAGATCCTTTTTTAATTTCATGCCAATTTCTCTCCGGAACAGCTCGTCTGGATTACTTAAATAAATTACGATTTTTAATCCTCAAATGACGAGAAAAACGGCAAAAACGTTTCCAAAGAGGGAGAGCAATCTCGGACTTTTCCCCTTCGGGGGAGCCGAGAAGTCTTTCGCTATGCCCAACTCTCGGACGCAAAAGAATGTTACCTTTCCGACACTTTCATCATGATGAGGATGATGGAAAAACGAAAAGAGTAGTACGTACATCAAATAAAAAATTCAACCTTCCTGCCTCTCGGACGCCTCTTTTTACGTTTTCTGTTTGCAATGTCCCAACTTCGCTCCTTCTCCCAGGCCTTGCCAACATTTTCCAACAAGAGGAGACAAGCTCTTCCCCTCGGCTGACAATGGCGAAAAGTTTGGTTCAAAAATTCTGTTAACCCTCGATGCCTCGGCTCGCCCTTTTGTACAAGTTTTCTCCGACCAACTTCGCTCTTTTTCGCCCTCGGAAATTTTTTGCCGTGAACACTTCCGTCGGGGGCCTACTTGTCTTTTTTCCTTTCGCGGACTTTCTCCTAAACCAATTGGAGCTTTTCCGAAGTACTTTTTATTATTGGCTGACAATGCTTCGCCCCCATCTCTCCGTTGGGGCAAATCGATCTTGACGGGAACGCTAAAAAAAATGAAGCAAAGGTTGAAAAGTGTCTGTCCAGCACATTGAAAAGTTGTGGCAAGCCCTTCACACGTTTCTAAGCCCAATTGTCTGTGATGGAGTATCGACAATTCATCGTTTTCTAGGCTCGGAGTGTAATTTGTCGAAAAAAGCGACCATTAGGTTGATTTGACGTACGAATCCAACCCGTCGATGAAAGCTTCAGAGATGGATCGATGAATTACACTTTTACAGAAAATAATCACATCCCATTGAGGCGGTAAGACATTCTTTCCAATTGCGTTCCCTTCCAAAAATTATAACAAGTGCCCCTCGATTCGGGATGATGGCTCTTTTTTCACGCTCAACAATGGGAAGCCATGTTCTTCTGATGCCTTGCATTGAAAGTACTCGACACAATGTCAATATAACGGCGTTTATTGACTTAAGGATGAAAACGGTAAAGGAGGGGTTCACTTCCGTGGGAAGGGGGAGGTCGAAGGCGAAAAAATACTTAATAAGAGCGAAGATGGAGAAGAAAATTATTCTTTTATATTCTCGCCCCGTCGCCTTTCGCTCGTGATTGGTAAAACGGCCAGGGGATGGGAGGGATCCGAGAAAAAATGCCCGTGTCATTAGGAAAGATTTACTTCGGCAATTCATTTTCACCGGGGAAGAACCTTCTTCCCTTCGACCAATTTTAATTTCGTAGGTCTTCAGGCTTGAAATCTCTGGAAAGAATGGGGTGGCCATGTGGAGGGGTGTTTCTTAAGTCTGCCGAGGGTGGTTTTCGAGGAAGAGAATCTCCAGAGCTGAGAGGAGAAAAAAATTCAGCCACATTCTAACGACCATATTTTGCAAATGCGTTCCTCCTACTCCACGACGTTTCGGCCTGACAAATCGACCATCATTCCCGACCGCAAGTTAACAGGGCAATAAAAGTATTCGAAAGGGCTTGTCCCTCCGAACTGAATATTCTTTCCACTGCGGGGGTGAAAAAAAGGGTAAAAAGGCATTGAGCCAGTTCTATTACAGATCTCGAGCCAGACTGGAGATGAGTTCTGCAGGGTCGAGCAAGCGTCGTTATAATTTCCATTCCACTTGTTTTGTAGCAGGCCGTAAACAACTTTTCCGCATTTCCTCCCACTCTGTTATCGCATTTTCAACCCTTACTAAAAATTCTTAGCAGTCGCTAGAGGGAGGGATGCACTATACTGAGCGATGGGAAAAGTTATGGATACGGTTCATTGGTGTTGGGACCAATCGATTATTCCGACTCGTGAATTCGCGGAATGAATGTCCAAGGTGCTGTCATTTGTTCATGTAATTATCATATCCAAAGTACTTACTCGTATACCGAAAAATAATTAGCGAATTGTTGAGGATCGACCCATTATTCAATTCGTGAAGTCAAATATCAGGGTCTTCCGAAAAACTCCGTCTCTTTCGCCGAGCTTTCGAAAAATTATATTTTCTCCATCAGGGCTTCAGTCACATTATGACCACTGTCTGATTTCTGGGGGGTGATGCCCATGATTCTGGTTCTATTGCAAAATTTGAAGATACGGCAACAAAAATATAAAAATACAACTGGCCAACTTTTTCAAAAGAATTATGGTAGAACTTTCAACAAGACCTAAACTCAAAAACTCTAATTGCAATTTTTCTAAAAAATAATTGTATAGGTACTGATTTAAAAAAAAAATCATCCCATCGATGCAATATTTCAATAACTGAATTCTCAAAGTCTGATTATTTATTTCGTGACCGGCAACTCCAGGTTAACGAAGCCAATTCAACTCCAACCACACTGACGGCTGCCACCGGCTGAATGTTACCCGTAACAATTTTAGTGAGCACTCTCAATTGTTCTTCTATGCTTATATGCCGCATTGAGCGCTCTTGCAACCCAAAACAGAGTCCATAATTTCATTAATTTGCGCTAATATCGCTCGAAATACGTGCACATGACATGTCAACTTGGCTAAAAACAAGGCTTTTACATTGGCCGGGTGATAAACTGAATTTTTTATTTTCGTTTGAAATTGTATAATACCTGTAAAAGCTTTCTATTCGACAAGAGAACATGGAATACGAGCGGTGAATAATGAAACAGTGTAAAGTGCATTCGTTTTGTTTGAGTATCTGCTTTCAATGGGCCCTGGTCCATATTTTAGCCGTACACGGCCAATTTAGTTTTTATCGCGTGAGCGGAGTAGCCGAATTCGATACGACTTTCGACGATTGTCAGTGTTGCCGATGTATGCGTGTGAACGAATACCTATTAAATTTTGTACGAGGCCGGGGATAGTTGTATCCGAATGGTAGAGGAGGCGGAGCTGGTTGGAAAACGAGAGAAATGCCGAGGATAGGGGTAGTTCCCACGTGTGAGTATGTTGGCACTCGCGAACATACACGTGGGAGAGCAAGTGTGCACTAATGCACGCTCTAGCGAGGGCACAACATTTGGCAACATTGCAACTGCGGGTTTAGCGGACCGAGCGAGTATATATCAGGGGGCTGAAATTTAAATCGATTTTGAAAGCCGAGTGTTCGCCGGATTTCCCTCTACCAGTGCCGTTCGCAGTTTCCTATTCCGCTCGACGCAAAACCCCATGAAATTGTGTTGGATTTCACAATTTTTTTCAATAAGTAATCAACAAAATTTTTTGTCAACAAGTTTTTCCACTCCCTCAAAGTACATTGGTGCTGTTCAGTAAGAAATTCATTTTTGCTGAGCCGAATTCCGTGTGTGAGGATTTGGCTGGTAAAAAATGCAGAGTGGCTCACTTTCCGAAAAAAATCGTATTTTTGTTGTTAAAGATTTTATTTGTTGTTGAAGATGTTATTTGTCGTTAAAGATGTTACGTGCTGTTGAAAATGTTATTATGCTGTCAGGAATTTTTGCAAATGCCACTTTAGGTACAGAACGGAATTTTTTCGATTCATCTTTCAAGTGTTAACTCAAATTTCCTGTTTTTCCTCATTTTATGACGGGCTTAATATTTATATTAAAGATTCTTTATTATTTAAAGATATTCTTTATAAAGATTCAAGAGCCCTAACAGTATCAATGGTTGGCAAAAAAAATATCTACGCTCATGAAAAAAAATTATAAAATTCATTTCCTCCAAGCACATTATCAATAGCCCATTCGTACCTAAACTACGTAAGTGCTAAAATCAATCCCCAAAAAAGCCCCATCCTTCCCTTCCCCCACATTGAGGTATTTATCAAAAATCCAGTACTCCTTGATATGTAATGAAATATCCATGATTAGAGGAACGAACGTCTTCCCAATATTTTGAGATCTTTAAGGTTGCGAGAATTTGATTTTCACTTAGGTACCTAATAAATATGGTCTACCTAATAAATAGGTCTGGTAGGTCAAACTATGAAGTTAGGTTCCTACCCACTTCCCATTGATGCTTTGAATTTTCTTAAAATCATTCCTTAAATTTCCAGTCTATTGACATTTAAAACCAAGATTTACATAATTTATCAATTTCTAGTTGAAACGACGACTTGCTTGTTTAATTTGATTTTTTCATATTCGGATTTTATGATGAGGACTCGAATTTTCAAATTCTAGGCGCCCCCAACTCGATTGCAATTTTGTGTAGTCGGCGTTTTTCTATTCCCAACTACGACTCGAAACGGTCGGGAAACTGCCAAAGAGCCCATGGTTCAATAGGGTAGGGGCTGTTCGGTTTTGAATTTTCCTATGTTGGGACGGGGAACGTGGACTGTAGGTACATGCGAAACGGTACAGGACGAAGGGAGAAACTCCCCGGCCGGGGGACGAGGGGGAAGCGAAGTTATAATGGGAGTGTCCGCTGCATCCTCCCGCGCGCCAGTACGTCCTTTCCGTCTCTCTCTTACACATTCTCGAAGTATATCGTTCTCTCTCACTTCTACGCATTGGCCTTCCTTCCACACGTCGTCCTTTCACGCCGTCCTTCCCCTGATTATGCAAACAACGGCAAATTGCATCCACACCTCCCCGGGGCAGCCCCCCCTTCCCCGCTCACGGTTCGAAGGTCCACATGCTGGCTCTCTCACAGGCCCAAACCAAAATACGACTGTATAATACACCATAAACACTCGGACTCTTTGTGCATCAACCGAAGGTTTCCTCGTTGTTGCTATGTGCGGCTATGGAAATGGCTGTTTTCCAGTTGCTGAAGCGCGTATTATATAATAATACTGTATCTACCGTACTGAAAAGCTATGAAAAATGCTCAATTTATCCGAAATAAATTGCCCGTATTTCCTAGAATTTTGCAAATAATTTCCAAAATTTCCTCTTCAATAACGCTATCGACGGAAAATTGGCGCCGCCTTTCAATCCGGAAACGCTTGCAGCAATGTTCCTGGAAATTATCAAACCGATTGAAACCCATCTATTCCCGTTTCGACTTTTCGACAAAATCGGTTTCGGCTTTGTAGCAGAATGAGGCGGAGAGAATCTGAAGCAGAAACGCTCTGTGCAATAACTGCATTGTGTTGGTGCATAATGCATGCGGGATACGGCTCATTGATTGGATCAGGCCGTCTGGGGGATGAAGCCGGGACGGTGGAGGGGGTAACTGTTAGATGGCTCTAGTAAATAATTTCGCCTAGGTTCTTCGGAAGGGGATAGGGCATGTGGATATTGGACAGGAGCGTGCAGTGTGCAATAATTCACACTCGTGTGTCGAGCCAAGGGACGTTCGCCGAAAGGGGTGGCCGAGCGAGAGAAAGAGATGCGAATCCTGCGAGCCGGACAGAGACGGAAAGATAGTTGGCGCGCCAGTATGTGTGCGCGATGCGCGACGGCGACACGAATGTGACTGTGTGCGGGTACGAGTACGGGGGTGGCGGGGCACTTGCAATAAACTAGCCCCCTTCGCGTTCGCAGGGGGTGGGGCTGCGGCCATAGTGCCTGTCAATCAAGGAGCCACGCCCCTTGCACATGCACCTCCCAGGGACAGGCAGTCGTTGCACTTCGAACTCTTCTCGTCTATCCTGCACTTGCATTTCCTATCAAATTCGACCCCTCTGATTCCGTCTCTCTCGGTGCATTTCGAAAGGGGGTTGGCAATTTTTCGGCGAGCTGCCCTTTAATCTAATGGCAGTTTTGTGTTGATGCTAAATGCAACGCGTGCATCGCAGCGAAAGGGAGAAATGCAGCGGAACGTGAACGCAGCAGCGTTTCCCTCGCTCCACCAAATCTTCGTCCTCTTCTAATATTTCACCAATATTCAAAGTGCCCTCTCCGTGATACCTTTCACCCTTATCGTATTTCACCAATATTCTATATATCATTCATCCGTTCCCTGAACGATCGATTGTCAGCCTCACGGTCGAATGATAAAGCGATACTAGCATTTTTGCTGCGCACCGAGAAAATATCGAAGACCTCAATAAAAAATTACCCAGTTGACAGCCAAATATGAATGACTCCGGGCTGAATAAGCTCTACGAACGCAATCTCTGGTTATGCTCAGCTTATTATTTCATCAGCATTAGCGTTGAGCTAAAAATCTGATCTGCTATAAGCGGAGAATCCTGGAAACTCCACGGCCGGAGCGGCGAAGGGTTTAAAAAATATAGCATATTTGCCGCAGCAATTTTTGTTCCTCGTTTCTTCTCTTCATCGCTGCTTTTAGATATGAAACTGCTCTAAGAAATGGAAAGAAAGGGTTGAAGATGGGCAACTCCACCCATCTCTCTTCTACCCCGAGCACGTGATCCTAGCTTCTCGCTTTATTACTTACTCAGTCAATTTCATCCCTTTTCTCGTTTCTTTCCCGGCGGACCGGAGAAAATATAAAAGAGTGCCAGCTACAGAGAGGGGTAGGGGGTTGCGGCGTCTTGCATCATAATTACATCACTTAGTCAAGCCGAAAATGTCGAGGCTTTGAATATAAAACACGCCGAATTGAGCTTTTTACGATGGGAGGGGAAGAGCTGCTAAGAAAAATATGGAAAACGTCAAAAAATTGTTATTTGCAATAACAAATCCGGGAAGAACGCTGTTCAAGCATTCGGCATGCACAGCAAATTTTTCACTTGCGCCATAATCGTGTGCTGCCTGATTAAATTTTGTTTGAAAAGGACGAAACCCTCATTCTGGTATGCAGGAAAAACCCCTGGCCTTTTAATCAGTGTTTCGTTATTGTGCTATTTTTTATGGCCTGTGAGCGGTCATCAGCCAAAAAGTAATTTTTATGAGGAACAGGCATTCTTGGCATTCATGACAATAAAGACAATGGACAATACTTCGCCGATGTTCATAGCAGACCAAGCTAGCGGCTCAATATGGGCCAACCCCAAACATGAGAGATCAAATCCTCGATGCAATGAAGTTTCATGTGGCACAGGCGCGGCCCAGTAATAAAATTCGAAGTCGGGAATTTTACTTTCTATAGTTTCCGAAAGGTTAGTGGCACTAGAAATGCAAGAAGTCAGTATCTTCTCGTAGCCAGCGAGCACGAGATGAATGAATAAATTTGAAAAATCTTGAGTAAGCAATGTTGTTATTCATATTCAGGACCGCCTCATTTTCGCGCTGCAGGGCGAAAAACAACGCGTTCTGGGAAAAAGAGTGAAAAACTTTCCTCTCATTCTCGCCACGAAATAATTAAAGAAAACGTTCTGGCCTTTTTCTTCTTGTTTATATTCTACAACCAGGATTTATCTGTTCCGTGCTGCGGAGGAATATTTTATTTCTGTGGGCGAAGGAAGTGAGAGCCGCTACTGAGGAGGGTTTAAGAAGGGTTGAAGAAAAACGTGGTGGAAAAAACGGAACACGTACCTCTCTGCTCTCATCAGGTTAATTTGGAAGAGCCTCAGGTTGTGGAGATGCTCGGAGATACGTAAAATAACGAAACGAAGTCCAGTCACGCTTTGGACTGACGAAAAAAGGCTTGGCGAAGAAAAATATAAAGTGCCAATTGAAAGAAACTCTTGCATCGAGACCCCACACAAAAGTACCATATTTCTTCTGATTAAGTATAGTTACGTGCGGCGGCAGGGAGTGACAGAAAAAGTTGAATCATTCAACTTGAATGATCTATTTTTGGATGGGGTGAGAATTTTAGGGAGGTATCAAAGCTCTGTGGGCTACCAATTTGTGGGTGTCTTCTTATGGTTTCACAGTCGAAGTACATCAGCCCTAAACACAGAACAGTCCGGGGCTGAGAGGTGGTGAAATCCTATTTATGGTCAGAAAGTCAAAAAATAATAGAGATCCTCCGAATCAAATACCCAAAATTCCTCCAGAAACAACGTTTAGGTTCATTTGACCGTCTTTCTATCTGAATTCCGCTCGATGATTTTTAACAACTGTGTAAAAAGTTGCGAGGCCAAAAAGTGAAAATTATCGCCTTTTGTATAACGTTCTGATAAAACGGGTTACGACCAGTTTTTACAGCCTCTTTTTTCAACCCTTTGGCGTCGTCGGGCTTACTTCCCCTTTAGGTCTGCGCAATTTTTGTGATAAACTCCCCTCCCACTGCGGAGGTTCATCGCGTTTGAAAGTCATTAACCCCCTTTTTGATAGCGCCTTATTGTGGCTAATGTCATCGCGGAGAAAAGGTGGATGAGCCGTGAGGTGAGGGGGTCTTAACGATATCTAGTTATTTGACGTGAAAAACGCTCCAAAACAAGAAAATGAGCGAATACGAGCGTCCATTATACCTATACATCTGTACTTTGAGTCTTTCCGGGACATTGACCATGATTTGGAAAGCATTAATTTATGGGGGGATTTGAGTATGCAAAAACACCTTGCATTTTTATTTGGCATGATGATATACGAAAAACAGAGGCGGGGCTTTATTCAACAAGATTGTCAAACTATCGAAATGAGGATCGACACGAAAATTTTTATGTAACCTACAATGAGTTATAGACATACCTATACTTATTCGCAAGGTAAATGTTTAGTGGAAAATCCGTTTTCTTATCAAATTTTGATGAAAATTCAAGGGAAAATTTAATTTAGCCTTTTAAAGAAAAAATTGTCTCCAATGTTTCGTATCATTAGACAACCTCAGTATCAGTTCCGTTTTAACCAACTCGTACGGATTGTCCACTCGGATATTCTCAATTTTACAAGTTGCGTTCAGATTCCACGAAGGCGCCCCAGATGGTCTTGGGTACTTAGAGGATAGGAAGACGGCACCGGACAGGAGGCATGGAAAGGCAAGACCTTAGAAGTGAAGTCCCTTTTTGAATTATTCAATCCGAAAGGGTTTACCTTAGGTAGTTAGGGCCTTCGATGGTAACATATTCAAAACAAGTTCCTTTACTCTTTACTTTATCCGTCACAAATAATGCGGAATTTTATGCACCCCCATCGTCGTTTGTTTTCCCGTCGTCCTTTTAGAGCAAACAGGTAAAACTCGAGTTATTCGTTCGAAGAAGGCTAATTCTATCATTATCATGTCCGGAGTGACGTTTATTATACACTGTAGACAACTGTTCACCTTATTCAATATTTTTTGGATTGATCGATCAATCGAGATTGACGCACCTGAATAGCAATCAGACACAATTGTAATCAGACACGTCAAGAAAATTATCCAAAACAGTGTAAATTGTGCAATTTTGTCCTTATTGACCTTTCTTCTTGATATTTTTCATACCATAATGATGCCAATTCATTTAATCGAACAGCGGCGATAGCAGCTTTATGCGCAGTGAAATGTCCCCTCAAAAGGCATTAGATTAGTTGATCGTTGTAATTTTTATCGGCATTCCATAGATAAAACGCACTGGAGTGTCGGAAAAAATTTGCAAGGTCTTCGGATGTGACGGAATGGATTCGGATTTGTTTTATAACGGAGTGCGTGAATTATCGTTTAGCATTGGAGAAGGTCAGGATCGCGACACTCAATAATACAATAGCCGGCAGGAGAATTGACTGGTTTGTTTGATATTTGAAGGTGATTTTTGGGATCACCTATATTTTGGATTGCTGTTACTCAAAAAAGTTGTATTATTTTTTGGATCCTGCAATTAAAAATTTGAGGGGAAAAGGTATACTTGAATAAATTTCAGACGTATCTCAAACATAAGTACTTGATCTTCTCCGGTTTGTTTTCGGAAAATAAAATATTCAACTCATTCCACTCAAAAGAGTCACCCCGTTAAGGAGATTCTCGGCCAAAAGCTTCCCTCCAATTTCTTTTCCACTTTTTCGACCAACTTTTGAGCTCAAACTGAAACAATATTGAAATACTTAGTACTCTCTTTCCCTTCTCGGATTTTCAAAGTTTTTCTGAGACTAGGGCGGTTTTGATAAGACGATTAAGAAAGAGTTTTTAATAAGAGCTCGGCCAAGAAAGAAAACCTACAATCTCGTTCCCTTCTTCGATGCGAAAAGAATTCCTATTAAGTTGGAGAACTCTTTTGGTGGGTGTCGGACTTCGTTTTCTTATTATCGCAATTCATTTGCCCTTCGGCACGAATAAGTATAGTGGAAACCCAACCCGTTTCTCATTTATTTGGCAAATATTTCAGTGTAGAAAGTTTTCGACGGAGTAGAACCGCCCCGACCCGAAAACTTCACTAAGGTAAACTTTTCACGACCCTTTAACGAGCACTAGGCATAAATAGGAAGTTCCTGTGCATTTGAAAAAAATTTGAACTAAAATTTGAAAAGCCTTGTATATTCATTTTTTTTTTTTTTAATGGGTAGATATTGAACTTTTAGGTACCTAGGTATAGTGACAATGAGTGCGGCAGATTTATCAACGATTTATAAATAGCCGATTTAAATACCTACGTCATTAAAACTGCCTCAAAATTCGACCCTTCTAAATCCAAAATTCAAGGAACTGTCCTTCGAGAGTGTTTTACCACTTTTTAAATGTTTAGGGGGCAAACGCAGAGCTGATTTAAGAAGTTGACGAAACCATCTTCAATAGGCCCTCATTTTTCGGCGTTTTATCTTCGAGGAGCCATTTTTAACGATAATTTCGGCAGTTGGGCGGGCCAACTGATTATCAAAATAAACGGCCTCCTCTTCGCCTACTCAGCCTCTTATTGTTACGCAACTCAATTGTCAATGGCTACCCGAAATTTGAACAAACTCCAATTTCAATTATTCGGACTGCCTATTTTCTTTTTTACAAAATTTGTAATTTAATATAGCTATTCATATTTCATGCCAATTTTTTCTTTCAAATTATTCTAAATTTTTTACCAGTTTTTTAACTCAATTTTAGTACATTATTTCCAGAAATCGGCCGGGAAAATGTTTTTAGGACACTTTAAATTTGAGGAAATGTCGAAATCTTCAAGTAATTATTTTCATCTTCAAATGCAGGTTTTCAACATTTGAAACATTTTATGGGCAATCAGCAGAATGTTTTGCGCTTTCAATCCTCGACATAATAACCTTTCGAGTTCTCAATCTTCAAGAAATTAAAAATCCTCGCTCATGATGGGGCCACCCTCATCCCTTCCTGAAGGGACGAGCTAGAGAAGAAGCTAACGAAATTCCCAGTCTTTTTCCCGGGCCCTGAGAGGGAGTCGCCTGTGGAAAATTATAAAGTATTCATCGCATCCCGTCGACATACAGCACGAGGTGACCTGGCTCTTTCGAAACAAACGTCTATTTAATCAGTTTTTCTTCTGCCGTTCGCCAGTAACGAACCCTTTTTGCCTCTAATGCAGTTTTTCGTTCGAGACTTTATTTTTCCTCGACATCACTTCGAGCCGAGTGAGGGAAAAGCTAGAAATGCTTCGATAATAAACTGTTGCCGGGAATTAGTTTCGTTTTTGAGTTTCGAGTTATTGAAGCTTTCAACAGTTTTAATTATGAAGTTATCCACTATTCATATAAATCGATATCGGCAAATCACTGTTTGCTTGAAATAAACTAGCCAATTTCCGGCTAAAAAACCAATTTTAAAACATATCGCTTCGAACGTAATCTTCATTCTGACTCCCCAGCGGTTGACGCTGAGCCCATCGACCAAAAACGTGATTATTGACTTTTTAAATTTTTTATCTACAAGAGGAACGCCTTATCTAATACTACTGTTCAACCTTGATTTTTTACTGATTAGTTAGGTAATTCAATTTTTCTCTCTTAACCCCCGATATAGGTATCTCTTAAGATATCAGTTGGTCGTGAAAGCGTTCGATCCAGAAGCAATAAACCAATTTCGCCCAAAGGCCTTGAGTTAGAGGGGGGTGGGTGGGGGTGTAAAATCAATTATGCGTATTGAACCGGTAGAATCAAAATTCAGAAAAACATTTTCGGGATATTGCACAAGTCAATTTTAGTGGAAGAACACGTACTTACTGGTGAAGGGTTTGCACAACTCAAGTAGGTATATTCCAAGGTTTACCGAGTAGGGACCTTGGCCAAAGTTCAAAAATGTCCGAACTCGAAATTCATCATTTCTGAAAGTATCGTTATAATCACAAGTTTTGCGTCTGGTAGCCTGGAGTGACTGTAGATTCATCGTTGTAGAGATGGGGGCATTGTAAGTGCAAGTAGACGTCTGCTGATCATGTTTCATCAGTGGCCAATGCAAATGGGGAGGCAAGGCCTCCGTAAGTTTACCCAGTGGCCACTTTGAGCGGCCAATGGCTCTCGTCCTCAATGACCGAGAGTCCTCGCATCGGTGTTCGCCGGTCATAGACGTAGACATAGGTGTACCGGTCATCTCTCGGGGATGTCGACAATAGATGGGCGGATAGCTAGTTGGTGTAACCGACGAACTTGGAGAAACGGAGGGGATCTCGTGGTGCTGAAAATGATTTTATTTTAGAAATAAGATTGTAACTGATTAAATTTTACCAGTTTGGGAGAAAATCCCCACCAAAAAACCCAAAAATAGCCTGCCGCATCAGTTTTCCATCAATATGATTCTTGACCACCTCTAGCCGATCACGGGTTCATGCTCTTATTTGGGCAGGCAATGTATGAACACCGAACATCAAAAATGTTCGAAGCGTGACAACCTCTTCGAGCATATCAATGCCACCTGAACCTCCGAGCCCTTCCAACGGAACTCGGTTGTGCAATCCTTAAAACAAAGGAGGACGTTATTCGTCGCATTGTATCATCTTCTCTAAACCCTTCGTCGGCATTAATGAATCTTTCCCACGAGCTTCACTCCTCGATTGTTTTCCGAGTGAAGAGCTCTCCGGCTCCGAAAGGGTGCCAACCGGTTTTAAGGCCTTGCCCCACTGAAGAATCTTCCGGAAGAGCAAGGGTCCATTGCCCTTGAGGGTTTTCGGCAGTGACGCCAAGCGACTGTAACGGTTATGACGTTTACCTCATACCTCTGATTTTATATCGACATTTTCAGACAAAAAAAAACGTTGACCCCCGTCTATCCGTCTCATATGCCAACCAGGCAGTATTGGGTAACTATTAATTATATTCCGCGTATAAACCACTATGAAGGATTCAGTCGGCCACGAGTAATGGTCCAACTACGGCATTAAGGTAGTACCTGACATTACTCCGTCGCACATGACCATAACCACGTCACGTTACAGTGCCATTATACATAAATCTTTGAACGTTACATTACCTACTAATTAACAACCGTCGCCGTACGTGACGGCATGGTATCTTACCGCTATATCATGGTCCTTTGATCAGTTTCAATTCATAAGGCGGCCGCTCTGGTGAAATCTAAAATTCCAATTCCCTCGATAATTAGGAGTTTTCACGTAAAAATGAGTCGACAGACGCAAAGGGGTTCGACCTGAAAATTCAACCCGTTACTGTTGGTTGCCGAGCACAGTTCAAGTTATCGATCGTCGACCCTCGCGCTATAACTTCACAGGGTACGCGAGGGCTGACCAACTAAATCCCTATCCCGCCTAGCTCTCCTATCTCAATCGACTAGTGCGTTTCCTCTCTATTCTCCCAACATCTCTAAGGTCTAAAATCCCATGTTGAATTATAACAGCCCCATTATTTCGATAGATCTGTATGAATGTTTTTATCTTGAAAAAATAAATTAAACTAATAGTTAATTGGCTAATACCCTATTTATAGTGGCGGATTCAGGGGGAGGGGGCAGGTTAGATCTATGAAATTCAAATTAACAGGATTGAAGTAAAATTAAATTACAGTAAAAGGTGTGAGAAACCAACTTTGGTCCGAAAAATGAGTGAAGCCAAGTTTTTGAAATCCTGCTAGTCACGATCGGATAAAAATACAAAGGATCTGAAAATGGTTCGTTTGGGAAATTTCATCAGCTTTCTTTTTGCTGTGTAAACTTCTTTCTTGGGACGTATAGTTTTCACGTTTTAGGCAAAAAACCTGAAATGAGTAGGTCCAAAATGTCGGTAGTTTTTAGCCTCACTAGTCAAGGGTTGATGAAGATAAATAGGACTCCAGTGAGGAGGAAAAATGCATTCTGCAGTGAGGCTCTACGGGAAGAAACTTGAATGGCTGATGTAAAGAAACTGAAAAATGACAAACATACGAATACCACCCTAAATCAGGTCAATTTCGTAAAATTCCGGGGAAATTTTTTCTCTCGCCGAGAATCTTATTTCATGCGAATAGGAATGGCTTCCTATTTGTGCCGCAAGGTTAGAAAATCCTAGCACGACAAAACTGCGCTCTTCTCCCCTTACCTGAGGCCGGAGCCGGTTGTTCCTCGGGGTCTCTTTTATTTTCTACCGGAGCCAACGTATCTTCTGCTTTCTTATAAATCACACGTGTCTCCCTTACCCAGCCTCCTCAGTCTTCTGTTTCGGAAGCACTCGGCAATCCTTTTCCCCTGCAAAAGGCCACAATGGGTCTCTTGCGGAAAAAACTGTCCCTCTCGCCACGTACTTTTCACTGAAATTAACATATACGAGGCCTAAGACAAAAGAATATTAATTCCTCCCCGTGAGGGACTGACGACCGGGGGCGAGTCTCACGAGGAAGGACGAAAACGGCAGCTCCGAAAAAGAGAATAAGAAGAAAAAATGCAGAGGTGCGAATGGAGACGAGCGTAACAGAAAGGGAAAATCGAAAAAACAAAAGAGCCTTACCTCCGTGACACTATTGTCTTAGTTAAATTAGTACAATTTGCATATGCATGCATGGCAAGGGTTTAGGTTGTTAAGCTCGGAGCGGTGGAGATGTCGGAAGAACAAGGGGTTACTTTACATCCATCACCTGCCCGAACGCTACTGCAACTCTTCCTTTTGATGATCGGCGTCAGCCTTCTTGCTGCTCAAATAACGAGAGATGTTTCCCATGATCTTCATCTTCAGGTGGGTATAGTGTACATTTGCATACCCATAAATGGTTTTGGAAATGGGCGATGGAAAGACACCACTTTTCATTACCCTTTTTGACACCTAAGAGACTGAGATAAGCAATAGTGCTCTTAACGAACAGGAAAAATCAAACATAAGTCTTCTGCTATGATTCGGAGCGAATTCATCCCCAGAATAAAGAGCTCATTGAATTCTCGCGCTATCCCCAATAATAGAAGCTTTCCAACGCAAGTCTCTGAGGGAGGGATTCGGTGAAAAAAGATAAACTTTCATCACCCAGTATTTTATCGATAGGTGAAAACTGGACTGATTTGAGCAAACCAGAAATCCACGCTTTTTATCATTATCGCATCATCATAATAGCCAACTTTGCCAACCATTATTTTCCCCAGTCAATACCAGATGACACAATTTGAAATTTCTTTCTCTCGGGGTCGATTCAATGCCTATTGGTTTGCTATCTTGAGGGAAAGCAGGAATGATAAATAATTCCAAGCTCAATGAGAGCTCATTTATGTAGCGCACTCTTCAGATTGACAGACTTTGTCTATAATATAGACCAGGGAGGTTCTGTCGGAGTCCCTAGAGCTGCCTGTTCTGCCGTCAGGTCATTTCCACGATCTAAATGCACTCGAAGGGTGCATTTCTACGCCCTCGACCCTGGGACATGTTCGCGATTTCCATCTGATATAGGACAGGAGTGACACGGCGAACACGGGAACCAGTTTCGGGTCCACTCCGGCCTTTGGGAAATTCATTGACGCAAAATCTGATCCATAACAATATCCATGCGGACCCCTTCGCTATGGCGTGCATATATTTTATATTATCTTCTTGCAAATCGTCTCGCAAGGGGAAAGAGAGGAAATACTGTTTTACGAAACGCCCTCGTTTTGATTCCGAAAGAGATAAAAATGGTGCCGGAGCGTATACGAAATAATTCGTGTTTTCGATTTGAATAGAAAATTCCATTATCTGACCTCCCACGAGGAGGATTGAGGGGTAGAAAGTGCATGGGATTCGATTGAACTTTCACTTAGAATTCGAATGAATCGAATTTAATTTAATTTGCATCAATTTCTTCTTCGGGTGAATTTTTCCGCCTTTATGGCGTTGAAAATGATTTTTAAGGCGCATAATGGGGCTGCTGGCATCTCCAATCGACCAGTAGTATGGATGTTGCAGTCGTTTCATAACTTTTTGGCATTCTGTTCGGGACATTTAGGAAAACTTTCATTTCATCGCCGCAGTGGATTTCTATAGCAATGAGTGCCTAGTAGGTTAGCAGTTCAAGCAGAGCATGTTTCCCTTCGTGGAATTACTCCATAGGACGAATGCCTATCGCATATCGCGAAAACATGAACAATAGCAGAATTCTGTTGTGTCAAGTATAGCAGAGAGCAGATTACTGTCGTGCGGTACGAAAGGTCATGAAACCGTTTTTCGCTCGCTTACAGGAGCCACTATCGAAAATAACATTCGCACGAAAGTCGGAGTCGGATGGCTCCTGTATAGTTACACAGATTACTACTCTAGCCGCCTTGCCGCACAACAGATGAGGGAGAAAAACCTTCATTTTCGCCCCTATTATCTCGACTTGCGAGGACCATCCGTAAAGATAGAGTCTGTCGTGTTTCCGAACTGTTGGAGAAATAGGAGGTATATAAAGAAGAGGGGAAAACTCTCAGGAACTTTACTAGCAGCGAGCCGGTTTCGGTATTAAAGTAACGTGCAAGTCTCGAAGAAAAATTGTGAGCAGGTCGACTTAATGAAGGGGGACGGGTACACCGCAGGTCCATCAATTGCAAGCGAGATAGTGCACAACTCGAACTCGTACCTGCACTGAGTGGGACTCTAATTCGTACCTTTCAAGAAGTTTTGCTGCACTTGTCGGACTCCTCATCCGCCACCTGGAGTTGCATTTGGGAAGTGCACGGTGCGGCGAATGGCGTGCGAGAAGGAAATATAATTTAACTCATACGTATACTCATACGGTATTCATACAATTCAAAATTATTCTAACACCCCAGTCCACTTTTCAGGATGGTCAATTTTTAGTTCTTGTGGTAGGCCCACAATGGCGTCCTGAGAACGTCACGGACGATGTCGATTTACTGAGGGCCAGAAACCACTATGTGATGCTCTGCAGCCCAGTACGACCGAGAGATATTCCTAATTTTTCTAGTTGAACTAAGAGATACTCCAGACTTTCCTTGCATATGCTGCATCGATATTTCCTTGCAAGAGAGAGTTCCAAAACCAGCAGCACCTTCGATCTTCAAATCGTGGAGTCGTCATCCAAACAGACCCCGTGATTTAGACTTTCGAAATTCGACTGGTTTTTCCAAAAAGTTTGGCACCCATCATTTGTCAGGGGAGATAAGGGATCAATACCACTTTTTTCATTACGTATCACAAAAAATGAATCATCGGTTTGCTGAAAATTGCACACAATTCAACTTTGGACCACTCCTGTCCAAGATTACCATTCCCACGCAGATTAGGTATTAACCTGCTATCGGTGCACGATTAAAAAGCTATCCTACTCTCTAAGACGGTCCAAAAGGAATGGAAAAGTCAAGCGAGAGAACTGAGAAAAAAACATGACGGGGCGTGGTTTGTCATCGGCAGCTACCCCGCCCACCCCGTGACAACCTGCAGTTTTTTCAATAAGTCTCCCTCCCCCGCTCCCCTTGTCGCTTTATTGTGCGGTTTTTTCTTAGCCGTCCTCTCTCGATCGCTATTTTATTTTTCCGTCCGTCGCCGACAGCCAATACCATTAACGCGGCTTTGAAAAGACTTTTTAATTTTCAATTCCGAGTCCACCGCACTGTTAAGGGAACGATAGTAAAAATGCGAAGTAATTTTCGACCGATAGCACTCTCAGTGAGTCTCTCACAAAGGTCGAATCGACTTACATTCGTGAACGACAAAACCAGAAGTTTCCAAGCAGTAATTCCGGCGAAAAAAACCGATCGAGGTCAATTGATTCGATTCTGATGATGACATTGACATTTACAGGACAATTACCTCTTTTGCGGCTCACTCGGGGCTTTTTTTCAATTCGTTCGGATAGCCCGTAAGAAATTCGAAGTGACAGGTTTTGACGAGTTTGTTTTAGAAAAGGGATACGCTACAACAATAGAAGGCGAGCTGTTATTGTTGTCATTAGATCGTGGAACGGAAACGGAATATGAGTGAATTTCCTGTCTGAGAACTGCTATGAGTGAAAATGAGTTTTTTATAAGTGCGCTTAATGCCAGCCTGGTACGGGAGTATAGAAAAATTGAATTGAATGATCTCACGTTGGAACCAGTCGTCAACTTGTACGTAATAATGTATGCTCTTCGTTCTATTAACCGAGGTTCTTGATTATTTTAGACCTTCAGACCCCTTTTTGGCCTGAAATTGAAGCTAATAAGATTTGCAACAACCGCTATGACGGGCGTAACATTTTTTTATATTCTGATATTGATATTATACGCGCCTAACTCAAATATACGAGCCTAACTCAATGCAGCTTTTTGAATTTTCGTTGTGGCGCCGCTTGATTTTAGGGCGGCAAACAAAAAATTCGAATTCAGCACCTTAAAAAACATATGAAATTATTGAGAAACCTACCTTCTTTTTTCTTCCCCTAACCACCCATACACTGGACTAAGTATTATACCTGCAATGTACCCAGACAAGACGACGAATAAATCACGATAGGGAGCTGTGGATCTGGTTTCAAACCAGTTTTTGTACACCAGCCATGAAACATGGGCGGAAAAATATTCCACCATCCATGTTCCCCGTTCAATTGATTCGAATCAGCAGTCATCGGCTGTTAGTTCTGCAACAAATCTGCCCATTAGGTTAATCCAATTTGATTTCTTCTCCGCTCTGTGATCCTAAACGCAAAAAAAGGTTAAACCGATTGGAGTGGACAGTGACTAGAACGGCTGTTATATAACGGTAATCTAATCAGGAATCGGCAAGGCCTCGTTAATGCCTTTTTTAGCGACAAACCGCAATGTCTCTGATTTACGTGGGTCAGTATACAGGTTCATTGATGCCTAGTATAGGAAACAAGCGCAACAAGAAAAAATAGGTAATTCAGTTACGCAACCATCTTGAAGCTGACCAAATCAGAGAAAAACTTGGTCGATAGATGGGCGTACATTGAAATATTGAAAACAACTGAACCCCTTGATGAATATTGTTTCTAAATTACTTCTAAGATTCCATGGTTTTAATGCCAAATGAAGAATGATATCATGGACGATCCCGGACTCTTTCTCAAGGCTTTCTTCTGAATTCATATTTTGTACGTTGGGCTGTTGGGCGTCACTACTTATTTGCGAGTTGGCCCACATATTGCCTTCAATCAATAGCCAATAAGTACCTTTTTTTTACCTTTTCTGACGATCATCTTTATCAATCAGGTGAACGACCTTACCGGTGTCACTTGGCCGAGTGTGGACGTGCTTTCATCCAGCTGTCGAATCTTCAGCAGCACCTGAGGAACCACGACGCCCAAGTGGAACGAGCCAAGAACAGGCCCTTCCACTGTACCATCTGTGGCAAGGGCTTTGCGACCGAGTCCAGCCTTCGTACCCATACCACCAAGGTAAATAACAATTTAATTATTTTACAAACTATTCATTTCGAAGTGTTGCCGGTTGGCCTAAATTCATAAAATTGATTTACAGACTTTAAAATCCCATGGCCCAAAGGACCGATATATAAATTGTAGGAGACTTTGGTAGACTTTAGGACTGTATCTCGTTTAATTATGAATTGTTAAAAGGTTTGAACTAATAAAATGATACTAAGAATTGAGGTGAACTGGCAACACAAAGCGAATTGACCTGCACGTGAAAGAAATAAATGCGAGATATCCCAAATCAGAGGAGAGTATTTTGAAAATTCATCAAAAATACTATTCGCTCGATTGGAACTTCACTCACTTGCGCAGTGGAGCTGTCGTAAGAGCAGGCGTAAACACCGCAGTAAAAATCTGTTTTGTGCTTGTGCTTAATCGGTAACATGAGAAAAAACTTGAAATCGCACGAATACCTGACCAGTGGATCAAAGAAATAGGGTTTATCATACTAACAGCAAGAAGCTTAACCATAATATTGAACCATCAATCTTAAATATCATGGACGTTTTGGGTGCGAAAATAGTCATCACGGTGGGGCATGAGTGCACTCTCAACGAGGTATCTGCCTATATACGTAGTTTTAGCAGTTTTAGGTAGTTACCTGACTAGATATCTGACTAATAACCGGCTGTCTAATGTGCGGTTTTGGGACGCTTATCAGACTAACCTATTGATCAGAGTGATATTTTGATATCTCCGTCTTTGGGCGGCCTTGGGGCAGGGAAGGCACCAATACAAATTATTTTGAAAAATAAATATTTTGTACCCAAAACATTGAGACCCCCTATCCTTCTGTAGATGGAAAACAGTTCTCTTCGGCAATCAAAAATCGGCAATTCGTCTTCAAGGAAAGTTAAATGTATTTGCTCACAACTAAAAATAATATTGATGAAAAATGCCAATGTTCCTAACGTCTTTCCCAATTATCATCCTGCACCTGATGGCCCTTTTTACGTTTTATGAGTTGGTTTCAGTTCGCTCTTTTTCACCCGTCCTTATTGTTATAATCGATTTGGAATTTGATTTCCGCGAGCTGAAAATCTCCGTAGGACTGAGAAATGAGACCTTGAGTTCCGAAATTTCCTTCTCACGAACCAACCATTAGTATCGCCCCAGCACTTAGTTTTTCCGTTGTTTGACTAAAATATTTCTTCCACGATCCCGTATTAAATTTAGTATGAGAAATTCTCAAAAAGGACATCGTTATCAACTGAAAGATAATTCAAAATCGTCTCTCTCTGGTCCTTAGTGTCAGCAATCCCCAAGAACCGGCTGGGGCGATGCCCATTTCTGGCCCTACTCGGGACCCGTCAGGGACGCGGTGAGTACCTTCCTCTTATCACTTCAAAGACCACTAACATTTTGTTTGGTAAATTGTTGTTCATCCAAGGAAGGAAACTTGATAAAAAGTAAAGACCGTTCAGAAAATCCTGATAATCCGCTTGAACGTGAGCCGATAATGGAAATTCGTCGGATCGACTTTTATTTCGTTATTTTCACCCTTCCTTCCCCCCCATGTCCTAAACCGAAAATAATATTGCAGGAAACTCAAAATGCGTTTAAAATTACCCGAATTTGGGTTTAAAAAAGTATTTTTAAATTTTAAACCCTAACCAATAATCTGCCCTTGATATCATACATCGTCATTTGTGTGGAACCAATGGGCCCATTCTACGAAGAATAATTTTGAACTATCTCAACAGCCAAACATGGACCACATTAACTTCAAATCGCATAATAAGCACTTGCCATGCGTTTGGACTTAATACTCTGTGTTTCAAGCGGTTAGTTCGACTTGTATTGGTACATTATTTCCAGAAATTTTTATCAAGATTTTGATCCCTGGTATTGAACATGCCTGCGCACTATCAGCTATTTATGGTATTCAAATGGCTGGTTTATTCAATGATTTTCACTCCTGGTCATATCCATGGTAGATCGACACCCTGTAGAGCATGGTCGAAACCCGTGGTTTAACCAGAACTAAAAAAATGATAAACCTGCTATAAGTTCCATAGAAATATGCCTCTTGGGTAGCGGTCAGACACCCCCTAGTGATTGCATTATTTGTAAAAGCATTAATTAATCGTTTGTTTGCAGGAAAAATTTTTCTCTCGTTTCAATACCTGTCTACGTTGTTTGAAAAACTTCTTGGAATTCGTTTTTGATTTTTGTAAAGTCGGCCGTCAAAAATTTCTTGTTTTTTGATTCGTCATCAATAACTTTGCATATAGATTTCGAAGTTCATATCACGAAAGTTCATAAATTACGAATCGTTTGCTCACTACTGCCAAAACAATAGGGAGAAATTTGAATGCCATTCATTATCAAACTCAGAAGCAAAAAAATAAACAAGAAAATGACTCATATTTTCGGGGAAAACGATAAAAGCGAGAACCCTCTTCCTTCAAAAATTCACCCTCGGACATGATTATTACCCCTTTGGTCATTCAAATTACCTCGCCCCTCGTTATTGTCTTTAGCTTCTACCCCTATCGAGCATCCTCTCTCAACAATTTTTATAGGGGTAGTATTCTTGTAAACTGGATCACCTTCTGTCACATCACCAGTTCTAATCACTTCAATCTCCCCCTGTAATCCTTTTCTCCCTGTAAAATAATGTTGACCTCGTCGAGACACGGACATGATCCTAATCTTGGCGTTTGAGGAGTTTTCGATTCTCCCCAATGTTCCGTTGACGTCCCATCGCGATGGGACTGAAAAAATACGTACCAACATCTCTCGGCACATTTCCCTGCATTACCACTACGATCTAATTTCCCTACAACAGAAAGTTTTGTGAAATGAGTTTGCACTAATATCTAATACTAAAAACATACAGAAGTTATCGTTGTTTTAATCTAAATCACATCAAAATTGTGCAATTATTCTGATTGCAATGGACCTGTGAACATTTTTCCGAAAAGAATAGTGCAATTTTATTTCGTACGCCGGTTCTATTTCAACGTTGCTTTTTCACGTCACGATCAAGCGAACAGGCGCACAATGAATAATAATTCACTGCGAGACTCAACGTAGGCGTACAGTTTTTTCAGGCCTTTTTTCTGGAAGCAAACGAAGTGCTAAATCTGTCAGATTACGTACCGTGTTTGCCCGAAGTGAAGGGCGGCATGAAATTGAGACTGGTTTTTTTGCTACTGTTAAACGTTCCCTTTGGTATTTTTTTGCTCCCTCGGTAAACCCTAGTTTCATTTAGCGATGGTCAGCCGAAGGGTCGGCACCGCTGCTAAAAGCTATCAAAGCAAAGCGCTATGCATCGTGATGAAGTGGATTTTTTTCAAAGAGATTTTTTCCGTATTAGTTGAATATATTGTTTGCATATCACTCTTGGAATAACATCAAATGGTATTCGAGCGATGCCTTTATGGATTTTTCTTCTACTTATATCAGATAAATAGTAAAACTTTATGACGTTGTTCGGCGCATGTATTATATAAACTGTAATCATGATTCCTAATGCTCAGGTATGAATGAAATTGCATATTGCCCTTCAAACTCCAAAGCTGCAGCACCTTAATTGAAGAGAGCCCTCTGAATATACTATGCTCTGCTACCAATTTTTATCTGCGTTGTTCTGAAACTGTCCCTAATTCATTTCCTTTTATGAGATAATATATTTACAGGCGTATTGGCTTTCCAATTCGCATAATGTAGCCCACGTGCATAATAACATGGTACGTCAAAATGAGCCGATAAATTATTCCTTCAGGAGTGCTACCAATCTTTGACTTGGTTATTCCGAAAATATCTAATTATGGTATTTACGATGGAATACGTCCACAGTCGTATTGGCTTTTCAACTCGCATTATTTACCTCACCAGCTTATATAGGAGTACAATTTTAGGTTCGTTCAGGACAGTTATCGCTCATTTTATACCGCTGCGTAATAAGGGCCAATCCGATATGCAAATAGATAGCGAAATTGGCTGTTTTTGCAAAAACTGCCTCAATTGTTTGTTATTTTCTCTTTCTGTAGAGCGGAGGAACGCAAACAAACGATCCGAACACCTTTGCAAACGTAATACATGCTTATCGACTTTATTATCAAAATTATAGTCTCATTTCCCCTTACGCATTTCTACCTCTGGTTATCTTGTATTCTTCGCTTTGCCACGCCTATGGCAAATTGAGCATACATTTTTTATAGTTATCCAGTTTAACTTACAATTTACTTATCCAACTTCAACTTAGTTGAAAAACTTTAGTAGTGAAAACAATTTTGAAAACACTCAATTTTTTCAAGATATCAAATATTTTTTCAGAAGGCTTAAAAACTTGAAATTCGCGTATTGGCTTGGCTAAAAAATAGTGGATGTTCTGGGATATGTTTGGTTTTTCCAAAAATTTCAAAAGAAAATCTTCAGCCGTTTGGAACCTGATATTTTTTTGATACTTGATATTTTTGAGCTTTCTGTATTGCGGTAGATGATTTTGTGTAAAATCCGGGCTATCCTCGTATTCTTCTACCTCGGTTTTCCACTTTCGTTCTTCGGTCGGGGCCCGTCGCTACGGATGATTCCTATGCTAACAAGGGAAACTCCGCCCATGCCAAATTGGGCATAAATCTTTCAGAAGTTGAGGCCTCCCCCATATCTCAGTTGAGCTAACCCTCCTTTAAGAATACTTATTTTCTGTTGGCAGCAATATATTTCCTCAACCCTTGCTTTTTTCCTAACGTCGGCTTTTATCTTATTCTTCGCTAAGGAAAGGGTATTCTTCGGTAATGAGTGAATGATCACATCTGCATCGATCTCGCTGGGTTCACAGGTGGCATCTCGACTTTTCGAGGGTTGAGACTCGCCGTTGATTGCTTGCTCCCTTGAGAACGAGGTATAATTTGAAGAATGAGCCTTCTCTTGATTAGAAGTAAAAACAACGCGTACTTACCTCATCACTTAGCCTTAGGTCGCGAAAAATTTATATGAATATTCGAAGAACCAAAATCAGTTTTGGCTCCGCGAGAGAGCAAATTCTCACCAGGCAAACCCCAATGTGAAAAGAGGTGTTTGCTTTTTTATGCTACGATTTTGATTCTCTTGATATTTTGTCGTTTTCGTTGTTCGACAAGTCGATGGTATAGGGGCACATAGGTATCGATTTTTGCCTTCCCTTTGCAATGAGAATCAATAAACATCCCTTGTTCAGAACATCAGGAACTATACATAATTAATAAAATCAGGTAGATTAACAAAAATTCGTCGTCTGAGGCGCAGCATGGCACATCTAACAATTTGGCAGTTTTTAGGTAAAACAGAAAATCATGTTTACTCTCTGTGCCACATCACTGCTCGGTTTCAGATTCGCTAAATTCGTCGTGGAACCCACTGAAATATCCCTTAGATACGCTTGGATACCTATGTTAATGCATTCGAAAATAATTGATTTTTCCTTTTTCCTGAAAATTTGCCAAATGTTAGATGTGCCATGCTGCGCTCAGACGACGAATTAAATAGGTAGATTTTCCAATTCAAGCGACTGTTGCATGGATGTTTTCGCGTTTTTTTACGAAGACGGGGAGGTGAGAGAAACTTCGTGCTTCACCTTTCATTTCTCAAAGCTCCCCACCCCTTAGCTCATCAGCCGGTTTTCCGTAATTAATTTTAATTGAAATCACAACAATTAATTCTTCTCTCTCTTTTATTGTTCCGAAAGGATATTGAGACTCGGCAGTTATTGGTTCTCAAGGAGAAGTTCGCGTGATAACTTCACATTCCGAGTCTTCTTTCTCCTTTTCATCCGATTCTTCCCCCACAGACATGTTCCCACCTCGATTCGAAATATCCCCGCGTTTTATTCTCGGGAAATGGAAACTACGAGGCCTCCGGCTGACTGTTGGGGTAGAAAATATAATGTTCTCTCCTGGCCAAAGGTTTTAGATTGCCTGTTACGATGAGAAATGGAAAAACGCGGTTCTTGGAGATCGTTTAGATGAGGGCGGGCAGGGGGTGAAAGAAGGTAGGGGAATGGAAAAAAGCAGGTAGGTATCTATTCGTACCAAGAGCAAAGAAGAAAAGTTTTATTATTTATAGGCCAGCCCATCTATCTAACCGGATCGATCCACACGTACACCGATAATTTATAGTCGTACCTGCTACCATTATTTAAGTTTAACTCTTACCATGTTTTTTCTTCTTTCTTTCAAACGAGCATATAAATTTGCGAGGAAAAACCTCATTTTTCAATTCCTATAAGCAAAAATTTGGTTGGGAGCCTTTCCACTGAGTTACTCGTTTTTGCAAGGAGATCCCCTTCATCCAAGCTGCAAATATATTATCTATTTTAGTATCATTAGTGTGCGAATCGCAACTCTCCTTCCCTCACTTCTTGGACATTTTTCAGCTTAGGATCAAACTGACATCAACGTTACCATTTAGCAGTTATATCTCTTGAACTATTGAACCGATTTCGATGTCTTCGGTTTCAAAGTAGACATTTTTTCATGCGCCATACTTTCCCCCCAATCGTTGAGGACAAAAAACCATCATTTACATGAGTTGATACAATGTTCTAATTTTGCAAAATAATCGCGAATTGATGCCGAACAAGAATCCATCGGACGAGACAGGAGACAAACTAGTGCATTACCGTCCCTTCCGCCCATTAGGGATTCCATCAGAAGCAAATGAGTGAGTCGAGTAAAAAGGATAATAATTTCCCTCATAACCCTTTTCTCGCCCTTTTCGCTCGGATAAAACTCCGTAACAAATGGTCCCTTCAGGAGCTGATGCGATCCTCTATTCGCCGTGAGCCCATTCTACGTTTTCCACAGACGAGGCGACACGGCGGATTATTTTAAAATGTGAAACAATCAATTTCGGCTGATTGGTAGCTAATGCGCCTTTCTACTACGCTCGGAGCTCAGAAAGCGTTTTTCGCCTTGAAATTAGTTTTTCCTCCGCATTACTGTTATCTGCCGTTCTGTCATTTGACAAAGTCTATACTCATGTGCGGAGTAAAGGCGAAATTAGTTACGCGAGTCAGGTGATGATGTTTTGTGGCGTTTTCCCAATTCGAAGTTTGAAACCTGTTCCCACACGGGTGTTTGAACCTTTCACAATAATAACATTTCTTCAGCATGGAATTGGAGGCAGATTTCTTCAGAATTGGAGATAGCAATGGAATTACCCATTAGTCAGCATAGAGGTCAGCTACTTCGTGAGCCGCATTGGTGGATTTGAGATCTCAACTTTTAAACCGGCTTCAAATCGGAGGACTCAAGTTTGAAAGAGAAGTCAGTGCCTTAATTAATTTTAGGGTACATAAGCTACTGATGAAAGGAAGGCACCGACTTCAAACTGGTATGTTCAAGTGAGGAGTTGTCCTTGGTAGTGAGCTAGTCAGTAGAAAGGATCCTGCGACAGGTATAGTTTCAATATCATTTTGAAATTTGCTGTCAAAATCTTTTTCATTTTTTATTATTTATTTCGAATAAAATTGATGGTTTTATTCTTGGATGAAACCCCTTTTGAAATGCTCAAATGAACATGAATTACAGTCATTTGGCTATCATGCAAATGAGAACAAAATGTGATTACCGAAAGGAGGCTAGGTGGATTTTATCTTCTCCGACTGCAATCAAACATCGAAACAATTGTTTACGAGTGTCGAAACGTGAAGGTAAGCTAAGGAAGAAAAATTACACCCTCGGGCTATCGGTTTTTTAGTTTTATCGCTTTTTGTCATCGCTTTCTCAATGGCCAGGTGAGGGAAGGGTTGTTCCGGGGCGTTAGACGAGTTGTAGGAGGGCACTAAGTACACAGAAGGTTATAAATTGAATTTCATTCCATCTGAAGGGTGGGCTACTTCGTAAGAAATGAAAATTTACCTATGCAACGGCCAACAAGGGTTTTAAGTGTCTAGACGAAGAGGGTCAGATGGCCAGTAAACATGTATACGTATTATATATACCTGGGTGGGTGCACCTTTATCTGAAATACATCTTTGGGAGAATCATGCTTATTTACTATATAGGTGACTATTTGTTTAGGTATTATCAAATAGTGGGTTTTAAATTAAACATTATTTTATTAATTTATTATTAAAATACACAGGTTTGGTTGTAGGGAGAATGAATTCATCATTATATCATTAAACTCACTTTCTGTCGTGTAAGTTAAGTGATACAATGATAGGAATAAGTTTGCCCCGAAAGGAGAGGCATATGTTTGGTTAGGTCAGCCCTTCTTTGCCTGTCTGGGAAAAGGTTAATTAATTTGTTTTTGTTGACTGCTAGAGATGGATATCTCATCGGTCGATTGTTTGAACGAAAGGAGCAACGCCCCCGATTCACAACCATGAAGATTTTTATCCAGCATTAAACAAACCGACCTATGCGTAGTTCTTTGAAAAAAATCTTGATCAACAAGCTGCAATGCTCTACGTTTTTAATATTTCCACGAGGGAATTTCGCGCAGCTTTTTAGTCAGAGCGCGTTTCGGGATTTCAATTTTGGAGAAATAGAATAATTGGAAAGAAGATTAAGGAAGCTTGATGAGTGGACATGGCAAGAGAAGGGTAAAAGTCGCTAGAAACCAAATTAAAACGGTCTGGCCGAAAAACGGCTGAAACGAGGAAGCGCCGTGGAAAAACATATTTTTCGTTTAGAAGGGGGAGATGAGAAAGCTCTTGATTACGTTTACGAAGAAACAGGTGGGCTAAACGTTAAGGAGGAAACGGAGAGATATATACACAGAGTAAAATGATATTCGAATAACCGAGGGATTTTTCGTGAACGTAATAATATTTTTCAAGAGCCCAATAAAAATCGAAAAAAAATTTAATCCCGTTTTATTTTTTAATCTTTTTTAAAATTATTTTTTGCATTGCAATGGAAATTAAATTCACTATTCCAGTAGGTAATGCAATTTTTTTATCTTGATAATTTTCAATTCGGTTACGTTTTTATTATAAGTGGGTACGTTAAGTTGTACGCCTCACGTTTTGTCTCCACCTGCGTCCGCCGACGCTCTTCGGGCTGCATTGTTGTCCCAATCAAAACTCCTTTGTTCGAAAGTCCGTTTTTCTGACCACTGCCTTTTTTCTGACAGCTTTCCGTGTTTAGCTTTATTGTAAAAACGGCAAAAATTTCATAAAAAAAGAATTTATAATTTTGAGAGAACAGATGCGTCCGCCCCCGCCTGAAATGCATTATGTCCGCAGCGAGGGTGGGCCCGGTCGAGCGTGAAAGCAGATGCACTCAGGGAACGGGTGACCCCCCCGCACTTGCACCACATCGAATTTCCCGCAAAATGAGAATGAACAACTAGCTTATAGCATTATTTTAACGAAATTCATTTACATAGAATGAAATAAAATAACCTATTTTAAATTTCAATTAAATAAAATACAATTTAAAAAAATAATATTTGTAGTGGAGGTACATCAATAATATAAAAAATATAAAATACGTTATTTAATGCATAAAAAAATATATTACGCAAAAATTCGCAGAAAATATGGAGTTTTTTCTTTCGGGGGTGAGATAAGTGACTCGCTTCAACACTGTTGAACGTTTCGGGCCTCTTTTTCTTTCCCCTTTGCGTTAATAAAACAAGAAGCGAACAGCTTTGTTCGGCCCGCGTAAAAGCGTTTTTTCTTCATTAGCCGCACCCTCGAAAACAAGGTATCATAATTACAAACGCAATCCAGTTTAATTCAAGTTTTAACCGTTTCAAAAACGAGAGAAATCTCTTGGCGCTTGAAAATGTTCTTTCTCCGGAAAGGGTATAAAATCAGGGGAGATATGCGTAGCAAGTCAAAACGTGAATTAAAAATTATGCATCAACTTTTACTAGAGAGATAATATTGTAAGCTCGAGTTTGGATTTTTTTCCAACGATAAGTCAATTTAGGGTGGGTTCGTCAACTCAGTCATTTTCATCAAATATCCATTATTCTCCGAATGAAATTTTTCGTGGATTGAGTTTACTTTTCTTTCGACCTTTGAGTTTGAGTATCAGTTTCAGTTCGGGTTTGAGTATCAGTTTGATTGCTATTCTGATGGGTGAACTTGAGAGGCCGTAGACTATAGGTATTCCTCACCTCAAAATAATCATCGAGTAACACGTGGGGTCGCACCTATTCAAAATATGGGCGGGGGAGTGTTGCGACCCGTAGGACAGCTGCCGGCCATACGAGCGGTGCCCGTTTTGAATTATCCTTCCATTATTATCAAACTGAAAGATAAAAGAAGTGCTAGAAGGGGTCGGCTGCTTGGAAGCATGTGAAAAAAACTGGTTCGTCCCGTTAATAACAAACACCCTCCAAGGAGCGCGACATTTGGCGCGTGGGCGTCAAGGGCAGGTGTGACCTGGAAAATAGTCAGGTCGCGGATAGTCGGATGGCAGCTCATTATCTATATAGATATATTCTTATGAGGAGCATCGACCTATCAACGAGTACTGCCTGATGACATAGGTGGGCATGCGATTCGGATTATCACTTCCGATACGAGACCTCACCACCATTATTAACCATGTGTTAGACGCGCATAACAATAAAGAAATGCCAGTATGATAATTTGACTCATCAATCGCGTTCGAAACGACTTGACAACCGTCAAGACTTCGAAGCTATCTGTGGAAATGTGGCGCAGATGATTGAAGAAGATAATGCGAACTTTATACCGACCAAAGTCACTCTAGAAAACATTGGGGGGGTTATAAAATATTTTTATAGCAGAAAAACCCCTTTGCCAATTTAGGCACTTCTATAGCCGGTTAAATTTTGACCATTTTAATAAGTTAAACCATTTTGACAAACAATGTTCACAACAATTTGACAAACACTTTTCTCAATAATTTGACTAACAATAATTGTTTCAATATTATTTTGAAAATTTGTCAAATAATATTAACAAAAATTTGATTAACAATTTCGTCGTAAAATGTCAAAAATGAAATTATTAACAATTTCGTGATAAAATGTCAAAAATGAAATTATTAACAATTTCGTCATAAAATGTCAAAAATGAAAATTATTACAGTATGTTGCAGTAAGTATCTTCGAAGTACTTTGAGACGCCCGTAAACAAACGTCCGTTTTTTGTTCGAAGAAATCTTCCTTTGAAAAATACACCTTGAACTTGGGTTTCCTACAGGTTAAAACTCATTATTATTTCTTCATGATCGGAAAGAACGCGTTGCTCGTTACGCCGGCCAGGCGCCTCCGCCAGCGCGTTCCGGTATAGTTTCAAGTCCTTAACTGGAATTTCAATTCAGTTTCATAAGGAGTGAAGGTATAATGAGAATGTAAGAACTATTATTTATAGGTGTACTTAGTTGGCGCATTTAAAAAACTGGTTTAAAATAGGTATACGATGCATTAACTGCTGATCGTTTGCAGTGGATTTAGCTATATTGCTTATAAACTCAGGCCCTTACACTGATATTAATAAAACCAGCCGTGCGTAGATTACGCTCCACTTTAATGTACAAAGTGTACGAGCAGGTTGGGAGATGAAAAAATTTCATAATCGTTTAACTATAGGCTTTTTCTATCGAAGCTATCACACTCAAAGCCATCTGAGTGACAACAAGTAAGAAAAAATTCAGTTAAACTTGCGTTTTCTACATTCAAAGCTCTGACAGGTTGAAAATTCGAAAGTACTTAGATGAAACCAGAAACAATTTGGTATTCAAGTCAGTTCATTTCGTTGAAAATTTCGCGAAAAAATTGTGGAAGTGGACACTTAACGTTTATTTAGAAATGTGAATAAAAAAGAATTTTCTTAAATTTGTTTCTATTTTTGGAAACCTTAAAAAAAATTTTTTCAATTTTTTGTGGTGGTTTTGAACAGTTTTTCCGCCTCATTCGTTTTTAAAAATATACTAAAGTAGCATTTCCGCGGTTGCCTTTCATGCCCGTCATCCGCATGGATGCATGCTCGATATTTCTAGATCGATATCTCAGGCACTCGTTTTCTTCGGCACTTTCCACGAAATAGAAGAGTAGAATATGAGAAGATTCCGAGCTATAAAGCTGAATCGTCGGTCGGCCGTTCCCGTAGCGGCGCTTTCGTGATGTATTCTCGGCCCATTTATCACGAGACACGCCACTGTTCTCTTTTTAGACGCGACCTACCAATAACAAAAATTGCTCTCCCTCCCCCCGCTGGAAAAACTTCCTCCCCAGACGTCTCCATCATTTTCTAAATCAAAAACTCACCCTCCGAAAGCGTCGTCGTCGGCGGCCCCTCTTAAAAACGAATTTGCCCGCCCGATTTGATTTATTTCCTGCCGAAGATTATCAGTTAAGATACATTGTGAGGAGCCGAAGGTCCGGGTCGGACAGGCATCCCTTCAAGGAGAGGAAAACCAATTGGTTTAGCCTGGAAGGTGATAACAAAAAATCAAATCACCTTCCAGTCCTGTCAGTTCTTAATTAATAAAAATATCAACGGCCATTTTTCCAGGATGTCATTTCATTTTCTACTTTCCATGTTTGACGGTATACGGAAATTGAACATGCGTAGAAGGATTACCCAAATTCTTCCTTCATATTTTAATTCAAAATTAGTTTTTCAACAATGCTTAACTACAAGTTTGTCTATTATAACACGCTAGTTAACAGAAAAGCCGTGAAAAAACCAAATCTTCATAAAGATTGAATTGTCAAGTCAATGACGATTTTCCGTTTTTTTTTGTGTGTTTTCTAGTTTGTTTTTTTTTTTTTTTTTGTTTTTCTAGTGTTTTCTAGTTCTAGAAAAATGAAGTTTTCCAGCCCTTTTAACAAAATTGGGATGGGTTTCGATCCTCAAGAAATTGTGTACCTATATTCGAAATCAGCGATAAACTTGCAATATGCATTTGTACTATAATTTGCTGAAAAACAGAAGTAATTTTTCTGCTCTCTATGCGCCGCTGCGGCTTCAATTGAAAATTGGAGATTTTCTCGCTCTGCAATAAAAAAAATGTAAATAAATAAGTAGAATAAGCAATAGGTATAAGACAAAAGGGTTAAACAGTCCACGCGGTTTCATCAGACCTCCCCTCGAGTTCACTTATTCAAATTAGGCCGAAAAATTCAAATAAGTTCAGGTGCCCCGGGGGTCAGTCGGACATCGTACATCACCGGCTATCGAGTGTAATGAACAAATAGTCGGTACACCATCTGCCCGGCATCGGTGGAAACAATGACTCGAAAGAAACAGTACCGGAAGATGTTAACTACGTTCGGCCGTTGGGTAAGGATGACCGATGGAAACCCGTTGCATTGTTCTGTCAACACTTGGATCAATGTGATGTGTATGAATCAACTGCTGCATAACGTCTTTATATAGGTTCAAAATGGGGTAAAATTCAAGAATATACCTACCGAGTATTGCATGGGAACGATAAAATCAATTTCATTAATTAATTTAAAAACATTTTCAAATAATTTTCAGTTGATTATTACGTTTATTTTCTACTTTTGAATTTTCAGATAATCTGGGTTTTTTCTCGAGAGACTAATTCGTTCACTCAAAATGGAAAAATCGATGTCACCTCGCGTATTTTTCGAGGCCATATTTCCTCTCAGGATCATCACCCTCAGTTCGACTGTGAAAGAGCAATAATTATGATGAAGAGATGAGGGGTCGAGGGTGACCCATTTTACGAAGGAGATGCCTTGGCGACCGATGGATGGGGTAGGGGGTAGATGGATTAATATCCTATACGAGAGGCCGTTTCTTAGGCCCTGGGTATCGACCCGACGAAAAATCCGACGCTCCCTTTCCTTACGGCTCTTTTCATAACGTCGAGAGCAACGACTATCGTTTTATTCAGTGAATTTCAGGCAGAGATATTATATTCTTCGTATTTTTACATTATTGTCACTTGATTATATAGCTGTATGTATGTCCATGCTTCGAGTAACCACAAAAATTATGAAATAATTGATAACTGTTTTTATTGGCCGCAACATGAGGTTTTTACTTTCATATTTACTGGGTAAATTAAAGCTTTGTAATCTTCCTAAAATTGATAATCGGATCGGAGTTCAGAAAAAAATTACCCGTGCACTTTTATTCGGAATCATTTTCTGGACAATGTGTCAGTAAGTCCTTCAGTGCATATTTTTCGACTGTCAACCTTTTTCAAATTTCTTATATTTACCAGAATGAGCGTTTGGGCAAGGCATATAATTCGGTTATTGGCTTATTGGCCGGTATTGGGGTTCAGGAAGTGATTCTGAGTGAATGTGTATAGGTAAACTTTTTTTTTATGCTCCGTTCCGATTTTCGATTTTAGGACGATCACAATACATCACTTCAATTACAATTTACTCTGTAAATCCGGGAGGAAAAATGAAACTGACTCGAAGTCGTTTACGCTTAAAACGTCTACCCAATTATTATCTATCAATGACTATAAACATTCTTGTCCCGAATGCCAACCCCTCAATGCCCTTTTCAAACAGACGATTCCGGCGGAAAATAAACGTCGAATGCACGCGGATCCGCGGGACTGAATGGACTGATGTTCACCCGATTCAAAATTCAAAAGAAGCGTTTTACTCCGATTCTCATTGTTCGCCAAGGTTTTTGACAGACTTGGACTTATCTGAGCTGGGGGGAGTCCGTGGGGCCGAGGGACGCGAAAAAATCGGAATTGTATCGAGCGGTGTACCGCTGAACCGATATCTGATGCTATTCCTCGTTATTCCGACATTGAACGAGAGCCCGGAAATAACCGAATATCGCTAGTACATATCTTTTTGACGAAGGGAATATATTTTTTCGACGTATACAAAATGCATTTCGCTACTCTCGATCCGAGCAGTTTTACGCGCTTTTTGTGCGCTCTTTTATTAAAAGCATTCGAGTGTGTCCCAGATGGCAGGGAACGATATATGCTGAAAGCGTTGTATAGTTGGTACGTGCAAGTTTATTGTTTCTCTCGAGAACATACGCGGATTCCCAGGGATTGAACATGTTAAAACGCTATTCATCTTTCCTTTTGTTATATCGCTCCAAATTCAAAGCCTTACAAAAGGGGAAAAAAATGTACGCAGCTAACGCCTCGCGAATGAATCGGAATTGAAAAAAGCGAACTGAAAAACCGCATTCGTTCGTGAAGCTGTCATAACACAACGCGTTTCAATCGGAGGGTCGGCGAAAAAAATGAAACATCATAATATATAGGTATATATAGAAAAAAGCCCCTACACCAAAGTGGGAGTGCATGGAAAAAAAACGGATCGAGGGTTGGGTTGGTAAAAGGGGTGGGGCCAGACTGAAAAAAATTCCACCCCTATTGGCTCCGGGGGAAAAAAGTGGTGGGGCGATGATCCGGAGGGTGGGCCTCGGTGGGTTTTTTTCTCATACCCCTCGCCTACCCTTGGCGTTTTTTTCGCCCGATTCTCGCCCGGTTTCACGCCTTTTCTAACCCACTGCGCATCCGGAGGGTTGGGGGTGACGGTTTTTTTTCTCCGTTGACCCACCCACTTTTCCTCGGTTTTGACCACAAAATGGCGATTTTTTATTTCCTCGCTCTCCCGTCCCTAGCTGACTTTAACGCGGGCGATTTTCACGCTCGACCGGCTCCAAATGGGGAACCTGACGTATGACCGGTCGTCGTTGACGTTCGACGACAAACGACCGGCCTTGTCCGAGCAGGGGCGAATTCGCGTGGCGTCGAGCAATTAAACTGAGAAAGTGGGTTTTCGAGAAATTTGATGAAAATAACGAATAATGTTCCGTTTTTCATAATTTGTCATCTAAAAGGGATTGATTCGGTGAAAATAAGCCTGGAATGGTCAAAATCGGTCCAGTAAAGTATGAAAGTAAAAATATTTTTTTATGATGATTTTCTTGACATTTTGCAAAAAAAACCAATTTTATCTCGAAACCAAATTTATATCAACGTCACTCCTGCGCAGAGTTAAACGACAATTTCGCGTAATTCCCTCTCGCCTATTCTATGAGCACTTTCCACTGAAATTTTAATAGTCCCTCGGGCGGAGGAAAATAATAAATCTACGCGTAATGACCGTACTGTCCGAATATAAAAAGTCCGCGCTCCGGTCGCAATTTTTAAGAGGAAAATCCATAAAAACCTCCTCGGCTAGATGTTCGATGCTCAAGATTTAAGAGTCAGCTCGCAGCGTCCGCGTGTAATATGATAGCCATATCGTAAAAACGGCCGCTTATGGCTTTCGAGCAACGAGCGCCAGTTCTTGGCTGTCGGGGAAATTTCGTTATACCAGTGCAACATCGAAAGAGGAAAATTTCCCATATAGGGGGGAAAATTGCTCGATGGCTCAAGTAGCATTGCCAATATTATGGACGTATTCAACGTTCCTCTCAAGAAGGAAAAAATCAATCTGATCCTACCGGCCATCTAAAATTTTGATCCTTAAATTTAGCTATAATAAGGTACAGCAAAATGTTGGGCAAGCGTTCAAGTGTACATCAACCCTCGAAGATGTGAACGCAAAAAACTTTGTTGGCTAAATATTAAAAATTTTAAAATAAATTGTAAGAAAATAATTTTTCTATTACTGAAGTAGGTGTACACAAAAAATGTGAAAATTACGCTTAAAATATCCTCAAAATGCTTCAGGGTGTCGAATACTCATTTGATGGATCGGATGTTACACCGAAAGCTCGGTAAAGAAAGCCATACATCCAGAGTACATACGAAAACACAAGAATCCTAATGTTTTTATTACTGCCAAAATTATGATCGTTCTACTCATTACCTACGTGTTCAGGTACCCCTAGGAAAGGGTCTGGCTTATTCCAATTCGTTTTGCCAACATCGAACTCGCGAGCGGGGATTTTTCCCACTAACGGGGAAAGCGCACCTGCGCCACGGGATTTTTTCACCTGGCAGACCAGGCCAAGTAGGCTCAACATCCTCAAGCTTGGGGTAGGTCTGCAAGTACAACAGCCAGACCGGATTCCTCAGTCTTGTTCCTCGTTTTTTGCGCACCCGGCAAAAAGGCAAGAAAGAAGTTCAGACGTCGAGGGCACCCGTGGGACGAGCTGGCGAAGGCTGGGGGGTACAGTGAAGGGTCATTCCCCCGTTTCTTTAAGCGACGACCCCACGGGGATCTTTTTATAAAACGGCTCCATTCTTCTCCTCTCTATTCCTTGTACTTATACCGAAAGACTCGGTCTCGCATCCCCCGGAGTCCGTATCTCTTTTGTTTCATCGTTTTGCTGAAGATAGTGCAGAATGCTAAGACACCATCCAGGATGCGCAAGCGTGCGTAGAATTTTTTTTTGTCTGAAAATTTTTAATGCATTTTTTTCATCTAACCGGTTCTTAATGATTTGTCGAAACCTCCAAAAACTTCGGAATCGTACGTTTTACGAATCTAATCATTCCTTAGGCGGCAGGACTCGTCTGCAACACCATCGGATAGCGTCGATAACGATTTTACGTCGATAATGCAATTTGTCCATGATGCCAATTATACTATCGTCATTTTCTCGATTATGTGGGCAGCCAAAAAGTACATTTTCAGTGTTTGCTCATGTTGCAGGAAGCCGAGCTGCGAGTCGACGTACTGCAGCAGCATGCGGCCCTCATCGGCGGCCCCAACACGACCTCCTGCCCCGTCTGTCATAAGATTTTCCTCGGGACAGAGGCTCTGATGGACCACATGAAGCATTCGCACAAAGATCCCAACAATTCCGCCAGCCAAGTGTCCGGTAAGCTGCTGAAAAATTACGCTGTGGAAAATTACGGGCTTTTGAAAATATCCATAAAAGATGTTGGACCATAATATAAAGATGTAAACATTTTGGATCGTCAATTTTTTTTCATTTACTTATTATTCTTTTTCTATTATGACTAACTTGACGTCAATTCCATCTTCAGCAGCGGCAGGCGTCGGCTACCAGGACGTGACAGCCGTGAGTCCGTACATCGCGAAACGGCGGACGGCCAACCATCCGTGTCCGGTCTGCGGCAAACACTACGTCAACGAAGGTTCGCTCAGAAAACATTTGGCCTGCCACCCCGAGACTGCACAGTTCGCCACGTCCTTGCGAATGTGGCCCTGTTCCGTCTGCCAGGCTGTCTTCACCCATGAATCAGGTAAAATCGGACGGAAAAGTGTGAGCACGGCCCCACTTTCCTTATACATACCCCTTTTTTTCAATCAGTTAAGCAGGGTTTTTACACTTAAGATTGTCTTCTTTGAAAGGGTCGAATCTCCAGCACATTTGCGACAATTTTGGACTTAATATATCGTTTTTCGTAAGCCCAAGGAAAAATACACTTTGTTTTGAAGATTTTTTCGTGTTTTCGATTTTGTTTCGGTAAAATGGCCTTAACTCCCTTAAATTTTGGAGTAATTACAAAAATAAGGAATCTAATAAAAAGCCCGTTAAATTTCCTGTAAGCTCACGGCATTTGCAGCTTTCAAACATGAAGTTAAATTAGAAGAAAATCGGGCTAAAGACAAAAATTGCTTAATTTTAAAAAATGAACATTGTTCCAACGTGCGCTTTTAAACTGCCAGCAATAATCATTCTTTTATGTACCCCACTTATGATAGGAAAAATCATGGTTTTTGAGTGCTGTGTTGAGCTCGATGTCAAAAACCCTGAAAAATGGGGGAAAATATCCATATTTTCAGGGCCCATTTTATACTGTTTGTACCGTTCTACTTATTAACTAATTAGTTAATTGGAACAAATGGGATGAAGAATCGACCCTTCCAAGTGTGAACACCCTGCAAAGGCTCGGATACTGAGGCAATTCGTTTCACTAATTATTTAAAAAAAATTATTTTTTTTTTTTGTAAGAATACACCTATTTGTCAGTCTGAAGGACGCTTTTGCTTTCACAGAAAATTTTTCTGGTCTCGAATACCACAGAACAGACACTTTTCTAGCGTTATTTTCGTGTTTTATTTTTCATAAAATATCTATATTTTGACATTTCTACCATTATTTCAGGCCTCTTGTCTCATATGGAACATATGAGAATGGACCCCAAGCACCAATTTGCGGCCCAATACGTCCTGTCAAGGGCGGCGGCCGAACGGCGCGAGAGGGAAAGCCTGATCGCGGCTGCGGCTGCCGGCGGCCTCAACCTCGCCTCCCTGACGGGCGGCGGCGGAGGCGGCGCCGTCAACAGCAGCGGCGTCAACGTCAATAGCGGCGGCGGCGTGAACAGCAGTATGAACAGCGCTATTAACAGCGGCCAGCCGGGGTCGCCTTCGGCCGCATCCGACTCGTCGAGTCAAGGCGGCGAGGGGCGGTTGTCGTCGGCCGGATCGGACACGGCGCCCAATTCGGCCGCTCTGTTGCTCCATAATAACAACAACAATAACAATACTGCCACTGCCAAGCTCGCCGAGCTCATGGCTGCAAGATCAGGTAAATATTTAAAGCAGTTTTTTATGGGAATTTGATTTTTTGAGAATTTGAATGGAATAAAGTAACTAAAAAGTCACTCCTTGTTTTTAAATATTTCCTCGCTAACTCGCCCCTTTTCTCAAATTTCGATCAAATAACTTTCAACTTTCCATTCAGGCCCGTTCACGGGGTTGGTCGACGCCAGCGGCAGCAACGGCCATCCGTTCCTGAACCAAGCGGCTGCGGCGGCGGCCGCTGCGGGCCAGTACAATACGGACGACCTGCAACGAGCGGCGAGCGCCCTGATAGCGGTCGGCCAGCAGCAGGCGGCGGCAGCAGCCGCAGCAGCCATGGGATCGGCCGACTCGAACAGTCCGGCCGCCTCGGTCGTCCAAGTGGCCGCTGCGAATTTCGCGGCGGCCGCAATGCGAATGTCGTCGGCGACGTCGCTGCAGTCGAATCAGCAAGTTCACACGTGAGTCGGAATTTTCATTATTATTTAACACTTGCTAATATTTATTGCTGATAAAATTAAAAACATGTCTAAATAAAAAATTTCAGCTTGGATAATTATGTTTCCAGTAAATCGTCATCTTTGCCAAAATTTAATTTTTAAAATTATCAGGGTAATTCGAAGTCGGTTTTCGCAATTTTTCAGAAACGGGCAAGTTGGTGGCAACGCTGATAGCATGTCGTCGGCGATGCAGCTGATGAACGCAGCCGTCCGCGCCTCCATGACGTCGATGGTCATGGACAACAACCACCAGCTGCAGTCGCCGCCCGACAACCCGGCCGCCCTCCGCATGCAGGAGGCGATCCTCCGCTCCCAAGCCGAAGCGGCCATCCGCCTAGCCGTGACGCAGGCGGTCGTCGCGTCGACGTCGTCGCAGCAGCAACAGCAGCAGGCGCAACAGCAGACGACGCAAGACAACGGCATGCGGGGGACGAACGGCGGCACGCCGACCGGCACGCCGACGGGCCAGTCGCAAGGGCCGCCGTCCGGTCCGAACGCGACAGGCTATCACCACGCGGCCGGTCAAGTCTCGCCCGACCTGACGGAGGCGCTCCGCCTTCAGGAGCAGCGGCTCGAACAGGCGCTCCGGCTCCACGGCGGCGACCCGCGGGCCCTCGGATTCTCCCTCTCCAACACCCCCCAGCACCACATCAATCCATGAGGGTTCTCGTATTTTTGAACGACCTCCTCCTCATCCGTGTCCTCATCAACAATTGTATAGTTTACACGATAGTAATTAATATATTTGTAAGTTTAATAGCCAATATGTACAAAATACGTGTTTATCGTTGTAAATAACAATAGCCTATTTGTAGGTACGCGTACTATGTAAATGTTTTCCGCATGGGCTCCCAAACACTCCTGCTGAGAGGCGTTGTTAAATTCAAATCCTTCACAATTTGGGCATTATTAATATTAAGGACGTACGCCGGGTTTTAATCGTATATTTCTGGAGAAAAAATTTTCAACCGAGCTACGTTTTAACGATAAGGAATTTTCGGCTAGTCGGATAATAAATTTTTCGTTTCGCAAATACAAGAAAAACTCGTGGAAAAAAGGTACAAAAAAATCGAATTTTTATAAAAATGACATTTGACATTTTTGCAACGACTTCCGGCTAGCTCTCCCTTTCAGCAGGAAAGTTCATGTTCCTTCTCTCGCCCTCCCCATCCAAGTGATAGAAAAACAGGCTCCATTTATTGTATAATTCGCAAAAAATCGGCGATTAAGCGACAAAAATCGATAGGGAGTTCTTACGATAGAAACGGACGTCTAATTCGGCATATTTCAACAATGCCTGCTTACTGTTTCTCGAAGAAAAAAAGTTTTTGACAAAAATCGTATGACACGTAAAGATAGACCTTATCTGTTAAATTGTCTTAGGGGTTATCCATCTTGATGCGCTCTAAGCGAATATTTGGGTGATTTTAAAAATTGAATTAAAAATCTCGAAAAACCAAATGCTTATTTTGTTTAGCTCAATGCAAAAAGTTGGGATAAAATAAGTCTGATTTTTGAAATTTGAAGTACAAAATCATTTTTTGAGGACATTTTGTTAGAGTTAACTTTTGGGCCCATCATTCCGTGTCGTACGAACCATGCGAAAACGCCGCACTGTCGTAAGAATTTTCCCTTTCCACTATTCGAACCCAGAAAAATGCATTTTGGAAATTTATCACCTTTGAGAACTTCAAATGAACTACTTAGCATGACTTATCGTACTTCTCGTTTCGTACTTTTTCGTTAACGTTGTGTTCAGAAGGCGTGGAAAAACGTTATTTATTACAATACCGCGCACCAATTTATTTTTTTGTTTGTATTTAATAATTTAATCTACTCTTAAGCGAAATTGACTGATTATTGAAAGTTATTTTATTAGAACCTGTGTATTTTTTGTTGATCATCGGGGTGATTTGCAATCTGTTTTTACTTTTACCCAACGGAAGACTCACAATGTGAATTCTAGTTTAATGTTGAAAAAGTCTTATTATATTTTGCGTTTATTGTTTTCGAATTAGTCGGTATACCATTGTTCACTCGGGCAAACGGAAATCGCTATTTTAGTGAGATGGCAGTTTAGATCAATTGTAAAGACGTCTGAGGTTAATTTTGAAAATTGCCAATTTTCCCCAAGCATCGGGTTTTATTTAAAAGATGTGTAAAAGTTTGTAATGTATCGTACAAATTTTTCATTTCTATCCAAATTTTCGCAAGTCTTTGGCGTTTTCATGATGCGTGAATGAGAAGAATATTCTCTTCGGCCTCGTTCATATCTGGACCAATTTTGGTTCTAGTCAATCATCTATTTTTGAAAAAAAAAACTATCAGAGGCTATCTCTATCACTTTCTTTCTCATGACACGCACTAATGAAAGACCAAATGTACGATGACTTGTTTCTTTATTAGAAAATTCTACTAAACTTTTGTCGTTTCAGCAATTCCGTTCAATTTCACTCGCTTGTTTCTCCTCTTATTATCTCATTGATTTGCGCGCATTTTTTTTTTTTTTAAACAAAAGCGACTAATTTGGCTGAAAAATTACTAATCCGAGTCTAGGAAAATTCGGGGTCGATCTAGTGCGCGTGAGTGGAGCCAGAAATGACGCGATATTCGTGTTCCCCACCTAACCTTGTTGACAATACTTGAATTGGAAGAAATGCTCTCAATTTCGTCCAATTTCCTTTCCTATGAGTTTCTTTCGTGCCATTGCCTGACACTCCTAAGTAATAGTGATAGACCCATTGACCCCCCGAATAGTGAAATAGTGTTTTACCGATTGCCGCATGACCCACAATACTGTTTTACATGTAAATAATAGGGTCGGTTTTTAATATTTTCCTTGAAATAGGGTATAATAATTTTTCCACTTTCAATTAGCCACACATATTGCAGATAGAGAATCGACTCAGACAAACTCGCAGACCAGCGGGTTATCGGTTTTTTATGGCTGTACATAATATAAATAGTATAAATAGTTCCAAAATGCTCACCGACTATGACGAAGAAACGGCCGACAGATGTCGGCCATGGACACTTTTAGGGAATCAGAAACACTGGTGATTTTCTAGAAGGAATCCCCACCGATTGCGACACTCTCAAAGGCTTCCTATATTTCCTGAGGTAGCTCATCCTCTTCATGTTGAAAAATCGTCAAAAAAAAACCTCGCCTTTTTTCCATCAAATCACACGTTGAATACTTGAAATGAGAACAAGAATCAAAATCTTACGACCATTTTGCTTGCTTCAATGATGTTATTAGTTTTTGGAGAAAAAATTCAAACCGATCGAAAATATCAATCACACAATTCTATCCACCTACTCCCCCTTCCATTCACCAACGTCCCACACTGATTTCACACACCTTCCCTCCCCCTTCGCCACTTTATGCCTAAGAATCTTTCTCTTTTAACTATACGCCTTCAAAAAAACAACAACAAAAAACTGTATTTCTCTTCTCTGAAAAATTCAAACAAAGAAAAAAAAACTGGAAAAACTGCAGCTCTTTTCAATATATAGCAACAAGAAAAAATCAAAACTTTTCAATCGTAAATATTATACCGGATACAAAATTTTCCAAACATTCGATTTTAGGACACGTCAAAATTCTCCATAACACACAATTTATTACTGCAATAAACAATAAAAAATGAAAATTCTCGTACATATCAGTACAGAATAGTCAACTCAAACTATTGTGTACACTACAATAAACAGGTTTCACACACATGCCCTCCACCAAAAGGGTATGCCAAATTTTCCACATATACGCCAATAGTACCAATGCACGGTTCCCATGGGGGCCGTGTACCATACGCAAACACTTCACGGATTGCAATAGCCCAAAGCATGCCAGTCGGACACTGGCATTGCTCCATATTCTCACCTTTTTTCCCAATGACGCAATAGTATTCAAAGATACACAATAGATTGAAATTGTGTATTGCCATAAACCGGATCAGTGAAATTGATATTCAAACGGTGTTCATTACATAATAGTCTGACACTATTGTGTACCGATGTTGTATATAAGAAGGAAATTACATAAATAGTATGGCACTATTATGTACCAATAGACCGCAATAGACCGTTCTCTGTAATATATATTTAATGTATACACGTATATATCGCGATTTCTTTACCGATTGGTCTATTCGAGTCATTTCATTTGAACGCTGCAATAGTCCATTGCGCAGGACCCCACTGCGCACCACAACTCAACTCAAATTGTCGTTACAATAGCCCAAATGCGCGGTCGCCGATTGCGCATACCGGAAGAGCGGGTCGACAGATGAGCGGCCATATTGGATTTGGCGATCGACCGATGGTCGAGTATCGTTTTTTCTCGGAGCCCCCCCAAAACTATCAAAATCGACCGATTCTGATTTTGAATGTATCGAAGGGCAGCATTTAGATTCGAGAGAAAAACGGGGGGCTTGGGAAAATCCGGTCGAAAAGGGGGAAAATCCGGACGGGGAAATTCCCCCGAGCGACGTCCGCCGCCGCCGCCGTTTTTTGACCCGCTCAAACTACTAACCTAGTTTGTTGAAATAAAAAGTTATTTGAAACAAAAAGTAACAAAATCAGTATATATGCTAAAAAAATCTACACATTGCCACACAACTCAGATGCTCGGGCCGTGGTCGTCGTGCCGCGGTTCGGGCTACAATAGCCAAAAGGGAAGGCGTCCCGTCCTGATATGTCGGGCCGGGCCGTCCCCCTCCACACGTACAAGTGTCTATACATAATGTCAAATACTATTATGTAATCGATATAACAGTATTTGCACACAAAGAACAAAACCAGTTTTTGAGTCGCTTTTTTCCGAAGGAAGAAATTTCAAAATAAATATAAAAAAAACCAAGAGAAAAAGCGTACTGTCCCTTTTTTTGAAAAGTTTTATCAACGGGGAGGATGCCGGGCGGTCTATGGGCGGCCCGTAGCCTCCCCGCCACATTTGCCATTTTTCTTTGAAATAAATAACCGCATAAATTTGTTCGAATACAATTTAACATGTTAAGTTACAGATATTGATAATGTTAAGCTATTAAACTACTCTCCGCATTCATAGTTGATTAACTCTGGTTTCTGTTTGCTGTGGTTTTTATTACTTACTACACACCTACCTGCCTGCCGATTTTTTGATTTTTTTCGTGAAGTGCATTTTTGACTTCTGAGTACCCGATACTTCCCTCCCACCTGATGATATCCGCCTCCCCTCCCCCCTCGCCCTTCTTGTATACGACCCCTAACTCCGCTGAAAGTAATACACAATTCGCTCGAACGAGTCACGTTTTGTCCAATTTTAGTTGTAATAGAACAAGTTATTGTTTTTACGCTCGCCATTATAAGGGTGGGATTATCCGGTGCATCGAATAATTGTTTTAGGAAAAAAAAATTTCGAAAGGGGAAAAACGTTATTTTAGGCCGCTATCAAAACTAAAATTTTTGCGATTTGTGGGTAAAAATTAAAATAAAAGGAAATCCTTTTCAATGACGGAAAATAATTGTCGATTGTCGGGCATTTATGAGATCCAGACCAAAACCAACGGAAAAATTAATTTCTCGCGCGTTCAAAATTTTCACCATCGGTGTAGTTCCATTCTTCATAACTCAATTCATATTATCACAATTTAGTACCATAGTTTTACTTCTACATTATTATCCGTTAAGTAAGCAACAATGTTATGATTAAAAAAGTGAATGTTTTACAATTAACTATTTAAAAAAAATGCATACACACAGATTTTCCACCGTTTCCTGTTCACGTTCGACCGGCGTTCGTTATGTTTGATAGACCCTTGTTGATTGTGTCGTCCTGTTGATTTTGATTTTTTAGTTAATCGTGTTGAATATTTTCGGTGCGAAGATACGCCCTTGTGAGACACCCGTAACGATCGATCCCGCCTACCTCTTTTCAAGCTACCTGATAGTAGAACAATCCAGTTTTCAATTTTTATACTATAACTAGTGAAATTCCGTTGCTTTTTCCCTCGCCCGAATCTTAGGAGAATTTCGTTCAATTCTTAGCCCGCGCTTTCAACGACAGTCGAACGTGAACATTTGTCGGTGTCCCAATTATATGGTGAAGGTCACTTGTCAAAAAGTACCTACATTGTGGAATAGTAACCTGATGGAAAACCGCTACAGTATTCCAGTTACTGGCATATAGAAAGGTAGGTAGGCATGCCTACCCATCAAAATCGACAATATCGGATCAGAGGCTCGCTAACAGCTGAGCCCAAAATTTGGATCGGCCGGGCCGAAGGTTAAATTCGAAATCCCCCCTCCCCGGAAAATTCGGCCAAAAAGGGAAAATCAGGTTACTATTTTATTTTGCTGCTATATAAACTCAAGTAAATTGTAATTGAATATGACAGTAATAATATTAGTAATATGAACAATTTTTGATTTTCGTAACAGTATGATGAACTAGTTTACAGGATGTTTAGTAGTCTCAATATTTACTAGATTACACATATTGATAAAATAATATTCAGCCATATTGAAGTTATTGATAAGTATTTACTATCTCTCTCTCTCACTCACTCTATTTCTATTTCTCTTCATAGGTGTATCATTGAAAAGAGATGTTCATGTTTGTTTGTTGGTTTGCCATGTATGTTTTACACTCACACACTCACACGCGCGTAAATTTTTTTGGGTCTCCGACTCGCGTCGGAATATCAGAAATTGATTTTTCACCACTCAAATTCTCAGCTCCAAGGTGGTCGTTGAAAAAAGTAAAAGTGAATGAATAAAATAAACAAATGAATAAAATGAGAAAATGACGTACGATTTTTTGCATTAAAAGTTTTGCACTTACATTGCAAACGTTCGCGGACTTTATGGTTTAATGTTCCAAAAAAAAAGAATCATACTCGAAAAAAAATGAAAGAAGAGACACAAAGTATATTGTATAAAAAATATATATTGTAAAATAATTTGAATAGAAATGTGTACAAATCAAAAAAACGTCCAAAAATCGAATGTGGCGTTTCTTTCATTTCCAATCTGAAATAGGTTTATTAGAACCACTCCAACGGTTATTATAATGCTTTTGCTATGGATATAACTACCTATGTATATGATAATGTTTAAGTTCCTACAGTTTTGCAATGCTATAAACAATCAAGCTCTGTAATTTAGAAGGGGAAAAATAATTTACAAAACATTACCTAAAAAAAAGAAAAGTGTGTATGTAAACCCGTATGAGTGTGAACTTCCATATAAACAAATTGGTAGGCCTACATGTCTAGCTGCATTAATCCATCTACATCATGTATTCTCCATTGATTTTCATTCGAAATTGCAAGTAATAAAAACGGAAAACCCTATGAGACATAAGTACAATGTTTTTTTATCGAAGCAAAAAAAAAATAATTCACCAAAATTCGGAACAAAATTTTGAACGTTCTGGAAGTAAATTTTTATCGGGACTTTGAGGGGCTAAAAAGTAAGAAACACAGATCTCCAAAACAATGCGTAACTACGATATACGATCGAGATTAAAGAAAATAATGAAAATTAGCAAAAGGCATTATGATAAAAGTTCGTTTCTCCAATGAATATGTTAACATTTGGATGTTCAAAACTCTATTTTGTAGAAATATGTATTTTGGCATAAGTTGATTGTTTATTAAAACATTATTATGTCTTATGATTGATACCTTAAAATTATAATGAATATATTTAAAGAAAAATCATAAACAAGGAAAGATCCTAATAAATATGTTGTGTAGTCTATTGATGTATTGGAGAATAAAAATTTATTAAAGAAACCTATTTCGATTGAATTTTTTGACTTCAACTCCTTTCACGCCCTTGATGGCTGAAGAAAGTAATTTTGCGAGATTTGATTGTCTTTGGAGTGGAGTTGTTCACAGATACTGTTCCCAAACATAACAGTACCGCCGAAAGCGCTTTTCTTGATCCGTAATCCCCAACAATGAGGGAGGGGGGATTTTTCTTCCTCAGACTTTGAGATTCATAATAATTATTGTGTTTCGCAATTAACACAATTATTGTGTTTCGGACCAATCAGGTGTCGGGAACTGAAATTTATAATGATCAAAGTCAAACTTGTAATGTACCCTACTCAAATTCGGTATGACACTCAAACTCATAGTTCCGTTGAGTTACTTTTCTTACATGACTCTGAATGTAAGAAGAAGGGAGAAATGTCGGAAGATAGGTAGGTAAACATAAAAACCGACTCAAACTGATATTGGTGGCTAGGCTCAACCTCAAACTGAAACTAAAGCTCAAACTGATAGGTACTGATGTTCAAACTCAAACCGACACTCATACTCAAAGGTCGGACGAAATTAAATCCAATCTCACACAGAAACTCAAATTGATGCTGATGAACAATCTCAAACTGAAACTAAAAAACTCTGCAAATTTTGCACAGGGGTTCATTTTTCGATTGCAAAGACAAATCTTACGATATATAGGTTCTCCTTAAACACGGAATTTAGCTGTTATTATTCTAGAATTTCAGTATAAATTGGTAGATATTTTAGATGGGGATTTAGAAAAACGTTGCCTCAGAATGCCTCTGAGAATGCCTCAGAACCTTTGTTAAAGCCTGTCTCGTTCTTATGTTGCCAAGCGCAACTGGTCGTAGTGTGAGTGCGTCACCTTGTTGTTGCAATAGGCTAGTGGTCGTAAGTAGATCAATCAACCGTATCTAAGAGCCGAGGCCAAATTCTCAACTTTTTCCAATTTTTGTTTTGCTGATTTGTATAATGCGACCAAATTCTTTAAATTGAAGATATCGGGAGGACAGAAGTTTTTGTGGGGATTCCAACGAGTGGAAAACGATTTTTGTGGCTCTAGTCGTTTTCGAGTTATTAAGAATTGTAGAAATGTTTAAAAACTCAAAAATGCCTCACTAAAACTGCAATAACTCCTAAACGGTTGAAGCTACCGGCGTGGCGATGGTCTCATTCGATTCAGCATAGAAAAATCTATAGAAAATGATGCGTCACATGCCTATGTTTTAAATTTCCAGAAAAACACGAATTTTTTCCCACTTCAACAGCTGTTTTACTGGCCTTAAAATTAAGGTAGGGTTCTGCCGAGACGTTAGGACCAACTAGATACGGAACTTGATTTTTGGTAAAAATTTCAAAATTTTTCGATAACTCCTTCCCCCTGAAAAACCCCGGACGGCGGACGGCGTACGGCGTACGGCGGACGGCGTACGGCGGACGGCGTACGGCGGACGGCGGACGGACAAAAAATTTTTATTGCAGATTCGGATTCTACACCCCTTGAAACGTAAACCAACAAATTTTCAGGGGGTGTTAAAATTTTTTTTTCCTGACCGATTACAAAGGTTCATTTCTATAGAAAAATGAACCAAAATAAACTGATACACTGATAATGAACCAACTCAAACTCAAACTGATTTTGATCTTGAAGTTGACTTTGATCTCGAAGTTGACATCGATCTCGAAGTTGACTTTGATCTCAAACTTGACTTCGATCTCGAAGTTGACTTTGATCTCAAAGTTGAGTTAAATCTCGAAGTTGACGTTGAAATCAAAGTTGACAATGAACTCGAAGTTGACTTTGATTTCGAAGTTGACTTTGAACTCGAAGTTGACTTTGAAATCAAAGTTGACTTTGAACTCGATGTTGAGTTTGAACTCGATGTTGAGTTTGAACTCGAAGTTGACTTTGAAATCAAAGTTGACGTTGAACTCGAAGTTGACTTTGATCTCGAAGTTGAGTTTGATCTCGAAGTTGACTTTGAACTCGAAGTTGACTTTGAACTCGAAGTTGAGTTTGAACTCGAAGTTGACTTTGATCTTGAAGTTGAGTGTGATCTTGAAGTTGAGTGATGATCGAAGTTGACTTTGAAATCAAAGTTGACTTTGAACTCGATGTTGAGTTTGAACTCGAAGTTGAGTTTGAACTCGAAGTTGACTTCGATCTCGAAGATGACTTTGATCTCAAAGTTGAGTTTGATCTCGAAGTTGACTTTGAAATCAAAGTTGACGTTGAACTCGAAGTTGACTTTGATCTCGAAGTTGAGTTTGAACTCGAAGTTGACTTTGATCTCAAAGTTGAGTTTGATCTCGAAGTTGACTTTGAAAGCAAAGTTGACGTTGATCTCAAAGTTGAGTTTGATCTCAAAGTTGACTTCGATCTCGAAGATGACTTTGATCTCAAAGTTGAGTTTGATCTCGAAGTTGAGTTTGAACTAGAAGTTGACTTTGATCCTGAAGTTGAGTGTGATCTCGAAGTTGAGTTTGAACTAGAAGTTGACTTTGATCTTGAAGTTGAGTGTGATCTCGAAGTTGACTTTGAAATCAAAGTTGACTTTGAACTCGATGTTGAGTTTGAACTCGAAGTTGAGTTTGAGCTCGAAGTTGACTTTGAAATCAAAGTTGACGTTGAACTCGAAGTTGACTTTGTTCTCGAAGTTGAGTTTGATCTCGAAGTTGACTTCGATCTCGAAGATGACTTTGATCTCAAAGTTGACTTTGATCTCAAAGTTGAGTTTGATCTCGAAGTTGACTTTGAAATCAAAGTTGACGTTAACTCGAAGTTGAGTTTGAACTCGATGTTGAGTTTGATCTCAAAGTTGACTTTGAACTCGATGTTGAGTTTGAACTCGAAGTTGAATTTGATCTCGAAGTTGAGTTTGAACTAGAAGTTGACTTTGATCTTGAAGTTGACTTTGATCTCGAAGTTGAGTTTGATCTCGAAGTTGACTTTGAACTCGATGTTGAGTTTGAACTCGAAGTTGAATTTGGTCTCGAAATTGACTCCGATCTCGAAGATGACTTTGACCTCAAAGTAGAGTTTGATCTCGAAGTCGACTTTGATCTCAAAGTTGAGTTTGATCTCGAAGTTGAGTTTGAACTCGATGTTGAGTTTGATCTCAAAGTTGATATCGATCTCGAAGTTGACTTTGAAATCAAAGTTGACGTTGAACTCGAAGTTGACTTTGATCTCGAAGTTGAGTTTGATCTCGAAGTTGACTTTGAACTCGATGTTGAGTTTGAACTCGAAGTTGAATTTGGTCTCGAAGTTGACTTCGATCTCGAAGATGACTTTGACCTCAAAGTTGAGTTTGATCTCGAAGTTGACTTTGATCTCGAAGTTGACTTTGAACTCGATATTGAGTTCGAACACGAAGTTGACTTTGATCTCGGCTGTGTCGAATGAATGTTCCGTAGCAAGCGAGGGTAAAGACGAAATTTCAAACAACAACAGCAAAGAGAACAACATACAACAAATGTTTCCGCCCACAGCGCGCTCTCCACCAATGTCTGTGTTGCTGCTGCATGCTGCTCGTGATCGCAACTCGCCAAATCTCAGAAGTGGCATTTTTCTTGTTCGGAATGAGTCTTCGGTGAATCTTTCGTATGCATTCAGTTTTTTGCACGCTCTGTCTCGTTTTTTGATCCAAAATCTATGGAAAGTTGAGTTATTGTGCATTTCACCCTTAGGTAGACTTGATTGATTATTTATTCAGTTTTCGCGTTCGTGTTACGTCCTTCAAGAATGAACTGAATACAAACACGAATAGTTCTACTTGTTTTTGCTAGTCATGAAGGCTCCACAATTATTACTGTGGACTCTCGTACTTGTCGGTACAGCAGGACTTGGTCGGAGTGCTAAGTTAAATCTACCTCGAGTTTTACTACCGATTTTCCGGACTTTATCTGTAAACTTTTCATTGGAAGTCAAAGAACACGACAATGACTGTTTCACATGGTAAGTTGGAATAGAAACTTTGGTATGGCTTAGAAGTGTCTGCTGTAACTTTTCACGTAAATAAGGTTTCCAGATCAGAGTTTAGAAGTCACTAGTCGGGATGCGGGTCCAGAAAAATGCCATGAAGAATAGAATGAGCCGGTAGCCGGTACGACCATGCTGGGTATTGATAAACGTTTGAAACGGACCAAAACGAATTTCGGTCTGCCCTGTTCTGGGTTAACTCGAGTACGAGTTGGGGAAGAATCTTATAAAGTTCTAGATGGGCTTGTTGAAAATCGAAAATGGAAATCATGGATCGACGGGTCCGTTTCACTTGGAGTGGGGAAATGCAGTAGAACCCAGTAATGGGCGAAGTATATTGCTCGAAGAAAAAGATTTGTAGAACTAAAGTAAAGAACTAACCCAGCCCATGAAAATGGGAATCTAGGCATAAATAATACTGTGCCACATTTTTTGCTGTTGATGCATCCGAGCAACGTGAAAAAAACGCCTTTCCGGGCGTTGCTTTTCGCCCAATAACCGCGTTTCTCCAGGGCGGAACTAACCTCGACAAGACTAATTCAGTTTTCCAAATCATTTTATTATTAAAGTATTTTTACTCGCCTACTACAGGTCGACACCGCGCTCTGATCTCATTTCCATCTTCGCTGAAGATGGCGACGGTTGTTCGACAAAAGCCAAAATTTCAGTCGTCACCCACGAACGGATCCGAAGCTCCACCATCGTCATTGCTAAGGGCAGGGGGCGAAACACGTCGTTGAGAGCGGACGTTCATGTTGCGCCGATCCATTCGCTAGGGATCTTCACAACGTCGCGTTTGCTTTACATGGAAGAGAATCCTGAAATTTTTGAAGTGCGAGCTTACGACGACCAAGGTAATCCGCATGATAATCATGGTATATCTGTTTGGAGCTTTTACAGAATTTTCCAAGATATTTCGAATGACGTTATCATTACAATCGTTTCGAAATCATTCAGGATCTAATCTCCGTATAAATTTGTTCATCACTTAACCTTTCCAGAAAACAGTTTCTCCACGTTGGAAGGTGTCGAATTCCAGTGGCTTCTTCACGGAGGGCCGCAAGTCCTTAAATTCATGACCTTTGCCGACTCGCCATACGATGAGCCGAGTTCGATCGCTCTACTTGAACGCCAAGGGCTCATGGGGTCCATTGTTTTGCTGGAAAGCGTACGAACCGGTTCTACCAAAGTCAGTTTACATCTTTCTTCATGAAGTTCTTAAGCTCTAGAATTTTTTTCCAACACGCTTTGGAGATTCATTGGTATATTGTTACAAAATTTGTCCGCTCTGATTCTGCTAAATAATTTTAGTTTCGGCGGGATTTTTAGCACGTCTAATTCATGGTTTCGTTTGTATTTTCAGGTCTCTGTGCAGCTGCCGTACTCAGAATACCGTCATGTGCCCAAAGTGGAAGTCACCCTACGAGTAATTGACAACCTCCTTCTACAGCCTAGAGAAGCGTTTATCATGAAAGGCGACACGATAAAACTGCATATTGCACAGGTAGAGTTCAGGTCAACATTTCAAAATGTGGATTATCCCAGCCATTTTTTCTTTATTCTTTTCATAACATGCTGTTCATTATTACAAGTTTGTGTTCAAAAAATATAATGGTTTTCGAGGTTTTCTGTCTGTTTTCAAAATGTTGATCGTCACATTTTCATTCTGTGTATCTCAATTATTCCCGACACCACCATTGCAGGAGCGACAGGGGCGAGTCGTCGAACTAGAAATGTCCATGTTGAGGTTCTCGCTGAGTTCGGAAAATCCGGCCATCGCTTCTGTCGAAGGGAACGCCGTGATCGGACATTCCTACGGAACGGTGAAGATCATACTTCACGATAAGAGCGCCCCCGACGCAGCTTCTGAGCTGTACTCCATGTCCTCGATAACGGTTTCTCTGCCGTACTATCTGACTTTGACGATGTCCCCGTACAACAACTGGATGCTTCTCAGTCAGCAGCAAGCTACCATCATTGTTGATGTGTTTGATAAGTAAGTCATCCGAAACAGGGTTCTCATTAGCTGTCAAATAAAACGCGGATTACGCCTGATTTTTCATGATTTACCTATGTTATCACTATTTTCAAACCTTTGGTAATCCCTAATGATTATATCTCTCCTTTTTAGGGATGACAACAAATTTTTGATTGGAGAAAACGCCAAGATAAAGACGACATTTACCAATAATGTGTTCGGTGTAACAAGTACGAGACCTAATGGTTCTGAAATTCTCGGCTATGGACAAACGCCGGGAACTGGCGAAGTCTTTTCGACGCTTCACTCGTCCAGTCTTGACGCTAAAACCGATCTGACTGCCTCAGCATCTCTCCTGGTCTACCCGGCCATCAACATCGCGCCAAAACGACTAGTCTTGCCTTGGGATGAAACTTCGTCTCGTAGGTAAGCTCCGCCGAAATTATTTCGCTCGTTTTTCCAAGTGATCATTCTCATTTCACATTACTCTCTTGTCTGATTTCAGTTTCCGCCCGCGATTCCGCGCTGTCGGTGGTGACGGCAGTTTCTCCTGGCATACATCCAACGTCACTGTCGCAGGAGTCACCGAAACTGGAATCGCCCACATCCTCGGTCCAGGCTCTACATTGGTTTACACATGTGCCGCCACTGACCCCAACTGTTACGCCAAGGCGACTGCTGAGCTTTTCGTCCTAGAGCCGACTCACATCGAAATCGAGCACAACATCCACGAAGCAGTTGTCGGTCAGCCCATCCATTTGTATGTAGGGCTCAGCTCTCACGTCGTCGGTCCGGACGGCCGCATCGTCAAGTACCGTATCAACGACTGCCAGCATCTTTCCTTCCGAGTTGGCATCCACGACAGTTTCGCGCACAATTTCAACAACACTGTCAAGCCTCTTGGCTCAGCTTGTGCGACTCTTGAGGTCGTCGGTTCGTTGGCCGAGCGTTCTCAAGTCACCGTGTCTCTGAAGACGTCTATCTCAGATCTGAAAGCAACGAGTGTCGTTGCCGCTTACGATCCCCTTGTTCCTCTGCATCCCAGTCCAGGCAAGGCAGCCGTTCTCGCTCTGGCCACGTCGCGATACATTGTCTTTTCCAATGGGCCTTCAATGACTCTCGGCAACGTCTTCTCAGCAGTAACTGTGGACGAGAGAATCGTCCGCTTTGAGCCTCACTTGACTCGACAGCCTTTCTACGTATATTCGATCAGTTGTATCAGGCACGGCGAAACCACTTTCAACTTGACCCTGACGACGAATCCGCTGATTCCGAACTGCAAGGGCATTCAACTCGAAGCCAGCGTTGACATAAACTGCGCCTATCCCAGCCACATGATGCTGCAGTCGTTCAAAGACTCGTCCTGCCCTGCTAAGTTGACGGAAAACATGTACACCCGTCATTTTGGGGCAGTCAAGATGAAAGTGGTTTTGTCCGACCACATCGGCAGGGTGTTCGACAACGCTACAAGCTTGAAATTCGATTGGAGCGTTGAACGAAAGGAAATGGCGTACTTTGAGGAGCCTAGCACCGTCAACCTTGATGAAGAGGACCATGACAGTTTCGTCCTGCCCCTGGATCACTTTAAATTTGTAAATACGAGGAACGTCTCTGGTACTCTAGTTGTCGGAGGCAAAGTAATTGGCTACCGAAAAGAGATACTCGACAAAATGAACGTCCATCCGCCCAGGGATCAGACGTCTGCCGTGTCATCTTTCCTCGAAGCGACCAACATAATCAACATAGTGAACCAGACGGTCGTCGAGCCGCGGACAGTGTCAGTTGTCAATCATCCTAACAACGTTGTCACCCTGCTCATCTCTAACGGTTCTGGCTACTACGATTTCGATATTCGGCCGAAATCAGTGGCCAGTTATACATACGACCGTCCCAGGCTGTCGATCGTACCGTTACTCGAAGGCCAGGGCATGCTAAGCATCAGGGACCTCTGCGTTCCCGGTATACCAACTGTGGCTGTTATCAATGTGAGTAGAATATTTTTGATTATCTCCCAAGACCAGAAAGTATAGAACTAGAATAGACAACCCCTGGCGCAGGAGTTAGACCCCCCAAATCTTTGATCCCACCAATAACCATAGTAAAGGGCCGATTTAAGGGAGTTAGATGCTTTTGGAATGGCTCGGACTCGTGTTCTTGAAGGGCAGAATCCTGTTTTGGTTGTATCCATCTCGGTTTGGTTTCTATGCGTTTGCCTTCAGTTGGTGACTTGTATCAGGTTTCACCAAGATTTTGATCCTCGCTCAGTTGGCGAAATCCTACATTTTCCGACTTGAACAGCAATTATCCTTTGTGAAACCCGCCCTTAGACAGTTTTAAATTTTCCTCAGGTCCTCAAAGTTGCCCTTCTCAAAGTCGAGATACCCGAAAAAGTCCTCCTCAAAGATGTGTTCACGGCGACCGTCCGACTGATGGACGGCAACGAGAAATTCCTGCCGTTCACGTCGGTCGACAGTTCGGAACTGGAGATTCCTGCGATTTTCGGCAAAGGCGACGTCCTCAAGATCGAATCGTGGGATTCTAGCCCGAAAAACCGCGGCATGGTGACGTTCAAGCTGAGAGCGACAGCGATCGGCGAGACGACAGTCGTCTTCAAGTACTTGGAAATCTCCAGTCAAGTGATGAACGTTCAGGTGAGTCAGACTGATTGCCTAGGAGACGATCGAGACCGGACGTGATACATGTCTTTGTCTATGTCTTTGAGATGATGAGATGGCCATTTCGGTTTGCTATGAGTCTTTTACATTTGGCGTTTTCGTATCCTATTCTTCAGGTGTTCCAACCGATCAGCATTGTTCCTCATGAACTGACGCTGACTGTAGGAGCCGAGGTGCAGGTTGAGGTCGTCGGTGGACCGCAGCCAGATCCCGGTGTGGTGTTTACCGTCGGCGATACCCAAGTTATTTCAGTCGCTCCCAACGGAGTCGTCAAAGGACTGCAATCTGGTGAGCATTCAACAAGCTATATGAGTTATTGTATTCCAATGTGTCCATATCCTCGATTTTCACTGCTTTGTTTGTGGCCAGGACGATCGTCCCTGACCGCTTCAGCGATGGGACCTCAAGGACAAGTGTACAGCAAGGACACCATCGAAGTGCACGTGGTGCTGCTGACGGGCGTCCGCATCACCGCCCCGATCAGTCGACTGGGCGTTCAAAACACAATGCCGCTTTGGGCCTCCGGCGTTCCAAATTCGTTGTCTCCGTTCATTTTGGGCTCAGTGACGCCACCCTTGATTTTCAAATGGAGCGTATCCCCTTCTAACGTCGCCCAACTGAAAGATCCTTTGCAAGACGCCAATTTGGAAGTAATTGAATTTTTTCGCAATTTATTTTGAAATTTTTAGAATCTATTGCATGTATCAAAAGAATGTTTGCCTGGCTATGACTCCACTGATCCCTGGGCTTCGTATTATTCTGTTGGCAGGTTAGAAACGAAGACCGGCTATCAGTGAGGCTGCGCGGGTTGAAATCGGGTCATGCTCAAGTTCAATTGAGCGTCTCCGGACGCAACCAAGACCGCTCGCCGTTCGTGTTCAACAGCACTCTGGATATCGAAGTGTTCGATCATCTGCAGTGGACCAAACCGTGGGCTGGCCCTCTTCCGCTCATCGTCGCTCCCAAGACCGACTTCCAAATAGAGACCAACATTGTTGCTGTAAGTACAAAATCAATTGATGCACCTAATGCCAATTTTGCGGGGTTATCTCCTCTGGCTACAGCCGGTTATCTGGCTCCATTGGGCTGATTCTGGCGTCCCATGACGTTCCAGTTGGGGGGAACAGCCATTTTGGTGCAAATTACATTGGTTCGATCGACTTGCGGTTGATCTGGTTCTGACGTGGGCTGCTGATCCGGCACTGAAGTATCACTTTACTCGTTTGCAGGAGTCCAGCGTCCGTCTCAGTGCTGTCACAGTGCCAGATCAGGACAGCCTGGGCTTCTCGTCAACTCCTGTCCTCGAAGTCACCGATACCGGCTTGGTTACAACGAACACCAAATCGGGTAACGCCATCATCATGGCCCGGCTGTCTGACAAACTCCATAGCCAACAGGCAATCACATTGAACGTGGCTGTAAGTGTTTTTTTTTTCTTGTGAAACTTCGAATAAAATGAATTATTGAGAAGTTTGGATGTGTGCTCAATATTTTGGTGCTTTTTTTGAGCATTGCAAAAAAATTGTTTTTTTGGCTATAATTTCTCGCTTGCTATTTCCCTCTTTCGATTTTTGCAAATTGAAGAGTTCTGCTGAACCAATTTTTAATTTTTCAGTCTCATGTGATTCCTTGAAAGGTTTTGCACATTTTTCACCCCCGCACGTCAAAATCGAACAAATTGTATTGTTCACAAACTCGTTTGAAGACCAACTGTTTGAAAAATCTCAAAGAACCATTTTTTGACCTTTGGAGTAAAATTCGTAAATTGCAAAATTACAAATAGGTAATCTTTAGGTAGCCTTTGGGGAAGTGCCTCCTTACATACAAAAAATTTGTGATTTTCTGCCACTTTCCTAGACGGAGAAAAAAGCTAAAAACAGACTTCTCCTGTTTGCTGGAAAATATTCAAATAATGGATCTTTCTTTTTGTTTTTTATTATGTATCTTTTGTCGTTTCTGTTGAGCGTTTATTAACTCAAGTATCAAAATGTTCGGTCTTATTTCAGGTAAAAGAAGTGCAGTACATAATGATAAACGTCATGAATGTTCTGGAAACGAAAAACGTTGTTCACTCGTTACCTCAAGGGCTCGTCCTCAAACTGAACATCACCTACCACGACCTGTACGGATCAATATTTTACGCTGCTCCATCTTCGCTCAGAGTTGACGCCAACCTCTTCGACAAGGTGAGCGAACTGCTTTTTTAGGCATTTGCGTTCCCAATATTTCTCCTCGGACCCTCTGATTTCTTGATATTTTCCATCGCGCAGATTCACGAATCGAAAAAACTCAACAACGTGATAAGCGTCAACGTGGAAAGACCAGGATCAATCTCGCTCAGGGTTCGCGATAAATCGAAGTTATCCCTGGAAGACTTCATCAAGCTGCCCGTTGAAAATCACATCAGTCCGAACAAGGTAAATTTGATAACGGCTTGTCAAGATTGGTGGCCGATCCCTGCATTATTGGTGCTGAAGTGCGTTGATTGAATTTGGTTTTCAGTTCTACATGTCTCTGGATGAAATCGTATGTTTTTCCGTCACAACCGGCGGCAAAGGGGGAGTCTGGACGTCGGAGAAAAACGCCATCACAGTCGATGAAACCGGTCTGGCGCACGCTAGCAAAATTGGATCGTCCGTCGTGAGTTACGTCGTTCAAACCCAAAAATCGAGCATCTCCACATCCGCTAGTTTCGAAGTGCTTCCTGTACAGTCGGTAAGGCCACATTGCTGGAGTTGAGCGTTCTTCAGGCTAGAGACTGGACTCCATAGTACAATATATTGGCTGATTTCTCTTCAGGTGCTCCTCAAAGATCTCAATCCTGAGCCCCTTACGAATAAAGCGGCCGGCAGTAAATACAAAGTGCTCGTGCAACTTGTGAACGAAAAGCAGTCAAAAGTGCTACCGCTGCTGTGCAAGTATTGCCAACCTTGCGACCCCAAGGCAGCCCTGCCTATCCAGCCTCCTTTCAAGTGCGAGATGCAGTATACTTCCAAGGAGCCGTTTCCCCCGCTTGAGTCGTTGTTTTCTGTGATGGCGATCTTCGACCGAGAATCGGGTAAGATTTTTGCTTATATTCTTGCGAATATTCGATATTTTTCGGTTTTCTGCTCCTGCATTGATAGAATATATAGATGCTTTTATTTCCTGGTACAAAATAATTTGTGTAGCAATGGTCAATTCAGTGGTGCTTAGGTGGTACGTTTTCACAATGGTCGATAATTATAAAAAGAAAAGTCTACGAACGATTGAAGGAGGTAGTGATACCGGTAGATCGGGGGGCTAACGCGCACGGACGAGCCAGCATGCCCCTCATTCCCCGGCTGCGCGCCACCCCGACCCGCCCCAACCTGACCCACCAATGGTGGCTCCTGGAACCAGGCACCCGACGGTTGTGAGCTTGTCTGACCAAAGTTACCCTTGCAGGAAGCTACGCCTGCGAAATCACCGCTTTGACCGGGCCATCGCTCAATACGAGCACCATCGACTCGGACATTAGCCTCAGGGTGGATCATGTGCCGAATTCGTCGTCGAGTCCGTCCGGCATAACCAGCTCGCTGACTCTTAACTTTGCTCCGGCCTTCCACACGATTGTCACAAGGCTGTTCTTCAACCGAGAGCGAACCAGTTCGTGGCTTGTGGTCGTTGGTACGCGGAAAGTACTCGACAACCTGCAGGTAAGTCATGACATGTAGAATTTGATAAATGAATCTTGCGTTCTTCGTGTATTCAATTTTTTGAATACATTTTTTTTGAAAATTGTTTTCCCAGGTTGAATCGGATTCGGGTTTGATCAACATCGGCGTGATGAAACAGAGGGCGGACAGTAACTTGTATGAAGTATCGCTGGACAAATATTTCTGGTCGCGCAGCTACTCTCTTATACCCAGCAGTGATATATTCGTCATCATCTACTCGCCTTTGCTTAAACAGACTTTGAAGGTGAGTGATTATTTCACAGACACTTTACCAGGCCCCAGATCAACTGAATTTGATATAACCTTCACATCTTTTGATAACTGCAGAATGTCAGGCGATTGCGCAACGCAATGGTAGGTACCAGACTAAATTTTTTTCTTTTATGAATTTTACATATTTTGAGCGATTGGAGGCCTATTTTTTGTGCAGGTACCGGTTTTTGTAGACGAAGTCGACGACCTTCTACCCGGTGGTCACGTTGTTCGGCCAGACAGCCAATGGCCGTTCCAGTTTAATGTATTGTGTGCGCTAATTGAAAATCCGACGATCGTCAGTGCTATAATTTGCCTCATCGTCGTCGCAATCGCAGTCAAATTTGGTTAGTTGAGCTGAAAACTAATTTTTAAATAACTTTTTTACCTACCAATAGGATTTTTCATCAGAAAGATTACAAGTTTTACATGCTCGATTTGACGCCAGTTTTATCCGCTTTGGAGGACTCAAAGACTAGTAATGTGTGTTATCTACTCACCCCTGTTTTAAATTTTGTTACAAATAGGTAATCATCATTGTGAAAATAACGGCAGTTTTAATAATAGGTATTAATAATTTTTCCATAGTTATGAACTCATCAGGAACGCCTAACTCGGCTGAGGATGTTTACCGGGAGATGAGCTCATGGCAACAGGCGAAGGGTAAGTTCAACAATTAGGTAGACAATTTGCCGACAATATTAGCATGATGAGGAAATCACATTGTATAAACACCGAGAACATAAACACCAAATTTGATACAAAATTTAGAAAAAAGTCAAACTATTTAGAAAAACCGAAAATGTCAAAGTCGTAATCAAATTTAGGTATTTTTAAAAATTCAAAATTTGGACAATTTTTCAATTTATTTCAGTCAAAATTAAATCATTTAAGTGAGTATGATAAAACTCAATATTTCAAAAACTATATTGATTCAAAATACATTTAAACCAATTTTTGATTAAATTTGGAAGACAAAAAATAAAAATTAAATCAAACGGTGAAAAGTAAAATTTTAAGGCAAGATCAACTATTAGACTGTGGAAAAACTTGAATATTTCCAGATAAATAAGTTCTAATTACTTATCAAGTTTAAGGTTTTTTTTCTTCTTGTTCCAATAGTTTTGATTGTCGATTTTGTTTTTAGTTCAACGCGAATGCGATTCGCCCGCACGATTTCCGGCTCATCAAATCTTCTACGAGTAACTTGGTCAGCAACAGTTTTGAGCTTTTCTATTTTTTTACGAAGGTTTCCCGAATTGAGTTTTTTTTAAATATTTCCTCAATCCCCCGTTGGAACTGTGTTTTACTATTGTTCCCCGTTTGATTCGGCATTTAGGTACGATGTAAATGGTTGCGGTTTCGAATTTTTCCCGTCCCCTTTCATGTAATTGACATCGAACGATTTTGACTGATTAGTGCCTCCCATAAGTGTATAAAACTGTAAATTTTGTACGTGATTCTTTAGATAGTAGATTGCATTGATCATTTTCCATTTTTTGCTGTTTTTGTAAATTTTCTCGTCAACTATTCAAGGCACTTTTACTTAATAGAACAAAAGTCGCTTTCTTTCAAAGATTTCAGTTTAGCAGTATTGCGTCTTCCTCTGTTTTGAACGATTAAAATTCTGATAGAATCCGAAGTCACTTTCTTCATTTTATTCGCCTCTAGGTTTACAGTCAACTTTTGGAATTTCAAAAATTGGTTACCCCAAGTTTTCCTCAAGTTTGTTGTGTTCAAAATGTTCCATTTTTGAACGTCAGAAAAATGATCGCCCAAATGCCTAAATTTTGCCACTATCACAGCCTGTCATCAGGTGTCAATAACCAGAATTTCAGCTCGGTACAATAACTTTTATTCATCTGTACAATTAACAACTATGCAAACATTCTTGAAATATAGGCTCTTTATTATAAAAATACTGATATTTGCTTACTAATCATTGACTCGTAAAAAATTAACAATCGCTCAACAGTTACATTTATAACTAGTCATTGGCCTCGATCGTTTCGTAAAACGAAAATTGTCTGTCCGCTAGGATTCTTACGATAGAATGTCGTTATATTTCGATGCTCTGGTGATTTTATCGTTGATATGACAATTTGCAGTAAAATGCAATTTTTATCGACTAATGTGCATCTAACGTTCTATACAAACTGTGATGTCTATTCACTTATTTGGCAACCGGTTGAAGGGTAGTGTGTGAAATACTCATCGAAAATATTTATGTTATCCCGGGAACATTGGTTCAGGTATGGCACCTATTTCGAAAAACATTATTTTGGATAAGCATGAAGGTTTCCATCAGGAAGGGTTAGATACCCAAAACGTGCGGGGTTTTGTGCAATTTGGTCGGTTTGTGGTTCGTACCTTAGTGGACTGCATGATATTTAAAAATCATCGCTTTTCTGGATTTTACAATGGACATATTTTACAATGGTCATTTTTTTCTTGGCATTATTGAGCTTAGCCAGGGTTTTCCGATAATATGCAAAAGTCTGTTTGTTTCTTCAATTTTCATGATTTTAATATTAGTCAAATTCCTTGGAGGCAATCAATGCGTTTAACCAGTGGCAGTTTCTGATTGGGATTTTTTTCCTGAATAATTTGAAGCATCAAAAAATCGTTTCATCATTTAGAATTTCGGAGAATTCAACCTCGGAGAATCGAGGACCTCTTTTAGGACCTATTAGTAGGGGCATTACTACAATCTCGCCATTTAAAGTACCTGGTAACAGTTTTAAATTCATATTTAGGTAACGACATAAGTAATAGTTACAGGTAACAAAATTCTACATTTTGACTATAACAAATCGCTTGTACTTTTGCGCGTTTTAGCGAACCAATCATCTTGAATATGCTGAGAAACCATAAACTTACAATTCAATTAATTTTCTCCGTTTTTTTATTATGAACAGAAAATAAGGAATCGGCTATTTAAAAGTTTGACATTACAAAACAAAAAGTTATGCCATAAATTATGAACAAACTCAACGTTATTTTGCATTAAAAATATTCTTCGAAAATTCTCTTTCCATCTTCTAATTAAAATTTCTAACAAATAATTTATCGATATGTTTTTACAAAACCTGACGAGAGCAGGATGATAATTTAACTTTAAACTCGACGTATTTACAACAGGCTGGGCCAAAAACAAAACAACCATAAACGCGCTAGATGCGCTCACGGCAGATACATAGGGATCACAGGAGGCAGACTCCGCTCACGTTCGTCACCTGTTGAATTAAAAATGTTATTCTTGATGCATAAAATAATGATAAAATTAATTTATTATTTAGTGCAAACCTACAAATGATCTCCTCCTGGGTTAGAGGCCACAATAATAAGTGTTACAGAACATACGACAGAGCACAACTAACTTGAACGAATGAATGTCACAGAACATTCTAATCATCACAATTGCGTGCTTATGACAAACAAATCCACTGGAAGGGTGGTGCAGAAAACCGGGTTTTTTGAGAAACTTCATGAAAATTGTGGAAAATGTTCATTTTTTTGTTGGTTTATGCTCTTGAAGGTGTTGATTTGAAGGGAATACACTTCAAACGGCCAACGTCGGTTCAGTGTTTCAAACATTGTTCGGAATATGTTCAGCTGGGTTGGCTGAACGATGGTAATGAATGACAAGTTACCGTGTGGTGGCATGCAAAGTGCGAAATACCGTCGAATCATGAGTGTTCACCGTCTGTCTGGGGCCGAACAGGGGAATGATGGTTGTTGGCGCTTAGATGGTTAAGGAAGTCCCTGCCCGACGGCAATTTTCGCATGATCTTGCCGGACGTGATCAGCCGCCCGAAGCCTTCCTGGTGCGAGAAGGCGTATCCCGACCGAATGGAGCGCCTCGCTTTGCGAGCTGAAGGCGTCCTCAGCATATCAGCACTGTGCCTCGATCTAGAAAAGAGCGATATCAAGGAAATTAATTATTTGGAAGAAGAAATAACTGCAAAAAACTACAAATTTCATGGCCATGTTCAGCCTGCCTCTGGGAGAGCGAAACTTGAAAAAATCCTCCGCTATAATTTTGTGGGGTTTTCCAGATTCCCAACCATGGGTAATAGAACAATTCATTTTGATGCTTCATCGTTCGAATCGCTCACCTTATGTGCGTCATCCTCTGTTTGAGACGTATCCTGTCGGACAATGTCGGGAACACGTCTATGAAGAAGAATCTGTAAGCTAAAACTGGCACTAGGAGTATTGCCAGGGTGAGGGCAGTTGTAAACCAAAATGACCACTGGGATAAAGCCTGAAAAAAATTTCCAGATTTACTTAGTTCAGACGTCATAATTTTAATTCTAGTAGAGAGTTTTTGAGAAACGTCGTACTTCTTGTCACTTCGTAGTACGAGGTTAGTGGTTTGTACGAAGTGGCATACCCTTGGAATGCTTGGAAAATTTTAGACATGACAGCAAAAGAAATTGTTTTTCCTTAAGTCCGGGTTTGAGTTATTTGGTTTTTTGTTTGGCGCGTCAACGTCCATGGCTGCAACTTCGTCTCCGAAGTTCTGTACGAATTTCTAAACTCGTTTACGAACTTTCTCCTCCTGATTCGTACACAAATTGGTCAAATTTCGTAGTACGAAGTTGTTGGCATGAACGTAACTAATGCAAACAAAATCAAAACCGAACTTTTTGATAGCTGTTGAATGGGAGCTAGGAGTTTTCATTGCAAATGATATGAAAACGACAGTGAATTCGAAACTTTCAAATTTTCTTAATTTGTCAGGCAAAACTTTCGGAATTATTTTTTAAAAAAAGTTGAATTTTTATAATTAAAAACAATTTAATTGACCAAAAAAAATTATGAATTTTTTTTTTTAATTTTCAAAAAATTTTAAATTTTCTAAAAAAAAATTTCTTCAAAATGTTGTGAAATTTCCTTGATTTGCCAAAAAGTGAAATGTATTCAACTAGCCATCGATGTCAATCTTAACTCCATTCATCCTTTCTCGTGTTCTGCGCAAACATATTTTCGCCTATGTTAACCCAAGTGTCTCACCATGGTCAATGGGCCTACGTAGCTGCCTCCGGTAATGTAATTGTAGCACAAGTCCAGGACGAAATAGGACGTGAGGGATCCAATTATCGTGATCCAGTTGAAGTACGTCCAGTACGAGGTGTCCAGGCAAACCTGAAATCATTTTTTTTTTTGCCACTAAATTTGTTATATTAAGTAAATAAAAATGGAATTGGAATTTTTTTTTGTATCAAATACGGGTTTGAGCTGTTTTTAAATGTTGACAAAATAGATGTTGATAGGCTTTTTTAAATTGAAAACATCATTGATTTTTCTATTGGGACTCGAGCTAGTCTACGGCATTTATTATCCTTATGTTAAACTTTTTACAATCAAAATTAAAAAAAATATTTTCTCTCAATCAAAAATAAATAAAATTTTGAAAAACTGGCTTTGATTTTGTTTTCGAAAATTTCATCCTGTCCTATTTCTCCGCATTTTCCCAGCCTGCATCCCTGAAAAATCTGACGTTTCGAAATTTTAGTAAAAATATGAGACATCGAGGTCTCCGATGCCTCGCACTCATCCAAACCTAGAATTTGTTGGCAAATAAATTTTGGATACTCGACTTTTAATAAAAATGTCAACTCACTTGAGCCGTCACGACTATGACTAGAATAGTAGCGACAACGCTGCCCAGCAGCAAATGGTCTGAAAGGACGTGGCCTTCGCTTGTAAGTTCGTCGTGGAAAGTCCCTGAAACGTAGGAAAATCACAAATTTTTAATTTTACAAATTATTATTTTTTTAATTTTTTTGGACTTTTTTTACACACTTATTGGTATTTAGGTGCTCTAGAAGGGTTAAACTTTTCTATACGTAAGTAACTATTCTCTCAAAGTACCAAAAATGTTGTCAAAATTTCAAATACGAACCATAAGGTATGAGGAATATGATGCACGACGTATAACATCCGTATAAAGCGCTTTTGAGAAATTCGTGCTTGTTGAATAAAAGATTATGATGACCCGGGGTGTAAAGCTGTGGGTACATCAAACTGTTCTTATCGCTGACATCTTGGTCGAAAACCCCAATCGCCAGCACGGGCATCGACGTATAGAACAAATTGTACACAGCGATGAACATCGGGTCGAAAACGGTCTGAAAAATTAGAAAGTTTTGAATCAAAATTTTAGATATTTTATAATTTTAATTAGGTATTTAAAAAAATTTTAATTACCTTAGAATTTTGAATTGTTATTACCACTTTAATTTGATTGTTAATTTATAGTCTTATAATTATGTATGTCTAATCACCTGGGCTGAGAAACCGCAGAAGAACGCGTACCAGAAATGGCATATCGTAAAGGCGAAATTCTTGTAGAAAAAATACCTAAGGAACTTGCACATTCGGTAATAGGACCACCGACCATGGACGAGCAGCAATCGCTGTAGGAACCTGAACTGCCCGATCGAATAGTCCGATGCGAGCATCGCTTGATTACCTTCTTCCCCGCTAATACCAATTCCGATGTGCGCAGCTGAAAAACCAATGGTGCGCGGATTACAGGAAATACTTCCGTATTTTGATTTATGAAAAATGGATGACCAAAGTACCCATTTTAGGTACTTTGCGTCCTGCTTGTTAAAAAAGAAAATTTTGCGTTTTACCTTTTATCATAGAGACATCATTAGCTCCGTCGCCGATTGCGAGCGTCACTGCTTTTTTATTCTTTTTGATCAGCTCGACGACGAGGGCTTTCTGCAATGGTGTCACTCGACAGCATATCACCGACTTACCTGGATTTAAAAATTCCAACATTTCTTTAGGAAAAGTCTTAAAATTCTGATTTTTTTGATGAGGTGAAAGATTCACTGAATTCATGAACTGTTTCGTGGCTTAAATGGTGATACACTGAGATAGCCGGTGTTGCGTTGTAAGCTACGATTTGCCATTGTTAAGGATACTTACACATTATAGCGACTTCTAGGAACAGTTTCTCAACTTGGGGATGAAACACGTGGACTAACGAATGTCCGTTAATGACCAGCGCAAATAATTGACTAGTATCTTCTTCGGTATCTGGTCGCTTGTAATCCGTCTCGCTGAAAAAATCGTACGTTCACCATAAGGAAAAGGGTGAATTGAAAAGAAAAGCATTTGGCGAGTATAATGAGCAGGAAATAACATAAGATACGACCGAAATAAAGAAAATTCCAATTTTATAAAAACCAAAAATAATTAATTTGGTTTTCATAGTATTTTTGGAAAATTCAAAGAGTAGTAGGCCTATAGAATAAAATAAGGCCACACCTTAAAATGTACGCGAGGGCAGCGAAATGTCATGTAAAAATTAACAATACCTACGTACCTAAACGTAATAATTGATATGGTTGGAGGGTGGCCGTTATTATTATGCTGATTCTGCGCCATTGGATGGCCACCCAGCATCAGGGTGTCTCTACATTTTTGCAACTGTTTGTTCACTTCGTCGACAGTATGGCCGTCGACGATCATCACTTCCATTTCGTCGCTTAGAAGATTGCAGGAATAGCCTATGTTTATGGCAGTCTCTGTGGAGCAAGTGTACATTTTAGGGCAGGTAGAGAGAATCTAATTTTCGAATATTCGAAAATCTCGACTATTTGCAGTTCTCTGAGTTCGATGTGTTGCGGTTTGTCATAAGAAACATTAAAAAAACATTTATAACACATCGTTCGAGAAATGTTGAAAAAAGTTTGGAGGCATTTTTCTCAAAATTAAGCTTCTACAGTAAGGTGTCGTGCTGCATGCGGAATAATATGGTGATCGGAAATTCTTGGGCTTGACGTTGAAAAGGCAAAGAGGAGGAATCGGAAAATTTACTTCGGCGATAAAGTAGAAAAATTCTCCAATGTCCAATCCCGTGCCAATCATACCTTGTTTATCACCAGTTAAGACCCATGTTTTTATTCCAGCAGCTCCCAGCTTTGCAATAGTTTCAGGCACACCGTCTTGCAATTTATCCTCAATAGCCGTTGCTCCTGAAAAAACGCGATTAATGTTTTGCTCAACTTGTCTCTCGACTTTAACTTGGCCAGGGCAGTCGATTAGCAACGACTCGACCCATGGCCTCGAAACAACCTGCAAAACTATGCTCCTAAAATCGGCCAAATGGTTGAAAGCGCTCGAGAAAGCTTCAAGATTTCATAACTGCAGAATAGGAAATCTCTAAATAGGATACCTAGGAGGCGAAGATCGTGCTCAATTTCTTCGTATATGGCGTCCAATTTATCATCACGATTTTCCATCGAAAGCGCCGCTTCGTGGTGTCGGGCTTTCCATCCGTTGAAATAGTCCTCATCCAAATCACGCACAGCCAAGCACAACGTTCTCAAACCGTCACCGGCGAACCTCTACAACATAAAAAACACAATATCACAACCATAAATTCCGTGAATTCCCCAAAAAACATTTTTTCCAGCAAAAAATACAAACATTTAGATGATCCTGGGTCAAGCGTTTCATCTCATTGTCGCCCTTTCTGAGTCGGTCGTAGACGACATTGTCCGCCCCCTTACAGTAAAGTCTGATCTCTCCATTATGTTTTAGTATGACGGACATTCTTTTCCGAACATTGTTGAAATCCAATATACACAGGAGTTCGTAGACTTGCCTTTCGCCCAATATCTGAAATAAATTATTATTCATTTAATTTCTTCTTTTCAAAATAAGAACTATGAAACGTATTATGGCCTTTTTCCAGGAGCGTAAGTGTAGCCATAGGCTAAATAGGTTCGGTAGTTAACGCCCCCATGTATGGGGTATATGGATGGGAGTGTATACACTCACGCTCCTGGAACAAACCCTTACGACGTCGCTTACATCAATTGTAATACTGTAAGGTGTCCTTTCCCTGAAGACGTAACCGAAATTTCTAGCTGCCGAAACGAGAGCTGCTTCATCGGGAGATTGCGCTTGGTAAACTACCTTACCTGAAACATGATTTACATAATATGTATATTATACAGCTATGGTGTACTAATTAATGTACATTACCCATGTATATATCGTTTATATCACCCATCAAGTAATATTTCAGACCGGCTCTGGCTAAAATTCTTGTAATTATTTACCTTCTCTTTCAGCCGGCATAACGGTATGGCACAGAGCTAAGACTTTGAAAAACATGTCGATATCCGGATTTTTCCGCGTCCTTACCAAGTCAACCAGACCTTGGTCGTAAAATTGGAAATTTGTCTCGTAGTCGGGATTAAACGAGAAATCAACTCTGGAACTGAACTGGAATAGAGTTGCGGACTTTTAGATTTTAGGAATTGAACAATAAAAAATGCAAGCATGGAACAAAAAATTAGTTAGGACATCTCTCACCCTCGCTCTGGTCCTAAAAAATTAGTTACATATTTTTATTCAAAATCTTTCAGTACAAACCTCATTCGGCTCGAGTATTTCACCGGTTCTTTTGTCAATGATTTCTCCGTAGCAACTCCCTCCAATGGAGCACTTGTGGAATGTCATAATATTCTGAAAATTGATAAACAAACGTTATGAGACCATAAACCGCCTCTATGGTCGATAAAGGCGTATGTGACACTTACAGGGATTCCACGGGTTTACATCGATTAAAATCAGCAAGCGGGCGTCAATCTATTGAATCGTGTAAACCCGGCATAAGAGCAGAAAATTTATTCGTAAGTCCATTTTGTCAAAAACACTAACCTGCGTAAGGGTTCCAGTCTTGTCAGAAAAAATATACTGGATCTGACCCAATTCCTCGTTCAAAGTAGTCGTCCGAGCTTTGGCATACAATTGGTTCTTTTCGCAGAACATCTGCTCGTCCCAATTGATTAGAAAACTTTGCATTAACCTAATACACTCCACACTGGAAAGAAATTGACAATTATTCGTCAATTTACTGCCTTATTAATGGTTGATCGACATGATTGTTTGTTTTAACGTCTACCGTTTGTTTCACCGTTGGGAAAAATCGATGCAAAAAAAATTATCGTTTTATGTTATTCTTACCTCACGTAAAGCGATATTGGCACGACAGTATTGAGCACAATAGCGTACGAAAAGAAGACAAGAAGGGCTATAACGGTAGCCCCCGGTACGGGTTTGGAAGGGACAAGAGCGTCCCAAGGCAAATACACTTGGAAGTATACACCGGTGAGAGTTTCCCAGATCCAGCAGGCCACCATACAGAAAACGCAGATTGAGATCAAGAAGAATACTATCTGTAAGTGAAGTTTTAAATATTGATAGTCGGTAACATGATCAAGCACGATGAATTATTGAGAAAATGGAAACAATTATAAATAATAAAGTCGAGGGTTACCTACCCCTAATATTAAAAAATTTAACAATTTGTCTATGCTGGTTCGTTTAAATTTGGTTTTTCCAGAGTTTTGCATCAATTTGGTGTCTTTACCAGCAAAGACCACCACTCCGTAGCACCATTCCGTGTTCCTCAGTATGCAGCCCCTAAGTACGACTTTTTCGTTGTCGAGGGAATATCTGAAGAAAATGAATCAAATAAATACAAAATGTTCTATTAAATAGAACTAGTAAATTTTACTAGGCGTTATACACAACTTCACAGTAAACAATGCAGTAGAAACACAAGTACTCACTTGTTACCATTCCACAACAGAGTTCCTTCGAATTTATTGAGCAAATTATTGGGGGGTTCGCAAAGTATTTCACCGTCAAAGCTGCCGAGCAGCGCCTCATCCTGGCCCAGAAATGCAGTCTCTTGGAGGCATTGCCTGGACTTGAGGTTAGTTTCGCTGTGGAGATGAAAAGTTGAATTAGATCAGCTAAAAACATAGACGTGAAGCTAGCGTAAAGAAGAATGAACATTTTTTATCCATAAGTACCGGGTACCTTACCCATCAAGTTCAGCTGTCTCGATGAAACAGAGGCCGCTCGGCTCGCTGGTCGACAGGAGGAGGACGTCAGCAGCCACGAATTCATCATTCTGCATCCGGATGATGTCGCCGACTCGAACCTGCGACCATTTCCCTTCCACAAGCTTCCCCTCCCTGATGGCGTAGGCTTTCCTATTGTTGACCTGGGAATCGCTGATGTGCCTTTGCTGAAATCATCAAAATCAATCAATCATCAATTTATCAATTGCCTTGCAGCAATCTTCATCAAAATTGAAAGGCGAAATTCAAAAAAATTTTGATTTCATGTGCAGCAACAATACTTACAGCGTCATCGTACGCGTCTTTGATGGCTGTCAGACAAAGTACTCCGATCAGGGGAACGGCGGTGGTGATGGGCGTCAGCGAGGAGATGACATTGATCATCTGAAGGACCATGAGGCACAGAAAGTAAAAATTCGCCAATCGCTGGAACTGCTCCAGCAGATTGAGCGGGATGAACGTGACCAGCGAATATTTCGACGTCTGGATGTAATTGTTCTGCGAACATGATTCAACAATCAATCAATCGAAGCCAAACAGACGGACCGTTAACTAAGGGAAAAGCACCAATAGCGGACATGACACCAGTAGTGGACACTTGGGTTAAAAATCGATAAAATAAGGGTTTGAGACAACTTGGGGGGTTCTTCTTTGTTGTGCCTAATCTTGAATAGTTGTGGCACAAAAAAAAAGAACCCCCCAAGTTGTCTCAAACCCTTTTATCGATTTTTAACCCAAGTGTCCACTACTGGTGTGTCATGTCCGCTATTGGTGCTTTTCCTTGGGTCATCTTACCAACATAGGAATAAAAAACCCTAGTTTTACTTCAGCCTTGGTAACTGGTGAAATTGCTCTGATTAATGAACAATTATTTCCCGCTGAAGAGGAATGATTCAAAATTTTGATGCAAAAGTCTAATTGATTGATGACGATTTTGGCGATTTTTAAATTTTGCTAGATATCTGTAACACGCCTCGCCGGCTGGTAGCCATCGTATGTATTGTGTATAAAGCTTGGTACTTTTAAGGCATTTGAATGCGCACAAAAGACCGTTTGTTAGCCTGCTTCAAGGGCGACCCTAATTAGCGCGCTTATTATGCAAAAGTTTACCGACGAGACTCGACTGGTAAAGTACGGGGTGAAATGCTTAGTTTTTGGCGAGGCGTGCAAACGTTGCAAACCGTCACATCTTATCTAATATTATAGGTGTGACTCAAACAGAGATTAAGCTCAAGAACACTGATGGAGAATGATTTTCCATGTTTCGTAAGTTGCAGGCTTCTCGATTCTCAAGAGCAAAGGCGTGAATGACGTTCTTGAGTTATGCAATAGCAGGTGTTGTTACTCCAATAATAGCATTCAGCAGAATTGGGACTTAAGATTTCAAAATATAGATACTTGACAATTAAATGAACACCATTAAAATTGAATAGGTAGGTGTGCAATTAGAAGGCTGACTGGCCCTCATACACCATAAGTAGGGACTCAACAATAAATTTTTTGCAAAATAATTTACCTTCCAATACAAGTAATAGGTAAATCGTTCAAAAATGGGCACTTTGTAAACTCATGTTACACAATTTTATGTTGTAACTTCCCATAGCCCAACGTTAGGTATTTTTGCCCCAAGCCTCGAACAATCAACAAGATCAATAGGTATAATAAGATATTTTTTCTTTCCAGAAAATTGTTACAGAATTTACTTCCTGTCAAACGGTGAATTGTTTCTAAAGGTAGGTAACTAACTATAAAGATGATTGAACAAGCAACTGAATTCATTCATCATGAGAATATCTACCACGGGAATCCTCGGTAGCTCAACTTACCGCATATTTGAATTGTGAATTGAACTGGCGGTCGTTGGCCTTAATTTTCCTTTCAGTCTCTGGAAAAAACAAGAAGACAAATTAAAACTCCATACTGCGTTCATTACCAAGGTCATTTTAAACAATTCATAATTTTATGTATGTTAGCCAGGAACGTCTGGTTCGCGATCATCGTTCTCCGTGCTCGCGAACGATATAAAACGCCAACCAAGTAGAAGGTAGGTCGGTATTTATTTATTAGTAGGAGCCCCGGGGAATAGGTCAAACTTAAGTGTAAGCCTGTTAATTTGATATAAAAATATTTTTGGGATTGAAAATTATTTATTCGTTGCCAGCTGAATTACTAATGATCAGATCGATGATAGGAAGACAAATGGCGGATTCGCCTATCTCGTAGGTGTCACACCGAATCACCTGATCGTTCGGGTTCACCTTTATTCCAATCTATTGTTATTTTATCGACTTCTTCCGATGGAAAAGAATATAAGAGCCAATCTTTCTCAGCATAGACAAGCGTTTCCTTTGTCCTTGTGTTTCTAAATTTACGGAAAAAAATCAGGCGTCAAATTCATATCAAATTTACCTTTCCCCGATCTGGACGGACGTGCAGAGGGACTGCGCCGATTGTAATATTTATCTCGCCGCCGCGACTTCCAAAATAAAAGTTTGCCCCACAACGTGTCGGCGAAACTTTTCGGCCGCCTGTTTTTGGCGAAATATTTCGGATTGTCTCTCTGTTCGTCATTCCTAAATTCGGTGTCTTGGTCATCGTCTTGATTATCCTGATTGGCGTCTTGATTATTGATTTGCAGCTCCCTTCGGCTTCCACCGAGCATTTCTACTTCGACGCTCGAATCGTTGCGATCGCCATTGCTCTTGATCCCCATCCCGGCCCTCCACGGTCGTATTTCATTTTCACCAGTATTTTACATTCACGAACGTCCTAAGTGATAAAATATGAGAAACATTGGTTTCGACTCTCGTTTTTTCGAGACACCCATACCTCCATACCCATAGCCCCATAGCACCCAGCTACCCATAGCCATTGGGTAGATTACCCAATTTACTATGGCACCTACAGAGCATGCTTATTTAACTTTATAAACGTAACGATTTTGAATTGATTTTTGGTCTACAGACCGGTGTTTTGACTTAGGTCTGACAAAAAATAACGTCTAAACTCATGATCAATTTCAATTTTTTTTTAGTCATCGCGTGAATTTGCTTTTTAATTTCTATTTTGATAATGATACAATATACCTATAATATCATATTATGCAATATAATACTGCAATATAATTGCAATATGCAATATGCAATATAATTATGATACAATATACCTATAATATCATAATATCATATTATGATATAATTTTTATGATAAATAGGTATATTAAATTGGATAATTTTCCATGTATTTTTATCTGATTCAAGTTTTTTATAAGTTGATAGGAAGTGTTTAAGGACTCTCGTTTTCCAAACAAAGCATCTCCAAAGTTGATCCATTCATTTATAGTAAGTTGGCATTGTGAAAGAAAAATTAATTGTTTTTTTGCAAATTTTTTGGCAAACATGACAAAAAAAACAACAAAGATGACAATTTCTGCATTAAGGAGAGCCATTTATATTTGGTGTGTTTATTAGCTAGGTAGTAGAATATTTCCGCGTTAATTGATATATTGGATCCAATTTTCTTTTCTTTTTTTTTTTGAAAGTTGGAATTAGTTTTTTCCTCGAATAGCTCCCGAGGCCCGATCATGAATCAGAACTCCTCTTCGAGGAAAATCTCGAGAGTCTCATGTCATCTTCCAGCTCATCGTAATGATTAGACATAGGTACCCAATGTCACCTCAAGCAATTCAGTAGATAGGTATGCTGAAACGGCTACACCAATGACACTGAGGTCTAAAGATTCCATTAAATCGAAAAGAAATTGATATATTTGATAGAAAAGAAATTTTATTATTTATCAATATAATTTCTAGATTCGTCGAGCTACAAAACCGTGGTAAAACCCACTTCGTCATCAACTCCCCAGTCCTCCATTACTTATTTACCATGCTGAATACAGAATAGAATCCAATCTCGCTATGACAGGCCGAGGATCACCTACTAGAACAAACCCATGACAGCGAAATAATTTATTTTTTCCCAGTTCGAATACACCTACTCGCAGTAGATGTCTAACTTAGAGCTAAAAACGAAGAAATAAAGACTTCATTTATTACTTAGTATCAAATTTAAATAGCTCTCCGATGACTTCCAACAGCTTGAAATGATACCCATGGGTGTCAATAAATTTCGCATTGTTTTCAGAAGTTCTTTGAATGTTAACATCGTTCAAGTGTTGTACGAGGAATTTTAAATTTTGATTTTCAAATCCGGATTTGACATTATTCAAAAATCTCTTATCCCAATAATTGGGATATAATAAAAATTAAAATGAAAAAAATATATAAAAATATATAAAAATAATGAAAATTATTTTCCACAACGAAACTATACAATTTTTTGAGCGATCTATTATTCACGAAAATGGTCTTTCGGTAGGCATTAGCGACATCCCTATTACCATATTATTATAGCCGAACGGTATTTGAAGTACGCCATCACACTACACACCCCGGCTCTCAATGTCAGTTCCATTCATAGTACACCCATCATATTGCACATTTTTGGAAACCCCGCCTCACGATCTTCAAGATTTGAAGGGATGAAACCTTCACAACCCCCTTCGGAAGCTTCTAACATTGAGTACTACACCATATTGTTGAAAGCCCAAATTTACATCTGTCCATTTACATAATAGAATCTCCATTTGAAAGCACTGCCTATAGGGAAAGAAATTCAATACCATTAGGATCCGATGCTCACCCAGATACATCTCATCATGGAAATTGATTCTCAAACAAGTTGCTTTTCTGCTCGTCCATTTCAGAATCCAGTGTGTTTGTTCACGGTTCATTCTTACCCGTATTCATTCGCGATTTAGTTCATGTCAGCCTTAAAGTCAATCCCACGAATTTAATAATACGATATCGGTGGAGTGTTTTGCTTATTTTATTGTGTACCTTGTATTGTTTCAAATAATTGACCGTGATGTGAGATGTCCATGGGCTTGTTCCAGGAGCCTGAGTGTAAGCATGAGGTAAACAAGTTTGGCAGGCAACTTACGTGAGTGTCGTAGCTGGGGAGATGCCTAACAAACTTGTTTACCTCATGACCACACTCACGCTCCTGGAACAAACCCTATATAAATGTAGGTGTTCCTGGTTTTCGACCATCAAAACTTGGTGAATGCGGGAGCCATCTTAACGGAAGATGCGCAAAAACGACAATTCCCACAATTTCTATGCCGACAAATCAATAAACGACAACTTAATCGGGGCCTGATTTTTTTACGATTCAAGAAAACAATGGCCGTGTACAAATTCGTATCAATTTATATGTTGACGACCTCAAAGATTGACGTCCAGCCACAGCTCGTAAACTTGGCACGGGATCTAGGAGAGTTTGCGTCGAAAATACGACTCTGTTTCTATTTGTATCTGATTCGCCTTACGCCGTTTTGTTACTCAATATTGATACTGCCTTTTCGTCTGATCCATCCCAACCTTCCGTCGTTAAAGCTGAATTTCTTCACCGCCCAAGTTCGGATGAAATAGGTAAGCATGTATAGAAAAAAAGTATCATGATTGTATAATTATGATTTAAGAGCTGGGAATCGGGCTATACAACATTTTAGGCTAATTAGGTTAGGGCTATTTAACATTGTGGGGATTCATCACTCGCTCGATAACAGTAGGGGGATTGTATGTGTACGAAAATGTCTGGTGTAGGTTCATCATTCATTACTTTATACTTGAGTTAGCATTTTCCCGTTATTGCCTTCGTTTGTCTTGTTGAATAGCTATCATGATTTCATATTTTAAGCTCGGAGAGTGGTTCATTATTTCACTAATTATACTGATAAAATCGTTTTATCAAAATGTCAATAGGTACCAGCAGAAAAAAATTAATTTTAAAGGAGTTCTAATGGTGTTGATTGTAGAGAAATGAAAAAGATGTCAATAATTCAAGCACAAGCTCTAAATAGAAAAAACTCGACGCATAGAAGGGACCCGGTTTTTTATCTCCATCAATTCATACGCCGTTTCTCATTTAAAGCAATCGTTCGTGTTCTTCCGTCGGATAGCCTAATCCCTAGCGCAATTCCAAACTCCAACAGTAGTCGATATTCTAAATCAAGATTCTGATTCAAAGAGCTCTAACACTCAAATGAATAGCGCAAGGGATCGGAGATATTGGCGTTGAATGAACGCTGGCGCCTACCCAATTTCGAAGCCGTCGCCAACAAGTGGGTTTCGATGAAATTTGTGTGACAGTTTTTCGCATTCTTGTAAAACAGACGGGACACAAAAAAGTGACGTTTTTGCACTGAACTATTTGAATGGATAGAACTACGTCTTGTGCATATCACAATTTTTTTTTCGTTTTGGTTTATTATTCAATAATGAGCTGATTGTTTTGTCAGTTTCACCGTGTTTTCTAAGTGGGATTGACTTATCCAATGACGGCAGTCGTCCAGCCTGTTTGAGTTTTTGCAGTTTTTCGCCAGCTGCCACCCAAACGAGATATGAGGAGATATCTCCATCATGTCCACTGGTTAATGGAAGTAAAAAATAATCACGTATTCAACCCAAAAAATGCCCATGAAATTATGGGAGTAGGTGACCTACTGTAGGCCCTACATTTGATTTTATCACTTGTCGCAATAATAGGCAGATATCTATATCGAAAGTGACAATTATCGCGGAGTTAAGCCACCATTAAACCGCAATCGTCGAAAATTGATAGCATCTGAGGTCGTGGCTCGGGGCTGTATCGATCGCTCGACAACGGAAGTCGAATTCGGCACACCGCGAAGAAAGGTTGCAGGGGCTTGGCGGCTCTTGGTAAAGTTGTCTCGGTCCTCACCAACGCCATACTTCACCAACACCTGCGCGACACCATTCACACGGAACACCTTCAGGCCCCAGGAAAGCCCATTTGTCAGAGAATTGGAAAATCGTTCTTATTACAAGCCGATAATTATCCTCTCATCGATTCAACACCCTCGTGTGCTAGCACTCTAAAATGAGGTCGAACGATCTGTAACCAAGTGGTCACAAAAGCCGAAGTATCGCACGACTGTCAATATCCAACTTTACGCGGGGAATTATGGATTCATAACCAATAAAATGAGTAGCTCCTGAGAAAGCTTTGAATGAAACAGCGAGTAATTTAGTTATAAAAATTATTGCTATTGTAGAAGAACAAAGAATTATAGTAATCCGAATTTGAGGTATATAATGTAATATGTAGAAAGGAAATCATTTTGAGCGATCTAATTTGACCCAAATAATTCGCGTTCTTTTATTTTGAGATCAGTGTCTCCCTCAACCGTCGGCACTACGTCAACTCCTGCCCCATTCAAATGACGGGGCAGTTATTTCGGGTGGACGATATGGGGTATTCTGCTAGTCAAGCTCATGCGATACGCATTTAGGTACCTACGTTTTCAATTCGTTTGGGATTAAATATAAATCCCTGTGAAACACTGACAACTCAATAAGGCGCGGCTTTTTCGTTAAAAAATCGAACGAGATAAAACTCGCCCAAACGACACAGGTCGAGTGGAATGACAACAGATGACGTCAGATCCGTTAGTCCTTTGCTAATAGCGTGTGCTTATCTACCTTACACTCACACATAATTTGCGCTGCTAAATGCGTCCGAAATTATAATTTGAGTATTTCTGACTTTACCAAGATTAGAATGAGATAAAAAGTTTTTGATGTTTCGGAGTATACCCAATAACGAAACGTAACAACAAGCGTAAGTAGGTTTTCTGTGGAAACACTCTTTTCCCCTAATTACACCTACCTACTCACTGGGGCCTGATCAGAAAAAATTATATCCTCGGGCTATTTCGTAAGTTCCAAGAATAAACCAGCAAAAACCCAAGAATCAGGAAAAAATAAATTAATCTTCAAATAAAACACAAGGTGTCAATTAACGACTACCTATCAATAATGACTAAATTGAATTATTATTTAATATCCAATGATTGTCGATACCTACGTTTAATTAAAAATTTACGGTTTAATAGCAATATTTTAATGAAATCATTTTTAAACCGTCATTAATACTTGATTATTATTGATAATCATTAACAATCTCAAGTATCTAGTCTCACTATTCAACTGTGGAATAGAACCAAAAATAATTCCTATATTTTTCTTTACAACCCCAACTGTTCAGCAGAGAATACTACTCGTACCAGAATTTGTCATTATATGCCTCTCATTTTTGGCTACCCACACAAAATTGGAAACGCTAATCGACCCACTTTCAAAATCTATTTTTAATGCGATTCTGTTATGCTGGTTACCCATCCCTATACACGCTAATAGACCGCGTCTACAATCGGTACCTCAACTCAAATCAGCACCGCAAGAATTTTATACCTACCCGGAAATCGTCATTATTTAAATCGGATGGCAGGATAAACGATTTTTTGAAAGTATGCTTCCAGACTTCAAAGTCCAAAGTAAGAATTTTCAGAATTAATTTGAGAATTCTTCGAAGAAATTAAAGAATTTTCCAATCCAAATTGAGAATTTTCCCAACGGCATTGCCTTAGATAATTCTCAATTTGGATTGAAAAATTTTTAAATTGATTAGGAGAACTCACAATCTGGTTTGAAAAATCCTCAATTCGACTTTTAAATGCTGAAGAATAGTACTTTTCGTCAATAATTAATCTTATATTAAATTCATGTAAAACTCCGATTTCAAATTGGTATCTGCACATTTTTGAATTTATTTGTACCATGTACGTAAAGAAAAGTATTCTTATTACTATTATTATAACACATAATAATAATTATTATTATACCCTATATGTTTATACTAGGACTTACCAAGGCGATCTGCGATAAATTCATCATTATATTATTTTCATTATTATTGTGTACTAATTTGTAGTGAATTATGTGAGCGCAAATATTGGGGACCCCAGGGAATGCATGCAAAATTGGGTCAAAGGCGACTGTAATCAGATAAACTTGAAGTAACCGGTTTTCTCCCTCGGTGGTCAAGGACTACCTGCGAATTGCTTGAGGTGATTCATTATTATAGGTATTCAAATTGCACCACTTTCACTGCCTATAGGTTTAAAACATGAACATTATCATGATTGATGTATAATTTCGTTACCACAGCTGAACTCGGATACAAAATTCAAATTGCCGAGATTTTGCCATTCTCCTTATTTCATGGAGGTTTCGAAAATTACGCGATCTGTGCACAATTTATGAAGATTATTGCCAGGAACGGACGGCAGATCACGTCACATGCGTACGCGGCGGACGGAAAAGGTGCGCGTATTTGGCGAGAATCGCGGACGGAATCCGGCACCAGACTGCCTGAGCATTGTGAACTGCGTGGCGAGCGGGGCTGGCGGGAGCGGTAGGTGGAAGTTTAGCGCGGGAGAAGTAGCGGCCCCTCAAACATCCTACCGGGTTTCAGGTGCGAACTGTGATTTGGTAACTGTTACTTGGGCTTCAGCACAATAAAGTAACAAAAAAGTTGGTTCTTGAGGTTTATATTGAAGCTTGTAACTCATTTTAATAGATATTATGAGTAAACTGAATTTCCAACATTCGCAATTTCAAATTAGATAAAATATATCGACAGTGAATCTGCAAAACCATGTATGTTTAAAATTACAAAAAAAAATTCTTCAAATCTAAAGGTTATGGGCCCAACACGCTTCCACTGCGCGTTTTCTTCAAATCAAGCGTTTATCCAGGTAAGTATCCTACAAAGTCCTCCTTGAGACCTGTTCTAATGTTTAAATGACTAGGTACCACATAACAGAAAACAGGGCATTTGGCCAAAATACACCTTTGTACATGCAGTCGCGCCACGTTCATTTGAAGCCATCTCTGGCAATTAGAGTCTCTACGTCGAATTCAGGGTTTTGTTGCCCATCAGCGATCCACCGGCCTAGGTATTTAACAAAATTGGACTAGCGAAGTGATTAGAGTCAATTTCGAGTCCAAACTTGCAAAAGAGACAGGTCACGATTCCCTCGAATTTTGTGAAGTTTCGGATTCAGATTTTGGGTCCTGTGGGAAGATATTTTTTAGCTCGGTTCGCAAATCTCCGGTCCGAAACAGCCCAAGCAGTCACTATACCAGACTGCACCACATACTTGCACCAGACCAAGGGCCACAATAAACACTTTTCATCCAAGAGGACGGGTTAGTAATTAAAAAAACGTGATATTTATTGAGCCCAGAAATCAGGTCTTCGAAAATACCCTCGATACCTGGCGTTACAGGTACAATTCCAGGATCAGATCAATTTCACGGTGAATTCCAGAGTGAAACCTCCTCGGACCAGCTCCTAAGCCCCCGGACATGGTTGACCTGCGGGGGCGTGTCAGACCTCGCAGGGTCGACGATTCGTGACCGAGCTCAGCCCAACGCGCCGCGAAATCGATACCACGACACTAGCCCTACCTTTTGGCACAGCCTTGGAACTAGACGACGCCAGGTATTTACAGAGTTCTCTCAGCTGAAAAGAGTTAACAACTGTAATTGGTACTTTTGGTTCATACGATATTGTGACCTGTCCGTAGAAACATAGGGATTTCAAGTTTTTCATAGGGAGCAGGATTTGTTATGAAACCCATCTATGAACTGCATTAGGAAGATTAACGAACGAACGTTTGGGAGAGAAGGCCAATAGCTGATACAAAATTTTGAAACAAACTTTAGCTAAATGTTATCAAGTTCTATGGCTGTACTTGAAGCTGTAACTGAGATAAATACTATAAAGCGATCATTCAAAATAAAAGTAATTTTTCGATCGTCTCAATTCAGAGAATTGCTTGATGGATAGAGTTCAATAATCTGAGTTCTCATTTGAAAAAAAAACCTTTATTAAAAATTATACTGATATTTCATACCAAACGAGAGACACCCAATACTGAAAGAACGCATGTCGGGAAATAGTTCGGAAATTACATTATGTTCGAGGAAACAGATTTGTTGGTGATACAGCCGATTACCAAGGATAGGGACCAATTGACACGCGAAAGTGACGTGTTTAGATACCCATCAGTCAAAGTCAACTAATTCCTATTTCATGACGCGATTTATCAATCGATTCGAAGGAAACTCATTGGAGCTTAGGTTTTTTAGTTGGGGTCCTTTTACTGGACATAAAATAATTTTTTGAAAATCGACAGTTTTAGGTCTGTCGATAGGCACCGAAAAATGAAGATAAAACACACGCATGAAATACAAAATGTTAGAGTGGAAATTCAAGTTAAAATGGTAAAATACCTATCATTGGGGATCAAAAATAATATGATCAATACTAGCAATCATTAGGCCTCCCCCAACCAACCCTTAGAACAGATGAGTTGCGGTCTCATGAGGCAAGTTTAGCTCCTTGTTTTTCCTAGTTTGATGAGGCATAAAAAAAATCTATAAAAAAATTAAAACCGTAATTCTTAACCGTAGTTTTATTGTAATTTTTACAATTGTTCATAGATTATAATTACACCAGCGTATGGAATGAAATAGGAAAGTCTCTCAGCGCTTATATTTCGGGATAAATGAGCGATATAGCTGGAACCCGACAGAGCAAGAGTGAGCTACAGTGGGCATGCATAATAAGAGGGTCATTGCCAAGTGAAGAACTCGGTCAATCACGACAGTTTTGCAGAAACGGCTACGTTGCACGCATGGACTTTCCAAGCCCACTAAACGACAAATATGCACTTGCTTGCATCGACAAATGCATACATGCACGAAGGTATCAAGGACAGGAAGTTTCCCGCTGCTATTTCGCCGTATGATTGACACTTGCACTACTCCTGCGTGGAGGAAATAACTCGGAAAGGAAAGGAAACTGTTCTTTATGGAATTCGATGACCTCCCGTCTCTCACTCAGATTGGGGCCAGGGCCTGAAGAATCAGCAGAAAACAATGAGCATCAAAGAGAATTTTGCGTTTCACGATCGAAGAGCCCTCGATATGGCCGATGGCCTCGTAACGAAAATGCCATCAATGCTCATCATTGGGGGAAAATTAAATAAAAAACTAGAGCGTGAGTATTGAATTAATAAATTAATTTTGGAATATATATCATTGGCAATGAGCCATAAGGGGAATTATACCTTAGATTTATTTGGTAATATGCAAATTTCATCAAGGTTGGTGTCAATTGGGAGTGGCGCCCTTAAACGGCCGTCACAATGCCCCATAGTTTCTAATTCATTTTGACGAACAGAAAATGCCCGGGGACGCCACATTTGAATTTCGCCTGAAAGTGGTGCGGTTAGGCGTACCAGGTAGTAAGATGGCTGAGTTTTATTTCGGAATATCTAAAATGTATTTTCCGTATAGTGTTTTTCGATAGTGAAACTGGAAAACCTCGTACCTATGTCTCAAAACAAGATTACCAGACTTACGAGGTATTCCAGTTTCACTGTCGATTTCGGAATTATATGAAAATTCGAAAGCCTCGATTTGGAAGGTTCTGGTTGGATGTGTCATAATGGGAAGCATCGATCCTTCGTCATCCATTCGGAAACTCTCCACGCCACCACTGGGCCGTCACGCCGTGGCTATGCCGTGAACAAGGTTCATATAACTCATAATTTATTGATGGAGACGTCCCGTCATCTCGGGCTTTGTTGTGGTATCTACAGGCCAACTACCTGTGAAACAGTTTATCCGTATAAAACGCGTAGTCCATTTTTATAACGAAGGCTACGTCACGTGTATTAATGAGGTTTATCCTCAGTGAATAGATAAGAATAGCTGTACAAGAAACAGCAACCGAATTCAAAATTAATGCTCTGAAATGAGCATTCCCAACCGATTACATGGGTACATTATTCCTGGAATAATGTATCAAAATACTCAAGTACCTTGGTCATGAAAACTTTTTCTCAAAAAACTCTGGGCTACGTAATGTGCTTCAGTTTTAAAAGAAATAAAATCCCAAAGCTGGAGATGAAAATTAAATCGGAAAGTCATTCTTCGTTATAAAATTAATTAATTGTTGATAAATTTACGATCTTGGAAGGGCCTGACATGAAGGAGGCACCTACCTGCTATTGTAAGGAAGGACACAAAATTCAATGGCCAGAGCTGGACCCAAACAAGGAACCAACATCGGGTCGAATATTGTTCAGCGGGTAACATCGCTTTGCCACAAGGGATCTTTCCATATAAATTTAGTTGTACCTATGGGCATCTTTTTCTCGAAGCCGAAGTCTTTCTCAAGAAATGCGACTAGCCCCCAACCCATATCTTCTCCTCATTTGATTGGAGATTAACAAAAACATCGTCAATATCCGATAGCTGGGTACCAACTTCTTTTCGTCTTCATTTCATTCAAAAACCGTCCACCCAAATTATTCTAGTTAACCAATAATAATGGGGTAAAGGTTAACCAAAATCAAATGGGTTAATATGCGAGTGTACATAAGGAGAGGGAAAGGATCTCTAATAGATCGATTGGTATTTGGCGTTCGCTCAGGTCGATGTCTCTGTTGCATAGGAATTGGTCAGTCACAGGTCCAAGACCGAAGGTACATACGGCCACCTACCGAACTTTGGCAACCTCGCGTGACCGAGGCCACGGAATCGAACGATAGGAAATTACGAGAAAATGTGAAATATCGCGTCTTTATGAATAATAAAGTTTGGAATTGACTGTGCCGAGTTCGTTATTGTTCCGGCATTTCTTGAAGCAAAGCGCTGGAGACTTAGGGCCGGTTTTTGGTCGAATTTACCCATCCGACATCCGAAAAAGCTTAAGATGAACTTCACCACGGTATGAATTAAATAATTTAGGAAGAAGTGCTGGACCCGAACTACTCGAATAAAAACTCAAATTAAAGATTCCCTCAATTTGAAGGAAGTAGTCGGTTCCACGATACACAAACTCGTAAACTTTCGTATTGTATACAAACTCGTAAACTTTCGTGGAACAGACTACTTCCAATCTCTCAATTTAGATATTTTTTCTTCACCACGGAACCCAGGATACTGATTTGACGAAGGGGAGGGGAAGGCAACGCCCAACCGTACCGGAAACATAAACTCATAATAAAACCATAAGCCGAACTCACAATGAAAAAGAAACCCAAGGTCACAATCATTCCGGAGTCAAACTCACAAAGAACCATAAAATCAATCTAACAATGAAGTAGAACCTGAAACTAATAGTTACAACTCATGGAAGAAACCGTCACTCGAGCTCATAATCAAACTCGAACTCAGAATCACAATGATACACCAACTCATACTCATAATCCAACTCAGAGTCAAACTAACAATGTGCCAGTTAATCAAACTCATAATCAACCTCGAAGTCAAAATGACAACGAATTAGAAACTCAAACTCATAATCAATCTCGAAGTCAAACTCACAATGAAACAGAAACTCAAGCCCATAATCGATCTCGGAGTCAAACTGACAATGGATTAGACACTCAAACTCATAATCAATCAAGTCAAACTCACAATGAAACAGAAACTCAAACTCATGATCAACCTAGAAGTCAAACTCACAATGAAACAGAAACTCAAACTCATAATCAAACTAGAAGTCAAACTCACAATGAAACAGAAACTCAAACTCATAATCGAACTCGAAGTCAAACTCACAATGAAACAGAAACTCAAACTCATAATCGAAGTCGGAGTCAAACTCACTATGAAACAGAAACCCAAACTCATAATCAACCTAAAAGTCAAACTCACAATGAAACAGAAACTCAAACTCGTAATCAATTTCGAAGTCAAACTGACAATGAAACCGAAACTCAAACTCATAATCAATCAAGTCAAACTCACAATGAAACAGAAACTCAATCTCATCATCAAATTCAAAGTCAAACTCACAATGAAATCAAAACTCAATCTCATAATCAAATTCGAAGTCAAACTCACAATGAAACAGAAACTCAAACTCATAATCAAACTCGAAGTCAAACTCACAATGAAACAGAAACTCAAACTCATAATCAATCTCGAAGTCAAACTCACAATGAAACAGAAACTCAAACTCATAATCAAACTCAAAGTCAAACTCACAATGAAACAGAAACTCAAACTCATAATCAATCTCGAAGTCAAACTCACAATGAAACAGAAACTCAAACTCATAATCAATCTCAAAGTCAAACTCACAATGAAACAGAAAGTCAATCTCATAATCAAATTCGAAGTCAAACTCACAATGAAATCAAAACTCAATCTCATCATCAAATTCGAAGTCAAACTCACAATGAAACCGAAACTCAAATTCAAAATCGAAATCGATGTCAAACTCACAATGAAACAGAATCTGAAACTCATAATCAATCTCGAAGTCAAACTGCCAATGAATTAGAATCTCAAACTCATAATCAAACTAGAAGTCAAACTCACAATGAAACAGAAACTCAAACTGATAATCAAATTCGAAGTCAAACTGACAATGAAACAGAAACTCAAACTCATAATCAAATTCGAAGTCAAACTCACAATGAAACAGAAACTCAAACTCATCATCAAATTCGAAGTCAAACTCACAATGAAATCAAAACTCAATCTCATCATCGAAGTCGAAGTCGAACTCACAATGAAACTGAAGCTCAAACTATTAATCAAACTCGAAGTCAAACTGACAATGAAACAGAAACTCAAACTCATAATCGAAATCGATGTCAAACTCACAATAAAACAGAAACTCAAACTCATAATAAAACTATAAGTCAAACTCACAATATAACAGGAACTCAAACTCATAATCGAACTCGAAGTCAAACTGACAATGAAACAGAAACTCAAACTCATAATCAATCTCGAAGTCAAACTGACAATGAAACCGAAACTCAAACTCATAATCAATCTCGAAGTCAAACTCACAATGAAACAGAAACTCAAACTCATAATCAAATTCGAAGTCAAACTCACAATGAAATCAAAACTCAATGTCATCATCAAATTCGAAGTCGAACTCACAATGAAACTGAAGCTCAAACTATTAATCAAACTCGAAGTCAAACTGACAATGAAACAGAAACTCAAACTCGTAATCAATCTCGAAGTCAAACTGACAATGAAACCGAAAATCAAACTCGTAATCAATCTCGAAGTCAAACTCACAATGAAACAGAAACTCAAACTCATAATCGAACTCGATGTCAAACTCACAATATAACAGAAACTCAAACTCATAATCAACCTAAAAGTCAAACTCACAATGAAACAGAAACTCAATCTCATCATCAAATTCGAAGTCAAACTCACAATGAAACTGAAGCTCAAACTCATCATCAAATTCGAAGTCGAACTCACAATGAAACTGAAGCTACAACTATTAATCAAACTCGAAGTCAAACTGACAATGAAACAGAAACTCAAACTCGTAATCAATCTCGAAGTCAAACCAGCAATGAAACCGAAAATCAAATCTGGCAAAATCAATCTCAAGTCAAACTCACAATGAAAACAGAAACTCAAACTCATAATCGAACTCGATGTCAAACTCCACAATATAACAGAAACTCAAACTCATAATCAACCTAAAAGTCAAACTCACAATGAAACAGAAACTCAATCTCATCATCAAATTCGAAGTCAAACTCACAATGAAACTGAAGCTCAAACTCATCATCAAATTCGAAGTCGAACTCACAATGAAACTGAAGCTCAAACTATTAATCAAACTCGAAGTCAAACTGACGATGAAACCGAAAATCAAACTCATAATCAATCTCGAAGTCAAACTCACAATGAAACAGAAACTCAAACTCATAATCGAACTCGAAGTCAAACTCACAATGAAACAGAAACTCAAACTCATAATCAACCTAAAAGTCAAACTCACAATGAAACAGAAACTCAATCTCATCATCAAATTCGAAGTCAAACTCACAATGAAACCGAAGCTCAAACTATAAATCAAACTCGAAGTCAAACTGGACAATGGAATCGATGTCAAAGTCACAATGAAAGTTTGAGTTTCTGTTTCATTGTGAGTTTGATTCCGAGATTGATTACGAGTATGAGTTTCGGTTTAATTGTCAGTTTGACTTCAGTTTCATTGTGGAACGACACAGATTGATTATATGAGTTTTGAAGTTTTTCAGTTTCATTGTCAATTTGACTTTGAAATGAAGTTATGAGTTGATTCTATTTCATTAATGAGTTTGACTTCAGATTAATTATGAGTTTGAACCTGTTCGTGCCAGTTTGACTTCGAGGAGGTTTGATTCAATAGTTTGAGTTTCTGTTCCATTGTGAGTTTTGACTTTGAGTTTGATTATGAAGTTTGAGGTTTCTGTTTTTTTATTAATTGAGTTTGACTTCATTCATTATGAGTTTGAAATTTCAGTATCAATTTGACTTCGAAGATTGATTACGAGTTTGAGTTTCTCTTTCGTGAAGGATATTGACGTTGAGTTCGTTTGATTATGGAGTTTGAGTTCAGTTTTTTCGTGTCAGTTGTTTCAGTTTGATTAATAGTTTGAGCTTCCAATTTCATTGTGGAGTTCGACTTCGAATTTGATGGTGAGATTTCAGTTTGGTTGATTGTCATCAGGTTTGACTTCGAATTTGATTATGAGTTTGAGTTTCTGTTTTATTGTCAGTTTGACTTCTAGGTTGATTATGACTTCCTGTTTCATTGTGAGTTTGACTTCGAGTTCGATTATGAGTTTGAGTTTCCGTTTTATTGTGAGTTTGACTTTTAGTTTGATTATGAGTTTCTGTTTCCTTGTGCGTTTGACTTCTAGTTTGATTATGAGTTTGAGTTTCTGTTTCATTGTCAGTTTGACTTCTAGTTTTATTATGAGTTTGAGTTTCTGTTTCATTGTGAGTTTGACTTCTAGGTTGATCATGAGTTTGAGTTTCGGTTTCATTGTCAGTTTGACTTCGAGTTCGATTATGAGTTTGAGTTTCTGTTTCATTGTGAGTTTGACATCGATTTCGATTATAAGTTTGAGTTTCGGTTATATTGTGAGTTTGGCTTCGATTTGATGGTGAGATTGAGTTTTGATTCCATTGTGAGTTTGTCCTCGAATTTGATGATGAGTTTGAGTTTCGGTTTCATTGTCAGTTTGACTTCGAGATTGATTACGAGTTTGAGTTTCTGTTTCATTGTGCGTTTGACTTCTAGGTTGATTATGAGTTTGAGTTCCTGTTTCATTGTGAGTTTGACTTCGAGATTGATTATGAGTTTGAGTTTCGGTTTCATTTTCAGTTTGACTTCGAGTTTGATTCGTGGTTTGAGCTTCAGTTTCATTGTGAGTTTGACTTCGAGAATTTGATTAATGAGTTTGAGTTAATTTCATTGTGAGTTTTGACTTAAGACTGATTATGAAATTGAATTTTGATTTCATTGTGAGTTTCACTTCGCGAATGATTGTGAGTCTGAGTTTCTTTGTCATGGTGAGTTTTATTCGACAGTTTGATTGTGAAAAATATATCATGTTTGTAGTACTTATGTGAAATAATTCCAGAAAATTCAAGGGGGGGGGGGGGTCACCGCATCTTGCCACCCCCTTCCCTGGGTACGAGCCAAACGGTGGTATTCACATCAAATTTTAATCTAACAAGTTCATGGGCAATGTGTATCGTTAGCTATTTGTTGGCTTTCAGAAGGATAAATCTAAAACGTAAGATACTACGAATTCTTACCTTTGGGCGGCATCGTATACGCTGGCCTCCCATTAGTCACCTGAAACAGCAAAAATGTTGATATTTTATTGTAATTCATGCATCCTATGTTAAGGTTAAGGTGTTCTCAAAATAAATATCAGTAATAGGAAGGTACCTACGTACTGAAACAAAACGTACCTAATTATTTTCATTTTTTACGAGCACAAAATCTGAAGCGGGATCAGTATCAACCCCAATCAGCAATGCATACTCCTGCTTCAGGCTTGTTGCATCCGGCCTGTATTGTTCATCCGGCCAGACGGAACACAATGTTAAAGAATGTTTGTTTTTTGTTAGTTAATTAGTCAGTTAGTTTTGTTAGTTTTTAGTTAGTTATAAGGAACTGGGGCAACAGATTGGATTCACGTTCAGTCAATTTCTTGAAAATTATTCAGAAAGCATTGCAAAAGCTTAGGAGAGAGTAGAATTAGCGAGAGTCGTGAACGTGAATGCCATTTCTTTCTTACCCCACACAACCAACCCCATTGACACCTCACACTTGGAATATATTGGCCGGAGACCTTTATTTTCTATTCATTGCTTTACGCTGATCAGATCCTCTGTGCTGGGAAACTCAGCTTGGTAAGCGGATAGGCTCGAAAGAAATTAATCGATGTAGGCCTTGACATTTCGAAGGATGTTTTAAAACGACTGTGAATGTTTTGTTGATGTTGAATGTCAAGTTTTGGATACCGGATCGCAAGACCAAACAAGCTGAGGAGAAAACATTCTCCGTCTGTCAGTTCAACAAAATAATCAGACCTAACGATTCCAATTTCGGTTACGAATGTTTTCTGGAATGTTTTGTAGCAGACTACTCCAGAGATGTGCCGACCAGATTATCGCAATCCAAGGTTTTGGTTTCAACAAAATTTGAATTTTTTACTCCCATATTTACGGATATGGAAATATTGTAGTCGTCCTAAAATTAAAAATCGGAACGGAGCTTCAGAAAAAAGTTTGTAATTACCTATTTAATTTTAAGCAGAATCACTTTCTGACTTGTCTGTGTGCCTATTCCTGTGCCCATCTGTCCGTCTATCACCATTTCACAAAAATTGAAGTATCTCTCTCAATTTTTCCCGAATTTCTCTCAACCTTTTTCCGAATTTCATTAACTGAAATGCTCATCATGGGGGGGGGGGGGGGTCTTAGCTCATGACCCATCATCCTGATAAACCGAAATTCCGATTAGGTATATGCAGTACTTCCGATTGATTGGCACTTTAAGTGGTTTCCTATTGTATTTTTTTCTGGCAGCGAAAATGAATCGATGTCTGAGCTTTTGGGCATAAGATCTTTGTACCACCTGGCAAGTGGATATTTTTTTATTCCGATACCTTGAAGTTGAATTTTGATTTAGGTGGGCTTTTAAATTCGCATACCTACCTACCTAGTGTCTTTTCAACATTTTTGATCCCGAGTCGTCAAATATAGGTAGCTAGGCATTAGGTAGATAGATAATATAGGTATTTGCCTGATCAATTTGTTTCATAAATTTACGTTATTAGTATGGAAGTAAGTATTGAGTGTTATCTCCGCACCACTAGTTTTTGCTAGAAGAGGTCATACAAATACAAAAAGGCATATCCAAAGGTGTGGCCATCCGGCCACTGGTATCGCTCTCATTTTTGCGATACGTCTCCGATCATGTTTGTCCATAAAAGATGGTATTATAGATAGAATTGTTAATGCCTGGTTGACTCACTTCATACACTTCACATCTTCTGATCGCAAGTAACCTCCAAGTTGCATGCATGTCTATAATCTTCGATAATGGACCTAATAGTTATACATCAAAAGAAATTAATAATTCACACCGGAAATTCAAGCCAGCGCACAAAACATTGGGAGTTTGAGTCGAAAAATCAGAACATGAAATTTGAATCTCGCGAGTTTGGAAGATACTGAGGCTGGACGCTCGCGACATGAGGACGACGCGTCACTGATTTGGGTCTCGCTATTATCTTTATTGCGCCATTTCTACGTGTACATTACAGTTTAGCTTAAGCTCGTCTTATTTAATTCTCAAGGCTAATACAATTGTCTCAAGGTAAATCCATCAACCTTATTGTCACTTGCCTATCCAACCATAAAAGTAGATCGTGCCAGTTTTCGAAAAGCACCAAAATTTGAAAATATTGATACGATTATAATTTTCCTTCATTTTCAGCAGTTTCGGTACAATATATATTGTTTAAGGCTCAGTACCTAACTAGGTACAGTTGAGGCAGAGAAGAGTACGATTATTGGATCTTATGCTTGGTTTACGCCGCGTCGCCATCACGGATACTGACTAGCCACGGACTTCAGTCAATAATTGACTTACAATTATTGTAATGCCAGCTGGACTCTTGTAAACCGCTGTGAGACCCGTAAACTAAACTGGCGAATGTATTGGATGTTGTGTCTCCATCTGGTCCGACAGTAGCCCACTTCGTTGTATATAACAGCCTTCTTTGCCATACATTGACCATAATGTTCATTTGGGTTATTTTATTTTAGCTAATATTCATATTTATATTGACATCGCTATATGACTATAGAATGCTAATATAAATTGCATTACTTATTCATATAGGAGGCTCCTAGCGTGCAGATGAATGATACCGGTTCCCGTAGGTTTGAAGTAAATTGGATCGTGTCCTAAACTGACATTTTGGCGTCGAAGTTTACCTTTTATCTTGGTCTACGTGTGTGCGCAAGAACGGGCTTCACATTAAGCTTTGTGTACTCGGAGCGATAAAAATCCGTCAGAGCCTGTTTTCGGGCTGGCCAAGCCCAAGCGTTTCGACACTCGGCGAATGTAAACTTGGCAGAGCGATAATGTCAGCGAAAAATTGATTCTATCAAGTGCAAATATTGGTCCACCAATGAAGCGAGGTGGTCTTCCTCGAATAACCACATAGGGACAAAGCGAAACTACATCCGAGTGCGTAAAAGGTAGGTAAACATAATTGTTCCAATAGATAATTCGTAAGGTACCTCAACTATAGGAAGTAATATTTTATGGGTTATTACCTATCGAATATATTATTATTGCAGTTCAGCACCTCGAGCAATGATTTCAACCTAAAAAGTGGCCACTTTCTGCTCACAAAGTAACCAAATTTGATGCAGTTTTCAGCATGTTTTTTATACGAAATATTAGATACGTAATTTTTGGCGTAAAAGCCGAACTTTGCACTCCCGATGGCAGCAAGAAAAAGGGTAAAATTGTAGAAAATTCAACCAACAGGCCTAAACTGGCATTTCTTTCCAAAAAACAAAAATGTTCGTCCACATCCCACGAAACCGTCAAAATTCGAAATTTATCAACAATAAGGCCGTGGGGTTGAAACGGCTCTACCGGCTAGCAGTGTATTTTCATAGGCCCGGCTTAGGTTTCTCCTGACTTCACCAAACCAAACCATCATTTTAGCTAAAATTTCAGAAATCGACGATATATCCAGTTGGTCCCATGCCAAAACATTTACCAAAAAAAAAATCAGCCCTAACCCCAACCCTACCCCAATTACTTAGTAATTCGTGTCATTTTCCTTCTCCTGTACGTAACTCGGTTCTAATATGGGGAGGAAAACAACAATGACTTGAAACAGAAAAAATGAATGGTAATCTTCTGTTTCTATCCAGCTAAGTCGCGTCAATTAGCAAAGCTTCGAGTTCGAAGTAACAACAAAATGGTATTGAGCACTCAAGTAGGTGCCCTCTAACGAGGCAAGACAATTGATGCTCAAAGCAACCCATTTATCACAATTAACTTTTGAAAATGTAACCAATAGGATAATTTCAAAGTCGCTAATTTCACAAATAGATACCTATCCCGCTTCATCATTGTCAATATTCTACTCTTTATCACTTTTTCACCAACAATTTACCGCCGCGTTTGTTAATCAACTAGTTAATTTTAACCAATTTGGAGGCTTCAAGGACCAAAAAATAAATTAGATATGCTCATAAAAATGGGCCTTGATTCAATGTTTGTCAAGAGATAAAAAAAATCCACCAACTCTGCAAGGTGAAACCAACATTTTCATACCAATTGTTGAAAACTTCATTTTTGTGTCATGAAAAAATGAGATTGAAAACACAATAAGCCAATTTTCGGAAGGCTGTGAATAGTGAAATAAATGAGAAATGGCTGTGAAATAAATAAGATTAGGTAATTAAAATTATGGTTTAAAATGGGTGGTAATCCTTCCCTGAAAAGAAGGACCTAAACACCTATCTGTACTTCCATATTCGCAGTAAATAACATGGTACTTATGCATAAGTATAGGTACTGTATACAGTATACTTACAACGAAATAAATGCTACAAAAAATACATTGGGAATACTCACAATGTGGGAGAGCTAAGGCGGTGGCGAATGTTGGCGCATGTTCAGCTGTCACTCGATAACTTCAGCTCTAGCAAAATCCGTTCATTATTACTCCAACTTCAATTATTACTTTAAAACGGCAAATAACTGTTATTTTATTTTTCAACCGCACAAAGAAGCTGAGAAATTTTCATGGTTGCCGAATTAGAAGATACACCTCATAAAAGCAAAATCCCGATCTGGGGCGAGTCGTTATTTTGAACTGTACTTGGTATTACCGCGAATGAAAATATTTAGTTCGCTTTGACGGTGGATTTCGACCTAATTTGTTTTCAATGTCGGATCGCGAAAAGTTTAATTGCACCGATAAGAAACCGAAGAGATAAAAAGTCAAGTACGTACGACTCGAAATCACTCACTCGAAATTCGAACACGATCGCGTCACCCGTACTCAAGACTGACTGACCGCATACTCCTGACTGCTGTCTAGGTTCGCGGCACTGCCCATGCCTGAAGCTGCTTGGTCTGCCCAAGTGACCAACTGACGATGCCGGAGGGCGTCTGGGGACAGAATGTCGTCAACCAGTCGAAATTTTCCACCCTAGCTGAAATTTTTGTTAATTCAATAATAAACCATTGCAATCGCCCAATAGAAAAATTTTCTAACCAACCTTGAAAATTTAATGGTTTAAGTTTCAAAGGGAGTAGAATCCGAATTTGCAATTTACAAAAACCGTCCGTCCATCGTCCGCAGTCCGCCGTAAACACTTTTTCTCCCAAACGGCTGGAGATTTTTTCTTAAATGAAATTTTCAGGAAAAATCAATTGTTCCGAGACAGCTTCAATTCTTTAGACAAACCAATCAGCCAGTTTTAATCCCTCTGGAAAGATTACTGACGTCAGCAGATCCTACCCCTGATCACCTGATTTCAGTTCACGGGTCAATCATCCATCCACTCTGGAAGAGACTAGGAAATGCTATTACACATGATGCACTACCAATCTATATCATAATATTATAACTATCATAGACAGGTACCTGGTTACCTTCGGTTATCGGTAATTATACCTATTGAATATAAATACAATTATAAATTTTATAATGCCTCCTATTACCATCTGGGCAGCAGGACAAGGTACCTAACTGGGTAGTTTAGTAAAAGTCCCGAGAAGATGATGAATGCAGATCGTATCAATATTTATTCTGATGGCCATGAACTTCCTGCTGGGGGTGGCGTTTCATGCCTCGTGGGGTGTGCCTGATGGACGGTTGGTGGTGATATGAATGAATCATGCGCCAGGCGGAGGACGAGGACAGCGAAAAGGACGTTCGAGTTGTGACTGGTGCTGGCCGGCCTAGTACAGAAGAGTTCTTTGCGAACTGTATACAGAAAGCCATCGCAATTTATGGCTATAACTAGACAACAAAAATCGAAAAAGGGCTCACACAACTGGAATTATACTGACCTATTAGCTTTTACTCATTGGAATCTAATAAATCGACGATTAAATTAATTGCTCCAGCAATTATGTCGCATTAGAAAAAAATTTCCGCACCCTTGCAGTGGCTACCGGTGGGTGATAGGAATAAAAATATTGCAGTTCTTTGCATGAACAGAGATACTGATGCCACCAAATTTTCTTATTTTTCAAAATCGAGACTTGAATCAGATTAGTAGATTATCTCTATATTGAAGGATCGTTCAAGGAACGAAATTGATCTTCGTGCAAAATTGGCGGCGTTTGTTACATCATGATCATTGGCAATGAAAACTGAAGGCTGAGAAGTTGGCGGACCGCAACGGAGTAACCAATACAGTTGCTGTGCTTGATCGCAATCAAGGCCAAGTTCCTCTGCGGCACTTCCAAAACCCGAACTTGAGAACCAGGAATGATAACAAAAGATTCGATTGAGGCCAGCACTTCCACGTACCAAAACGTTAGGTAAGCAGATGAAGCGTTGTAAAAATCGTCCGATGCCAACTGGCTTTGAGAAATGCAAGATTTCTTTCCTTCTTCATTCCATAGATAGGTACACGAAGAGATGGAAAATATAGTAAAATTTAAACAGAAGGTACCCAATTCTTACATGATTTTTGTATTAAATTGTGGGTAATAATAAAAATGGAAAATGTAATCATTGTAATAATAAAATTAGTACCTTACAATAATAGCTATTTGAATTTTAAAATACAAATTTATTTAATTTTCCTCCTATCAAGATATCTAGTTCCTTAAATAAAATGGTGAGCTAGGCAGGTACACCAAAAATTGGAGGCAAAAAGCGTCAGTGCACCCGCACTGTCAAGGTCCATCTAAGTGACGATGAAAGGTCAGCTCATCGGCTAAAAATCGATGCATTCGCCATAATCAACCCAGAGACGCATCAAGATAGCCAAGTTCGTTGCTCATATCCTTCGATCCGAGTTCGTAATATCCGAATCACATGACATGTGACGGCCATCTTTCCAAATCATAGAGAACTCCAAAACTCATCTTTCCGTATCGACAGTTCGATCGCTCCAATCCTACGATATAATGACGAAAAAATCAGCGAAAATAATTCGATTGTGGTTCGAAGGAAAAGGCAATCTTCACGTTTTCAATTCAGGCCCCATTCACGTTGGAATAGACAATCAACTAGGTATGTGATTGCGTCCAAAAAACACTCTCTACAAAAAAATCAATCGCTTTGGGGGGGGGGGGAGCCTGGACTTTGGAACACTCGTATTTTCGGAATTAGGGGAATTTAGTTGAATGTAATAAGTGCGAAATTGAGTGAATTTTCGTACGACAAAACAAAACTCGGATACGGATTCAGGGCCTTCAAAAACCCCAGGAGCAGTGAAACTTACTGGCATGACATTTGATCTCAAACTAGAACAATAATTTTTTCAATGAGTTCAATGTGCGCACACTTAATAATTTTTCTTCTAGAATTTAAAAATAATAAATTTGAGAATTATCGTTACATTGCTGATCTGGCTGGTGTCAATGGTAGGTGCATCGCTCCTACTAGCATAGACGAGGAACAGTTGCTAGGGATGAACGACCGATATCGGTAACGCGGCTGGGATTTATTACGTACTATGCAACTCTGGAATGCATTACAAAATGATGAAAAGAGCCCAACTCAAAGCTCCAGTCAGATGGATCCGATTAGTGCTGAAAAAGCTATGTATGCTCTTCTATTACTCACCATACATTCCAAATTACTGCTCTACATTATGACGTAGAATAGAATAATATTCTATTGTATATAACGTATGATGTTAGTAATTATTTATCGCCATTGACTGAAATTTATTTTTATCAATATTGGGCACTCGCCGTTTTCGAGTGGCATTTTGGTATTTTAAGCGTCAACTGAATATTGCCTCTGTCATCTACTTTTAAGTTTCCCTATATTTATTTTTTACTTCCCACATAAATTAAGGGGTTTGAGCATTTTTAAAGGCTTATGATTTTGGGCTAGGTAAGTATTTTTTCATTAACTCAACTTCTATGTTTAAGATGGGCTTAAAATTGAAACTTACGAACCCCTGAATGTAAATCATTCATTTGTAAAATGTGTTTGGCATTTTTGATCCTAATACCCTCCAAATTAGTCAATTTGTGTTGAATGTTTACGTACAAAGCAAGGAAGTATCGTGAGTTATCTGCTCACAACTGGTTCTCTCATCACATCTCATGGTGGCGGGTGGCTCTTACCAGTTACCTAACCGAAATTGTGATTAATTTTTGAATGGTGTGGACATTAGGATTATCGACCCTTCTCTGACCTAGTGATTCCCCATAATCATGCATGCGCGCATTAATATGCATAGCTACTGATCGAACGACCTTTTTTTTCATCAGCTGTAATTTCATATTAATGGACAGTATTGACGGTATGCTTAAGGGCAATGTTTCATGCCCGACCTCCATAAACCGTTTACGTGTTAGATGCCTACAAAATTGTCATCAATTGCTTGACAGATAGGTCGGTTCCATTAATTTGATTGCACCAACTTAATTGTTTCTTTTTGCATGAACTAAATTGTTTCATGCAAAAAGGGTCCTTAAATAGGATTTCAAGGGTTCTAAGGTCCCTTTTTACACGAAACAATTCAATCACTATAATATAGTGATTTTTTTTCTAAAGGTTCAAGCAAAAAGAAAGGTCCCCAGGACACTCCCAAGGAAAAAACGCATGATGCATAAAAAATTCATTTGAGGGACATCCGAACCTTTCTAGGCTTATCGCCGCCGAGTAGGTACCATGAACATAAAACCATCAACATGAAGTCCTGAACACGAGGACAGCTCTGGATTAAGCAAAATGAGGTAGAAATTATTGATATTGGGCGGAATTGATGGCTTGTATGCTTGCCCATAATTCATGGGACCCGTGAACTTTCAAGGTAGGTACATTTGCACTCGGTATTTATATTGTAAGGCTCGTGACGTCAATGGCGTCCGCCAACTTGATCACCAGGTACCTCGTTCTTCTAGCAAACCTAGCTAACCGTAGAGGCAACAAAGTATATCATTAATGAACTGGCTCGAACCTGTCTACACGGGGTACTTTATTTCGATTATTTCGTCCTTGGCGAGTCACCTTCTTTTGCCTGGTTATCAATAAGAGATAACGTTACGGCGTTCTTGGCGAGTCGCGTTTTCGCTGTTTGAAACTCAGGGATAGGTACTGTTGAGTGGGAAATATATGAATTATGTACATCCATAGGCGAAGAAGACCTAAGGTAGTACCGATCGACGGGCAAGGTCAAGTTTTCCGTAAGGTCATAGCTTGACCACACTGTGAGGTCCTCGTCCGCAACCAAGGCAGCAAGCCATGGAGGTCTTCTTAAGGCCGTGACGATTGACGACTGAATTTTCAAAATAAATCACCATGAAACAATAATAGACCCATAAATTACCTAATGGGTGGACACTTTTTTGAGTCAGGTTGTGCGAATGGCTCTTCAAAATGAATAGTCCGCTCATTTGGTTGGGGAAAACCAAACATTTTTCAACTATAAAATAAGGGGCCACTCGGGGAAGAAATTTGAAATCCGACCATACTGCTAAAACTGAAAAGTAAAAAAAAATACGGTTTTTTACATTTGTAATTTTTTCCTCAACTCGAAACCTGCCAGCAAACCCCCAAAATGTTTCATAATATGAAACCATGTGAACCATTTCATATATTATATGAAACCCTATGTAAAGGCCCACTGAAAAAACCAGGATTGCATAATTCCTAAGGGGTAAGTAGGTTCAGGAACGAGCATTAATACTTTATATATTTTCAATGGTGAAATCAAAATTGTAAACCTTTAAACCCCATCATTTAAACGTCGATTGCTAGAATAAAAAGCAAGATAAATAATTTAGTAATTTTAATAATTAATTTTTTAATGTTTAATGTTTTTCGTAGAATTAACTCGTGGTTTCTTCTGTAAACCTGTTTTATAATATAACAAATTGCGTAAAATTAGACCAAAAATGATAAAAAATGAACTTGATATTATCAAGTCAGGGACACCCTGTATAAACCAAGTCAAAGGAATACCGTCAGTAATCTCTTGCCCTAGCCCCACAAAGTGTTATGAAAAACATTACGTTTTTTATAGCGTCCTATAGGTTATAGAGGGGTTTGTAAGACCGGCCTGTGTTGAAGCATTTACATGAATTTTTTACAGTCCACACAGGAAAGTGTTTCTACGTAATGGAAATCTTTAATAACCTAGGTATACTAGGTAACTGAGCTTTGTCAGGAATGGACGTCCTTCAGGCAAAGGAATGATAAGTCTAATTATCAAGGTGTCTACCTACTAATAAATGCCTACGTTCATCGTGCCAAAACATTCAATTTTCATTCAGCACACAAGATGATGAAATCGTTACAAGGGCTCGGACTAAAATTTCCACTTTGCCGTATCTAAGGAGAAGGGTACGATGAAAAATTTCTTTTAGCGATCGATGACTGATCGATTGAGATGTTCACCAAGTCAGAAAGGTCACCCATGGATGAATACATGACCGATGAATTGACAAGGACATAACTGAACTGGCTCATCATATACAGGGCCGTTATGCGACCGAGTTGAGGAGGTAGTTTGAAAATCGATCGTTTACAGTCGTCTCACCTTCGACCTACGGCGTACGTTTCAATATTTAACTTTCCCCATATTTGAGCCAACTTCTTCCGCGAAAATGGGCAATCATAAATTTTTGCACCTTCCTCACCAATCAATAGTTTTCTACTCGTCATAAATAGAACGAATTCTCTCAGGGACAATTCTGTATTCTGGTGGGACTGTAATATGTAATACGTGCTTCTTATTTTCGGTTCCCTAACACGCGAAGATTTCGGAAGGCGTTGACGCCAAAATCACTTGAGTAGAATCCCATAATATAACGCTAACACAATGAGGAAAAATTTAACACGCCGTTGGCAGATGACGCAAAGTATTTCCATAATCCGATTTAAAATCATTAGACCGAAGGTTTTTTCAAAAATGAAAAATAAATTAATCTAATTAGGTAGGTACTATTTAATTTTAAGGCCATAAAGTTTTGATGGTATTTCAAAATTGAATTAGGGGTTTTGGCCAGTTAAAACCTAGGTTATTTTAAGCAAAAAAAGTAGGCGGAAATAATAATAATAGGCACTGAAAAACGAACATTACAAACGTAGTATCCGCCTGAAATGGAAGTACGCCAAGTTATTAAAATGAGAAAAAAAAGAATCCTGCAAGCCTTGGGGCAGTAAAAATTAAAACAATGAAATACCAAAATCTCGGGACTAGCTGTGAATAGGCAACCGGGATTCTAGCTAAGCAAATTGTTGATTGCGCCTTGACCAACATGACAAGAACTTTAAAAAAGTTGAGAATGGAGGGAAATATGGCCATTTTTATAAATGCGCACAAAAGGACTCACACTTGCACACAAGTGATTCCAGGCGTCCCGATGCAATTTTTATCCTGAACCTTCAATTCAAGAGCACAGGTGACAGCCCAGTGGAGGGGAATCAATTCAGCTGATATCAGTCAATACATTATCTATTAATGCAAGCTGCACCAGTGCTGGGAGTTTTCAGTTCTGAGAGACAAGGCAGTCTAGTACCGATATTCTAGTTCATCCGGCTAACGCCAGCACTGGTTTACTCAACTAGGCTGCCAAACGTGCTCAAGTAATTCTAGCATTGACGATTTCCCTTGCAGCAGGTAAAGCGATAACTCTTCCTCTTTTTTGCAGACTAGGAAACCTTGAAAACCAATATAATGAGGATGAAAAATGCCGTTGAAATTTATTTTGAAACATTTTCAGTTGATGTCGTTATGACTTGTAACATTCCTGGTTGATACTCGACTATCTGCAACACCATGGTCATCAAACCGATGAAATTCTCCCGGATGGCATCCATGTCGGTTCAGCGACGTTTTGGGTCACCACTCGCTCAATGGTTATCCGCTCGTCAAAGTTGGTCCCAGCGCAGTAGAATTCCGTCAATGCAAAAATCGCAGTATCTTCCATCTGCAAAAGACCATGGAGTTGAAAAAGCGATTGCTTTCCCGCAGATTTTGAACGGTCCATCGCCAGAAAACGAATAACTGTACCTCAGTCAGGTAAAAAGGTTTACTCGTCATCTTCTTCCAGTTGTTTCGCCTTTCTTGCTCGGTTGCGATGATTTCTACCATATTGGGGCCCCGGTCTTGATGCCTGAAATTTCCGACCCCAAGCATTAGAACCTGAAGAGCGCTTGAAAACCATCAATCACTATACGAACAGATTGCATGAAAGCTGGAAGAAATATGTCTGACATACCTTGGGGATTCTTCAACAGATGAGAGTGACAAATCCACGGGGTCGTTTTGAGGTTCCGCAATTTTCATCCAGCCCCTTGGCTGTTTTGGTGGGTTGTTTTCACTGTTCAGCTGCAATTTTTCGTCGAATTCGGCCGACAACTTTTTCCTCTGCTTCTGGGAAAGTTTCGGTGGGTAGACTCGCCTTGGTTCGTTGGGACTGAAACAATTGTTCAATGGGGTTCTTGAATCAAGTTTGTACTGCTACCGTTGAAACTTGATATTTGATACCTGATACTCGGTACCCGATACTTGGTACTTGATAGTCAATATCTGATACTCGGAAACTGCTACTTGGTACCTCATACCCGGTGAATAATACTTGGTACCTGATACCCCGTTCCTGATACTCGGTAACTGATGCTCAGTACCTGATATTAAACTTCAGAAAGGAATCGTTCAGTGAGACAACCAGTATGAACTCGATTGTATCTTAGGAAACCACGAACCTGAATTTCGTCGGAGGTATTTTGGACTGAAAGGAAGCCGATAAGGAAGGAAATTCAGTTGCAGTAAACGTGTTGCGTTCGATCGCCGAAGATGATGGCGAATCGGGTGATCCGAACTCCATAGGGAAGACGCCGGATTCCAAATACATTCCGGTGCTGGGAGGTGAAGGAGCCGTATTCGATTTTTTTGGGGTCGGCCTCTTCTTGGCTACTGGAGCAGGCTTGGGTCGTCGTTCTGGAACTTCGTCCTGAACCGACGGGAAGGTGGAGGGATCATCTGAAATCGACCAGAAATATGGTGCTGACCAATGGCCGATATTGAAACAGAACTACAAGAACGAAAATCTCGATAGAGCTGGGAATCGAACATCTGCAATTTCTAGGCCAACGTCAAAAAGATCCACTGAATTCACCATACTCACCAACACCGCAGATTTCCAAGGCAGCGAAAACCACTTCGTCATCAGGGGGAGCGTCAAAAAAAGTGCAGATCTCTCGGTTTCTCCCTCGCTCTTTCCAATCTCTCGTAAGGGTTTGGAGGAGAGCGTCATCTAACAACTCCAAACTCCTGAGAATCCAACGAGAAATGGTAGAAACTAAATTTTTTTGCAAGAATAAAATTATACCTACTTCTAAACTTGACTGAACATGGCAGAAAGTAGAGGACGAAGCGACGTTACCTGTTTTGGATGACAGCGCACAAATTGTGCAGTATGAATTGGCCGACCCAGTTTTTGAGCCGGACGACATTGTATGTGATGGCCAGCTGCAAAATCATGGCGCAATTTTTCAAACTCGTAAAACGCGATAGTAATTGGGCACATGTGTCTTTCAGATCGTCGATGAGGTACTGGTCGGAAGCAATCAGAAGTCTGAAAACGAATCGAAAACAGGCCCAATACGGATTGAGGGGATTGAAGGATACGATTTTCTATGTCACCTGCAATTTCACGTTTGCTCGATTCAATTTTATAAAAATTCTTGTTATCGTACTTGATGATGTAGTCAAGATCGTCGCAGTTGAATGACTTGGGTAATTCACCAGTATACAGAAAGTCCAAAATCCATTCGACAATTTTCGAAGAATACTGCATGACCGCTTTTCCTGAAGCCTGAAGTGAAAGAAAAATCAGCAAACAACAAATGATGCAGAGGTAAGTAACAAGTTGCCAACATTAGATGATTGTGGCACAACGCACCTCAGCCCAACCGCTGGTAAACATATGATTGAAATATTCCATTCTCGCAGCCAAAATACATTTGTGCGCTTTGAATATCACACGATCTTCGCAGACGACTTCGACATTTTGCAGTTCCGGATAATCTTCACGAGAGAATCCCAAAGATGGTGAAGGTGAAGGCGATTCGGCATCTGCAGAAGGACTAAAACAATAAAATAACCAGATCTCAGATTTAGTAGTGATTGATGACCACTCGACTAACTAAACTAACTTCAACTAAAGACCCAACTAAACTCCAACTGAGACTCAAACTGAAACTAAAATCAGACAAACTGAAATTGAGACTCAAACTGGAATTCAATCTGAAACTCAAACTGAAAATTTGATCATATTTTGACTGCTTTTAAGGGTGTTTAGGCCAAAAATATCAAAAAATTCACTATTAAAAATTGACAGACGGACACACGGACAGACGGACAGACGGACACACAGACACTTGTTCAGGAAGTGATTCTGAGTAAATGTGTATAAGAAAAAGTTTTTTCTGAAGCTCCGTTCCGATTCTCGATTTTAGGACGATCACAATACTTCCATTTACTCTGTAAATATGGAAGTAATCAAACTGAATATTCAGCTGAAACTGAAACTCACCTTTGACATTGATCGTTGCGGTTAGTGTCCTTAGAATTGAGACGGACGTACTTTTGAAGCATAACTGCAAAGGCTGTGCATCCTAGAAAATCAGCTGCCCTTGTTACATCGCCAATCGAGTCAGCAATGTTCAGGGATCTGAAAAATTCGAATTTACTCACTCACTTGAAATTGGTGGGACTTTGAGCTGAATAGTCAAAATCATAAAAACCGCAGGATTCATAAACAAACAAAATTAATTGTCGATAGCATGGAAATTCAAGCTAAAGATTTCTCTGTGGTAGTGGTGACCCACTGAGGTAAAATGAGGTAATAACTAGAGGGGCAATGATCCGTTAAGCCTCATCGTACTTACGATTCCTCATGATCTATACAACTTAGAGCTATAGGAGACCCACAGTAGAGATAAGTTAGTAGCGCCTTGAATGCAAGAGCTGGAATGTCCGACGGAACGATTATCACATTCTGGGAGACCTTCGCATAGGAGCAGCCTCGAGAAAGCAATACGAATCTGTGAGCCGCCATTTTCAATGAACCGGCCTGAAAAAATTGGAGAAAATCAGCAAAAACAAATTGCCCACGGCAGTAATACAAAATAATTGTAAAAACGATAGCCAGCCGAAAAACATTAATTTCCACAGCGTTAACCGGCGGCTTCTTTCCATTCTATTCGAGTTTCCAGTCAAATTATACTAGCCAAGAGGTTTTCCTGAAATTATCAACTTCAACTATTCAAGGTTTATACATAGATTTACCACAAATAGGACATCATGAAGGGAGTCAAACTCATTAGCTTGTTCCAAAAATATTCGCATTTGATTTGAAATTTCGCAGCTTAGCGAACTGTCATAACTCTTCAGCCAATCGTGAGGATGTCTCTGGAAAAGACAGGAAAGTTAAAAATTAATAAACATTCATCTTGGTAAATGTCATCAATTTTACCGTTGAGGAACCCTCACTTGAATCACAGCCACGTTTCTCCCTTTCGGGTCAATAGCAATCGATAAAGCTCGATAAATGTTGGGCAGTCGCTCCATGTTAACATTGCAGCCGTATGGAAGTTGATTGGATTTAGCCACTTTTTCCGTGGCAATGAAACCTGCAACAAATAATTTAAACGTCGAAATCATTGAACTACAAACATTTACAAAGCACATTCCACAAAAAAAAGTTCACTTTTGGTTGAGGAAGAAAACTTTCGAAATTTGGCCTTTCAGAGAATCTTCCATTTTCATAATAATTCACTAACCTGAATCCTTCATCTTCAATTTGCCGGAAAAAGCTTCACCGTAGTAACTTACAATAAAAAGCGTGTCGAACCTTAAAGTAATATCACAGACTCGTAGAATGCGGTTTGGACTCAAGGAACACCTGAGGAAAAATCAGTTACTTTCTCAATAAGAAGCGACAATTTTGGAAATTCCAGTTTGGGAAAATAAATATTCTTGTCAGATTGAAATTTCTTACAGTGATACGCCTCGTTTTTCATGCCAAACGTGCACTATGCCCTTGGCAGTGAGCCAGACGACCATCAAGTCATCGCCGCTTTCGACGTTTTTCACTCCCGAAGACAAATGGCCGCCATACATGTCAATTCGAATAATCCGGTCATTGCATCTGCAAACGAATGGGAATGACGTTTGAATAAATTCATGGAAACCGAGGGAGAAAATTATGGAGGACCACAAAACTTGATCTAGTAAGGTGGTTTGATACGCGTGCGTTGGGTACAGATTCGACCTTTCACCCCAAGCCCCAAGGCTAGGGTTCCTCGATCGACATCAAGCTCTTATGATTGTTAGAAATCTACGAGATCAAATTACTTGAAATCACAATAATCAAAATCAAACCTCATAATTTTTCGCGTCTTGAACTGATGTATGACGTAGATATCAGTAAGAGTCGAAAAGCAGATGCTCCCCAAGCTAGTAGCGACGCAAGCGATGCTGTCCCGCTCATTCTTGATTTCAGCAACCTGTAAGTAAAGCATGGAATTGTTTCTCGAGCCGAATTTTCACACTTATTTATCTAAAAATTCTTCCTTCGAATCGGATATTAGTCATTAGTGAAGTATGAAATGGCAACTCTCCATCAGGACTTGATCCTGGCAACTCCTGCGCATTAGGCAGACGCCCCTTTCCTATAGTTTTTAGGGATTTGATTCGCACTGTCAATTATTAATGGTTCCGGGTTGTTTCTAGGAAAGAGTCGGTTTAGCTCAACTTTACTCGAGCCTAGGCGACTGGCAAGTTTGTCAACTGGACTGCCGAACAGACGGGTGAAAAGGGTGAAGGAAGGTTAGAAACTGAATATTCCATTATATGATACCTTTTCAGGAATGGTGAAGAAATCCAAGTGGTGGTTCAGTCCTCCCAACTGGCCAGCGTTGAGTCCGCATGCGAAAATCGCGCGAGAGGTTACGAACACGCTGTGGTACTTGGAAGCTCTGACGTCAGTTATCTGGCCAAACTGCCTGGTTTTAGTGATGTTAACGTATCGCAGACTGGGGCAGCATTCAGCATAGGGAGAGATGCCAAGTTGATGGCAATCGTTCAAACCGCAACTGAGAACCTCGCCATTCGTTAAAAGAAGAAGAGTATGGTTTAGGCCAGCAGCAGCGCTTAGGCAGGGCTCGCCTTTAGTCCGAAGCTGAGTTGGCACTAGGAGCGGTTTTTCGTTACCGATTCCCAATCGTCCACCTTGACCGTGGCCGCAAACATATACCTGGCCACAGTTGCTGACAAAAACAGTATGGAAGTCTTCCATGCACACCTAAAATATAAAGGGTAAGAGTGTTTACGGTAATAGAGTTATGGGGTTAGTAATACAGCAGTAAAGTTGTGGACATAGGTACCTCCCCATCTTTGCTGGTTGAGGTTGGTTTGGTGACAATCGCTTTTGACGTAAAGATATCATGAGGCTTGACAACGATTTCTTCACAAGAAAGCCCTTGCCACCAAACCAACCTCAATTATTACAGAATAAATTAGAGAACTGACGATGATTTCATTGCTGGACTATTCGATCAACTAGAAGCCTTTGTTTGTAGTACAGTTACCTGTTTTATGCTTATAGCATTTCGCCGGAAACACTCCAACACTTCCGGAGTTTTCTTCGAATCATCAGTACCAACTCCAAGCGTGTAATTCAGGTTGGAGCCGCAAACGTAAACCTCAGTTTCGCAATGCCTTGACGGCTGGCAGTTGGTTTCATCGGCCACATCCACAGCAAGAAGCGACAGCGGAGGTAGATACTCGTTATCTGCTGTGTCTAGCCCAGCTCCCAGCTGCAAAGAATTATCCCAAACATTCAGTGCAGATGATCATACTGCAGGCCAGAACCAAGTATACCGACAACTGCCAGTTCTGGAGGCATTAAATGACCACAAAGAACCAGATCAAGATTGTCACAGAAAAAAATCCATAAGAGGTTAGTTTTTTGATCTGTTATTGTCCTAGCAAAATCTATCAAACGCTGTTCGGAAGGACTCACTTCAATAAGTCGAACTGCAACGTCGAGATTACCGTGAAAAATAGCAACGTGCAACGGTGTGTAACCGCTTTCATGGTCCTTGGCGTTCAAGTTGGCGCCAGCTTTGGTTACCAGCCACTGGCAAAGTTCCAGGCGGCCACAAGCGGCTGCGAAATGTAACGCTGTCTTCCCCAAAGAATCTGAGATCTGAAAATCAAAGCCACATAATCGGCAACTCACACATGTTTCTGACGTCTCTTAAAGCTGTGCCACATTCTCATCTGCCTCGATAATTATCGATTAATGGTTATAACCATTGTGTCCAGCGGGAATAACTGCCACCTGCCAACGGGTGAGGATGACGCAGAGATTCCCAACAGCGACCAATATAACCATCGGGATTCAGTGTGAGATACGATACTGAGTGTGGGGTGGCACTTTTCAACCAGCTGCAGGATCGTCGGTGGCAGTTATTCATGGCGGGATCATGGTAAAACTGACAGTTTTGGATCAAAATCGACACAGCAGTCGTTCCTACCCTAGAGAATCTTCTACATGTCCTGAGGAGGTAGTAAGCGACTAGGTGGTCGTTGAGATTTTTTTTCGAGATGACAGCGGCAATTTGCGTGGCATGAGTTTCCGCTCGACAGGACTCCGTACAGTCCCAAGCAATTTTCAATGGTATCGAACTTGCTCGATGAGCATTTGCAGCTTTCACTTCCACAGCTACTGGATTTGTTTCCTGCAAAAAGTAATTTATTTAGTAACTGGAAAAGTAGTGAAAAATCAGTGGGCAGCTAACTTCCTCAACTACAATGCTTTACAGCATTTGAATAATGGACAAAATTTCATTCCTTGGTTTCATGGTTCGAACCGGGCACCTTCTGCTCATCTGGCAGACAGTATGGATGCGTGTCTCAGTATGGGCGGTGCTCTCAACATGGTGACAGTTACTGTCATCTACCTACTGTAGGTAATGATGTTGATACATAATAGGTATGTGGATCTACCATTTAGAATGGGCATTCCTTCAAAATAAAACTATCTTACTTTCGCGTTTTTGTGAACTGTCTGGTCTTGATGGCCTGATCTTCGAGAACTTCTCGGTAGCATAATATTTGACAAACGACGGCGAACACCTTTCTTGTGTCCTTATCATGAATATGTGAATGTAACGGTTCTCTCAGGTACTCACGAATCGGGCTTGGAAAATCTTTATAATAAGCAAACGAAGTATGCGTACAACTTATTGCCTTGTCAAATTTGGATTTCACAACTTTCTGTTTCTACAAATAAAATTGACGAGCCTCACCAGAGCGCAGTCCAGACAAACAGCCAACATCCTTATCAATTCCCTATTTTCATATCTCTCTACGTCACGCCAGGGATTGTTCCTTTTCCTCTACTTTTCGAACTCAGAGAAACCGTACCTATCTGCTATTTATTCCATCCCTGAGCAGATTACAGAATACCTAAGAAACATGCATAGCTGTCAATAAAAGGTATTGAAGGCTCTTGGAGTTGTCAAGTTTTCATAAGTTAATTTGATCGCAATTTTTACAGCCGGTCCCATCATTCTCATTCAATGACATGCGGCTGAATAAGTCTACCAAAATCGTCTCAGACAGAGTGATTCTTGTGCCCTACCGGATTCAGCATGTTCCTAAGTAAGTGAGAACTAAAATCGCTTTTGGTTTTTCAAGTTAGCTGTTGCCAAGCCAACAGCGGCACGGTGCCAGTATTAATCGGTAACTTGCGCATAACGTCAAAGGCCATATCGATCGAAAAATGGCAGCCACCATAGGTATCTGAGAGATTGCTTATATTTTTACCCTCCCTTATAAACAACCCTTACAGGAATCCCTATGAACAGGATCACAAAACAGCGGACATTGATCGGAAATTGGGCAAAGTAATTGGTAGGCGCTGATCGAAAAAATCAGCAAGCCACCCATACCTACTAATAAAAATGCTTGACATTAGTGCATTAGTCTGGCGCCGGAAGGTTCGATTATCGAGATAATCGAAAAATGCGATTATAAATCGTTTGCACCGATGCTGCCTCAATGAATCTTGAGTAGATCGGGCACTCAAGGAAGCACAACCTCATTAGTCCGATTCGACATACTCATCAGGCTAACGCTGATCTGACAATTTTTAATCCTTCTAGTGCAACTGATGGAGTATACCTAATCGCATGTTTCGATAACCTAAATAATATCTTTCCAATAACTTTAAGGGCCAATTTCACCAACAATAAAAACTAATTCCTACCATTCCTCCAACTCTCAACCTCAAAATAACACCCAATTTCAACCTTGATCTTGTGGTAATGCCGTAGGTATGATATACCTATTCAGAATATTATATATTCAGAATAGCCTATACCTATATTCAGAAAATTAATCATGGCGTCAAAACTATTTATTTAGCTTAAGCTTGGTGAAATTGGGCCTAAGGGGGCCTAAAGGGGCTTTTCCCCTGCTTGACAAGTACCTACCTACTTTGCTGGTCTAGAAACATCTAAGAATATCGGTACTTAAACATTGCTGATATAGGTACCACAAATGGATGGAAAACGAGTTGCTTCGCGAGCAGACTGCATCGGAAAGACTGTCCCTGGATGAGGAATACGCCATGCAACAAACATGGCTTCACGATGAGAATAGTAAGTTGTTATTTAATAGGTTTTCGTAATAAAATCAGAATTTTCCAGTTTGAAGGGGCAATTAAAAGAGTTGAGGAAAAATAATGTTTTTCTTGACCTCGAGGCAATGGTGTTTCTCAATCATGTTACCGCTTCTTGCTCTGAGCAACTCAAACTGATACACGATTGGAAGAGCACTGCGAGCAATTTATTAATTGAGTTGTTCAACACAAATTACTGCCTGATTGTTTTAGACTGTCACATGGCGTAATTATTGATAAAATAAATTTTTCAGAATGCACCTTCATAGCCCTAGACAAAGGAAAGATGTTGGAAACGAATGATGAGATAGGTAAGGTTAATTTACGCGTTCATTTCAATAAATTCATCTTTATTTGTAGACCGTGTATAATGTTGATAAAATTTTCATAACTCGCGTAGAATCTATGATCGGTGACGCCAATCTTTACTTGAGGATTGATGAGGATCAAGATGCACCAATACTGATTGGAGAAGTCGGCTTGATGGTTGCAGACAATGCATTTAGAGGCAAAGGACTGGGAAAGGAAATCGCGCTTTGCCTCATCCGCTATGGTAAGCGTTTGCATACCAAATTTTTTTAATGGAATTTCTAACTTTTAATACTTTTTTTTTAAATTTCCGTGGAAAAGTCGTAGTCAACCGCTCCAAATCGTATGGTATATATGTACACTCCAATTCCAGAACGAAGGAATTGTACCAAAATTGTTTCCATGGAAAAACAATGAGCATGCCGAAGCTAGGATGTCCTCGAGTAATGACTTCGTATCGTGATCTAGGGCGAATTTAGCTATTTGTTTTCATCTGACACGACAGGGCCTTGATCTCGTTTTTTCAGGTATTGAGGCCATTGGAATCAAACGTTTTCAAGCAGTGATATCCTTGAAAAACGCAACCAGCATAAACATGTTTGAGAAACTCGATTTCGAAAAGGTTTGTTGAAAACATTTAAACAAGCAAGTTAAGTTGGGGTCTGAGATTTTTGGCATTTCACATAACATTTCATAATGATAAAAATAGTTGAAACGGTTTTTGAACAACTCCTTGCATACCTACCGTTTTAAATCATTAATTTTTTTACAGATGTCGGTCAGTGAGGTTTTTGACGAAGTGACGTTTGAACGAGAAGTCAACTCGGATTTTATACGGTTTATATTAGACAGGACGTTAAACTACTCCATAGAGCAAACAGTACCAAATAAATGATAAGTATTAATATGTGTGTTTTATGTGCTTGATAAGGTCATGACCCTACATAGTCATTATTCAGAATTAATAGAGTCATGGCCCAATTAATACAGTTAGTTAAGAATAAATGGAGTCACGGCCCAAACAGCCTCAACCTTGTTAATGTTTGAGATCTCGTTGGTCATAATCATATTTTCCAAAAATTTGATTGCTCAGTTTATTTAGCCTATGTTTGGTTCCTGTAAAACTATTTTTTTTTGTGATAATTACTTAGGTATTTATTACCTATTGTTGTTTATATTTTGTATTTAATTCGCAATTTTTCAAAATCAATTGTTTTCCCAAACTGCAGTTTTATTTTCGATAAAATCCAAAATTGGATTTACAAATTTGGTTTTGATGGGGAAACCCCTTTTTAGGCGTCGAGACGGTTCCTTTGGAAGGCCATGACGTCACGAATTTCTCGCTGCTTCCGCGGATGAAATTTTTTTTATAATATTGGAAGTATAATTATTAGGATAGGTACTTAACCGTCATCCATTGAACACCTGGTTCCAGTGGGAGGGATGGATATCAGCATAGAAGATCAACCCACCGCTTGCCACAGATGGCTATCTCATGAAAAATAATTGAAGCCAAAGGCAATGATCGGCTTTGTTGCGTGATATAGTTTTATATATAACAGTTACCAGTTGAATCATCAAAGTTCATGTTCGTGGCTTTCCGACCTCATTGTCATTGTCACCGAGGGATGCGCTTGTCAGTTTTCATTTTCTCGCTCGGAGCTCTACGTCAAAAATTTTGAGTTAGGTATGTGGACGTTGAAATTTTTGATTTGGGGATATTGCACCACCGTGTACTTTGTGGATGCGGCTATCGTGGACTCATGCCTGGTAAGAAAAAAAATCTTTCTTACAAACACAGACATCTCTAACAATAACAGACAACTCTCTTACAAACGCATAGTGTCAAATTGTAATGGAATACTTTTCTACGAAGCAGAAATCGGTTGCAATGTTCATAAATCATGTAAAATGTTTTGTCGTGAAAAGCTGGATTTTTGGTTCCAAGAGTAGTTTCTGTGTACCTACAACATAATAAATAGGTAGGTACCGGCTATTGCAGTATCAACCGTGCAAGTGGACCGCAAGTCGCTACGAGGAAGACGCGTCTACTGTTATCGTCGACGACGAATCAGTTCATAACGTCAACTGGAAATGGGATGTGAGGGGCGGCCATTGGAACGTCACATATCATTACCGTTACCCTAGTAAGTAAAATGGTTTCTTTATCTTCCTCTGTAGGAACCTGTAGTGCAACAATCGAGAAAAAATTCTGATTTTAATTTTTCAAATCAAATTTTTAAATTTAAATTTGCCATTATTTTTATTTAATTTAGTTGATTGCTCTTCATATCATACAGGTGAATACTACACCGGTAAAATTGTTTTCGTCAACTGCTCGGTCGTACCGAATCGTAAAAATGCTTTTGTGACGTGGGGCTCCAACGATCCCTGGACAAGCAATGCCGTTCCGGTATACGCCAACGCTTGGAATATAACCTACAACGGCGATATTTTCGGATTTGTACCAACACAGAATGGCCAATACGTCATCAAAATTTACACGAGTGAGCGTTTTTAAAATTGGGTGTCAAAAATCAAACCATCAGAATTGAAGCTAGAATGGAGACAATTTTATTGAGCATTTTAGAGAGAAATGGCTACTTTCCTTAAAATTCGAATCTATTTTTTTGCCTAAATATCCAGACATTTATTGAGTACATACCCGTCTTCAGACACATAACTGTCAAGATTCAGAAAAATTTCAAATTCAAACAAATAAATAAAAATAAAATGCTGGCGCAACTGTGTTAAGTGGAAAATCGAAAATTTGCTTTACTGATACCTATTTGAAATAAAAAAATGTGAAAGTTGCCTTCATGCTTGGTTGGAAATTAAAAGTCGTCTTTATTTTTATTTTTTCAAAATTTTCTTAAACTTTGAGATTTTTTGTTTTTCTAAAAATTTGAATTCAAATAATTTCTTAATTATTAAGAGTCCAATAGCAGTTCAAAATTCTTCTCCATCAGTTCTCCATGTTACAAATATTTTACCAATTATGATAATGATATTGTGATTTTACGATTGGGTTTCAGAGAACAAGAGCCACAATCCCTTTGGAACTAATGAGCCGATAATTCGTCCAAGCGGTCAGTGCACTTTCTCTTCGAACGATCCTGTGCAGGTACTTACTAGTTAACTCCATACCGAACCCAAGACGTTTTAAAAAATTTTGATTTTATCTGGTTTATCAATAATTTTTTTGGGGAGTTTTAAGGCAATGCAATTTTTCTGACCGACGATTTCAAAATTAAAAAAATAATCCTCTTCGGATGAATTTATACTGATAATTAGCACTATAAAAATAATTAACATAAATAATATTTTTTAACAGAACAGTGCATGGTGGATTGCACAGAAGGCAAAAAATACATGTGCAGAGCCAGCTCTTGTTTGGAATTGGAATGGAAACAATGGAAAATGGACGGTTCTTTATCGCTATGTCGCAAAAACCGGTAAGCAATCTCATTTTTGGGATTGTCATCGTTCGTGCAATGGTCGGCGTGTTCCTGTCCATGTCGGCCTTGGATTTGTGCTTTGAGGTTTTCAGGACAGTCTTTAAAAATATGCCTTCTTCTTGATTTTTTGGCATTTTTCGTGCCTTGATTTTTTCTGCAATTACAGATTCGACATTGTGCGACGTCTTTTATCAAAGAGATGACATGGTGCAACCCGTGAAAGCCATCACTTGGGAATTGAACGAGTCCAAACAGACGGTGACGTATGCGGCCAATCCTATCAGGATTTACGAAAGCGCCTGGAGGCATACATTAAGTCCGACGGAATCCTGGGGATTTGTGCCGCTGGGCGATGGGTTGTGGGATTTCCAATTTTACACCAGTGAGTCGAAGAATTTAAATCTCAGAGTCAAAGGAATGCTTTTTTTAGGTTATTAGCCTATTTTTTACTATATTATTTGACATTTTTAAACCCCGTCGCCCCCGAAGGAGCCAAAATATAATAAAATTGTACCAAAAAGGTACGTATCAAAATATGGAAGTATTGTGTGTTATCTGCGCACCACTGGTTTCGTATGAATAACGAACGAGTTATTAATTATTCAATTGAACTGATAGCCCAGTCCTCCGGTACTTTGCATTGGTACTTTTTGGCGTTGTGGATGAACAATAATTATTTTGTGTCATTTTCAGGAAAATTGGTGTTTCACCCATTCAAGAACCTTCGTGCCCTATCACAGATAAATCCCACTTTGCTGACAACCATTGGGAGTCCAGGTTATTGAGAACAAGAAGGAATAAGAAGTTTTTACTGAGGTATTATTAAGAAAACACCAAGTTACTGAGCGTAAAAAATCAATATGCTTTTTTTTCTATCACCAATAAGTTGAAAATATCCATGGCTTATTTTATGGGGTTGATACCACGTTATCTTTCGGTTGTACTGTGATAGCTAATGTTTCGAAAATGTTAATTCATTTATCTGTTCTACATATTTATGCTCTGCGAAATACCATTCCGAATAGGATAGGTCGCATATTTATTGACTTGGAAGAAGACAGTTTAGCATTTCGTGTTTCTTAATCTTTAGAGATTTGTGTTTTGATTGTTCCCTGCGTCGATTGGAATTAAAATCAACTAGAGATACAATTAGTTTTGTTGATTTCCCCTGCCATCCTTTTTCGCCATGAAAGAATTTACCTTCTTTGTTAGGAAACTCGAGAAATTGGTTTATAAAAAAAATATCTTCAGTTTTATCGCAAATATAACACTTCAATTGGATAAATAAGATGTATGATGATTTCTCAATGCCTTCCTAATCTTTTACTCGATTAACCTCACGTTTTTTCGAGTCACGCGAGTGGCCTGAAGCAGGTGTTAACTCTTATGAATTATTAGGGAAGAGTCAAGAGGTAAATTGCTAAAATGATGGTATGTCAAGCATAATGGTTAACCACTTTCTGTCCCTATACTTCAATCTTGAACAGTACTTTAATGCCGCAATTTTTACTTATCTCATTGCATTGTAAAATATTAGGAGTGAAATAGGGAAAACCGTAGTTTCAGGCATTGCTTTCGGATATAAGCACATCGACCTGGACGCCCCTTGCTGCTGATAAGTCGCTCTTGGAGCAAAATTTACTTTTCTTACAAAATTTACTGCTCAGGAAATGAAAAATGCTTCGTCTTTCAAAAATTATTTTTGTACTATAAAATAATTATTTATAGCAAAAATGAAACATAAAGATAGAACGTTCCGCACAGGTTAGCTGAAAATATAATTCGGGTCTCCATTTTTATAGTGACTAACGTTACATTGTGAGTATTCCTATTGCATCGAATCGTTTTGAGTTAGATTTCATCCAACTCGCATGCGAGTAGAATATTATATTCATTGTAAAAATAATTATACTATCTATGTCCGTAATCGTGGAATATGATTTGACAGTAAAAATTTGTTTACAAAGACAATATTAACGAGAAAGCTTTTGAAGCAACTAGAAGAAATTGTTCTATAGTCTCATAAAAAGCGAGTTGTTCAAAATGACAGGACAAATAATTTATTCACAGAGATATATTGTCTTTTTATAATGATTCTGAGCAAAAAGCACGACTTTTTGCCGGACGAGTCAGTATCTCTGTACAAAATCAGTTTTTCACCATCGTTTTTCAACTTTGAGTTTCATTTTTATGAGGCCTATAATACCTACTCGAATTATCGGCTTTCAATCCCTAAATGAGTTGAGGTACCTACTTGCATGTACGTGCCCATGATCCATACACACTTGGATTCTACAATGAGCCATTCGATTAGAAGAATTACGGTGATTGAATCACATCGTAGAAAATATTTTAGTGTCAAAACATGCCAAAAAGCTGGAAATCGGCAATGAAAATTGTTTCTTGAGTGAAGAGTATTATTTAGTTATAAAACAAATCGTAGTATTCAGTACTACTACTCTTGCAAGTATCTGAGCTCTTCGTACATTTTCATACTTTGATTTCCGCTTCTTTACTCGCCGGCTCCTTTGCTTTAGTCCCAGTTTTCTTTTCCGCTTCCTTCAACGAAGCTGAATCCGATGCGCTTTTGCTGGACTTTTTCGGTTCTCTCGAACTTGGTTTTCTTTGCAAGGGACTTGCAGGCTTTTTCCTGAATTCGTCGATGATTTCCTGCAACGTTTTCCCGTGAGTTTCTGGCAAGAATGCGACAACGAACATTGTGCCGATGAGAGCGACTGAACCGAAAAAGTAGAATATTTCCGCTGTGCCAAGACCCAATTGGATGAATGGGTACAGTTTAAGAACAACAAAACTGAATATGAAGCCGGCACAGGTTGCCAGGCCACCAGCCAGGCCTTTTACGCTCAGTGGGAACACCTGTGGAAAATTGAAGAATCACCGTCATTATTCTGAAAATTGTGCTCGATAATAGTGAAGCAACGTATGCTGAAGTCTGAGATACACTGTTTGTACAAATTACCTCGCCAAGCATAGACCATGGTAGGATGAGAAAACCAGCCGTGGAGAGTGCGATGTTGCTCAAGATTATGAAGACCGGTACCCAATGAAGGAAGTACCAGCTGTCTGAGTTGATCCACAAAGGACGGATACTGAGGTAGATGCCGATCCAAAACATGGTGATCGCCGTCCCCAAGCCGGACAGTGTTGCTATAGCTCGTACACCTGTCTTCGGGTAGACGACACTCGCCAATATGGAGACGGCAAGGATAACAGCGCCACCGACCACGGTCAACCAGTAGGGGCTGACAGTGACAACTCCGGCGGCCCTGATGATGTCCACCATGTACGCAATAACTACATACACGCCGGAGAATTGTTGGAAGAACAAAAAGCCGATCATGATGAGCAGAGGTTTGTACACTTCTGGTTTCGTAAGTTCTTTGAGAGTCGCCGGCTCTGGGGGTGGCGGCGGGGGTGCAGGAGACGAGGTCGCATCTTCCCATTCGGAGGCTGACGGCTCATCAATGGGAGTTGGCGGTGGAGCAATGTTGATCTCCCTCTCCGACCATTCAGCATCTCCATGTCTCCCTAAAACGATCGAATGATTAGAAGCCAAAACTCAGGCAACTCAGTATTTCAGCGATGTTCGGTTATGGAATTTCGTTTCCAAAGATTCATACCTTTCGAGCTGAGCCAGACAGGGCTTTCAGGTATGAATATTGATACCAAAACGAGTGCGACGAGTGATATAAGCGTTGCTATTGATGCCACATTGTAGTATATCAGAAAAGCTCCCGTCATGTAAACCAGGAATATCCCCATACTGAGGGCGACCTGAAACAGAAGAGGAATAAAACTTCTTCTTAATATTTTGCGCTTGTAAAATCGACAGAAAAAATATCATCATTTTTAAACTGTTGAACAATTACCGTTGACCAGGTGACTAGAGAACTCCGAAGCTTTACATTATTAGGGCACAAACATTCAGCAGCATAAACGGCTGCAGGGACGCTTGCCAGACCACCAGCAATACCTGCAGGGTTCATCAGTTCATTTTATTTTGTTGTCTAATTGGTAGATACTTGAAGTGGATGTGGTGATGAGAGACCAAAATACCTGTCAAGATACGGCCGATTAAGAGTTTCGCAAGTGAAACTTCCTCAGTTGGGACTGACAGCATCAGCCATCCAATGAGACTGACGACGGTGATAGAGATGAGCGCCGGTTTCCTTCCGTACAAGTCCATCAGTCTTCCGACGAGAAGACTTCCCACAGGATACGACATGATCGTGACACTAGCTGAAAACGTCCAGGACGCCATTAATCTTCAGAATCTTCCACCAAAGCGAAGCAGCATCCGCAAAGCATGAAGCAAGCAGCTTTATAGGGAAAGGATAACTGATTCCATCCATGTTTCTTTGACAAGCGATATAAATGGTTATCTTGGCTTGATAGATGGCCTTAATATTCACTCTGTTTTTATTATATGCTTTCAAGATCCCAAACCTTTTGCATACGCATAGGAGTACAATACTCAGGGATTCTCATTCAGAGCTGGCGAGGGCTTGAAATCTTGGTGTTGCTTCACTTACCATACCAAGACGCTTCATCTACTGTGAGAGGCAGAGAGTCGAGTGAGATGGCCGAGAAACCAAGGCTCATACCGCATGGGATACTGGGCAGTGCAATGATCATGCCAAGGAATACCTGCAATGAAAATTGAGAGAAAATTCATACAGTGTTGTGTGATATATTGACGGCGCTGAATCAACACTGCCGAATTCTTTTGTCATGCAATCTATGGACGCGAGATATGCCAAGTTGCCACCGATCCTAGTTTTGAGAAGTAGGCAACCCAGACACCTCCAAAAGACACAATACTTCGAATTGGGCAGTATTGCAGTATCACCTTCCATATGCTAAGACATGACCTTCTATATGCCAGAAAGTTCCTGGAAAAAGACGATTTGCCTCAACAGGAAAACAACTAACCTGTCGCGAAAGTGAGGATTTGGCCGATGTCGCTGGCTCGGGTGCCTGGGATGGGCCAGCTGAAGCCTGATAGCCTGAACCTCCAGCAGGAGGCTGAGCCTTTTCCGCAGTTTTGATTGCTGCAGGGCTTGCTGCCGGTGGCTGGCTTTTAGATCCACCCGACCCTGTGGCGTCGTACGATTTTGCCGGAGTGCTGCTCGTAAGGCTGGTAGCACTGCTGGGCTCAGCGGATGCTGGACCAGAAACGGACGGCCTGGGACTTCCTGGCACCAGTTCGGGTTTTTTGCCCACGACGAGGGGCTTTCGCTCCTCGTCGAGCAACTTTTTAGTCTTTTTACCCGTCGACATTCTGGAGAAGCAAAATATTCTGGATCAATTGTGGAGCCGTTTCTTTTTTTACTATTCGAAAAGGGGGGTTTCCTTATACACCTAGATGTCCTGATTAGCAGATTCTGTAAACTATGAACAATTTTTCGACGCGAGAAAAACCAACTTATTTGCAATATCAAAGTAAAGCAGTTTTTAAAACTCTCCAAAAGTATTCATGAAAAGTTTCCAGTAAAACACATTTTTACGTTCATACCAAAAGAAGAAGTATCCATACAATTTTCATTTTTTTGGGTTAAACATTTCGATAAAATATTTTATTAAAAAATGTCCATATTAAATGGTAAAAATTGCGTTTTGATTTTTTATAACAGGTATATAGTATTTTGGACCCATTTAACGGACTGATGCCTTCTAAAAAAATTTCGAGCATTAATAGCAAATGCCGATATTGAACTCGAACGTTAGGACCAATTAAACCATCGAGAACAATAATTGCACAAAAATTTGTACAGACAACAAGTTTGTCCTTAACGGCTTGGCGCTGGTTACGTAACGCTCCTCGAAGCCGCCGCGCCTCGTTATATAACTCAGATTGACCATTTCTTTCTCATTTCTACAATGAGATTTTATTATTATTAAAAATATTGCTCGTAATCAACCACGTTATCTTACTTGATCAATTGTCGCCTGAAGTCATAAGACCCCGTATCCTTGCGGGGTCGGAAGATGTACCACTAAATACTCGACCGGTAAACAGCTAAGGTGAGTTCTTCTGCAAGTTTACCTTCAAGTTCAGTCCCGGCCACTGCCCCCTCTACCGCCTTCTTCGCCCGGACTTCTCTCACCCCTTACACTTCACAGTCTTCATCGCCTTACACATTCCGCGATTATTTATTTTTATTTTTTTGAATTAGGCATTCTTGTCGAATTCGGTCTCCTACAATTTGTTAATTTGTTAAAATAAGCACCAGCTTTATTTAATCGTTCAAATGATTAAATTTAGGTATCGAATTTAAGTAAAATTATTATTAAAATATAGCTTCATTTATTTATTTAAAAAATATTCTTTAGCATTGAAATTAAAATTCCAATTTTCGAAGAATTGTTCCATCAAATCGAGATTGTACTAAGTTAATACCAAAATCTAGCATTTGAGAAAAAGAAAAGCTTCCTGTAAGAACATGAGTTTGAGGCGCTCTCTTGGCCTCAATGTAACCGAACAAAAAACCAATTGAATAATAAAAGCAATATATTTGAAGAATAATTGACGAAAAATGACATACACTATGGAGTACCTAGCATAAGATAAAATTTGAAAAATTCGTAATTTTCTTGGATGGAGAATATCGCACTTACTTTCTTGCCAATGTGTTCAGAAAACTGAACTTCCGGCGAACCCGACGCATTGATGGGACGCATCAAAACTGACGAAAACCCCCATTCCCAAACTTCATAGCATTAAATTTAAAATGTGAGAATTCACTAATTCTAAGATCCATTTTTGCTCAGTGGGATTAATAAACTAAGGTCAGGACCATCCCAAAACTACGTACCTATCTAAATAATTTCTAAAGCGCAGGGAAGTACCTTAATTTAAATAACGTGGGTAAGAAAATTAGGTAGCCTTTAAAGGCAAAATACCGATGACGTAACAGGGGTAAGAGCACATAAGGAAACAGGCACTTCAACTAGAAAGCTGATGAAATTATGGGAAAACATCTATTATTCAAACTTCATCTTTACTAACAATTGATGAACCCACGCACCAATATCGGCATAAATAGTGACACTGATAAATACTAACTGAACGCTAAACGTCCTAGTTTTTGAAAAATACTTGCCTCCGATGGAAGGCTGGAGCAAGGACGACGCTACAGAACCGATTTGGATAGAGGGAGAACGCTCGACTTGAACTGGTTTCTCCTCAGCTGATTTAATTTGTAAGCTAAAATACACGAGTAAAAAGTTGTCAAGACAACCCCTCAAAAGCTGTCATAAGGACAACCCTCAATAAGTTATTGTAAGGACAATTCTCGATAAGTTGTCATAAGGACAACCCTGAATAAGTTGTTATAAAGTCGGCCACGCACTATCCGATTGCTGGCTTTCGGAGGGGGATGAACATAGAAACTTGGCTTTCAAACACCAATCAATTTTTTTAGGTTAAACGCTGACGCCACCTCGACCAATCACAGCAAGGCATTTTACCCCCTCCACTAGCAATTGGATAGTGTGTGGCCGACTTAAGGACAACCCTCAAGAAGTTGTCATAAGGACAACCCTCAATTAGTTGTCTTCTATGAGAGCAATTATGGAAAAATATAGCCTCTCATACAGTAGAGCAGTCTTGACAATAGAACACATAAATTTTGACGAATTTGCTTTTTTTTTGTCCCCCATTACAAATGAGGAGCAGAAAGGAGGTGAACATTTTTTAATTTTCAATCACGAGTCATGATCTTATATTTTTCACGCAGGCATTCGAATTGAAAACCGTGGTATCCTCGCTCAGTACTGCCACTTGTCAAGTAGTCAACAACGCCTTCGAAATTATTGCGGCCCGTTGCTGCTGGCGCTTGATTGCTCGGCGTACGCCCGCAGATTGGCTTCAAGTTCGTCGGCCCTGAAATGAATGACCAAACAGCTCGTCTTTCTTCCCATTTCGTCGAGGATGTGATCGTAACGCCGTCCACTGTTGGTATTAGATCGTCCTTGTATTTGACCTACGTTCGTGAGTGTTGGTGTCATCAGATAAAACTTTTCAGTACAAAGAATCTCCCACTCTGTCGATTCCTTTCCTTCCGAGCAGATGATGAGGAGAATCGCACTTGAGCGTCACGCTTACTCACTCGTCAGACTGATTAGATATTGGAAACAGGAAAATAACGCGGGTGCTCTACGCTAAGAAAACATTATATATTGACCGTTTCAGCTAATAAAATTTCTTTTGAGTAGTGAGAAATTCGCGGACGGCCCGTCGAAGCTCGAGTGCAAAATTTTTTTTTCAACCCAACGTCCTACGAACGTTTTTGGTTTTGCAAACGTACAAATAAAAGGTAAGACGTACTTGATTGTTTAATAATAATAAGCGTGATGATTGGTGCGTAAATTTATTTTATGGTCGACCCTGACGCACTATCAAGTTCTTGTGAAGGGATTAGTTGGAAATTCTTCGACTCTTAATTAAACCAAAACTCCTCTTAGTTTACAGTAGGATCAGATTTCGCATATTTCTATAAATAGCAAACGAATTGAGTGGTTACGGTACCACAGCTTTCTGAAAATCATTTATTGAGGTCAGAGCGCAAATGTAGAAAAAATCATCCCATAAGCTCAGCATTACACCGGGTTCAAGGAGCAAGACCTCGTTTAGACTTTTGAAAGTGCATTCTAAATGCGTAAACCAGACTTTTTTTTAAATAGGTTTTTACGGCAGATTTCACGGTCAATATTAGCAAATAATTCAAACGACTTCATTTTATATTTTTCTGTTCTTACTGTATCGACGAAGAGGGAAAAGCATGAACATATTCACACCAATCCTATGGCACTACTACCTACCAAAATACCGGTAGGTACAGCATACTCATATAACTAAACCCATAGAAATCCTGAGCTAAAAAGTTGAGAATAGAAGTATTTTAATACGGGAGGGGGTGGGGTCAAATTCTGATATGAAGTTGACAATATCCAAAATTCGTTGAGGTACTATAATCAGAATTTTACCAAAACATGTTTTCAAATATTTCATACAATATTCACGTGCATCTATCAACAAAAAGGAAAAATGTTTTAGGTGTTTGCGAATAGAATTATGAAGCGAGCAGTGAAGTGTTTACCGTAAAAACGCGGCGCATTTCGAAATCGATTTAGCATGTTACTCGGAAATCATTTCTGCGGCAACTCTTGAGTTCGATTTGTTTGAAATGTTTACTCAATTTGCCCACAGCTCACACACGAGCCTTCGACGGCGTCGTTGAAAATTTGCACAACCATAATATGATGATATATTTTAGCACTTAATAGGGAAAGCGATCGTAATATTTTTCAATTTTGTCTACGCAAAAAATAGAATCATGCCATGCAGCCTCCAAAATAGTCAAACTATAATTATAGTTTGATTATAATCAATTGGTGTATCAAATTAACGTATCAAAGTACGGAAGTATTGCGTGTTGTCTCCGCACCGCTATTTTTACTTTTCATATTAATAAGTGAGCCCGATGCGTGTTAAATAACAAAGGTTATCATGAAAAACCATGGACAAAGTTAAGTTGACAAGTTCGACCTGTACTTGGTAGGTTTCGCAATTATTTGAAATGCGATCAGACCTGAATGCAGTCGCTCCAGGTCGACATAATTATGAAGCTCGTCAGTCGTTATTCGAGTCTTCGTTCAGCTGCCTCTCGTCTTATCCAAAGACTCGGAACGCCTAGTGAATACGTATGAGGGCATGGATATTCATTACTCGTCATACGCTCATTCATTTTTTCCCGTGTCTATCTAATGTATTAGTGCGTTAATAGACCTATTGATAGACCTATGAACACCTGTGTCCAATCTCAGACACTCAGGCATTGATTAACGAATTATTCAAGTCAACTCACGATGAAATGAAGAATAGTAGGATATTGGTTTCCCCAGTTTAGTTTTTACTAGATTAGTAATACGTTCAAAAAATACAGATTGATGCACATAACAAACAAAATACAAGATATTTTCTGGAATAATCAACGTCAACGTTTCCGGCACATACCTAAAGCATCCGCATTCTTATATGATGCTATTTTTGATCCCACAATCTTGATGCTTTAACTGCAAGAATACGTAGGCAGTGTCCTTCCTGAAGACTTTCGGAATTTACGTACTTTTTATTGTGAAACTTGAATAGCGAGGGAGGCCGTAATAAATGCAAATTGGACTACAGACGCGTTTTTTGCATTAGGAGTCTCCACGTCATCTGAGCTTAATTTCCTCGTTTTCCCCACGAATGTATTTTTGGAGGGGTTTTATTACAAGTCTCCTGAAGGCCCCCACCAAAACTGGTTGGGTTAGCGATCTTTGGGAAGGGTCGGGAGCTTCGGCAGGGAGTGGGGGAAGCTTCGGGCCCATCAGCCGAGTCAAGTCCTTGGAGGGGATCTGATCCTGGGCTAGGAGTCCTTCCAGATCCAGAAGAAGAGTTGAGTCCGTATTGTTTCGACGCCAATAACCTTGCGTACTAACTGGTCCTGTTTCAACAGCCTGTCAACGCCGTATCGAATTACGTAAGCGCCAGTTTTCTTGAATCTTCGCATTTTCGGTTGCTGCGATCAATACCGAATTTTTGACAGATGTTATCCATTTTTACCCCCAGGATCGCCTAAGCAGCTCTAAATTGCCGTTATGTGGAATTTTCAGTCCATTTACGTTAACTAGATTTTTATGGTTTTTATATTAAAAAACGTCAATATTCTGTCCATCGAATTTTAATTATTTTGATAACTCCGGCTGTATATTTGAGTTCTCTAACCTTTAAGATAAAGCATGAAATTCAAAAAGCATGAACCTGAAGATACAAAAAATTCAGTATTAAAATTTTAAAATTCGCCCAAAATGAAAAAACGCCACATTTTCGGAATGTAAAAAATATCCACATATTCTGCAAGGTAAAACGAAGATTTTGAGACCAAGAACGCTCAAATCGGTTCATTTTTGCGGCCGGAAAAAAATAAAATAGAAAACACTAAAAATGCAAATATCTCGGAAGTACTGTGCGTTATCCAAATTCCGATTGAACAGGGTGTTAGGTCTTGCCGAGACAAACATTTCAGTTCAAGAAATTTGAAAAAAGGTTGAGAAATGAGGGAGTTATGGCCATTTTTGTAAATGACCACAGACGGACAGACGGACAGACGGACAGACGGACAGACAGACAGACGGACAGACGGACGTAACGGACACACAGACACTTGTTCAGGAAGTGATTCTGAGTAAATGTGTATAAGAGAAAGTTTTTTCTGAAGCTCCGTTCCGATTCTCGATTTTAGGACGATCACAATACTTCCATTTACTCTGTAAATATGGAAGTAATTACTCTGTAAATATGGAAGTAAAAATGACAAGTCCTATATTCTGTCCATCGCATTTTAATTATTCTGATAACTCCGGCTGTTAACTAGCATGAAATAACTGCTAGTGATAACTAGCATGAAATTCGAAAAGCATATACAAAAGATACAAAAAGCTGAGAGTTAAGTTATTGGAAATTCCGAAAACGCACATGGCGTAAATGTAGAGAGGTATTCAATCTACAAAACTCGGGACTAGTAAAAACTAGAGTTTTCACCAAGCATAGGTATTCAGATCGCTTTATTTTAGTGCTTTATGTAGTGAAAAAACAAATCAGAAGAACTTCATATCCCGAGAATATTTTCGATTTTGATCCATTTTCGGGGAAAATGAGTGGAATCGAATGAAAGAAAATACTTTCCATGCCAACAAAATTGATTACATCAATAAGATCGATTACATAGGGAATCTAAAAATAAAAATATTATGTAACCTTTTCTGGAGAATTTGGTCGGATTCTGCAAGTGGACTGTTAATATTGCAAAGCCGGCAAGTCGTGCATGAAGTGTAGCCTCGTCTTTGATTCTAATGTCGGCTCGTCGGCTTTATGATCACACGATCCGTTGACTCATTAGGACCCGCGCTTTCTTTCAAGGACGAAATCCTTGTTAAGGAGTAGATAATCGAGGGCTTTTTATAGTTAATTATGGGCCGATAATATTAGGGTTGCTGTAATTCTCGAATTTTCAACTTTTTATGAGGTTCATAAATTAAAATTTTTGTGATTACCTACCATCTCTACTTCCGGGCTGATGACGCCCCATTCCTACGTATTCTGCAAGCTAAGAGGGACTTTTAAAATAAATTTTTAAAAATAAACTTTCAAAAACCGCCAGAATTTTTAAAAAGGCTAATATCCTGAAAGGACTGTGAGCAATTGAAATTCAGGTTAAACCGGCTTGCTAAAACAAACATTTTAGTGAAAGAAATTGAAAAAATAATGGAAATTGAGGGGGTACGACAATTGTTTTTTAATGCTCATTTCTGGGCGAACTGATGTTCATACTAAGTGATTCCGAGTACTTAATTGAAAGAATCACTTCTATTTTGAACCTCCGATCCGATATTAAATTTTCGGACGACTGCTTTTGTTAACCTACTCTGTAAATATGGAAGTAAAAATAGCAGCGATGATAATGACAATTTGTCCCAAAGAAGCGGATTACAAGCGGATTCCCGGAGATCATGAAGGCCGTTAGCGTTTATCATTCATCACTGTCAGTCTGCTCAAGCTGTAATGCGATCTAGTTGAACCAAAATGAACATGATACTCCAGCGGTTGCTGAAATTGAAATTTCAATAAAAATCAAATCAATTGAAATAATGCTTTTGATGTGAACTGGTAAAAAATTGTTTGCTATTAATATTTGTTATGCGAAACCATTTCAAAATTTTTATGGTGTTATTTATAATTATATTTTGTACCTATACCTAGTACCTATATTTTATGTTTTGGAATAAATTCAACTATTCATGACACCATTCAAAAGGATTGAGACAGAACCTTAATTTTTTGCAAATCAAAGGCATTTTTGATAAGAATGACCCCTCAATAAAAACTACCCTCCTGGGAAAGAGTTAAATCAAAATTGATGGAATTTTCGGTAGGCTGATTTTGCAATCATATGCGTCAATTATAATTTTTAAGTTGAAATAATCAAATGCATTTTCAATAAGAAAGACACCTCTATAGAAACTACCATTCCTCAATGATAATTTTTAAGTTTTGCCAATATCTTTGTTACAGAGATTCATCAAAAACTTGAGAGTTATAGAAGATGGGCAAAGGCGACTGCTCCCAGAATTATGGGTGGCGAGCAACATTAAACCAGGTAGATAACTAACTTCGAGGCATTCTGTGGATTGCTAATTGCACTCGAACAATATTGTGCAACACCTAAATTAATATCCTACCTACTATTAAATTTTGCGTTGAGGAAAAATAGGACATAATGTTGAGACCTTGCGTGTTAGGAAATCCTGAGCTCGATCAAATACAGACAAAGAAAGTCGTCTGGACCTTGTAGATGCCTTCGAATCACAATGACCTTATGTGAGGCTAGACTAACGTTATCCTATTACATAATTGAGCAGTTAACAGGTGTGATACAGATGAAATCTCCTCACCTAGTTTCTAGTTGACAGTGAACATCGTGTTAACAAGAGGAGTGATACGCGACCTAAATTTAAACCGAAGATAATCCTTGATTCAGATTAGTTTTAAGTTCCGCACATCATGAATAACGGTATCAAAAAGGAGGGGATCAAAACATCCGATGTAAGTTGAATAGAATTTTCAAAGTGGTAAACGTGAGTTGAAATCATGGGTGTCGAACATGGGTGAAGAGTCGCCATGGCAACGATCAATCGACTCAGGAAAAGGTCAATTTCGGGTTCCGATGAGGTTTGGGGTGTGGATCAGAAGAAGAGTGGACACCTGCGGAGGGGTACCTTTTTACTTCCATATTTACAGAGTAAATGGAAGTATTGTGATCGTCCTAAAATCGAGAATCGGAACGGAGCTTCAGAAAAAACTTTTTCTTATACACATTTACTCAGAATCACTTCCTGAACAAGTGTCTGTGTGTCCGTCTGTCCGTGTGTCCGTCTGTCCGTCTGTGGTCTTTTACAAAAATGGCCATAACTCCCTTATTTCTCAACTTTTTTTCAAATTTCTTGAACTGAAATGTTTGTCTCGGCAAGACCTAACACCCTGTTTAATCGGAATTTGGATAACGCACAGTACTTCCGATATATTTGCATTTTTAGTGTTTTCTATTTTATTTTTTTCCGGCCACAAAATTGAACCGATTTGAGCGTTCTTGGTCTTAAAATCTTTGTTTTACCTTGCAGAATATGTGGATATTTTTTACATTCCGAAAATGTGGCATTTTTTCATTTTGAGCGAATTTTAAAATTTTAATAGTGAATTTTTCGATATTTTTGGCCTAAACACCCTTAAAAGCAGTCAAAATATGATCAAATTGTGTCACAATTTTACGTTTCAAAATATGGAAGTATTGTGTGTTATCTACGCACCACTGGTTCTTTAATGCTTCACGTTATAAAGGGGGGGCGGGGTTAATCTAATATAATATCAACAGTTGGTTTAAAAAAAAAAAATTGATTGTGAGCTACCTTTCAGCGTAGATACTACTCAATTTTGGTATGAGACTGAAAAACCGACCGATGTTAACATGATATTATTTCGCAGACTAATTAAGAAAAGGGGATAGGCGGGGTTGTCGTAAACATCTGTGGAGAGCGCATGATCCATGTCAGGATTGTTTGATCCTTTGATGAACTAATTTGACTCGTCTGTAGATTACTGTTTGGATGATAGCGTCTAATCGCTATAGTGAAATACCCGCGTCCGATAATACAGAACATAATCTTGACGCATTCAGTTTGTACGCAAGAGCCAACGCAATCTCAACGATATTGTGCGTGTAAGAGGCTATTCGAAATATACACGAACCATGGGATATTACAAGCTTAATATGGTGAATAATTGATATCAACTGTTACCCCCACCTCAATGTTGGAAATGATATAGGTACTTCTGTTGAGCATGCAGTGCCCAACAAAACGATTGAGCAACGCGGATTGCATGAATCAAATTGTGGCAGGTTGTGTAATAGAAAAAAACTGACACCCTACTCAAAACGTCACTTGGGATTCTATGGGTTCAAATTTTATTTTCTAAAAAGAAACAGCCATAATTTGTGAGCTTTAGGGCCGGTTTATCAATGGGCTTCGAGCTACATACGTGCAACATACAGTAATTCTGGAATTTTTTGTCCGAAGGTTTTGGTGACGATAGTAAGCAACACAGCTCTGCTGAGCTCGGGTATGACCTTGGGCTTCACAGCAGTAGCACTTCCGTACATGCTAGAAGAGAATGATTTCCTACAAGTTACCCCGGATCAAGGATCATGGATCGGTAAGTGCAATCTTGAAATCGTGCCAACCAATGCCTCAGCTTAGAATACACGTTACGGCAACTCCAAATACACCAATGTTGCAGCAAGTTTGGCAGCGATAGCCACACCTTTCGGATGCCTGGCAAGCGGTCCCCTGATAGACAGATTCGGCCGAAGGTTTGGCCTGTTCTGCCTCAACATCCCAGCCTTCATCGGCTGGCTTTGCATAGCAGTCAATCCAACACTACCTCAGATCTACATTGGTCGTCTGCTGACGGGATTCGCCTGCGGCCTATCGAGTACTCCGTCTACAGTGTATGTTGCAGAAGTAACGACGTCTACGATGAGAGGCCTGTTCGTGACCGGATCGTCGATATCTATTTCAGCCGGAGTGGCGCTAGTCTACACAGCCGGCTTAATATTTCAGGTAGGTTTGTTTACAGCTCTTGAAATCTTGACACTTGAAGCTTGATAAGACCTAGCGAATTGCTGTCAGAATTGCTCGAGGGGAGGAGTCCCCCGGGTACACATACTCCAATCAAGCAGGTCGATAACCGTCCCACTGGAACTACCCCAATATGAGCTAAATTGCACGTTAATTTGTAAGCATCAACCTATCCATAAATCCATTGCCAACTATATTCTGTGCTCAGGACAACTGGAGAATGGTGGCGCTGATTTGCGGTGCTGCACCAGTCCTCTCAACGTTGCTGATCTGGTGCCAAATGCCAGAAAGCCCCGTTTGGCTCTTGGCGAAAAACAAAGACGAAGCGGCGAGTTTGGCACTTCAACGACTACGCGGCGTCAGTCGTAAAGCTGAAATCGAAGACGAACTCGAACAAATCGCCTCGCAATCGAGATCGAAAAACAACAAGAAGATGAACCTTCAAGGAACCCTCAAAGCGCTCTGCAGGCCGGAGTCGTACAAACCGCTCATCCTCATGAACATTTTCTTCCTCTTCCAACAACTCACCGGAATTTTCGTTGTCATTTTCTATGCGGTGAGTTGAAACTAGAGAGCAAGACTCGATATTTCGCTCGAACACAAAATGAGTTTGTCTCATGCCAAAATTCATTCCGCCCTCCAGGTTGACGTGGTAAGAGAAGCCGGAGTGACAACCGACCCCTTCGTTGTAGCAGTTCTTATCGGCGTCACCCGCCTATTATTCACCGTATTGGCTGCTTACGTAAGCAAAAAATTCGGACGTCGACCAGCAGCGTTAATATCGGGCGTCGGCATGACAATATCACTCCTCGTCCTTGCGACTCATCTTCTCCTTTCCGTTCCACCAACTCCGATGGGAGAGACCGTGGTCGATGATACGTACAATGAAACAGCGAACGATACGGAGCTTCTTACGACGGGAACGGACGAGCCGGAAGCGTCGATCATTCCAGTTTTGACGATACTCTCGTACATCTTAACGAGCACATTGGGATTCCTCACTCTGCCCTGGGCCATGATTGGTGAAGTTTTCCCAGCCCAAGTCCGAGGAGTGAGTTGGATTTTTTGGGACATTTTTGCCTTATCTTTTTATGGATTTTTGTAAAGCAAGCATTGCCGGGATCCTCAATTTCTAATACATGTGTTCAACGGATTTGCAGGTTGCGGGCGGACTGACGACTTGCGCGACGTACACTATGAGCTTTTTCGCCGTGAAACTTTACCCGACGATGGTCGTCCGTTTGGATAAGCACGGTGTATTCTACTTTTATGGAACGATGGCACTTCTCGGCACCATCTTTGTTTTCTTCTTCCTGCCCGAGACGCAGGGCAAAACCTTGGCTCAGATCGAAGATTATTTCGCAGGCAAAAGTAAGATCCTTACTCTGAAGAAGCATGCTGTAGCCGTAAGTGATCTATACTGATTTAAATTACATGTATGTTTTGGAAAGTATTTTATCCTGCGTTTGGTGTGATTTCAGAGCGAAGAAGAGCGAATAAAGATGAAGAAGACATTCTTAACGGCACAAGACTTATTACGATAGCGCCAAAAGGTACTCTTGGGCCGAAGGCGTAGTTGGCCATCGAGACTCACACATTCACCATTCGCTAGAAGAGATATTCTAGTTACAACGGTTTTGCTCAAGTATTAACTGCAAGCGAAAGAAAGGACTCAGGATGAACCGAAATCAACCTACAGGGCTAATATTTTTGTTACTTAAGGGCACTAATTCTATGTGGCCTGTTCGGAAAAACCTTTTAAAATTTTTAGTACCTACCTACCTAATTTGAGGTGCTAAGGTGCTTATAAACTGCCCCCGAGGTGCTATTGATGACCTGGAAGGGTATTCACGGTAGGTAATCGTTCAATTAGGGTCTGTTCGGACAGACCAGTCCTGGACAGTCCCGGATCAACTCCAAGCAATGTGATTGGGTGATTGGCGTCATTAGTAACCAGTCTGGAACTGGCCTGATCGAACAAACTTCTTGATTGCAAATAACGTTGCAAGCGGTGGGGCCTGTCTGCTACTCCAAAATGCATCGACGTTTTGTAAAATACGATAACCTACTTTATAGGCGAGTGCCTATTCACGTTCCCAGTATTTATTTATCGTTAATGCAACGGAAAGTTGAAATTCTGTACTATTGTGACGATGGAATGAAAATTGTATACAAAGATAGATTTATGCAACGACCAACCGTGAATACCCCTTCATTCAATATATACAATCCCGTAAATCAAATTACCCCAGTTTCTACGCTTTTTTCAGTACAACTTCAGGTTTTGTTTACAATAGTATAATTTATTTTCGTAATGTGTCAAATGTGACGGTACAAGGCATAGTTTGGCGTAAGTCATGCTTACTTGCGCCACTTGGCCTTTTACTGGCTCAATGTGCCGGCCATCAACCCGGGTAGGCATTCTGGTAATAGGAGACTGCATCTTCTGCTTGTTTTATTAACTTAATTATTAGATTTCATAAGATGGATGAGTGCATCCTTCAGTAAACAGACGCTGCTGAATAGAGGAATGATTATGCTTGCGATGAGGCTGTGAATGCACCGGTTACTCCTCAACTTATTACGACGTTAAGCGCACAAGGGTAGATTTTGGCAAAGATTTTACCGTTTTCCAGAAAATTAGTTCCATCAAAAACAAATAGCACAAATAGTTGATGGAAGAACCTCTAAAGTACTTTAAACGGATTTAGGTAAATATTAAATGTAATTTGGAGCCCTGACTATAGTCAATCTGTATCGTATCCACTTGTGTCCAACCCCATCGGTGGGAAATTTCAAAAATGAAAACTTTCAATACGTAATACAAAGGACCTAACCGCCTTCCTGATTATCTTAAACCAAATTTAATTTCACGATCATGATCGTCATTGCGGTACTTAATTCGGCGATAGAAGTACGAAGGAAAAGGGCATTGTTTTGAATATTTTTATTACCTGAACATAAGCAGTATTTCTCACAAGAGTCACACCACGATAAACCCCACCTTGTCGAAAAAATGGCAAGAAACATTGGTAACTATCGTTAAACACTGACAGAGCAAATAACACTGAAGATGATGCACAGATGACCGTTTCAAGAAACTGTACTTATGGATACTTAACCGTTTTCAAGAGTGAAGAGGAGTTGGTAAAACGAAATGTTCGCTAAGATGAATTTTGAAAAATGTTCCTAGCTTCAGATGATTAACTAATGTTTGATTTTTTAATGTTCGCAAATTTATAATACAATATTACGTTTCGTCAAAATATCAGACTGATATTTATGTGCTTCAATTCCCCGATACCGCCAGTAAGCGAAAATACCAACGAATTGTGAAATTAGCTCTTAGACAACTAGGTACGTATTGGTACTTCGAAAGGTAAGGATGATGATGCCTAAAAGGCACGAAACATAGGTAGCTACATTTTCAAAAAATATATTACAACTAGGTAAATAGGTACGTGTTAACATAGGTGACCCTGTTGAGGTCAGTGTAGGTATTGTGAAAGGGTGTACCTAACAAGCCCCATCTACACTGCCTTGAACGTCCCCGAACGAATGCGAACAAACCGTAAACCGTAGTTTGTTCAATAGTTGTAGTTTGTTCTTAGTTTGTTCAGTATGTTCGTTCAGAGATGTTCGGGCCGGAGTCTGAAAAAATAGGGGTAGGGCGATAGAGAATTTCCAACCCCAAACTCTAAACCTATTCATGGACCGAGAGGTAATACCCAATTACCCAGAAACCAGAGGCAAACTATCACCCATATAGACCAAACATTATAAATTTATTGAAAAAAAAAATTAGGAACTAATTTTGGTAACTTTCTAGTTCGATGGAAATTTAGAAAATACTAAAACATCACAGAAACGGTGATGATGGAATTTGAAACATTTTGTGCGATTTTCCGGAGGTAACAAAAAAGGCTGGAGAGACTGGCCTTTTTCGAACTCAAAATGTGGATGGTTATACTGGATCTACATCGGTAAAACACTACTGATAAATTGGGCACATTTTCAGGGAAAACATTTATGGATTAGATAAGGGCAAATTTAATGGGAAATTGATGATGGTCGTCAAAAAATTGAAATCGTTTTATCTCCTAAACAATAGCAGAATTACTTCCAAAATTTGAAGAAAAAAATCAAAATCGGCACTGATTTAATTTGACTCAATAAAAATGTAGGATATTGAGGAATATTTCAGTTTTCTAGGTTTCCTAGATCTAGGTATCAATCTACTGGACTAGTTTCCAGAAATCTCCGTTCAACAGCCCTATGGAGCCCCATCCAGAAACCACACTACTCTGATGACCCCACCTTCACAAAATGGCGGAAGCATTCGACGGGAAGGGATGCACCATTTAACGAAAGACTAACACACCTAAATTACCACGTTTTGCACGTTGAGGGCCCTTAGCGACTGTAATTTTGGGTACCCAAATCGCAAAATGTTGAGTGGGTAACACTGGATTTATGATAAAAAATCCATTGCACTCCCTTCGGACATGGCTCAAGTGCAGAACATGGCCAAATATCCGAAGCCTTTCAACGGAGATAAGTACAAAATTAATTGGAAACACATTCAGTCACCGACTACTTCCATCCGCTAATTATAGCACACATAATTGATGAAAACTCGCTAAAACCTAAAATCCATCTTCGAAGGAGGATCCCGCTATCAGATAACGCATTAAAACGATTAGACTTGGTTTTGAACAGTATTTGATCATTCTGATTTTGATCCCAGTTCAAAAAGTGTTGATCTTTTCCTGACTAGTGGGAAACTGTGTTTCTAGAGTCGTAAAATATTAATGTTCGTTTGTTGCATTGAAAATGTTGAACGTTCAAATAATACTAGTATAAAAGAGGTCGATCATCTGGAAGATCTTTTTGTGCAGGTTGAACATGTGCTAAAAACTGCCAAGTAAATACTCTAAATGTAATTGTTGCATTGCTGCCGACCACTTGGTTTTCATCAGGAGCGATAACTTGGATCCGACACAAGGCCCGCAGATCCTCGGTCATCAGGGGCAGAAATACCCAAGACAAGAAAGAATCACGACTACTCCAGCTTTGGACAAGGAATCAAATTAACAAATATTGTACCTGGAGAGGCCAAAGTTTTCAAAAGCGATGGAACAAATCAGAGTCGGAGGAAAAAATACACCTTTTATGTAGTACGCTTGCTCAAACCGCGCAAAGAATCCAGTGGCCTACTTTGTGTGGTAAAGCATTGCGTGGAATATGACACGCAAGATGAGTCAACTATTATCACCTTAACATTATGGATACATTCATTCAGTCGCAGTCAAAATATGGAACGACACTAAAAAACGAAGATCAATAGACTCGATGGAATGTGAACACGTAACATTAAAATACGTTAAAGCGAGAACCATTTGTAATCATACAATCGAAAAATACTCGATTTGGTTCAAATTTAATTCATCAGCCCTTTCTGACTAGATAGCATTTCGCTCGTTCGTCCCGTCCATTTTATGGGCCGGTACGAAAAGCAGCGCAACATTCGAGTGCACACAGAATTGATAACAATCGACTTATCCCACCGATAAATAGTACACGCTTGTCGGCACGTTCATGCCTCGAACTCTAGGTATACCTCGGGGACGGACTCCAAATTTCAGGTCTTGACTCGAGGCTCCGTCTTGAAGCCGTTTCGGAAAGATTTGGTCCCGTTGCTTTTCCCATGGCGGTTCTCGAAGAGAACGTCCGAGTCGGTTTCGCTGTCCGATTGGATTGTCTTTGAGAGAGGCACTGCAACATTGCAAGCAATTGTGGATGGATGATCAACCCGAGAACGAAAACCCGTGAAAATTCAATCGGCATTGGCTCAAAAAAATTTTTTGGAGAGATAAAATTGTTGAACTCCATGCAGGTACTTACTTTTGACTTGTTCTGTGCTTTCGAGGAGTGCGTAACGAGTTTTGCTCGTGTCTTTCGGATACGAGTGGCACATTCGGGAACAGAGGCACACCAGACCCCAGATGCCGGCTATAGATAGGAAAGCCAGGGAGACCAGTCCGATAATGACGTAGAGGATACTCCAACCTGCCAAAACCAAAACAGATAAATATATCCTCAGAATAATGCATTACAACCGATTTAACACAGGACTGAGGACTCGAACATTTGACCGGTGTAGTCGCACGACCTGGTCGAGTGGATATCGGCCGATTGATTGACCAACTTACCGCAGTTCGATTCACCGTCGCCCATATACTTCCTCACAAGATCTTGCATCCAGAAAGCTTCGCAGTAGCAAATCCTCGTATCTTGGTTGCATACTCCGTGCCCTGCAAGAGAACTCTGGTTATTTCAGGGAATCAATAACATTGTTCCACATTGAAATTGTATCAGATTAAAAAATAGCCTGCTTCCATGTATTTTAGGGTGAGGATCACCAATGGAAATCCTCAGTTAGCTCAAGTATATGAGATACAAGTACTCCTTGCTGAAGAGGGGATTATTCAAAATTTTCATTTCCTGGTTGGCAACACTGATTTTTGCTTTTGATCCAGGAGAATTCGTACTGCGACTCGCAGGAGACTGGTCTTTGATGAACCGAACTATTGCACAATCCTCAGTTGCCTCAATTTGCTTTCAGTAGTTCGGTTTTTGCTTGCTCGTGACGTTCCATCATCATTCTTTGAGATATAACGTATTTCGTAATCCTGCAGGACCGCACCTGAACAATTATTCTGGCATACTGTCGTTCTGATATCGACGACTGACAGTTGAAGCAAGAACGAATCTTGGGCCAGTTTATTCTTGAGGGTAGAGACGACCCAAGGCCCGGGGACGGAACCGCTGGGACTGGAGACGTAGAAGACGAGGACTGCGCGGCCGCTCGAGTCGCTGTTCAAATTCCGGACTACAAGCTGCGAAGCATCTCTGAGAAGCATCCCGAGCTTGAGAAGCACCGAGTCCCGCTGAGTCTGCGTAAATTTGCCGGCTTCGATGTTCAGAGTCAGTTCCACCAGATTCAGCAGTTCAGGATCTGCATTCGTTCGATAAATGGATAGTCGAATTAAAAATTCATTAGGGATTTGTTGCAAAGAAATGGATAATGTTGGATCTTAGGTCTTACCAGCTTTCAGAATTATTGATACTGTATCCTCGTCCCACTCCCCTTGGTCATCGGAGACTCTCAGACGGAATTCATACTTGCCAGCTACGACATTAGCCACCTAGAAAACAGACAAAGAAAGTGAATTACGAGTAGAAGGAGTAAGTAGCAGATTTTAGTCCCAAAGCAATCAATTATTAATCAATAACAATCTCTCGAATTACCATAAGGACGGGAGACGTGTCCGATTGACCGATAATGTTACCAATCGCCAAGCTGGTAGGCTCACGGGTCCACTGCCATTTGGCGATACCGAGATCATCGGACGACGACGACCCGTTAACCACGAGAACCCCCAGCGGCATCGAGTACGTCTGATCACCGCCGGCGTTCGCTTTGGGTTTTTCGTTCTTATCTGAAAACATGTGATTTTTTATAATAAAAAAATTATTGGTGGAGGAAGTTATAGAGAGAGAAGATTAAAATTACAATTACAGTGGACGCACTTTGAGTGACGATAACTGCCGTTTTATCCGAAACGGAATTCCCATTGCCATCGGTAATGGTGAGTTGGAATATGTATTCTCCTTTGGTCAGACTGGTGACGTTGGTGGACGATTGGTTGAAATGCGAGAACTCGGCCTTCCTCGGTCCACTGGAAGGATTATGTAAAGTAAGGCATTGTCTGAATGGTTGGAGGTGTCAATGAAAAATTAGGTATCACCGAACATCAATTTTACGATCTCAAAATCTGGGCCCATGAAATCTTACAGAACGGCAAAATCTACGCTCCATGCAGAGAAACAGGAAGGACCATCTCCATAAATTTTAGTTTCCTGAAAAGTCCTGCTCAATAGAGTTACCTTAGTTGCTCCCATTTCCACTGATCTATGCTGATATCGTCAGAGCTTGCAGATCCATTGAGAATAACCCACGTTTGGGGAAGAGCAATAGATACATTGGGTCCAGCATGAGCTAGAAAAAAAAATTATTTATCGCTCAGTGCAAATAAAATTGAAGCTTCGGTTCAACGAAAGGTCGGCAATTCCTCACCAATTGGCGGTTTGTTGGTCGGCGGTTTGACGAAGACGTGTACATCACTGGATGATGATTGGCCCGAGTTGTCGGTAACTTTCAAAACGAAGGTGTACATCCCTTCTTCCAAATGGGACAGCTCCAAATAGGGTGTCCTAGTGTTCTGAGGAAGCAAGAATGAAAGTCAAACGTAATCAAAAGGATAGGTGAGATAAAAAAATTAACTGCAACATGTTAAAAGGTTACTTTACATTAAACCCAAAAAATCCAAAACATTGATCAGCATGGTTCGAAAAACCTCAAAACAACAGGAACAACAACAATGAGGTTAGTTGATGAAGGAGCTGCCAGAGCACAACCGAGGTTCTGCTGAAATATTTGACCAATAATGCAATTTTCCCAAGGTTCTGCATGCTCACCTGCATATCCACAGCCTTGTCCTGGTCACTAGGGCTCTTCGTCCACTCCCAGGACACGATTCCTTTGTCGTCCGAGCTCAGACTGCCGTTGAGCGTGACGTTGTTGCGAGGGAGAAAAAGGACGATCGAGGATCCAGCGTTGGCTTCGGGCGGATAATCGGGCACTTGTAGAACAGTGACATTGGCGAGCGTAGAGTTTGTCGCGCCATCCGTATCGGTCAAAGTCAACCTGCAAAATGATTACAGTAAATTAAATTAAAATGACAGACTACCCTGAGACAGCGAATAAGTTGAAGAACAGGATAACTCGCCTAAACGTGTAGTTGCCGGCCTTCTTCAAATCCCGCAGCTGTAGAGTCTGGGTGTCGGAAAGATTCGGTTGGTAGCCGAGCGGCCCTTGCTGAAGTTCCCAGTGATACTTGGTGATTCCCGAGTCGTCCCTGCTCGATGATGCGTCCAATACCGCAAGCGAATTGGGGAGTTTGACGATTTGATGTGGCGGAAGAACGATGGCGATAGGCGATTCGTTTTCACGTTTTTCTGAGGATTTTAAAGATGAAACAAAAAGTTGGAATATTGAGTAATTTCAGCCGATAGCCAGAACGCCATTGAAAGGAGAGTAAGTATTGAAAAATTGATGAACTTGAAATTCCAAACTTACGAGACAGGACAGTCACATTGGCTTCAGCCTCGCCATATTTCCCAGGTGCAGTTACGGTTACTTTGAAAGTGTACACTCCTTCTGTTAGGTGGGTCAGCTTAAGAGAGGGTCCCAACGGCTCACTAGTTGCCTGATTTCCGGCTTCACCTCCAGGCTGCGATAGCAGTTTCCATTTGTACGTGTAATGGCTGGTGACGCCTGGAAAATTCCAAAAGATGCACAACTTCTTGCTGGGAGAATTTCAGAAACTGATTCCAGACAGTTTGGATGGGTCTCACCTTGAATTTCAGCAGGAACAGTAAACGCCGAGAGTTTCACCTCATTTTCAGGCAGGCGAACAGTTTTTGAAATCACGTTGACTATAATTCTCTTAGGTGGGCTGGGCGAAGAAGCGTCACTTTCAGAGGACTTACTAATCGACTGCAAAAATAATAAAATGTCAGTGCATGTTCAAGAAACGAAAAAGTAGTTCCTGGATAAAAAATGTTTACTTAAAAGAAAAAAAGCTCTTTTTTTGGCTTCCCAATAATACAAAACTATGAAGGCCCACCTTTGGAGCAGAAAGAAGCACGTCACCAGGCATACTCGACATCACAATCTCCTTTGATCCACTTGATGAGCTGATGCCTAGATCTGCAAATCACGTAGGATGAACAATAATAAACGAGACTAAAGAACAAGCAGAAAAAGGAACAAAGGATGCCTGATGCTTTACAAGCCTAATACAAAAGAAAAGATGATTTCCTCAAGATTAAAAGTCAAAACGAACAAATCAAAACTGGAATAAAATTATTTAGTTTCCCACCACTTGGAGGCATGCAAGCGCCATCTGCCGATCTTTCGAACCCGTTTTGGCAAGTGCAAACTCCAGCCAGGCAGACTTCATTATTTCCACAGACGTCCTGCAGGCCATCACAGGATTTGACACCGTCGACTTCCGAGCTCATGGCGACAATATCATTCCTGCACGAGGTTCAATTTGTTGTAAAGCAATGTTAACTTAGCTTTTTGAAGTTTAAGTTAGTCTCGATGGCTCTTGTTATGGTAAGTCCTCAGAATGCTAATTGAGTTCCATAGTGAAGCAGACTACTCACCCATCACCAGAAAGTTCAGGAAGCTCGTCCCACTGAAACTGCTTGATGGGGACCGGCCGCACAAGGACCATGAAAACATTTTGGAATTTGGCTTCCGTCCTTTTGACTGGTTCACAGAGAGCATTGCTGACGCATTCGATCTGGAAGAGAGATATTCATTGGAGAGACACGATGCCATTCATCCGAGCACACCACTCATATTCAGAGTTCTACGAAGGTTTGACCTAGCAGACACGGCTTTCTCCACTCCAGGCTTCACCCGCACAATCCTCAATCTTAAGATTCGTATGACGAGGCAGTCCCGTGACGTCATACAGCGGCTTTCCCGGGAGAGCTTCATCAAATAAGACTGAAGGTTGAGCGGTTGAAGCCATGAGCCTTCACTCTGGTAGCTGGAGCTAATTTTGACACCTGCGTGCTGCGCTGGGGTGCTGGCGCCAGCAGTACGGAGAGAGGCCCTCTCAATGCCAAGGATAACAGGGCTTCAGAAGTAGTGTAATCATGTAAGATAATAGCTTCTAGCTCCAGAACAAAGTCCGAAATCCCAGAGCTAATCCCTAAGTTCCAGAGCTGTTTCTGGATAGAAGGTATCGACTCACCTCATAGCAAGTGTTGTTGACCATGAAGACGACGTTACAGGTCTGTTCATCCGAGCAGCACTTGGCAACACATGCCTCCAAACTGAGGTCTCGACCGACATGCAGGAACTTCCCTGCCGTTTTGTTTCCCTTGGGCGTGTAGCCGGCGTAAATCTTGTCCGACAGACGTGACGGGCAAGGAGTCCTCAGGTCCGTGTCAGGGTACAACTGGAGCAAAGCTCCAGGAACGACTACAGCTACCAATAATACATGGAAAAGCTTTTCTGTAGTTGAAAACATAGCGTGAGTTAATTTCCTTGCCTTTTATTCTCGACTGAGCTTAAAATCGAGCGGATTTCTCGACGGAGGATGTAGAAGTCGATAAGATAAGATTATTACTGGAGTACCGACAACGGCGTCCGGAGTATCGACCTCTGGCTGACGAACATATTGCAAACGCTGAAGACGAACGGTGGAAATAAAGGACGAACTCCGTTAGCGCATTGTAATATACCCGAAGTTAAGATGCATAGTCTGGACTGAAATTTAGAACCCAATACGTGGGAGTTGAATTCAGACAAACCCGCATAGGCGAACTAGACGATCGAACATTACTTTTTGGAGTACAAACAGCAACCAGCTGGTGGTACCTGTCAGTGATAAACGATGCTATCAATTCAAGTTCAAGGCCCTTAGCCTCCAAGCTGAAGAATCTAGCACGAACTTAGAACCTTCAACGAATGACATTTTTTGGAAAATAAGATTAATTCCTTGAATTAAGATGTTACTGAAGGTGGAGAAAGTTCATAAATCCATAAAAAGCCATTATTTTTTGGGAGGCTACAAAAAAATGCAGTTTTTCTTGGTACTACTTTACGACCTGTTTGAACACGTTAGCTTCATGTCAATCAAGAGATGACATTGCCAGCATGCGTTTAACAACAACAGTGCGGATCGATATAAGGTTCCCATTGGCTAGGTTATCCCTCCCCCTCAACACCTCTGCAACTTTCCACCCCACCAAGCACCTGCAAGAGATGTAAACACCCGCCATGTCCTGTTGTTTTATGTTTTACCCATTCAAATCTATGGATTCGCTCAAATCGGATGTGCAATCGTCTATGGCTGAATATTTGGAGAAAGAAAAACTGTGTCAGGTAAGAGGATTGCATTATTGTGAACAGAAAATTAATAATTGGTTTTCTAGGGGTGGGTCCTAGTGAATTGATTGGAGAAGTTATCGGTTTCGGAAGCGACGTTGGACCGGCCCCAGGCATTATCGATCGAGTCTTGCTCTGACAGATGACAGATCTTTTTTTGAGTGATGGTCTTTTTTTATTTTGTGGATTTTTTCTCATTAGACGCGGGTAAGAGATAATAGACGACTTCCTCTTGATATCGCAAGTTTCCTGCTTCAGCGCTTTCGGCCATACGGCCTTCCTCCAGAGCTACTCGTTTGATTTTCCAACTCTAGGGGATTTGACAGGCCAGGTTTCTCGAAAATTGCCGGAAATTGTGTTTTTGTAAATTTTAAGAGAGAAGAATGGAGAACACCTAAGAATCGCGGTGGGAACAGGACGCGGGGGCTACCCATACTGCTCCGCTGATTCATATCTACTGATTTATAATTTATAATATAAATTGTAATATATTGTATATATATATTGTATATAAATATTGTAATATATTATATTACAATATTGTATTATGCTTCATTTTTTCAACATTAGGAAATATGTGAAAATATCACCAAGAGCGTTGAAGGACCCGACCTGAACATGAACTGCTCTCTTCCACCCAAAGCTGCTGCACTGTTGCCAGAATTGAACTCTGGTAAAGCACATAATCATACATCGCAGTCTTATACATAAAATGGTGAGATTAAATCATTTTGTAAACGGAATCTCTCATTTTTCTTGCAGACGAAGATGTGGAAGAAATTCTGCAACAGATATCGGACCTTTTGGGGTCTCAAATTGGTGACAGTTCGCAGTGCACTGATGTGGACGGTCAGTATTATGAACTCATCAGTCTATTTAACCTTAGGATCGTTTCACTTTTTTTCATCGTTTAATAAGATGAAATTTTACTGATTCCAGGAGCTGACGATTTGAGTGTAGATGAGATCTTGAAGCAGGCTGAAGAGATAGTCATTGCTAGTACTCCGTACTTCGATAAAAGCTCGCACAATTCCCATTCGAGCTCGGGAGTTGAACCCCTCCTCGAACCGATCCGGAAGAACGTGATGATTCACAAACGAGATCGTTCAATTTCCAACGAAACCACTAAAAACGTCTCTAGTCAAAATGCCAAATTCCTATCGAAAATCCAAGAAAAATGTGACAGCTTGGTGAATCATCATAACGCTGACCCCAACGGCAATTCTCCCGCTCCCACAATCAATTCTGACGATGACGGGATTTTCGAGTCGCAAGACGACTCTCCTGGCTACGAGTCTCCAGTGGAGCGGAGGTTGACCGTCGTGAAAAAATCTCGATCTGAGGGCGAGTGCAATATTGAGATTGGACGTGTCAGGCAATCATCTGCCGAGCTGTGCAGTTCTGGTTACCAACCTGAAGACGTACAAGTTGAAGCTGTGGAGGGAGTCGTCTTTGAAAAGTCAAAAATTGATGAGAGCAAACCAATATTGGACAATGATCCGAACGCATCTACCAAAGAACTCGATCTTCGCCATAATGCATTGTATTCGGAAGGTACAAAAAATAATACAATGGCCAGTGGTGCTTAGATAACTCACAATACTTTGCTATTGTGATTTGTACATTTTTGATTTATTATATTTTGACTAGCGATTGAGGGCTCCAGGGCAAGTATCATGCTGTTTTAGTGAGGCTAAAAATACACAAAAAACATTTGAACGCAAAAAAAAATATTTTTTCACTAGGTAATGTTCTAAAAGCAAAAAATGTTGGAAATTAGTTGCAATATTGATCCCTTGGCTTTCTTATCAATTACAGACGTCGTTGAGGTGGTAGTTGCTGAGAGTGAAGAGGCAGTCGCCCAGTCTGCTAACGACGACCGAACAACTTCCAACTTGCTCACCGATGAATTCACTTCCGATGGAAACCCATTCGATGGCAGTCGTGGTCATTCCGAACCCAATAATCCTCCGGTTACCGACGATCCTATCAAAGCATTACCCCCACGCCCTGAAAACTGCGACATTTCGGATGTTCTCGTTGCTCAAGAAACTCGCAACCCGACGAAGGATGATGCTCGCGATCAAGCCCCCAATGACAGGGCAACATCATCAAATCATCCTGAAAAAATGTCTAGACCGTCAAATCCTGATGCTCAAGGGGCTGGAGTCTGTCAAAATGACGAACATTGCTCAATTATTGCAGAGCTCAAAAATCAAGTCCACTCTCTGCTCGAAAAGGCAAGTTTTTGAAGCTTGAATAAAAAATTATGCGAGAGACATTCACCTAAATGTTGCCGTACACTGGCAGAACTAAGTATCTAATGCGCTTTCCTTTGAAATGGAATCTTCAGATTGCAGGCTACGAGAAATTTGAAGCTCGGGCGCGCCGGAACGAAGCCCTGGCATCAGCAGAGCGGCAGAGAATCAAGGTTCTTCAAGAAGAAGTTAAAAGTCAAGGAGAGCTCATTTTGGGATACCAACAAGAAAACCTGAGGCTAACCAACGAGATTTTGTCGGCCAAGGTAAGAACCACTGCCATAACCATCTAATAATTCAATCGTATCTCAGGGAAATCGTACAAATCACAGTTAAATACACAGTTCTTTATATCTATCGCGATAACATATTTTAATAAATTACTTAGTTCAACTATCACAACTTCGATCGAAGACGGTCTACAAATTTATTCGACATCAAGACTCTTGGACTGCTCGAGCGACAGTTTTGACTGCGGCCATTGCTTCTTGAGCCGTGGGAATGATGTAGTGGGCTGGAAGCGTGAACCCGTAGGTGCCCTGGTCCCTCAGCTCTATCGTGTAGGCGTACTTTATGCCGGCAATTCCCTTTGCCCAGTCGTCCGAACCTCCTGGAAAATAAAAAATGCAAATTTTTGTCATTCGAATGATTATTCGCCAGAAAATGAACATTGCTCATCATGAGCTTTGTTATGCTCTTTGCTGAGGCATGGTTAATTCGGAAGAATAGATATTGAGATGGAAAGGCGAGATGAAAAGACGTCGAAAAGTAACACCCTAGTTTACACTCCATACCTATCCACCCTGCACACCAAAAATTTGGTAAACGAACCTGAAGCCGGGTAGAGGAGTTTGGCGCTGTTGCCAACCTGATAGGTAGCACCGCTGACCGATTTGATCGCCAGGGCAGCCTTGCGCCCAATCCTTTCCATTTCCTTGAAATCGGGCGGATACGAGTTGTAATTGTGCCCGTAAGGGAGGAGAATGTATTGTCCGTAGCTATGGAACGTGATGAATCCCTGAAACGAACAGTCATTCATTAAAATCCATAGGTATGTAACGGGAATAGTTAATGAAATAATCCTTATCTGGACAGAGTGAAAAAACGTAATGAAAATCGTTGTTGTCAACTCAAATACGATGAGTACCTTCATGTTATCCTTGTTTTGAAGAATGAAATTCGATACAGCTCTAGTTTCAGGCTCCGAGAAAGGTCCTGTGCCGCGATAGATTTCTCTGCAGTTTTCATTGCTGGTGCCGAGACCGCCCCAGTTGTAGCCCCAGTTTCTGTTCAGGTCGACTCCCGGGCAGAAGTAGTTGCCTTTGGAACGATTCTTTCTCCATAGGCGCTGAGAGCTTCTGGTGTACTCGTAGCCGTCTGGATTGATGACCGGCACCACGTAGAAATCAATGTCTGACGCAAAATCTTTGTAGGAGTCGCGATTCTCCACTAGCTCGCTTATGATGTACGTAACAGTCGCTGGTGATATCCATTCTCGAGCGTGAATTCCTGCGGAGAATATGACGGTTTAGGGTTAACAGTGGACACTAGCTGTGGAAATCTGGATCTCCAACTCATGTTTTTCTCCTAGTCTTCGAAATAGATAAACGTGCATCCGAAGTAGACATGAGAATTAGGGAAATCTCCTCACGACGAGCTGACTCAGTGCTAGAGAGAGCTGTACGAGTTAGCTGGTGTTGTCACTTACGCGAAACAATTTTTTATTACCTCCATCAATCCAGAATCGTTTAGCTCCTGGATTGCCAGAACTTATGACGATATACTTGATGGGCCGTCCTTCGGCTGACTTGCCCACGCTCCCAACCTTTACTTGGCTCGGATACGTGTCGGCCAGGTAGTCCAAATAGCCGTAAATGTCGGAAAGCGAATGATACGATTTCCAATTCATTTTATGCCCTGAAATCAGTTTTGAATTATTAATTCATGATGAAGAATCATCAAACTATTTTTCGCAAATCACATAGTACTTGCACACTGACATGCTTGGGGAACGGCAGGGTGGTACTCATGGATTTATCCGGCCCGAGCTCCATGGCCACTGCGGCCCCATTGAGTTGGGGGCTAGTGCCATACCAATTCTTAACTATTGAATTTTTTCCAAAAATCTTCTATTTCAGCCGTGAAACTACAAGTACCTGCGTTACAGAAACTGAAACTCATACAGAAAACAAAAGTGAATCAGAAACTCTAACTGACATGCAAACTCAACTTGAACTCATACCTACTCATAATTTAACTCAAACTCAAATTCAAGCTCATTACGAAACTAAAACTCAAGTTCAAATTCATACTCTTCTACTCATAATCAATCCCAAACTCAAACTGATACTCATAATGAAATTGAAACTCATAGTCAAACACCAACTCATACTCATAATCCACCTCAAAGTCAAAAGGTTTGGGGATCATAATAAAACTCAGAGTCAATCTCAAGCTTGAACAGAAACTCATAACTAAAACTTATATGCTCAACATATTCTCAAACTCACACTAAAGCTCATACCTACTAATAATCCCAGACCCCATGACCTTCACAAATTCATACTCACAATTAAACTCAAAGTCAAACTCATACTCGAACTTGAACTGAAATTCAAACTCATGTTCATAATCCAGCTCAAAATCAAACTGAAGTTGAAATCGGAACTCGCACTCATACTCATTTAATTACTCATAATCGAAGTCAAACTAAAACTGAAACGAAAAAAAAACTCATAATCAAACTGAAACTCAGACTCCTAATCAAAGCCAAACTGAAACTGAAACTCTTAATCAAACTCATAATTAAAGTCAAACTGAAACTGAAGTTCGAACTCAAAGTCAAACTCAAACTGAAACTCATAATCAAACTGAAACTGAAACTTCAACTCAAACTAAAACTCATAATCAAAGTAAAACTGAAACTGAAACTCGAACTCAAACTCATACTCATAATCAAACTCAAAGCCAAACTCGAACTGAAGCAGAAACTTAATCTCATCATAAAACTGAAACTCAAACTGAAACTGAAACTCAAACTCATTATCAAAGTCAAACTGAAACTGAAGTTCGAACTCATACTCATCATCGAACTCAAAGTCAAACTCAAATTGAAACTCATAATCAAAGTCAAACTGAAACTGAAGTTCTTTAACTCATCATCAAACTCAGAGTCAAACTCTATTTCAAACTGAAATTGAAACTCATACTCACAATCAAAGTCAAACTGAAACTGAAACTCAAACTCACATTCAAACTGAAACTGAAACTCATACTCAAAGTCAAATTGAAACTGAAGCTCGAAATAAATTCTGTAACTCATAATCAAACTCCAACTTATAATTCACATGACTAGTTCACATGAATCAACTTATAATCAAACTCCAACTCGTTCAAGACTCCTACTCAAACTATAATCAAGTTCAAACTTAAACTGAAACTCAAACTCAAGCTCAGTTTCAGTTAGAGTTTGTGGCTGATTATGAGTTTCAGTTTGAGCTCGAGTTTGAGGTTGATTAGGACTATGAGTTAGAGTTTCAGTTTCAGTTTGACTTTGAGTTCGATGATGAGTATGAGTTCGAACTTCGGTTTCAGTTTGACTTTGATTATGCGTTTGAGTTTCAGTTTTAGTTTGAGTTAGGGTTTGACTTTGAGTTAGATGATGAGTTAAAGAACTTCAGTTCGAACTTCAGTTTCAGTTGGAGTTTGATTATGAGTTTCAGTTTCAGTTTGAGTTTGACTTTTATTATGAGTTTGAGTTTGAGTTTCGGTTTGATTATGAGTTTCAGTTTTAGTTTGACTTTGATTGTGAGTATGAGTTTCAATTTCAGTTTGAAATAGAGTTTGACTAGAGTTTGATGATGAGTTAAAGAACTTCAGTTTCAGTTTGACTTTGATTATGAGTTTCAGTTTGAGTTTGACTTTGAGCTCGATGATGAGTATGAGTTCGAACTTCAGTTTCAGTTTGACTTTGATAATGAGTTTGAGTTTCAGTTTCAGTTTTATGATGAGATCAAGTTTCTGCTTCAGTTCGAGTTCGGCTTTGAGTTTGATTATGAGTATGAGTTTGAGCTTGAGTTTCAGTTTCAGTTTGGCTTTGGTTATGAGTTTTAGTTTGAGTTAAAGTTTCAGTTTCAGTTTGATTAAGAGTTTCAGTTTCAGTTTGGCTTTGATTAGGAGTTTGAGTTTCAGTTTGATTATGAGTTTCAGTTTTAGTTTGACTTTGATTATGAGTAATCAAATGAGTATGAGTGCGAGTTCCGGTTTCAACTTCAGTTTGACTTTGAGCTGGATTGTGAGCATGAGTTTGAATTTCTGTTCAAGTTCGAGTATGAGTTTGATTGTATGAATTTTTGAAGGTCTTGGGTTTGTCTTGGATTATTAGTAGGCATGAGTTTTTGAGTTCAAGTTTGGTTTGAGCTCAAGTCTGAGTTTGATTATGAGCATGAGTTTTCAGTTTGATTATGAGGGTGAGTTCGATTTTGAGTTTAGGTTTGAATATGAGTTTCAGTTTGAGTTCGATTTATGAGTTTGCGTTTGAATTTCTGTTTCGGTTTTACTTTAGTAGTTCAAGTTGACTTTTCGGTTTGAGTTATAGTATGATTATAAGTATGGGTTTGTGTTTCAGTTTGTCTTTGAGTCTTCTTACGGGTATGAGGGTTCAAGTTTGAGTTCGATTATGATTTTGGATTTGAGTTTGAGGCTGATCATGAGTATGAGTTTAACTATGCATTCGAGTTTGTGTTGGATTATGAGTTTGGGCTTGATTATGAGTTTCAGTTTCGGTTCGTTTTTGAATTTGAGTATAACTTTGAGTCTTTTTGCGAGCGTGAGATTGAGTTCAAGTTTGAGTTTGAGTTTCATGAGTATGAGTCTGGAGTTGAGCTTGATTATGAGTTTGGGTCGGAGTTTAAGTTTATGCTTGAGTTTGAGTATGAGCTTGAGTTCAGTTTGAGTTTGAGTTCGCGTTTGAATGTCAGTTTCGGTTTAGGCATGGCTGGCAGCTTCGACTAAAATCCATCGACACCGGACTTGATAAACACGAAAATGATCAATCTTACCTTTTCTGCCAGCGAATTCGTCCTCAGCTTCGGTTTCAACAACATTTTCAACGTCAATAGCTCTTTGAACGTCTTCGATCATCACGGAGTATGAAATATTCTTGCTCATCAGTAGGGACTTGATGGAACCGGTGCTCTTGCTTGGCAGATAGAGGTCTACATGCGTCTTGTTCCTTCCCCATTCTTCGATTTCTAATATCAAAGAAAAAGGCGAATTGATACGAGTATAAGACTCCGAAGTATTTTCACTGATTTTGGTTCATTTTTGAGCAAAAAACCTTTGTAATCGTCCAAGAAAAAAGTGTTTCAACGTACCCGGAAATCTTTATGGTTTACAGAATTTGTAGCGTTTTCGGAATTATTAGATAGCTTATGTTGGCAATCATTTTTAGCAATTTTCTGCGGCTGTAGCCAATACCTAAGGAACACTTTTAGCAAAGTTTTTCAAACTCGATTTTGACTTGGCAAAATCGTGGCTCGTTCGCGTGAACGATGGAAACAATTCGTTTATTTTCGCATTTCTTGTGAAAATATGGATAATTTAGAATCCGCATTGGTAATAATTTGTTTCATAATTATGGCTCGTTAATGAAATAATGTGATTAACCTATAAACTGCTCCCTGACCATGAATTTAATTGGTTCCGGCTTAAGCATGTCGGCAGGAAGAATATTCAGGACCGCGGCTTTTATTATGGTAATGAACCATTGAACGGTGTTGTAGGTACTTTATGTAAAACAAGTTTGGCTGACACCGCCCAAAAAGGCCGTCCTGTTTGCTTTAGAAAAACTTTGAAAAAGCAACATTTACAAATCAAAAGGCTCTTCAAACAATGGCTAGATTCGCCAACGCATTCAGAAAGATATTTCGTTCAGTAAACATGTGGAAATGAGATTTGCTTTCACCCGTCGGGGCAAAACTGCCGGTTTTGACACATCCAGTCTACTTTCGTGGCTTTCTCCTTGATCAACCGGAAGATAATATTTTTGATGGAGAAATAAGATAGGGGTAATTTATATGCGGCTATCGTCATAGCTGGAGATCTGGCGGTAAAACTATTACCTACCCTCATGTGCTAGTTAGTACAGAATATCATACCCGATCGTTCTGGGAATTCAATGGGAACAACGATTATGATCGTACCAAAATCAGGTCATTATAACATTTACGCTTTCCACTCGATCCATCGATCAAATTAGTTCATGAAAAAACCCTGAAATTAATGTTTGGAAATTAATCAAAAATACTTCATAAGAATTATGGGCAAAAATTAAGGCAAAATTTTCCAAAAAGGTCGAGAACCAAGGGAATGTTTCAGCCTATTTTCCCGGGGTTACCCAACCCTCATCATTTCAGTTTACTCATCAAAATTTGATGAATTTAATATCCGTTACTCTCCGAATAAAAATTTCCAACTTCTTATTCAGAGAATAATGTTTATTTGACGAATAAGGGCCGGTTTATTGACAAAATTAACCTCTCCGATATCCAAGGAAGCTTCAGATATACTTCACCACTGTGGTATTTACATCAGATTTCAATGTAAAAGTCTCATTGGTGATGGGTATCGGGTACTTCTTTGGATATCGGGAGGATAAATTTTGTCCATAAACCAGGCCTAAACGTAATTGATGCAACCGAATGCAGAAACGAATTTCTGAACAGTTTTTCCTTTTTTCCGTCGATGACGATAGGTACCTACTTCTATTTGGTTTGCAAATATGGGCCTGGTTTATGAAATTTTTACTGGAGCAGATCTGATTGGTAAAATTAAAATTTGTTCGTTATTATACACCCTTATTTGCTCAGGATGAAATCATCATGAGCCACTTTTTGAAATAGAACGGTATGAATCAAGGGGATATCGTGAGAAAAAATTGATCAAAAAATGATTCCGGGAGATTTATTTTTTTGTTGTTGGTAGATAGGTAGTTAGTTGAACAGATCTTACCTCCCTTTTCCAAAATGCTGTCGAGTACGTCCTTGGCTGTCTGAGTATCGATCTGAATTACTTGAGCTCCTTGGTAGGAAACTTTGTCGTCTTCTTTGTCCTGGGTAGGACTCGCTTCTGATTCGGCTTCTGGTTCGACCTCGGCCTTCACGACGTCACCATCCGGCCTTGCTGATGTCAGCGCCACCGACGCTGTCAGGCACAGCATCATCAGCCACCGGGTGCCTCCCATTTTCGCGACTAAGTTCCTGCTGTTGTATTTGTCGGGCGAACGGCGAACTCTGGTCAAAGAACTTCGTGCGGGCCAGCTTCGGTTTATCTTATATATTGCCAATACCCGTCCTCCCCCTACTACTCAGCTTCTTCCACTCCCGACGCGCCAACCCGGTACTCGTTACTAGATTGACTCAAAACGTTCCTACAGATCTGCGCGAAAATTGATTGCGTTTTTGATCACTATTAACTGGTCTCAATCATTACCAACGCAATAATCAAGTCTTTTTGACTAGTTTTTTTACCTTTTTGACCGGCAATAACCCGATTATTGAGTGCCTGCCTTCTCTGCTATATCGGGGGCAACCCCAAACGATTGGCTCGTCATTTGAAAAAATCCTAACCAAACCAATTCTATCCTCGACACTATTCTCGACAATATTGTTGTATGTTCTCATGTTTTCTTGGAAGCTAAGGGATGTTGTCGGGTTTTTTGTAATTAAGAAAAAACTTGGTTTCAAGGGAATTGGGGAATTTATTTTTCAGAAGCAGTAATCTACTTGTTACTGGTAAACTGATGTTACTGGTATAGTATAATGCTTCGAAGAAAAGTGATACCTAAAGGGGCCTAAATCTGATTGCTGGTCGTGGGAACAATACAATTCATTGCTTTTATAATTAAAGATGACTCAATAAAGAAATCAAATAATAAAATACCCAATGAAATATGAAAATTGCACTAAGAACAATTTATAGAAGGTACATTGTGTTGAGGAAAGTTGCGTAATATTGCGGATTTCTGTGGAAAATGCCTAATTAAGTTATCACTCGGTGATGACTGCACGAGCGCTGACAAGATTGTGAATAATCTTGGATTCGACATAGTTCCTAAATCCTAACTAGGCCTGACGACGTATCACGAAGGAACGCGACGTAGTTGTCAAAAATCCTGTGCCAAAAAAAGGAAAAAACTCCTGCTGCAAAATCGTCTGTTATTAAGTATCTTATTTTCAATAATTATTTCTATTTACTAGGAAATTGGTTATTGAATCGATTCAAGATGTATTTGTATTGAGTCTGTTCCATAATTAATTTACGCAAAGCAAAATATTTTTTTCACAATTTTTCATTTATACCTAGTAAAAAAATTTTTCGGAATGTCGTTTTTTAATCAAAATTGTTAGAAATCAAAATCTATGAAGTACTAGATGTTTTAAACTCACTGCGGATTTTGGAATGATAGAACCGAAGTTTGTCTATAATATTTTTCCATTTTCCTCAATTTAAATTGGACTGATTAAAAAAAACCTCAAGTAGGGCGATGTGTTTACGTATATCAAAGCGCGGGAGGAAGTACCGTTTATAACTGCCGACCCTGCGACCGTGTAAAAAATCAAACCAGTTCCTTGTACCATTGACCTCCGCTCATCCTGATCGAGATCTCGAACGAGAATTTTAAACTCGACCGACACCCACAACTCGGAGAGCAGAAAGCTAAAACAATCTTGACCTTTTCATTTTGAAATATATTCACGCCTGTTGGGGAAAGTAGGTGGATTTTAACGAGGCAAAAAACGCATGGCAATTGAAAAAATGATTTTGCGCGCGCCTTAAATTTTATGGAGAGTTCGAAAGTTTTCACCCATGCAGTATCATCCCTGGTTCTAAAAAGTCGATAGTTGAAACAGTTGAGAATTTTTTTTGTGCATTGACCACCGAAAAATTATTTTTCATGCTTAAAGAAAGTAAAAGTACTGGCTTTCATTTAAATTTATAGCATGTAGAAATTATTGCCATAAAAAATTTTAATTGGTCACCAATCATGTTTGTTATGCTAACAGCTTGTAATTATTCATAACAGGGATTAGGTACTTAATTATTAATTGGCTCACGGGCTGGTCCAGTGGCTAGGAAACAATGTGTACCATGTCATGGTATTTTGCAATCTCAGTTTTGTCCCAGCACCTCTTTGCTTTCTGAAAGACGCGAAAATGTCATTGTTCGCCCCCGACTTTCGTCCTGTTGGTTGTGATTCGCGTGAGAAAGAATCTTAGAATAGATAGGATCAGGGTTATAATATGATTTTACTTGGAGTACCTTAAGGAGAGATGTCTGACCCCCCCCCTTGGGTCGTTTTGTGAGTCCCGTTGCCCCATCTTGATACTCCAGTTGTTATTTGATCGTGATCTGTGTATACTTTTCCTCTCTTCCGACTCAACTCCGTGCTTTTCCCTTTATGTTCATAAAAAGCCCTATCCCTCCGTTATAAAAGTAGATACCCCTCTCCACTTTTGTGAAGCGATTTCGACTTATTTTTCTGTCACGCACATCTCCCCGTGATATGCAAGCGTTCTGTTCACTCTTTTCTGACACTCCCCTTCTTCTCTGAAGATATTGCGTTCCGTGGCTTGAGTAAGCGCACAAGTGGCAATCCTCACATCCCCTTTGTCTTTTGTTCTGAAACAGACACATCACAATGTCGAGTGTATAACTTAAGCTTCACGCTGAATCATTTCTGAAGAATGGATTTAACCCTGTAAAATGTTTCATTATCATTTTTTTCACGCGAGGAATTAATTCGGTCATTTACCAAATAAAAGATTTTTCACATTAGCAAACATACTTAATTATCCTAAATAGGTAAGTTGAGCATTTTTATGTCGTAAGCGTAATATGCTGTTTTTCACAGTATTTTAGGTACCTACCTATTTCCGTGTCAATGTACTCACGAAAAATCGTATTCGTAGAATAAGGAATATTCGATTGATAAACTGAATTGCCCAATCCACCCTTAGTCCAAATCTACGCACTTATTCACAAAAACTTCGTCACTCCATATTACGTTATCACACATTTGAAGAATTTCGTATTTTCTCAATCTTCGTTTTTCGAATTGCGGAAAGTCTTCGACGTTTTTGAAGTCACTCTCTACAGTTCCTTTTCCTCGAAGGGTCAATAGAAATTTTTCTCATTACAGGAATCCTGGAAAGCCACAGAGGTCCAACTTGTAGACAAAGTTCTCACGCTCGAAAAACGTCTCAGCCTCAATACTGCAAACTCGGCCAAAGAAAAAGAAGAATTAAATGGCCATCTCAAACAAGCTTACGATCTCGTTAAGAAGTTGGAGAGTGAAGCGACTCGTTTAAAGGTTGACGCTTCGCTCATTCTTTTTATTGTGAGGTTATAATGGTGGGCCATTATTATGGCGGTCAGTTTGTGACTCAGAATGACTGTGATGTAGGTTTACAAAAATTTGGCATTTATTTTCACTTCCGTATTTACAGAGTGTATTTGAAGTATTGTAATCGTCTGAAATCGGCAATCGGAATGGAGCTTCAGAAAAAACTTAGTCTTAAAATCTTTCTTTACCTTGCAGAATACGTGGATATTTTTTATGTTTCGATAACTTGACGTATTTTGATTTTAGGCGAGTTTCCCTTAAACAGCATCAAAAGCAATCAAAATATAATCAAATTGTTTGAACAGTTTACGTATCAAAATATGGAAGTATTGTGTGTTTAAATTTATATTTTCTTCAACTATTTTATTTCATATTATTGTAGTATTCATACTTATTTATTCTGTAAAACCTGTATTACAGACCTAAATTGACTGGGGTGAAAACGAACATTAATCAATAACTGTGATTTGTTTGTCTCACACCCTCCATTACCATTTCGGTATTTGATGATTCCAGAATGAAAAAACTCAGCTGCGGGAGAAGAACGACGAATTGGTAGTGGACGTAATGAGGTTGAACTGCGAGTTGGAAGAATATAAAAAAGAGTACAAAAGTTGGAACAAAAACGAAACGGAGAAGTTGGCGCTGATGGAGAGCAATGCCATCATCCAGAGTAAACTTTCCCAGGTCAACACTGAAGTGACTCGAAAGCAAACTGAGGTGATTCCGCAACTTGCGAGCTTTGAATCCATTAGGGAATCGATGTTTCCTTCATTTGTGTGCTCACCGTTCGTGCGATTTTTTACTTTAAAGCAGCTCAAAACGTTTGGATCCGAAGCTTTAAATTTTTTTCCAGATCATTCGTCTGAACGGAGAAATCGGCAGGCTGAGAGGTGAACTGGAAAAAATTCGACTTGGTAGCGTCGTTAATCACAAGAATGATACGACCAACGCGATTTCTCAACTGCAAGCAGCTTTGGCGATGGAGAGGGACAATTGCAACGTTATTACCCGCGAGAGGGACGTGCTCGACAATGAAGTTAAAGATCTTCGGAAACAGGTACGTCCAGATCGAAGATTTTTGGTAGCTCAATTGCGTCTCTTGGAATAATTCTCACATGCCTTCCTAAAAACGTTTCGCGCACTCCTCAAAAGCGTTCGACACTCCTCAAACGTGTTTCAGACATTTTTTGAACGGTTTTCACACACCTTTGAAAGCATTTCACGCACTTCTTGATATTGGTTCATGCCCACCTCAAACGCGTTTCACGCATTCCTCAAAAGCGTTCCATTTCCTCCTCAAACGGGTTCTAGCACCTTTTTCTTGAGCTTGATTTATGGTTTAGGTTGCGCTCTTGGACAACAACGAGGAAGGCGAAGGTAGTACTCCAACGAATAAGAACAACGAGAAAATAATCGCATCTACTAGTCAAATGACGACCGAAATCGAATTGACTCGGTACAAGATTGAATTGGAACAGAACAAGGAAATGCTCAATGATGTACAGGTTTGTAGAATCAATAAATCGCTCCAACACAGCTATGAAACCTCCGGGGCCGATGTTCGTAATTTTGCATACCCCGTTTTACTGCAGAACAAGTACGACCGAGATATCGTCGAGCTGGGACAGCAGATCAAGAAGCTGCAGAAGGAAAACCTCTCTTTGAAGCATTTGCTGAACGACCAGGCCAAACAGCAGCCTCGCAAAGCTCTGGCGAATTCGAAAAAAGAAGACGCCCATCTGTTAGCTACGATCCGCGGCCTCCAGACGGAACTCAACTCGCGGGAAAAGGATATTGCTCGGCTGAATAAAGAATTGCTCGATGCGAGGAAGACAAATCGTCGTTTACAGCAGGAGAGGGAGCGAGTCCTGACCACGTCAACTTCCAAGATGCGAGGTTTGTGCAACGTAATTTACTAGAAGAAAAAAACAGATTTTTTTTTCTGAAAAATTTTGATGTTTTTTTTTTTAATTTTTGAGAAATTAAAAAAAAATAATTTCTAGATATTAATTTTTATTTAATATTTTGCAAACAAAGCTTTTAATAAGAAAGAAATGCTTCCCGATTTTTTTTGATGGCAGGTACCCACCTATCTTTGTGTTTCCACAACTAATTTTCCGAAATCCCAATTTCCGAATCTCACTTCTCGTCAAGGTTAATGTTCCACTATCGACTGTATCTAACAATAGTGGCCCACCAGCGACAGCAATTACAACTCGGAAGCTATTTGGCAACTCGGCTACATCTTCTCGCAACTTCGCAAAGGCTCGCCTGGTGTTCGATTCGGGCATCAAGTCGCTACCTTGGCTGGAGTTTTGCCGCAAAGTGACGTAGGGATTGACGAGGGGAAGCCAACAATCCTTCAATTAAACAACTTCATCCGAGTTGCAAACTAATTTACCTTTCACGCTGAAGCAGCTTCGGATGCCGGTATTGTGAAGTCGGGAGGTTTTTACTCTCTTTTTGCAAAACTCCAGCAAAGAATAGCAGGTCGAACTTTGAACCAATTTGAAAACTATTCTAACTGGACTGCTTGAAATGAATAACGTTTACTAGTTGGTAATAGTCGCTGTTGTTGGCTGATTTTAAAGGTAGCAGACGTGGAATGATTTTTTTGTATTTTCTCAATATGGGTGGGAGCCAAAGCAGAAAATGAGAGAAAGTAGTTTCACTTCTAATACCAAAAAGTGGTACCACGTCTTAAAACAAAAATATATCCCTCATCAGTCCAATTCGACATATTCATCAGTCAAACGCTGATCAAAATCTGTTTTTGTCATTAGGCATTTTCCGATGTTATGGAAGAGAGGTTTCGATAAAATTGAAATTCCGTATTCAACTGAAATTAATTTAATGTCAATTTTTAATTTGTAGGGAGTCAGTATGGAAAAGACTCGGACAGTGTTGCCAATTCGCGTCCCCAGTCGGTTGCGTCAGCTCAGTCAGCCAAGGATTACAATCCCCTCGCGTTTGAAGGTGAATTTTTTGAAAGTACAAAATCATCGATTTTGGACATTTCAAAATTAGTATTGCGCTCGGGTAGTTTGTATTTTCCTAAATTGTTTCTCCGTCTCCAGACAACCAAGAGGCTCTTATGTTCCTGAAAAACGAAAATCGAACTATGCTCGAAGAAATCAAACGATTAGAACAAGATTTGATCAGTCTTCACAACAAGAGAATACAAGACGTGAGTAGTTGAAAAAAATGTTAACTTGTCTTTCATAAAAAAAATCTGTATAATCAAAAAGAAGAGCTGTACCAATTAGCGTGAGAAAGACACCACTTTCACAGGCCTAAAAAAAGTTAAGCGGTGTTGCTCAGAACGGTTTTCGGCAGCTCTTTCGACAGTTTTGATTTTCCATGCGCTTACATGTCGATAAAACTCAAATTTCTCCACTATTCTTTGCAGATGAGCGACTTGCAAGAGCAGCATGATCGTGAAATGAACTCGATCAGGCGTGAGCACGCTGCCAAACATTCATCGTCCACCGTGGCCCATCTGCAAGGCCAACTGTACACTCAGCAAATGGTAATTCACCATTTGAAGCAGCAGATCAAAGAGTAAGCGCCTTCAATCACATTGTTTAACATTCACCTATCTTTTTTGTGGATTGTCTATTTGTTCTTATCGAGGGATGAATGCGTGGCCTGAATCACAAAAATATTTTAGATATTTTCATTTTAGGGCCCCATTTTAGGGGAGGTTATATTAACCTATTCGCCCGAATCTATGAAAATTAAAATTTAATTTCTACGATGACCTATTTTATTTATTTAATAATTTTTTAACGCCATCGTTCTTGCCACCGGCTAATGTACTTTCCGTAGATACGAAGAACGTTACGAGGAGCATTCAATTTTGAAAGCGGAAAGAGATCATTTTGAGAGAGCTCTAATGAAGGCCAAGCAGAAAATAGCTCGTCTCAACGAGTTGGCTTCTCCAGTATGTTTTATTAATTTAACCCGCCGTTTAATCATTCAATATCCCTTTCACTCGCTTTCTTTTCATTGATCCGCTCAATTTTCAGACTTAACAGCTTAGTGGTTTCTCATTATTTCTTTCATAACTCACTTATTGCACTTTGGGGCGTTTATGGTTTCTGTATAATCAACCGTTGAAGCTTGTGACCTTATTGACTGTAAAACATTGGTATCGGCGTTGTCGTAAATTTGTTTTTTAATCTTACTAACTCGACCTTCTACTTTTTCGTCTAACATTGAATAGAGTCTGGAGCACTTGGCGATTGGATTTTCCTAAGGTTCATTCCTGGGTGAACCGCGTATTTAATAGGATGTATTTATCAGTTTATTTCAGTGGAATTGACTATTTCTTTTCTCTCATTTTTGAGTTTTTATTCAAAACACGTTTCACTTCTTCCGTTTTTTTTTGCGTCTATCGTAAGATTCGTGCACATTTTTCTTCACGTTTCAGGAGAACATACAGTACGCCGGCCTCCTTGAGAAGCTGGAATACTTAGAGCGGCGGCACGAAATCCGCGAGGAAAAACTCCAGTCCATAGTTAAGAATTTGATTGCCAAACAAAGGAAAGGAACGTGTAGCGAAAATTGTAGGGACAAAATTATGAACAAAAATAGGGAAATATGCTATTATCGAGCCGAAATGGACAAGATACTAGCGACTCTAGCTGAGTTCAGATGGAACTAGTTTTGTGATTTGACATTCCTATTTTTCCGAATCTCGAGAGCTCTCTTCTATACCAAAGCTAATTTTAAGGCAAGCTTAGAATAATTATGGAATTGATTATCGATCAATTTTAGTCGGCTCATCGCTGCATAGGACATGCGCTATTTTAATAAATTCTCTTTCACTCTAGTGTTGTTTCTTCTATAATTCCTGTTCTTATACGGGCTCGCTACGCAGGAGTTATTAGAAAGTTCTGTTCTTACTTTTGTTTATTCTTATTACTTTAGTTCTTATAGTTTGAGTTTCAGTTCGAGTACCACTTTCAATAATTCGTCCACTTTTAGATTCTGATTGAACAATTTCAGTTCTTAAAGCATCAATTCCACTTTTAGAATTTTAGTAAACCATTAACAGTCCAGGGTACCTTGGAAACCTTTTTTCTTGGGCACAATGGTTAATATTGAATAATAAACCAAAATACTCAGTAAACATTAGAGTAAAATTAATAAAAAAATAAACATTAGAAAAATATAAAAATTTAAATTGAGAATTTTAATAAACTTTAAATATATTGAGTATTTAAATATATTTAAATTATGAAGAAATGAAAAATATTGATTTATTTAAATATCGATTTAAAAAATAAATGTAATAAATTAAAAAAAATAAATTAAATTTATTTTTTTTATTTATTACATTTATTTTTAAATAAATTTTATTTATTTAAATTAAAATTTTATAAAATAAAAACTACATCATGAACTGCTTTTAATTGTTTTATTTATTGATAGTGTTCATGGACTAGCCAGAATTGCTTCCGGTTTTCGAGGGCCATCTCCCAAGAAGGAGTGATTGTGTATGAACATTTCCCCGTCTTGAGTGGGACTTGACCAATTGTCGGACGGTATCAGTTTACCTAACGCTGCAAGTTTGTTCTCCTCCAACCTGCGAGAAGAGGCGAATTTTTCTGTAAATATTACGACCATGATCCTGTGATCCTAAATACAAAAACTATCAAAATTTGATATTTGAATAACATTTAATGTTAATCTGAAGTACAAAAAAAAATTACCGCGTATCTTTTTTCCGTAAATTTGAAACATTAAAATTTACCTTTTGGTGAGGTGAATGTGCGCTACAACCACGCACTCCGGATTGCCGCGCCAGAGTTCCAGGGTAGACATGTGCACTCCTCGGCTGAATGAAAACGTGATGTACCACGGTTTTGGTGCTACCGTTTTGACTACGGCGTCAAGCAGTGCAGTCGCTTCACTTTCCTTCAAACTTCCAGCCAAAAAGCAAATCCCTTGAAGCGACGGCGGTATCTATTTTGGGCGAGCACAAAACGTATTACTTAGGTACGCACTTATTTTGTTTGAAAATATTACAAAATAGCACTTTTAATTAACGTTATACTTCGAAAAGTCACAACCACTCACTGTTCTTCTGAGGACTTCAACCGTGCACTCTGCCATATCTTGGAGTGAGTACGTTTTCGAACATTGCATACCAGGAGTGACGAAATTGATTTTCAAAATGGCCCCTTCTAAATAAACGTTGTGATCCTGCATCGCCTTTACGACGGCTGACAACACAGCTTCAGTCACCTGAATACAACGAGATGTCCGCTCAAATTTAGAAAATAGAAACTTTACGATTTCTTTTGAAGAATTTAATTTTAGAAAATAGATACTTTACGATTTCTTTTGAAGAATTTAATTTGAAAAATAAAAACTTTACGATTTCTTTCGAAGAACTGGGCTCAAAAGGGTTCTAAAGCGTTGTTATTATTTAACCCGCCGAAAATCTACAGACACTGGCTAAACATGATAATTCCTCCTAAAATAAGTAGATGGAATAAAAAAAAACATTTTTTGATATTTTTTCGCACTTATTTTGGGTATGTACTACCCAAGTACTTTTTTTTCTTAACAATGTTTTTTTTTTCAAATTTTATTTCTTTGGTCAAAAAAGCTTAGTGCATTTTTATTTTATTTTTGCACGAAACTTACATAAGTCCGTAACTAAACCATTCTGTAAAAAATAACAAACAATATAGGTAACTATCGGCAAAATAAATTATTCTAACGGTTATCCTGCGATTTTCAGAGTGTCGGGAAGAAAAATACACGATTCCAACTCGCCTTTGAATTCGGTGTTACCATACTCGAGGGATTTATTCAACTTCCGAGTTTCCCTAACCCCGAGGCTTATCTAGTTACATACGCCTGCAAGTAACGAGTTGTTGCCAAGCGAAAAATTCATCGAAATGATATTCGTGATACGAGACTGAAAAATAGGTACGACCGTTAATTTCACGGTACCTGCCTTTCTGCACAGGCTGGCTGTATATAAACCCCACCTTCGGGCCGATAACTCCAATTATTTTAACCTGAAACTTTGGTTATCGCCGAAGGTAACTAATTAACAGCGACTACGATCGCTAAAATGAGCGACAATAATTTTTCACCCTGACAGCCTCGGTCGGACAGTTTTAATTAACCGGGCTCGGTTAATTGGCTCACTTTATCTACTCATCCGATTAGTGGTAAAATTTCCCTATGGTCACCTTTTCCATTCTTCTGAGCGAGTGTTTGCCATCTTGTTCGATATCTGGTTCAATGATGGGTACTAATCTGAAAAACGAAGCGATCGACCTTGTTCCATAATTTTGTAAATAAATCGAAATGTCCTAACCCTCCCGAAATTCACGTGTTTGTGAATAAAACTTAACTAAAAAAGTGACATCCAAAAGTTAGCTGGATTAAAAAAAAACGGATTTAGGTACCTTTTTGTCTGACATATATTGGCGAATCTGGCTAGCGTCAGCGCGTTGCTTTGAATAGCGACGGTCGTCGGAGTCTGTTTTGTGATTCGATAAACGCACCGCCATTTGGCGAAATGGATTCCTGCGTTTTTGAAAGCTTCACACTTGGCAGCAAGATTTTCCAAGCCAACTGTTATAGGCTCGTCGCAGGACCTATGTGCAGGTAAAATTGCGAATGACGAAAAAACGATGTTTCTTCAAAAACAAAACTCGAGGATCAACAAAATTTGTTTATTGAATAAAGAAAATCGGCTCGAACAGCACATTGTTCTTTTCTCCCAAATCAGTTATCCTAAACCTGCAAGACCTATCTTCTATGAAGGCGTGGTATAAGCCTGACTATTGAATAGGAAGAAAATAATTCTCAGGGCCGGGTATTCATTTGAAGCCAGATTTACCCAAAGACGCTTGCACTACATTTTACTTAAGGCATACTTTTATTGCCCACCAAATTGAAAATTTCTTGTAAATTAGTTGATGCAAGCGTCCTTGGATGAATCTCTTCACAAAATTGAATAACCGGCCCTCAAGCTATGATGACCTCGATACCTCGAGTGAAATCGCAAATATCGACTTCATACGGGGGTTTCGGAGATTTATCGATATTTTATGGGGACGCGAGAGAGAAATGTTTATTCCCAAGTAAAAGTTTAGGTTCGATTCAGAGTTCAGCATGACAATGTCTACGTGAAAACCCAATTTCTCTTTGTTGGCTCGCAAATTCTTTATTCCGAACATAAAATAAATACGCCGGCTCCGAGCTGAAGTTTCATGGCGTGGAAAGTTGGCATCGTCACGCTGAACGTAGATACGCTCTACGGATTCGCGGTTTATTCTTCGATCGAAAAAAGATAGGTCGTAACTTTCAGCCTTTGGAACTGAAGGACAGAATCTTGGAATTTCAGTGACACCACTAGAATTTCATTGGGACAATATACGAAATGTATTTCTACCCATGCCGAAGACAACGTTATCCGATTTATGTACAAAACATTAACTATTACGTGAACTGAGATTCTCACAAGGGCTGTACACCTTCGTCAAGTTTGACTCCTGAGACGATCCCTTTGCTCCGTAAATTGGCAATGAAACTTTCCCCGTCGTCGTCGGTCTGCAAAATTGTTTCTGGATGCATAATTACGCCTGACACGTAATCACCCAAGCTGGGAGTGTCGAAAATCAGTTTCCTCCATTGCCTTCGAGCTTCAGACTCGTTCGCTATGCCAACGCACTGGAAAGCAATTTGAGGAGCAGGACGATATTAAACAGCGTCATAACTCCTATCGCCAGGAATCATTTCATGGAAAAAATTTCAAAAAAATGGTGAACGAGAATTCGTCTTGGATTGAATTTGGGTTTTCTCCTCGGAATCACCCAACCAGAATAATGTGATGAAACAATTCGTTTTCAAAAAAGATATTTTTTACTAGCCTGGAACCGTTTCCCCAGCGTGTGGACGGACTCGTCGCAACCCAAGATTCCTTTTCCTGGCCAAAACAAATGTTTGGCGATTTTCCACAGTTCCATTTCCAAATATTCCGGTCTGTTCATCCATTTGGTCGGCTCCATTTTGATGTTATTCAAGAGCGTTTACGTTCGGCTTGGCGATTCTTCAATGAACGAGGGTTAATAGTGAATTATGAGATCAGCAATGAAAACCGGGCGAAGGTGTAAACGTGGTACAACATTTATTATTTTTAACTCAGCCTCAAAAAGTTTTTATGGTCTTCAAAACTGTATTCAATGCACTAATGCTTCAAGATGGGAGCATAATATAGTTTTATATCTCTAAAGATTCAATCATTGTCCCAACGCATCGGAAAAATTTTGCATTATCGATTGTAGCTCTGGCCCCGATGAAAATACTGGGCAAAAATAGGTATTTAGCAATTCTGAAGAGCGAGGCTGACAAGGCCTCAGAACACAGAGTTGCGTACAGGGGCCCAGATGCAGATTTGTGGTGAGGAAGGAAAAAAATTTTTCTTTTCATAATTTGGAAGACAGAGGTCATTAGCCTCCGTTATTTACGGTGGGACCAGGAGCCAGGAGCCTCCCCATACCGCTCATCCCGATTTTGGACCGGTTCCTTGGAGGGTAACGGAGGCTAACGACCGCTATCCTTCAAATTAGGAATAGCTTCCGCTCGGTAGAGTAGCGATGGTCGAAAGGCCAAAATTCGTACTCTACAGTCACTGTAAACAAATTTATTTTTATTTTTCATCCTCATAATTTTTACAATTTTCAGGGCCAGCCTATGCAATGATGGCCAGAGTAGAACACAAGAAACGGGCAAGAATCGATGAAACTTGTCAAACTCGCTCGCATAAACGGCATGCTCATCCGTTTAATGGAATACCAAACTAAACTGTCCAATACTGTTGAAAGGAAATGGCGTCTGCCGGTGGCAAGAAGCCCTTGACCTATGCACGTCAATTCGTTTAACAGAGTGGTGAGCTTTGTGTTGTAGTTTCACGCCGGGTGGCCATACAGCCGTTCGCCGATTAGGAGCCGGCGTATTGGACGGGCAACAAAAAGATGGCCCACCGGTCGTCGTTGAATGACAAGGAATGAAAAGCCCTAAAAAGGTTTCGGCTCGGTCGTTATGAATGTGAATAAGAACGTTTTCATGAATCGCCGCTGCTCTCGAAATACAGCTAAAAGACTGTCAAATGCAATCGTTTCAATTCGGCAATTCGAGGATATCCCAATTTGGGGCTTTTCTCTCTTTCTTGCTACCTAACGGTTGTTTGAGGCGTTTTCACGAATAATATCGTGGCTGAGGTAACGTTGTATTTGGGGAAGCAGCGCGTTTCATTCCGTGGTAGTCTACTTTGTAAAGGCAATAAACCAGCGAGTTTAATGCAATGCAAGGGCAAACTTTTACTCAACATTTTTTGGTTGGAAAGTTTTTGGAGTACGATCCAGAACAGAAGTCATTTTCATTATCCTATTAGGGAGTATAGAGTCCTACAGTCGGGCCAATGATTCAAAAATTGCACAATACATATTTAATGTACTGCCTACTACCTAACCTAACTCGAACAACATTTTTTGGTAATTTCCTTATCCATAAAAACACTTACGTCCGAGTTGGGGGCCTCTATTCGTTTTCCCAGCTGCTTCTGACGAGGTGAATGAAGAAAAGCAAATTGATAAATTTAGTACCTAATTAAGAAGCCAAAAGTTGATAAGAGCATAAAATTTAGGTCCAGAGCTAGAATGTCAAACTATGGCAAACCTGGGTAACGAAGAAACTGGAGCCACTGGATGAGGGCTAGAATAATAGAAATATTTTGAAAATTTTAATTTAATAATCTAGAAATTCGAACGTGAGATGAACGTACGAGGTGCATAATGTGTATCTTTATTACGTTTATACGTATTTTTAAGTTTATATTTTAAAAATTTTGTGGCCTCTTATAAATCGTCTATCTATACCTACCTATCTAGGGTCATAGGTCCTACTATTGGTTAAAATTGCTTTTGCAGTTCCGTAGATCCGAAACTATCGAATCTACAAGCCAAAGTCGTAGGATCAATTTTGTTGGAAATTTGTTGATCTACAAATTATCTAATCGTTTTAGAGGCCGAAAAACGCAATGGGGAGCAATGGTGAAAAATGAAGAAAAAAATGGCGTAGTTATTTGATGATTGCGAAGAAAGCAATTGACTCAAACTACACATGTAAAATTCAAGATGACCGTATTTTTTAGGGTAGACCCAGTAATTTATCTCAATTGACTGGACTAACAAGGCCGCAATTTGAAGAAGGCAACTACCTACTCTGCTACGAGAAGCATTCTAGTTAAATATACCTATTTTTAAAAGCTGGCGTGTGGGGACTCAGGATGGGTTTATTACCAGCAAAAATCCATCAGTGGAACACACATCAGAGCCAATAATTGTATATTGTGAAAGAAAATTGGGCGCACAAAATTGCTCAATGTGTGCTCAATTAGCGCGGGTTTCAATGCAAGGGATTGTGAGGTAACTCTGGATTTTCTCGAAAAAGCATTCGTGACTACTGGGTTAATGGGTTCGGTGCTGTCAGAAAAATGAAAAGAATATTGCGGCAAACATAATGCCCACGTGAGATAGGATGCGACGGATAATGGCAGCTAGTGATACAATTCGGACCCGAAAGGTCGGAGGGCGATTATTTTTCGTGTCAGGATTCAGGAAAAGACGAGTAACTACACGAAACAGACGTGGATTGAACCTATAAAAAATCGCAGTGAAAAGGGTCGATCGAGCAATGTACCTTTGTATGTGTACTATATACGTTTATATATTCAGGATTAGGTAGTGGCTGGCACTGGCTTCGGTCAAGTAACCTCTCTGAGGGGTGGGGGTGGGGGGTGTAGTGGCTTACCTATCCTATCTGCTGTCGTGCTTCACCGACCTTACCTACATCGAAATGGATCGATCATTGCGGCCGGCAATAGTCGACGATAAAACATTGATAAACCCTCAAGTTGACCCAATTCGTTTTCATTGATTTCGACGTTTCGCAGGCATGGCTGATCAGTATCTACAATCGGCAATGCCGCATTTCTGTCGTTGTATAGATCGATTTGACCGACATACAGAGACCTAATTTGACAGAATTGCCGTCGCTATTTAAACTGTATCTACCGGTTTTGAATTTTATCTTTTTATCCTTCACTTATACTGAAATCGTATTCTGATGTACGTAGGTACATTTCTTAAGAGATATATTCAATTTTACTTTCGTAGCAACACTGGTTAAAGGCTTATGTTTAAAATTTAAAAAAATATTATCTTATAAAAAATTTTGAAATTTTCAACAAAAAAAAATTTTTTGGGTAGATTCTGGGTATGTACCTACATAACACAAAATATTGGCAAAAGTACAAGACTCTCCATGACGAAGAATTCCTTGTACGAATGCCTAGGTAAATCACTAATCACAGTAGGGAGTGTTTTAGTTGTTTTGGGTTCTTGGGTTTCAGTTGTTCCATAATGTGTACGTATAGAGTCAACGGTTTACCGACAAACCTCTCAAGCTCCCTTTCGCTGATTTTCCCGCATTATCTGTACATGATGCATTATGCATTATCTGTTCGTGTGCGAAAAATAAAGTATTTCCAGAAAATCGTGTATTATCTTACCTTAAATGTGAGAGCACGAGCAGCTGGTAGCTGAAGATTGTCGTCCGTGTTAAGTAACGCGTCTCACGCTATTTGGCGTGAGTCTCGGACCTTATGCTACATGGGCAGCGATTTCCGACCTTGTTAGAAAAAACGGCGACTTCAATCTGCACGTCTGTCTGTGAGTGGCAAAATATTCCGTAAGTTCCCTCGGCAATTCCGAGGCGAATACTCCATAACGACGGGCCTTATCGGTGGATCTGCAGATTATCCTGGCCTGAAGGCCCTCTTCAGCTGTGCTGTCTGATTTAACGACGTTATCCGCCCTCCTTCAATTTGGTAGCGGCTGCTACAGATATAATCATCGTTTGCAGCCTCCCTCAGTTCGTAACTGGGTTAAGAAGTTGTTGAGGCAGGGCTTGTTACGGAGTTGGATCGATTAGGTTAGGAAACCAGTCAATTAGCGGAGTATTGACCGATGATATCCGTAAGGGAGCGCGGCGTAGCGTCTACGCGGCATTGCTGAGAGCTATTGATAAATAACGTCTACGGTTGAGAGCTTTTGATAAATAACTTTATAATCTATCGGGTTAAGAGTTGAATAAGGGTAAAGTGAAGAGTATAAATGGGAATTAGGGGTTGAGATTCTTCAACTTAAGAGCCTTGTTGCAATGCTAAGAGGCAAAAAAGGTCTTGATCCAAAGATAAGCGTGGATCCAAAAGGCGACTAAAGGGGGTGAAACCGTAAAATAAGCCTGCTTATGCAGGTCGAAAAAATGTGCATATTTTATAAATTTGTAAGCATGACTGTATACCTGCAAGAGGCGTAAAACCCGTATTTCGGCAAAAAAAAGACCTTTTCCCGAAATTCCAAACCAATCAATTTTGCAACGTTGATGCTGATCATGTGTCAATAACGTATACTTTTCCTTATTGGAGAGCGAGAGAGTAAACACAACGTTCTCTTGTTTATTTTACCAGGTATTTGCTCAAGGGCTGACCACTCGCGACGAGAAAGTATCATGGCTGTTGAGGGCCTGCACTTCGACATTACCCATATGGGGCTCGACCCAATTTTCAAAATATCGCATATCAAGCACCAGGAGAGAACAATAGCACCCAGAGTTCGGGCAAATAAAAATATAATAAAAACAAAACGGCGTGTTTGCTCTTGCCTTGAAACAACTGAGCGATTTTTACGATAACGCCGCCTGAACCTTCCGGCAAAAAAATTTGAAATGCGGTTTTTTCATCCTTAGCGCTTGGCTGAAACTGCAAATACGAATTTCGAAAAAAATGAGCTGAAAACACCACCTTTTATGTATGCAATCTGACAGTTTTCTGAAGAGAGAAGCTCCCTAACGTGCAGCCCAACATTATTACAACATTTCATTATCGAAAGCCCAGTAATGTTTTTCAAGCGATAAATTTTTCATGTCCAGATATTTTAACGCAGATTATAAATATTTTTTAAAAGTTGAATTTTAAGTAAACATGTTCAACTAGATTTCTTATAGACAGTGGCAGCACATGCTTATTTTTAAAATTAAAAAACTCAAGCATGCGCTCAACCAATTAATCAAATTCAACTGGTTAAACTAAATAAACCAACGAACAGAGTTTATTCCAAGTTTTTATCATATACCTACCTATATTGTCTATACGTTAATACCTGCAACGATATAGCAATAGCTTTCTCGGGAACTAAATATCTCAAAAGCCCCGTGACTACATGTACGTAAATAAAACCCAAGTTGTAACGGGTTCGAAGTTTCCGGTGACTTCTCAAACTGCGCGTTCGTTTCGGGGAACGGTGAATAATGGACAGCAGCGCGCGCAGGGGCAAAGTTTGCAATACCTACGTTTTTTAACCTCGTTCGATCCGAACGTGAGTCAAGTTTGTTAGGAAAGGGATGTTCGGTAAGTTCTTACCGACCTTCTACTGAAGGACGAAGTTTGAGTCCGTCGGTACAAACGTTGATGCAAAAAAAATGGGAATGAAACCCGAAGCGAAGTTGTACAGAGAGAGTGCGGGGATCAATCATTTTTCGACAATCGAATTTAACTTAACGCCATTAATTTTCCATAAGCGTTATACTAAATCATTTTTGCCAATGATGAAAACTTTTCTGCCTCGTGAGAATTAAAGAAATCGTGTATATCATTACAGCAGCATTATAATATTATCATGTAGTTTAATTACAATGATAAAGCAGTATTGTAAGAACTTAAGAACAGATGATGAATGGTTAGACCGAAAACTAGGTATACCTCCGAGGCGTTAAATTAAACCCTCCAAATCAGGTAATTATTTTGTTCAATTAAAAATAATACACAGAATATCCATTAGGAATGCTTATAAGATATTATCTAGAAAATAAGTTCGGTACTAAAATAAGCAATCAAAATTCTGACTTAACAGGCTTAAGCATAATAGGTACATAATATCATGAGTTTTCGTATGGGCAAACATTTTCCGGTTCTAGGTACTACTTATTTTTGGTATTATTTTATAAGATGGTAATTATGGAAACATGTCAACCCCTTTGTGCGACTGATGATACCGGGGAATATTGTGAATATTAGTTCGCCGTATTCGAGGTCGGGTTTATTTCCAGTGTCACCCCAAACCAACAATGCGCCTTCGGCGACAAAGCTCAGGTCGAGTGGTGCTCGGCGCTTAGCGCCTGCTGGCCGAGATAAGACGAACTTGACCGACCATCGCCGAACATACACGAACGACCCGCGCCGGCAAAGAGCGAATTATTCGAAGGGCTGCGCGCATCAGCCGCTGGGGGCGTCCCGAAACACGCGGCGCTCACGTCTCAGTCTTTGGCCAAGAGTCACGGAAACGGCGCGGACCAAAAAACACGAATTAAAAATACTGTAGAAACTGTAACGATATATAAATTGAACCATTTCATTTCCTAAATGACCATATGTGAGTGAGTGATCCTTTGCCGTCTGTTCACGCCTTTCATACGGAGACATCGAAATCATTTCCGAGGTGAGTTAACCGATTTGAAATCATATTCATGCCCAAACTTAGCTTACTAATACCAAATTGGTCGTATATGATGTACCTAGCTATAGTTATTTCAGCAGAGGCAGATATTAAGGTGCTTATATTATTTTTATTACGTTATATATATTTTGCTTTTAACTATTAAATTCTCTTTATTGAAAGTCCGTAGTATTTTTTAAAAGTTAATTATTTGATGTACCTAATGAATAATTTTATCATTTTTTTCAAAATGCGAGACGATTTTTTAAAGAAATACTTTGGTCTACCTATCAATCTTTTTTCCCCTGAAGCCTCCATATAGGTAGGTACGTGTAACTGTGACTACTCTATCTACCTGAATTCTGCTCTACCATCCACTTAATCCTATCGCTACATTGAAAAATCGAAATGTGCGTGCAAGAAACTGAACCATTGTTTTTCCAATTCTCTTTTTTTCCAAATTTCTTGGAAAGAATTGTTCATCCTGTTTAGGACGATGGGAATTTTGATGACTCACGGCCTCACGGCACCTCTGAAATATTAGGTAGCACTTCAAAGGTTTTCTGTTTAATTTTTACTGGCCACAAATAGGTATGAACCGAATTGAGCGTCCTTGGTCTTGAAATGTTGGTTTCCATTTCGCAAAATAAATCATAGCGTGTTTCTTTTGACGTTTTTGACCATAAGTAAGTTTTTTATCAATTTTTTTCACAATATCAGTGCAGGTTCATCCATATACATCATTATTAGGAAAAAATTCAAATCTACATCGAGTCCGGAGGTTCCTAGACTTCGTAAATTGCTGATTGTTATCGATCAAAAGTCAAAAACAAACAAAATGCCTAAATAATTCGACGTTATGACATTGGTTCTGTCTTTCTTTCTGTCTAAGTGAAGGCTCAACCCGATGGGTTGCTCAAAGACCATATTGGACGTCTACAAACAATAGGAAAACTAATCAACAAATTGCTCCGAAGTTGTTGTTCTTGCCAGCTACGATCAGTGGAAACACGTCGACACGTGGAAAACAACTGTCGTTCGATCTTTCAATTTCCCCATTGTGGCAATGGTTGTATTGTCTCGTGATCATCCGAAAAATCGTCCCATTAATGAAAATCAATGTTTAGTTTAGGTGTATAAATTAAAAATGGAAGATCATTTATCTAGTTTTTCCTGAATAACCACCACACACCATATCGTTGCGTCAATGGTCACGTGTTCATTGAACTGACCCATATCAAGAACTAACCTAGCTCAGATTTGTATGAATCGATGCAAATGTGAAGTGCCTACTTAACCTACTGGAGTACTGAATTTTGTGAATAAAAATAATGGGAAAAGCGAACATTTTGTTATTAAGAGCATTTTTGTAGAGAGAATCCAACGAGGCTCCAGAGAAAAAAATTTGAAAATCGCATCAATTCAAGAAATCTCATTAATTACCTGTTTCAAAACGCAGGGACAATCCTGATTGTATGTTCGGGGCTCTTATTTTTCGAGCATGCTTCACGCATACAAATCAAGGGACGCCAATTAATTTTTCCAACGTTTTACAAATGGAGCACCCTTTCGAGAATATTGAATCGCCAATCGAATGCAGATTTTTAAGTAGAACCGTCGAGATATAATTAGAATTCGTGGCAATTTTACTCGGCAACATCGCGTCCAACCCTTCAACTGATCGTTCGGAAGTCAATTTGTTTTCCCTTCGTTCGCAGACGCGCTGTTTCGAAATGTTTCACTCGTCAATTTACATTTAGAAACTCGCCCGATGGCATTCGTAATAACAACGACCGGTGGCCGAAAACTCCATGTTGTGTTAGCATTTGCAACACAATTTCTGCTCAAAACATTTGACTGTTTGAGCCTTATTTGAGATGGTTCTAGAGACTAGGTATTCCTTCAGAACGAATAATGTTGTCGTTGATCGTGCAAAATCAATCATGAACTCCCTAAATGTTGAAGAGCTTCTCGAAGGGCTGTTGGGGGCGAAAATCATGACGCGTTCGTATGGCTTCTTCAGAAAAACCTGAGGAAAACTTCTTGACGTTCGTTTCATTGAATGAACATGAGATACTCAACCAGTACCTACATGCTCAATTTTGGATGATTCTCACGATCTTATAATTGGGATTATCAAGACCTGGTTTATTGACGAAATTATCTATCCGATATCCAAAGAAGCACACGATCTTCATTAGTAATGGGCCATTACCAATGAAATTTAGGGCAATTTTTCCTGGAACGTGGAACGGATTTTTATATTTTTCCTTGTCGCTAAGCACCCGGAAAAGAGGACATTTTTTAAAAATGGGGCAATTCTCGAATTTCCCTCAATTTTTTGCTGGATTTTTTTGTTAAAATTTTTCCATTATTTTTTCATGTTCGAAAGTTGTGTGAGAAAGCTGTACATAGGGTAAGATCACTGGAAATATAAAGGCCTTCCCATCATTATCCTCATTTTTGTGATTACTCTGAAATTTAAAGGGCTTATGGCCATTTGACTTGAATAATTCAACTGACGTTCAACTGAGACAACGTTGTGAAACAAAAAATACTCCGAATCGAAACAGGAATATCTTATTAACAGGAATATTAGGGGGATTTACCTAATGACCTAAAAAAGAATCGATCTCTTTAATGGAGACAATGTTGAGTGGGAAAACCATGGATGACACAGAAACATTATTATCAACTATACCTAATAAACGCATAATTGCGATATTGCCATGGCATTATTATTCTGCTTTATTTTGGGCAATAAGGTCGAATAATCAAAAAACCATTTGTTCGTAAAAAATCGTGCCGCACGTATCGGCCTTTAGGTTATCGATTAGCATTGCGTAATGTTAGCCTCCGCCAAGGTAACTGGGCCATTGATGCTTTCAAGCCGATGTTTTGCCGCACGTGATATGTAACGGTGATTTACTTTGGAAGGGTCGTTTGTTACCCATGTTGTCGCAGCACTACGACATGTTTGAACACGAATACCCACCAAATTTTACTTTCCCTGTCCATTTACCCAGCGGTATAATACAATTATGGGTTTTTTCCTCTAAAAAATTAGCACTTCTCCGAGTGCCTGATGAAAACCCAAATTTTAGCATGAAACCGATCGTATACCTCACAATGCTTCGATATTTGGGTTAGTAAATACCTATTAAAATTTCGGACAAAACTGACTCTATTTTGAATACTTTGGGGGGCTAGATCAATAACGTCTAAAAGTACAATATGCAAATTTTACAAGCCACCAAAATAAAAGTTTATCAAGTCATAGGATTGAAAATAACATTATTCACGTACTATGCAAGGAGCAGTTGACATTTCTAGGCCTAAAACGGCCGAATGAGTTCACCTTTGTGGCCAGAAGAAAATAAAGCAGAAAACACGAAAAGTTCCATTTTTCAGGCCTAAATTTTCTAAGACCTAAACTTCTACATTTTTAGGCCTAAAACGCCCAAATGCAGATGACATTTTTAGGCCTAAAACGCCCGAATGAGTTCATCTCTGTGGCCAGTAGAAAATAAAGCAGAAAACACTAAAAGTGCCAGTATATCGGAAATTGTTCGGATATTACCTACTGCTTACCATCTTTAAAATTAGGTCGGACTTTTGCGAATACGGGAGTACTTTGTGCCATTCAAGCGCCGACTGGTACCGAAAATAATTTTTCAAATTTTAATATCGCGAAAGGTGGAAAACTGTCAGTGCGAGAGTTTAGATTAATGCTCCCCTCAGCGTGCGGGTTTAATTAAATCACCCGCCTAAATTGCCGACCTGCCACGCAGAACGTGTTACAAATGTGGTTGAATGCGAGGCTTTACTTATTACGTGCTTTTAGTTAATACAGTCGGTTAGACCGTATTATCATCTCTCGTAATACGTTTTTATTATCAATGGAATCTCATTTCATTACCTATGCGGATGACCGCCTATTTGTATAATTCATGGCCACTTTGCTCCCCGAGGAAAAAAGTCATAACATTAAAATTTAATGTTATGTTATTAATTTAACATTTAATGTTAGCCCACACGGACTTCGGACCGGTTTCTTGTGTTGTGTATGAGTAAAAGTTTTTTCTGAAGCTCCGTTCCGATTCTCGATTTAGAACGATCAAGTACAATACTTATATTTACACTGTAAAAATGGAATTAAAAACTCTCGAAGAGGGCCGTTCGGCCGAAAGCACTTGAGCTGGGATGCATAAAAAACGTCAAGAAGAAGCCGTCACCATACTCTCGCCTTCGGCTCAATATGTCAAAAATCAATCGCGACTGAAGTCGGCAACAAAAGTTCCGCCGACTCGTCATCAATCAGCGTCAAATATTGACAAAACTAGGATCATTGATCCCGCCGAATAGACAGCCGGTTAATGAAGCCGGCAAGCGGTAAACGGCTCTGAATAGTTGGCCAAACCGCGTTTGCCGGGTCAATATTGAGCTTTGTTAGACGATAAGTGCCGCAGAGGGAAAGCGAGCGAGAGAAAGCGAAGAGATGGGAAGTGCGGCGAAGACGTTTATCGAAGCGAGCTGACGGATGGTGACGTCACGGCCCTCCTTGAAACTGATTTAGACAGTAGAGCCGCCAGGTCGGCTCGAAGAGCGGCACTGATGTGGGCTCAGGTTCAGGGAGCGGTTCCTTAACCTTAATTTCGAAGATTCACCCCCAAAAATTATAAACTGTTCGTCATGCAAATTCTAAAACACTCCTAAAATCAAAATACGTCAAGTTATCGTAATACAATAAATATCCACGGATTCTGCAAGTTGAAACTCAAATTTTAATTCCTAGATTGCTAGATCATTTTCGTGTTCAGGAAGATAAAAATTTTGAGTAAAAGTAAAAAGCTATCAATTGAAACATTTTATTTGCAAGTCGGGAAATATTTTGGGGAAACAAAATGTTTTTCAAGATTTCAACAATTTTTCCAGACGAACTAAACCTGACCGATTGGCTTGGCTGAAGAATTTAGGCTGTTCCAGAACAAGGTTGATTTTTCCTGATAATTTTTAAGTAAAAATTCGAAATTTGAAAAAGATTTGAATGGATTAAATCATTTGGGAAGAAGCGGAATCAGGAAAAAATGAATGTACCTTTCTGAAAGATCAAGTTAGGTATATCTAGGGCAATGGTATTTTATGAACGAATTTCTCTAGTTGGTTCTCTCTACATACCAGCTGCCTACCTAATTTTTAATAGACAAGGTTTCTGCTTCCTGCCAAACATCTTCTAGATAAAATGAGGAAAAAAATTATCCATATAAATTAAATTAAATGTAAAATCAAATATGATTATTATCACCGAAGAATATGTTTGTTTAGATGAAGCGTTCATTATAATGGCGGACAATCTCAACAGAAGCAGTGAAAAAAGCATTATTCATGTTCGTCCCCTTCGAAATTGTTCATCTTCCCGTGTAGTCACTTCCATAATTGCACATAATCCTTTTATGCGTTTCATATCTTGCGTGACTGAAAATAACTCATAGCCCCTCCTTTCGAGTTTCTCCCTTGCACTATGGCCGTTTATTATCAGTCAGCTGTCTACGGCAGCGTTCTCATTTCTATTCATTTTATGGGGAAGCGAAACTTCTTCATTTTTTACGAGTAACGCAAAAGATAAGGCAGTTAAAAAGTAATGAGCCTCAGTGAGACATTTTTTTCTCTTTTGCCTCCCGTCCTTTTTTTTCATCCTGCTCGTAGTTTATGTGAGCACGTTTAAGGAACGAGCTAATCTCTCGACCTTTTCGACCGTTACAACAAGCATGCTAAAGGAAGTTTAATTAAGCGACATAGCAAAAAAACCCTGTACACCGAGAGTTGACGAAATTTGGCCCCGCGCTGCTGCTCATCAACGTTTTTTAGGCCAGCAGTTGCCCCGTTTATAAGGACCTTCGTGTCCATCAGGAATTTCCCAAGGGATACACCTCGCTCTTTATATATTAATACTCCCTGGCGTGATGCCGTCTTACGAGGACGAAAAAATGGTCCAATGGTAACTTACGTTTGAACCTTGAACAGCTGATTGGGCATCGATCGAAAAACTGGTTCAATTCCTATGTGAATCGAAATTTTGATCGTATTTCTATGCGAATCGAAATTTTGTCAATTTTTACTTCCATATTTACAGAGTAAATGACTTCCATTTGAGAAGTATTGGAATCGTCCTAAAATCGAGAATCGGAACGGAGCTTCAGAAAAAACTTTTTCTTATACACATTTACTCAGAATCACTTCCTGAACAAGTGTCTGTGTGTCCGTCTGTGGTCATTTACAAAAATGGCCATAACTCCCTCATTTCTCAACCTTTTTTCAAATTTCTTGAACTGAAATGTTTGTCTCGGCAAGACCTAACACCCTGTTCAATCGGAATTCGGATAACGCACAGTACTTCCGATATATTTGCATTTTTAGTGTTTTCTATTTTATTTTTTTCCGGCCACAAAAATGAACCGATTTGAGCGTTCTTGGTCTCAAAATCTTTGTTTTACCTTGCAGAATATGTGGATATTTTTTATATTCCAATAATGTATTGTATTTTCATTTTGGGCGAATTTTAAAATTTTAATAGTGAATTTTTTGATATTTTTGGCCTAAACACCCTTAAAAGCAGTCAAAATATGATCAAATTGTGTCACAATTTTACGTTTCAAAATATGGAAGTACTGTGTGTTATCTACGCACCACTGGTTTACACATGTGCATTGTACTGCCGTGCTAAGATGAAGGCTCCTATCTAAGGCATTTTGCCCTATGAAGGCATTTTGGTGTTTTTGGAGTTTTTGGAGAAGTTAGAACTCCCTATCTCTATTGGAAAGGTTCATCAATTCAGTTTATTCATCAAATATCCATTATTCTCCGAATAAAATTGTCCATGGTCACGTTAAAAAGGAAATTCATAGTCAAAATTCCCAAGAAACTACTTATTCGGAGAATAATGTGTACCTATTTGACGGATAAACTGAATCGATGAACAGAACCGCCCTTATTCGGCGAATAATGATAATAAAAAATCGAGGGGGGAAACTCCTTTCAATCTATCCGGGTAATATCTCGGTCAAATGGCCTCGAGATCTAGTGGAAGTGCTGGAGCTGAATTTATCTCTGTCTTCTACCTACTCCGGGGCAGGAGATTTCCTGTGGGTGGCTGATACAAGAAGCAGTTGAGCCTCCCCTCGTTTTCCGTGGATTTCCGCGTATCCGGCCAGAAAATCGAGTCTTGGGTTTTTTCTCGCGATAAAATTCGACTCCACCTCGACTGTTGGGGTGGGTCAGAGAAAAAAGCGACAATTTCTTCAGCTTTGAGGAAGGAAATGGAGATGTGGCCTTTTTGAGATAAAAGTGACCCCATAATTGAGTGGCGGCAACTCAAAAGACATTTCGGGGGAAAGGTTTAATTTATCGATGATACAGGGTGTTCACACTTAAGTTTGCCTCTCTTAAAGGAGTCAATTCTTCAGCTCCTTCGCTGCAATTTTTGTTCAATATAATTTTTTCGTCAGACCAAAGAAAAGCACACTTCTTCCGCGATGAAGATTTTTTGTGGTTTCGACTTAGTTTTAGTGAAACGGGCGTAACCCTATCAAATTTTGAAGTACCTAATTAAAAAAATGAGGATGCCACCTGAAAGCCCGTTGAACTTTCTACAATCTCACGGGTTTTGCAGTTTTCTAACATTTTAACAAGCAAATATTTGGACTAAAGTTGGGAATCGCTCAGCATTCAAAAATAATTCATTACTCATTTAATTTTTTTAACGTGCTTTAAATAGAAGAAAATAGAAAACTCATTTACCGAGTTTCCATAATTCATTCGCCAATATGTCTGAACGTATTTGAACGTTCATGGGATTTCCAATTTATTTCTCCCTCTTATTTTGGTACATTATTTAAAAAATTGATCAATTCTCAACTTTGGCCAAAATATTTCCTTATTTAACTCAACATTGAAAAGTTGCAAATACCGTAAGAATATTGGAAATTTAACGGGCTTTTTAACGGTATCCTCATTTTTGTAATTACTTTGAAACTTGAGGGACTTGTTATTATTTTACTGAAACTAAGTCGAAAACACGAAACCTTCCAAGCTTAAAAGTGCGCTTTTCTTTGGGCTTGCAAAAAAATGTTATAAATCAACAATTCTAGCTAATTAATGAGCTGAAGGAATTAAGTGTGAATACCCCGTGTAGTTTAGTGCATTCTGCTGGACGGAATCATAATATGATTGCAATATTTAGTATTACTAAAACAAAATTAGATATCGGTGTTTTGCAATGACATCGAATCTGCAATAAATACATCGTGATTTTCCTCCAGACATTTTCAATTTGTTCCTATCCTGTTCCTGCTTACAGCTAAACCATAATCGAATCTTGGAATTCGTATTAACATACAGTCCACTTGTGCGGGGACTGCGATATTCCTTACCCGTTGAGACTGGCTTATCAGATGTTAAAGAGGTAAGGGTTGTTTACCCTGGCCCTGCTTGACCGCAGTATATATGCATGCACTTATGCATTTATGTATCCGGGTTAAGGTGGCACTCCTTGCTTCCATCTTCGTATTCGAACGATTGGTATTCGGCTCATGAGACCAGAATCGTATGCCGTGCACGCATGAATAAACAAGCGCAATTCAACCACTGACCCAGGATTCGACATTGGCCAGATTATTCGAGTTGCTGAACGTTTTCTTAATTATTAATATTAATAAATTATTTATAACCAATGGGGTTTGCTATTATTTGAATTTGAAAATTACTCGTTTTTTAATGGTCGAACATCTGTAAAAAATATTTTTCTACCCCAGACCCTTAACAGAAATTACTTAGGATTAGGTACAATTTTAATTTTTACTTCCATATTTACAGAGTAAATGGAAGTATTGTGATCGTCCTAAAATCGAGAATCGGAACGGAGCTTCAGAAAAAACTTTTTCTTATACACATTTACTCAGAATCACTTCCTGAACAAGTGTCTGTGTGTCCGTCTGTCCGTCTGTCTGTCTGTCCGTCTGTGGTCATTTACAAAAATGGCCATAACTCCCTCATTTCTCAACCTTTTTTCAAATTTCTTGAACTGAAATGTTTGTCTCGGCAAGACCTAACACCCTGTTTAATCGGAATTTGTATAACGCACAGTACTTCCGATATATTTGCATTTTTAGTGTTTTCTATTTTATTTTTTTCCGGCCACAAAAATGAACCGATTTGAGCGTTCTTGGTCTTAAAATCTTTGTTTTACCTTGCAGAATATGTGGATATTTTTTATAATCCAATGATGTATTGTATTTTTATTTTGGGCGAATTTTAAAATTTTAATAGTGAATTTTTCGATATTTTTGGCCTAAACACCCTTAAAAGCAGTCAAAATATGATCAAATTGTGTCACAATTTTACGTTTCAAAATATGGAAGTATTGTGTGTTATCTACGCACCACTGGTTTGGAGGATCACCGTGCTTCGAAAGTGCTGGAATAAAAAGCCAAAATGCTTGGGTCTCACTTTTTCACCGAGGGCTTTCGGGGCAGTATCAGCAACATGCACCAAATAACAAGGACTAATTTCCTGTCTACCTTCCACCTCGACATCATCCATATTCGTGTTCCTATTAATAGGAACGATCCGTGATTTATTCACAGGCTCTCATGAATGAGTGAGGAGGACCGGAATATATCTCAATGAACGGAATCCTTCTACACAATGTTCATTATTTTCACGAGCACCAATTACTCGAACGCTTATTTATTTCTCGAGTTGTAAGCATAATGATAAATATGGCAGACCTTTGATACGCGTAAAATATTGTCGGAGAAATATCAAGCGAGTCGGTCTAAAAATAGAGAAAACAGAAAATGTTTATTCGGAACTTCGCCCAACGTTAAAAACTCGAGGATGAAAGTCCGGTATTTTCGGTCGGTCGGTCGGTTTGAGTTACACTGTGATGAACGTTTTCGATATCACACCCACCGAAGCCTACACCAAAAATATTTTTTTGACCATGATTTTGCAAAACATACCTGCTACTGATAAAACTATAAAAGCAATCCCGTCCAAAGAGAAGCTTTGGATTACTATCTACTAATGGCCATGGCGCAGAAAAAGATCAATTTTAGAAAAAAATTTGATAGTGCGAAAAAATAACAAAACATAACGTCAAAATAACGCATGGAAACAAGGCGAAAACGAAAGAACGGAAACTTAAACATTGGTCTGCTAACAGTTTCTGGACTGATATGTATCATTCTAAAAAAACTAAACCCTAATTACAACTAAACTTAGCAAAATATTAAACTCAAACTGGCACAGATAATCAAACTCAAAAGCAAACTGAACCTTGAACTCTAAATGAAACTCGACCTGAAAATGAAACTCAAACTCAAAATGGGATTGATGCACAAATTCAAACTGATATTGTTATTCAAACTGAAACTGAAACTCGAACTGAAAATGAAACTCAAACTCAAACTGATATTGATTCACAAACTCAAACTGATACTGATACTGATATTTATACTGGAACTCGAAGTGAAAATCAAACTCATTTTCTAACTCAAACTGAAAATCGAACTGATTCTCAAACTGAAACTGAAACTCGAACTGATACTCAAACTCGAACTGAAAACCAACTCAAACTGGTTAAGAAACTGAAACTAAATCTCGAATAGCAATTAAAACTCAAACTGACACTGATCAAACTCAAACTCAATCTGAAAATCGATCTGAAACTCAAAGTGAAGATCGAACTGATTCTCAAACTCAAACTGATTCAGAAACTGAAACTCATCTCAAACTCAAACTGAAAATCGAACTGATTTCCAAACTGAAACCGAAAATCGAAATGATTTTCAAACTGAAACTGGAACTCGAACCCTAACTCAAACTGAAAATTAGGCTTGAACTTTAATTTGAAACCAGTGGTGCGTAGATAACACACAATACTTCCATATTTTGGAACGTAAAATTGTGACACAATTTGATCATATTTTGACTGCTTTTAAAGGTGTTTAGGTCAAAAATATCAAAAAATTCACTATTCAAATTTCAAAATTCGCCCAAAATAAAAAACGCCAGTTTTTCGGAACATAAAAAATATCCACATAATATGTGGATATTTTTTATGTTCCGAAAAACTGGCGTTTTTTATTTTGGGCGAATTTTGAAATATTATTCTGAATATATTATATTATTATTGAATATTATTCTGCAAGGTAAAAGAAAGATTTTAAGACCAAGAACGCTCAAATCGGTTCATTTTTGTGACCGGAAAAAAATAAAATAGAAAACACCGCTGGTGCGGTTGGTCCTAAAAGTTGTGGTTTGCTCCAACTTGAGGCATATTGTCAGGGGAATCCGATCAAAAAATGTTAAGGGGACGTGAAAACGCAAGAATTGTCAATCGAAATTTTTAATAAAAATCTTAATAGTGACCAATAAAGACTTATCACTGGTTTTCAACACAATGGACTTTTTTCTACACAATCTGCCTCCTTTCATGCTGAAGGTAATCCTCGAGTGTAGGAGGTGTCACGGTAGATTGGAATTTTTGGCAGTGGTACCTCTTGTGCCCTGAGGGAAAAAGACATTACATAGGAAAATATAGGAAACCGTTTGAGAATATAAGAATTAAAACAGACAAACTAACAAATGTCGATTGAGTAGAAAGTAACGCCTCGCTGCCGTGCGGCGATTCATATTGCATCTATATAGACCATGATCTCACCATGAATTGGAATACCGACGATATGACGGCCGACGACATTCCAAAAAACCGCTCCAACTCTGAGAAGCGATTGGGATACGCCAGTCTTTTAAGCAGTAGGTATAGCGAGGGCGGTCATCCCAGGTACTCTGTACCGTCTGCCAGGAATGTACACATCGTCAGGGATCTGTGAAAACAAAGGCCAATTGAAGAAACGACGTTGGTGTCGGTGTCGCATAGTTGTGGATTCATATTTGAAATCCTTCGGAAGAATAATGAAGCTACAAAGAAAAAGAGGTTTTTAATACGCCAGAAATAGCGGTAGGGATAGGGGGTTCCCCCTGGATTAACGAATCATTTACATTTACACCTGCCTATATAAAATGCAAATCAACACCTTGCGTTACCTATAATTTTATTAATCACACTTACCTCCAAACATCTCTTTAGCCGAGGCAAATCTTCTCGTCGGAATCGAAAATTTTTTAAAATTTCTTCGTCGCTCAGGCGGTCGAATGTGAACGCGTGGTAGCGCCGCCTCAGTGGCACAGGAGGCCGTCTCTCGCCAAGGGCCAAGAAGTACCCTTCTATGGCCGATTCCACTTCTTCCCACGAGACCAAACCGTTCTCATGCAGTTCTTAAAATCTCAAAATTTTTATGTTTAGCTCATGTGAAAAAAATCTTTGGCGATTACAATGGTTTATTACTTATTGAATAATTGAGAAAAAATAATGAAAAATAACTCTTTGTTATTAAAAATGTATTGAAAAATGGTCAAACTTAGAAATTGAATTAAATTAGGTACTTTTAAGTCTTTTAAGGTAATTTAAAAAAATAGATTTTAAATGTTTTTGACCTACTTTCTGTGAGCCCTTAATTGATCGGTTCAAGTATTTTTTAATGTAACAATAACATAACTGCATTGTTGAGAGAGCTACGAAAGCTGGGACAATTATCAGAGCATACCACATACTTACTCATTCAGGAGATGGAATTCCATACGAGCTCCATTCATCTCGTCTCACTTACACGTCTCGTTTAACTCTTTCCAACAAGGTCGCGAGAATGAACTTTCTGAAACAAATGTGGACCCTGGCCAAATATTCGATGTTTTCTTGCCGACAAATGGTACCAGAGATTGCTCGGTGCCATCGTTTACAAAAACAAGCCCTTTCAACTTGAAACTGCCTTATAGTTTTACCTTCTCGAATTGGAGCCGCACCAGTGGTCACCGATAGGCGGTGACAAAATCAAGATTTTCACCCTCCGGCGCCAGACAGTGTGAAATATGACTTGAAGTTGTCGGAAACATTGGAGAATCCCAAAAAGGAGCACCTTGCTTTGACTTTTCCTTATCGCATAATCTGCAATACAAGTATAAATATTATTATAACTAATATTGTTTAAAATAAATACTTTTTATTATTTATTTAAATAAATATTAATTAATACTTTTTAAAAAATAAATATTTTTTATTACCTATTCATTTAAATAAATATTATTTAACAAAAATCAAAAATTTCAAAAAATTGAGGTACTCACACTCATAGGTACTTATACTCATAGTAATATAATATGATGATTTTAATAAACTGACGACCAATCGAACTTACCTGAAGTTCGGTCGAAATTATATGAATCCTCAGCCCGAAGATGTTACGGATAGTTGTAGTATTGTCCATCACTGCAATGACATTGTGTGAAAACAAATAGTGAATTTCCGATCGAGTTACAGCCTAATTTCTGATCGATGGCCGTAACATGATTACGAACAGTGGATATTCAAAGCACAAAAAATTATTCAAGGTAATTTTTGTATTTAATAATTGGCATTTTTTTTAATGAATCGTACTTACCTATTCCCACGACTTAATTGAACGCTCGAACATCAGGAGAAACCCGAGTCACAATAAATCGCGAAGACTTTTCGAGAAACACTTCAGAAATGTCAAGAAAAACTGGACAGGACGCGAGATAATAAAAAACGCGAAATTCTAGTTTATGGGAATGTAACGGGTCGATAAAGTGCCAAAATGTGGGGATCCTTCACTACAATACCTACCTATTTACCTATTTTTCGTTCGTAAGCCATGCATCTCTTCGATTTCAAATGAAAAACTCTTACCTTTGGACCAAACGCAGACAAGTTCGGACATACCTGTAACAAAAAAATGGAAAATCCGTTAAAGCTCCATTTGCTTCAGGGAAGCAAAAATAATAGAAATAGTGTGATATAAATCATAAATTTATCAAAAATGATAAAATTTATCATTTAATGGTAACTTACGTTTGGCCGCGTCGCTCCTCGTTGGCCGATGTCCTCCGGCTGCATACTCCGAGGTGTTGAACTTCTCGAACCACAGAATTTTTCCACAGCACGACACTTTTTTTGTCAAAATAAAACTTGATTTAAGGAGCAAAAATCCATAAAACAGTTCAATTTACGAATTTAAGGGATTTTTGAATTTTTCTAACAACTAGGTTTTACTCAAAGCTTTTGTGTCGAATTGATTTCTATGGTGAAAATTTAAAGCAAAGAAATACCTACCGACTCAATTGTCAAAGGCTCCAGTCAGGAATTGAAACTTTTTGAACTTTGAAGTTTGATCAGATGAACACCAAACCGAAATTTTCAAACCTAACGTAATCACCTACTAATATTGATCAAATGTTTGGAATTGCACTCCCTTGAGAATAAACACGGCACTTGATCACACCTGCAACAAACAAGAAGAAGCATTGCGGTTAGACGTCAAATTTTGAATAAAATCGAGAGAAAGAAATATTGCTTACTACACTGGATAAGCTGTAGACTACAGCGAGGACGAGTTCATAAAAATGTAAGATGAAAATCTCAATCATAAAAAAATCTGAATTTACAAGTTGATTATGAAAACGACAGCCACGAGCATAGGATGAAAGATTTTCGACACTATTCTAGCACTTACTTTCATCGAACCGATGGAATCTTGACTTGTGGCGTTACCAGGGCGGCAGACACAAAGTCCAAAGCGAATCCACCACACAACACAACACAGCGACACAACACAGAACCATTTAAAAATTGTTGTTCCCTCAACCGGCACGAGAAATCGGACGGACGCGAATCGGAACGAGCGAAACGGGACGGTAAGAAAATGAAATGAGTATTTTGCAAAAGATTGTCGGTTATATTCATCGAATCCGAGATTTAGTGGAATTATTATTACGGAATAGTGCTGGCTTAATATCGATAGTATTAATCGATCGGTGCTATCGATAGTTCTGTGTTATCGATAGGTCGACAGAATAATATATTTGAACCTGAAAATTTTTACTCAACCTAAAAAACGAAAAACGCTCTTCAAGTCCCTACTATGATAACCTGAAGTCCTAAAAAATAAAAATAAATCAAGAAGACAGCATTTACGCTGATTAATGGGTCTTAATAATGATGCTGATTAATGATCTTATTAAATTTCCAAATTATTTGGAATCTTTTATTAAAAAAAAGATATTTGTCCTCATTCCGGATCTGGATGACCCAAAAAACCATGCTAGATACCAAATCTTACTATAGATATCAGTACACCGAGCTAGAGACACAATAATTAACTAAGTATTGAACTATTAATTAATAATAAAATAATAGATAGGTTGGCAATAATAATAATAATATAATAGGTATATAATATAAAAAATATAAAAAAATATAATATAAGTAATCATACAATGTATTATCTGTATTATGCCATAATAATATAAAACAATATATACCTAATATAATAATAATGTATAAATAATAATAATAAAATAATCAAATTCTACTTTACAGTTACAGTTGAATGCGAAAAAAGGTAAAATGTTTTGAAACTTGGACGATTACGAAGATTTATTAATACTGAATGATAAACCAAAACTATCACTAGGTCAACGGTAGTCCAAATTAGCGAAGGAGTCAGTGTGAAAAAAGAAATATACCGAAACTATCTTTATTTACCAAGAAATAAAGCAAAACTATCGATAGGTCAACGAAAGTCCAAGAAATTTAGCAAAACCATCTTTATTTACCTTTATTTTTATACTAGCTGTACCCGCCCGGCGATGCCCGTGTCAAAAAATTGTGATTAATTAATTAAGTAATTAGGTAGACTGTCTCTCTCTCTCCCCCCCCCCCACACACACACACACACACAACATTCACCGTCGATAAAAAGAACCAATCTGTTAAAAAATTAGTTTAAATAAGAACAGGTCATTTTTTTAAATTTATAAAAAAACATTTTGAGTTGAGTTCAGTTGAGTTGAGTTGAGTTGAGTTGAGTTGAGTTGAGTTGAGTTGAGGGTTGGGTTGAGGGTTGGGTTGAGGGTTGGGTTGAGGGTTGGGTTGAGGGTTGGGTTGGGTTGGGTTGGGTTGGGTTGTGGGTTGGGTTGGGTTGAGGGTTGGGTTGGGTTGGGTTGAGGGTTGGGTTGGGTTGAGGGTTGGGTTGGGTTGAGGGTTGGGTTGGGTTGGGTTGAGGGTTGGGTTGGGTTGAGGGTTGGGTTGGGTTGGGTTGAGGGTTGGGTTGGGTTGAGGGTTGGGTTGGGTTGAGGGTTGGGTTGGGTTGAGGGTTGGGTTGGGTTGAGGGTTGGGTTGGGTTGAGGGTTGGGTTGGGTTGAGGGTTGGGTTGGGTTGAGGGTTGGGTTGGGTTGAGGGTTGGGTTGGGTTGGGTTGAGGGTTGGGTTGGGTTGAGGGTTGGGTTGGGTTGAGGGTTGGGTTGGGTTGAGGGTTGGGTTGGGTTGAGGGTTGGGTTGGGTTGAGGGTTGGGTTGGGTTGAGGGTTGGGTTGGGTTGGGTAGAGTAGGGTCGGGTGGGTTGGGTTGGGTTGAGGGTTGGGTTGGGTTGAGGGTTGGGTTGGGTTGAGGGTTGGGTTGGGTTGAGGGTTTTTTAGGTATGAGGGTTGGGTTGGGTTGAGGGTTGGGTTGGGTTGAGGGTTGGGTTGGGTTGAGGGTTGGGTTGGGTTGAGGGTTGGGTTGGGTTGAGGGTTGGGTTGGGTTGAGGGTTGGGTTGGGTTGAGGGTTGGGTTGGGTTGAGGGTTGGGTTGGGTTGAGGGTTGGGTTGGGTTGAGGGTTGGGTTGGGTTGAGGGTTGGGTTGGGTTGAGGGTTGGGTTGGGTTGAGGGTTGGGTTGGGTTGAGGGTTGGGTTGGGTTGAGGGTTGGGTTGGGTTGAGGGTTGGGTTGGGTTGAGGGTTGGGTTGGGTTGGGTTGGGTTGGGTTGAGGGTTGGGTTGGGTTGGGTTGGGTTGGGTTGGGTTGGGTTGGGTTGGGTTGGGTTGGGTTGGGTTGAGGGTTGGGTTGGGTTGAGGGTTGGGTTGGGTTGAGGGTTGGGTTGAGGGTTGGGTTGGGTTGGGTTGGGTTGGGTTGGGTTGGGTTGGGTTGGGTTGAGGGTTGGGTTTGGTTGAGGGTTGATTTGGGTTGAGGGTTGGGTTGGGTTGAGGGTTGGGTTAGGTTGGGTTGGGTTGGGTTGGGTAGGGTAGGGTAGGGTAGGGTAGGGTAGGGTGGTTGGGTTGGGTTGGGTTGGGTTGGGTTGGGTTGGGTTGGGTTGGGTTGGGTTGGGTTGGGTTGGGTTGGGTTGGGTTGGGTTGGGTTGGGTTGGGTTGGGTTGGGTTGTGTTGTGTTGTGTTGTGTTGTGTTGTGTTGTGTTGTGTTGAGTCGAGTCGAGTCGAGTCGAGTCGAGTCGAGTTGAGTTGAGTTGAGTTCCCCGTCGATAAAAAGAAACAATCTGTTGAAAAATTAGTTTAAATAAGAACAGGTCATTTTTTTTTTAATTAAAAAAAATTTCAAATTTATCTAATCGAAAATCGAAAATCGGGCTTCGAGATCTGGTGGCCAGCCCCTTTGTGCTTCCGTGTAAAAAATTCCAGGTCCCTGCGTGCGATAGTTTTGGCTGGAGAGCTCGGTCAGACAGACAGACACATTACACTATGTGTAAGTCTTGCTTTTATAATTATAGATTATATTTATAAATATTTATATTATTTATCTTAATTTACCAAAACTATCTTTATTTATCAAAACTTTACCAAAACTATCTTAATTCACCTTTATTTATATTATTTATCTTTGTTACCAACGAAAGTCCAAGAAATTAACCAATACTATCGATAGGTCAACGAAAGTCCAAGAAATTTACCAAGACTATTTTTATTTACCTTTATTTATGTATTTATATTTTATTTATATTTATATTATTTATCTTTATTAATATTATTTATATTTTTTATCAAATTGACCAATCTATCTTTATTTACCTTTATTTATATTATATTTACATTTATATAATTTATCTTTATTAACAACAAAAGTCCAAGAAATTTACCAAAACTATCTTTTCTTACCAAGAAATAAACCAGTCGGAGTAGGAAGAAATTTTCGGATAATGAGAAATAATCGTGAGAGTACCTACCTACGGAAAATTTTAAAATTATTTAAAACTTGGGCGATTACAAAGATTTGTTATTGAATAACAAACACAAACTATCGACAGTATCGATTAGCGAGGGCACAATTCAATTTACACGGCCCCGCTCCCTGGGCACTGAATTACCCGCAGTACTTCCGATAAATTAGCGTTTTCAATTTTATTCTTTTCCTGAACACAAAATTGAACCGATTTCAGCGTTCCTAGTCTTAAAATCTTCGGTTTAGACTGCAGAATACGTTGGTATTTTTCATGTTCCGATAACGTTTCCTATTTTTAGGCGAGTTTTAAAATTTCATTATGAGTCCTGGTATTTCTGAGCCATAAAGCCTCCAAAGTAGTAAAAATGTGATACAATCGTGTCGAAAATTTGCGAATCATAATATGGAAGTATTGTGTGTACCACTGGTTTGAGTGAAGGTTCTCGATAATTCAATTACCGATTATTTCGGTCATTTCTGCGTGAAAGCAAGTGAGTTCGGCATAGTGCGGGCTTAATATCGATAATAAGTTGAGAAAAATGCCATGGTTTTCGCCCGTTAACCGAATTTATCCCGAATTTTACAGAATTTTTCCGATTTTATCGGAGAGAGGGTCGGAGCTAGTTAGGGCATGTCGCTCTAGTCTCATAGCTTAATATGTACTTTGGTACACGGCGGTCATTGCCTCGCCGCCTCGAGCGGACTGGATCCAGCGTGTTGAGGGCGTTGGGTCCATCGCGTTCGCCTCGGGTTCAGAGTGTGTTGGACTAGCACGCCGGGCTTAGCCAGGAATTGCCTTGCACGCTCATGAGGGTGCATAGCGCTGCGTCTACGGAAAAAATAGTCGGCGGCGCATCGCCGCGTAGACGCAGCGCCGCGCTCCCGGATTTCGCCAGTGGAGCGGGGCCGTGTAAATTGAATTGTGCCCTCGCTAATCGATACTGTCGATAGTTTGTGTTTGTTATTCAATAACAAATCTTTGTAATCGCCCAAGTTTTAAATAATTTTAAAATTTTCCGTAGGTAGGTACTCTCACGATTATTTCTCATTATCCGAAAATTTCTTCCTACTCCGACTGGTTTATTTCTTGGTAAGAAAAGATAGTTTTGGTAAATTTCTTGGACTTTTGTTGTTAATAAAGATAAATTATATAAATGTAAATATAATATAAATAAAGGTAAATAAAGATAGATTGGTCAATTTGATAAAAAATATAAATAATATTAATAAAGATAAATAATATAAATATAAATAAAATATAAATACATAAATAAAGGTAAATAAAGATAGTCTTGGTAAATTTCTTGGACTTTCGTTGACCTATCGATAGTATTGGTTAATTTCTTGGACTTTCGTTGGTAACAAAGATAAATAATATAAATAAAGGTGAATTAAGATAGTTTTGGTAAAGTTTTGATAAATAAGGATAGTTTTGGTAAATTAAGATAAATAATATAAATATTTATAAATATAATCTATAATTATAAAAGCAAGACTTACACATGTAATGTAATGTGTCTGTCTGTCTGACCGAGCTCTCCAGCCAAAACTATCGCACGCAGGGACCTGGAATTTTTTACACGGAAGCACGAAGGGGCTGGCCACCAGATCTCGAAGCCCGATTTTCGATTTTTAAATTAGATAAATTTGAAATTTTTTTTTTAATTTAAAAAAATGACCTGTTCTTATTTAAACTAATTTTTCAACAGATTGTTTCTTTTTATCGACGGGGAACTCAACTCAACTCAACTCAACTCAACTCAACTCGGGTTGGGTTGGGATGGGTTGGGTTGGGTTGGGTAGGGTTGGGCTGGGTTGGGTAGGGTAGGGTAGGGTAGGGTAGGGTAGGGTTGGGTTGAGGGTTGGGTTGGGTTGAGGGTTGGGTTGGGTTGAGGGTTGGGTTGGGTTGAGGGTTGGGTTGGGTTGAGGGTTGGGTTGGGTTGAGGGTTGGGTTGGGTTGAGGGTTGGGTTGGGTTGAGGGTTGGGTTGGGTTGAGGGTTGGGTTGGGTTGAGGGTTGGGTTGGGTTGAGGGTTGGGTTGGGTTGAGGGTTGGGTTGGGTTGAGGGTTGGGTTGGGTTGAGGGTTGGGTTGGGTTGAGGGTTGGGTTGGGTTGAGGGTTGGGTTGGGTTGAGGGTTGGGTTGGGTTGAGGGTTGGGTTGGGTTGAGGGTTGGGTTGGGTTGGGTTGGGTTGAGGGTTGGGTTGGGTTGAGGGTTGGGTTGGGTTGAGGGTTGGGTTGGGTTGAGGGTTGGGTTGGGTTGAGGGTTGGGTTGGGTTGAGGGTTGGGTTGGGTTGAGGGTTGGGTTGGGTTGGGTTGGGTTGGGTTGGGTTGAGGGTTGGGTTGGGTTGAGGGTTGGGTTGGGTTGAGGGTTGGGTTGGGTTGAGGGTTGGGTTGGGTTGAGGGTTGGGTTGGGTTGAGGGTTGGGTTGGGTTGAGGGTTGGGTTGGGTTGAGGGTTGGGTTGGGTTGGGTTGGGTTGGGTTGAGGGTTGGGTTGGGTTGAGGGTTGGGTTGGGTTGAGGGTTGGGTTGGGTTGGGTTGGGTTGGGTTGGGTTGGGTTGGGTTGGGTTGGGTTGGGTTGTGTTGTGTTGTGTTGTGTTGTGTTGTGTTGTGTTGAGTTGAGTTGAGTTGAGTTGAGTTGTGTTGAGTTCCCCGTCGATAAAAAGAAACAATCTGTTGAAAAATTAGTTTAAATAAGAACAGGTCATTTTTTTTAAATTAAAAAAAAATTCAAATTTATCTAATTTAAAAATCGAAAATCGGGCTTCGAGGTCTGGTGGCCAGCCCCTTTGTGCTTCCGTGTAAAAAATTCCAGGTCCCTGCGTGCGATAGATTTGGCTGGAGAGCTCGGTCAGACAGACAGACACATTACACTATGACATAGTGATAAATAATAAATTATATAAATATAATATAATAATATATATGTATATGTATATTATAATTTATTATAATTTATATTATATATTATAATAATATAATATAAATAAGATATATTTATTTTATATATAATTTATATTATAATTTATTATAATATATATTATATATTATAATAATATAATATAAATAAGATAAATAATATAAATATTTATAAATATAATCTATCATAATAAAAGCAAGACTTACACATTGTGTAAGTCTTGCTTTTATTATTATAGATTATATTCATAAATATTTATATTATTTATCTTAATTTACCAAAACTATCTTTATTTATCAAAACTTTACCAAAACTATCTTAATTCACCTTTATTTATATTATTTATCTTTATTTACCAACGAAAGTCCAAGAAATTTACCAAAACTATTTTTATTTACCTTTATATTTTATATTTATATTTATTTTATTTTTATATTTTATATATATATTTGTATTTATATTTTATTTATATTTATATTATTTATCTTTATTAATATTATTTATATTTTTTATCAAATTGACCAATCTATCTTTATTTACCTTTATTTATATTATATTTACATTTATATAATTTATCTTTATTAACAACAAAAGTCCAAGAAATTTACCAAAACTATCTTTTCTTACCAAGAAATAAACCAGTCGGAGTAGGAAGAAATTTTCGGATAATGAGAAATAATCGTGAGAGTACCTACCTACGGAAAATTTTAAAATTATTTAAAACTTGGGCGATTACAAAGATTTGTTATTGAATAACAAACACAAACTATCGACAGTATCGAATAGCGAGGGCACAATTCAATTTACACGGCCCCGCTCCACTGGCGAAATCCGGGAGCGCGGCGCTGCGTCTACGCGGCGATGCGCCGCCGACTATTTTTTCATCATTTTTTTTAAGCCCGGCGTGCTAGTCCAACACACTCTGAACCCGAGGCGAACGCGATGGACCCAACGCCCTCAACACGCTGGATCCAGTCCGCTCGAGGCGGCGAGGCAATGACCGCCGTGTACCAAAGTACATATTAAGCTATGAGACTAGAGCGACATGCCCTAACTAGCTCCGACCCTCTCTCCGATAAAATCGGAAAAATTCTGTAAAATTCGGGATAAATTCGGTTAACGGGCGAAAACCATGGCATTTTTCTCAACTTATTATCGATATTAAGCCCGCACTATGCCGAACTCACTTGCTTTCACGCAGAAATGACCGAAATAATCGGTAATTGAATTATCGAGAACCTTCACTCAAACCAGTGGTACACACAATACTTCCATATTATGATTCGCAAATTTTCGACACGATTGTATCACATTTTTACTACTTTGGAGGCTTTATGGCTCAGAAATACCAGGACTCATAATGAAATTTTAAAACTCGCCTAAAAATAGGAAACGTTATCGGAACATGAAAAATACCAACGTATTCTGCAGTCTAAACCGAAGATTTTAAGACTAGGAACGCTGAAATCGGTTCAATTTTGTGTTCAGGAAAAAAATAAAATTGAAAACGCTAAAAGTGCTAATTTATCGGAAGTACTGCGGGTAATTCATTCCTATCCTAGGGGGGCGAAAAGGAAAATTTACTTACGCGAGCGCGACGCGACCGACCCGGAGGGAAGACGGCGGAAGACTGAGGCCGCGAACAGGCGATTCGCACTAGCAGGATAGCCGAACATGGAATTACACGAACGAACATGCGCGCGGGTCGTAGATTCTCGAAATCGTAGCGCCTACGGCTTGCTGAGCCGTGCCGGGCGGCTGGTCTGCTGGTTGCCCGGCTCGGTACCGCCCGGCTCGGGTTCCGGCAGCGCGGCGCGTCTCCATGGCGGGAGAGTCGGCTCTCGACCAAATTGGTCGAGCAACATTGGTCGATTGGTCGATTGGAACATTGAATGTTCAAACGGAAACATTTTTGTGTTTTCCTGCGTTAAGTTGTCTTTTAAGGCGTGTAAATTGTATTTTAGATACTAGTTAAAATTGTCTTTTAACAAAAAAAAAGTCGCTGCGTGGGCGAAAAAATAAAAATACAAAAAAATTAAATACCTACTTCGTTTATACAATAAGTTTTGAAATCAGCGAGTGTCTTCAATTCACCAAGTCTTTTCATCTGTTTTCACCATTTTTTTTTCGTTTGTAAAGCCTACAAAAAATCGAGATTAAAAAAATTATATTCTCGCAGCATGTTCTAGTTACAGGAAACCAGAAGTCCGTTTTCGAAGTTGTAAGGCATTTTGTCAATTGTGGGGTTAAATTCAGGTTAATCGAAAATTTCAAAACCGTTTTTACACCTATATTTACAGGGTAAATGCTAGAATTTTGATCGTCGTAAAATCGGATTGGAACTTCAAAGAAAATTTTCTCTTACACTTTTACTGAGAATACTTCGCGAACTGTGGTATTTTACAACCAGTGGTGCGTAGATAACACACAATACTTCCATATTTTGAAACGTAAAATTGAGACACAATTTGATCATATTTTGACTGCTTTTGAGGGTGTTTAGGTCAAAAATATCAAAAAATTTACTATTTAAATTTTAAAATTTGCCCAAAATAAAAATACACCACATTATCGGAATACAAAAAATATCCACATATTCTGCAAGGTAAAACAAAGATTTTAAGACCAAGAACGCTTAAATCGGTTCATTTTTGTGGCCGGAAAAAAATAGAATAGAAAACACTAAAAATGCAAATATATCGGAAGTACTGTGCGTTATCCAAATTTCGATTAAACAGGGTGTTAGGTCTTGCCGAGACAAACATTTCAGTTCAAGAAATTTGAAAAAAGGTTGAGAATTGAGGGAGTTATGGTCATTTTTGTAAATGACCACAGACGGACAGACGGACGGACGGACAGACGGACTAACGGACGCACAGACACACGGACACACAGACACATGTTCATGAAGTGATTCTGAGTAAATGTGTATAAGAAAAAGTTTTTTCTGAAGCTCCGTTCAGATTCTCGATTTTAGGACGATCACAATACTTCCATTTACTCTGTAAATATGGAAGTAAAAACTGGAAATGAAACGCAAGCTGAAAATGAAACTCAAAGTAAAACTCCAACTGAAAATGGAACTCAAACTTAAACTCCCATTAAAACTGACACTCAAACTGAAACTGATATTCAAACTGAACTGAAACTAAATCTCGAACTCTTATTTGTTTTTAGATTATGTATCGGTATCCGTTTGAGATTGAGTTTCAGTTTGAGTTGGAGATTGAATTTCAGTTATAGTTTGAGTTTACCTTTTTCTGACCTTTCAGTTAGAGTGTGTTTCAGTGAGGGATACAGTCCTTCTTCATTTTATAGCTGATAGGAACACTCGGTTTAGATTTGGATTTCGACTTCGATTTGGATTTGGATTTCTGAGTAAAAACAGAACTCACATATTGAAGAGGAATGAAAAATAAAAATACCACGACAAGCCAGTTTCTAGGGATGGCGAATTCATCGAAGGTTGGCATAATTTTGAAAGGAAGGCGAAGCCTCTCTGTATTTTACAATCGGGTACGCCATGAAGGGTTTGACAGTCACGCTAGACTTAAAGAACCTCAATCCCCGAAGTGTGGGCGTCTCTGTAATTTCTACATTTCCATGCTGATATTACGAAATCTTGATTAGGTTTTCCGCTTGATTTTTGACTCGACGTTTGAGGAAATTGGGAATATATCCGCCAAAGGTCACGAATCTGTTGTCTCGGGGTAAATAAAGCGAACGGCTTGGTTATAATTCATAATTATATCGACCCCGACCCCGGATTCAGTCACATGGAAAGAAGAATTTCCTCGTTAGCATACAGAAGTGCTGGTTTCCAGGAGACTTTTTGCTTTGTCGTAATTCCTAACTTCCGCCATAATTTTTAATTTTCCTCAAGAGATAGAAATTTTTCATTTCCTCTTATCGCTATAAAAATATGACTTTTCTGAGAAACGGCGTTGCGGTGGGACCAAGAAGCTCAAACTCTTCGTATCCTCGCCTAAATTCGAACCGGTTTCTTGGATTGCAGCCCTACGTGTTGGTCCAAAGACCAGAATAACCAATCAGCACTGAAAAATAAATAAGAGGGTAAACTCATGCCTGCGTTGGGCCCTTCAAATCGAATTGTGTAGGCACATACGCGTTCAAGGTCGACTATTAACCCTGTTGCTCTTATCCCGGTCCGGGTCAGAATGAATAAACATTTTAACGCATGTTAACGCACTAGATTACGTACTGCTGATAACGATGGCGTGGCGTACAATTTTCCTCATGAGAAATACCCTCTGTGCTCCATGCACGAATAAATCGCATGACAGTTAAAAGCTAAGGGCGACTTTGACCTAAAACCTAACCTTTTGGAACAGGGCCCAACAACACTTTTTCCAGTCACGACATGCGACGGTCAGGCAACTGGGGGGGGGGGGGGGGAGGGCTGGAGACAAATTTTGACAACCTAACGGGTTAAAGCACTGCGGCCTTGGCAAACTTTGTCCTTTTGAGCGTGTGACCAACGAAATTCTCAACTTTGTGCGCAGCCGTCCGGTCCTTTCACAAGTTTGTATAGTTTACCAAAACCTGAGGTGTTAAATGAGGGCGGAATTTGTAGGTAACTGTTTGGAAAACAGTCGACACATTTCGTCAAACCGTGGATTTTGTGGTTATAAGTATGACACTCTTCAACCTAAGACCACCCTTATCAAACTTTTCAAATCCAATTTATACCATTTCCAAGTCGAATGGAGAATTTCCCAAATCCAACTGAGAATTTTCTGAAATAATTGGAGAATTTAGAAAATTAGAATCAGAAAATTCTCGTAGAGTTTTCTGAAATAATTGGAGAATTTCCCAAATTTCAGAATTGTCGCAATTGGTCGCTTCAGAAAATTCTCGTTTCGACTTGGAAACTCTTCGATCCTGGTTAATTTTGTGCTTTGATAATGAAGTAACCTTGGATTTTTTTATGTGGAAAACCTTAGGTAGGTTCTTTGGGGTTAGAAAGAAATGTTCTGACTATTTCCGACCCTTGCCTTGAGGGCGGCGGGGCTCGCCCGAGACAACATCGGTTATCAATCAAAAACCCAATGTCTGAAACCGCGGCTTACTTTTTTTATACGTAATTAGAGTTTCCTAAAAAACCACACTAACTTACTAATTGGACATTTTTAAAACTTGCGTCATTCGTTTTGGAACTTATTCATTTTGGACTGATACTGTGCAGAATTTTCTTATTAGTTTACGGTCGATGTTACTCCCAATATACTGAATCTAAATTTGCAGTACTGTTTGAACAGTCTTTTCCCATAGAACGAGATTAATGCTATTGTCGGGTCGCTTGGCTGTCATAAAACCCCGTTTACCCGGTAATTTTAAGCCCGATAAGTATTATAGCCCTGAGTCAACTGTGGAAGATGACTCTGTCTCGCCAGACTATGTGTGTCAACATCGGTCGTGAAAACAATGTTTGCGTATTATTTTTAAACTTGGTATTCATCATATGTAGTCCATTTTTTAATATAGCCAAATAAAGAGGTCATACACATAGTTGCTAGTTGCAACTTCGAGATCAAAGTAAACTTTGAGTTTAAACTCAACTTCGAGTTCAAACTCAACTTCGAGATCAAAGTCAACTTCGAGATCAAAGTCAACTTCGAGATCAAAGTCAACTTCGAGATCAAAGTCAACATCGAGTTCAAACTCAACTTCGAGATCAAACTCAACTTCGAGATCAAAGTTAACTTTGAGTTCAAACTCAACTTCGAGTTCAAAATCAACTTCGAGTTCAAAGTCAACTTCGAGATCAAACTCAACTTCGAGATCAAAGTCAACTTCGAGTTCAAAGTCAACTTCGAGTTCAAACTCAACTTCGAGATCAAAGTCAACTTCGAGTTCAAAGTCAACTTCGAGATCAAACTCAACTTCGAGATCAAAGTCAACTTCGAGATCAAAGTCAACTTCGAGATCAAACTCAACTTCGAGATCAAAATCAACTTCGAGATCAAAGTCAACTTCGAGATCAAAGTCAACTTCTAGTTCAAAATGAACTTCGAGATCAAAGTCAACTTCGAGTTCAAACTCAACTTCGAGATCAAAGTCAACTTCGAGTTCAAAGTCAACTTCGAGATCAAACTCAACTTCGAGATCAAAGTCAACTTCGAGTTCAAAGTCAACTTCGAGATCAAACTCAACTTCGAGATCAAAGTCAACTTCGAGTTCAAAGTCAACTTCGAGATCAAACTCAACTTCGAGATCAAAGTCAACTTCGAGTTCAAAGTCAACTTCGAGATCAAAGTCAACTTCGAGATCAAATTCAACTTCGAGATCAAAGTCAACTTCGAGATCAAATTCAACTTCGAGTTCAAACTCAACTTCGAGATCAAAGTCAACTTCGAGATCAAACTCAACTTCGAGATCAAACTCAACTTCGAGATCAAAGTCAACTTCGAGTTCAAACTCAACTTCGAGATCAAAGTCAACTTCGAGATCAAACTCAACTTCGAGATCAAAGTCAACTTCGAGTTCAAACTCAACTTCGAGATCAAAGTCAACTTCGAGATCAAAGTCAACTTCGAGATCAAAGTCAACTTCGAGATCAAAGTCAACTTCGAGATCAAATTCAACTTCGAGATCAAAGTCAACTTCGAGATCAAAGTCAACTTCGAGATCAAACTCAACTTCGAGATCAAAGTCAACTTCGAGTTCAAACTCAACTTCGAGATCAAAGTCAACTTCGAGATCAAAATCAACTTCGAGATCAAAATCAACTTCGAGATCAAAGTCAACTTCGAGATCAAACTCAACTTCGAGATCAAAGTCAACTTCGAGATCAAAGTCAACTTCGAGATCAAAGTCAACTTCGAGATCAAATTCAACTTCGAGATCAAAGTCAACTTCGAGATCAAACTCAACTTCGAGATCAAACTCAACTTCGAGTTCAAAGTCAACTTCGAGATCAAACTCAACTTCGAGATCAAAGTCAACTTCGAGATCAAACTCAACTTCGAGATCAAAGTCAACTTCGAGATCAAACTCAACTTCGAGATCAAAGTCAACTTCGAGATCAAACTCAACTTCGAGATCAAACTCAACTTCGAGATCAAAGTCAACTTCGAGTTCAACTCAACTTCGAGATCAAACTCAACTTCGAGATCAAAATCAACTTCGAGATCAAACTCAACTTCGAGATCAAACTCAACTTCGAGATCAAAGTCAACTTCGAGATCAAAGTCAACTTCGAGTTCAAACTCAACTTCGAGATCAAAGTCAACTTCGAGATCAAACTCAACTTCGAGATCAAACTCAACTTCGAGTTCAAAGTCAACTTCGAGATCAAAGTCAACTTCGAGATCAAAATCAACTTCGAGATCAAAGTCAACTTCGAGTTCAAACTCAACTTCGAGATCAAATTCAACTTCGAGATCAAAGTCAACTTCGAGATCAAAGTCAACTTCGAGATCAAACTCAACTTCGAGATCAAAGTCAACTTCGAGATCAAAGTCAACTTCGAGTTCAAACTCAACTTCGAGATCAAAGTCAACTTCGAGATCAAAGTCAACTTCGAGATCAAAGTCAACTTCGAGTTCAAAATCAACTTCGAGATCAAACTCAACTTCGAGATCAAAATCAACTTCGAGATCAAAATCAACTTCGAGATCAAACTCAACTTCGAGATCAAACTCAACTTCGAGATCAAAGTCAACTTCGAGATCAAAGTCAACTTCGAGATCAAAGTCAACTTCGAGATCAAAGTCAACTTCGAGATCAAACTCAACTTCGAGATCAAACTCAACTTCGAGTTCAAAGTCAACTTCGAGATCAAAGTCAACTTCGAGATCAAAGTCAACTTCGAGATCAAACTCAACTTCGAGATCAAAGTCAACTTCGAGATCAAACTCAACTTCGAGATCAAAGTCAACTTCGAGTTCAAACTCAACTTCGAGATCAAAGTCAACTTCGAGATCAAACTCAACTTCGAGATCAAACTCAACTTCGAGATCAAAGTCAACTTCGAGTTCAAACTCAACTTCGAGATCAAAGTCAACTTCGAGATCAAACTCAACTTCGAGATCAAACTCAACTTCGAGTTCAAATTCAACTTCGAGATCAAACTCAACTTCGAGATCAAACTCAACTTCGAGATCAAAATCAACTTCGAGATCAAAGTCAACTTCGAGTTCAAACTCAACTTCGAGATCAAAGTCAACTTCGAGATCAAAGTCAACTTCGAGTCAAACTCAACTTCGAGATCAAACTCACCTTCGAGATCAAAGTCAACTTCGAGTTCAAAATTAACTTCTAGATCAAACTCAACTTCGAGATCAAAGTCAACTTCGAGATCAAAGTCAACTTCGAGTTTAAACTCAACTTCGAGATCAAAGTCAACTTCGAGTTCAAACTCAACTTCGAGATCAAAGCTGATTATGATCTCGAAGTTAACTTTGATCTCGAAGTTGATTTTGATCTCGAAGTTGACTTTGATCTCGAAGTTGACTTTGATGTCGAAGTTGACTTTGATGTCGAAGTTGAACTTGATCTCGAAGTTGAGTTTGATCTCGGAGTTGAATTTGATCTGAAGTTGAGTTTGAACTCGAAGTTAACTTTGATCTCGAAGTTGACTTCGATCTCGAAGTTGACTTTGACCTCGAAGTTGACTTTGAACTAGAAGTTTACTTTGATCTCGAAGCTGATTTTGATCTCGAAGTTGAGTTTGATCTTGGAGATCAAAGTCAACTTCTATTTCAAAGTCAACTTCGAGATCAAAGTCAACTTGGAGTTCAAAGTCAACTTCGAGTGCGTAGATTTAGATCGAAAATCGAGACCCTCGTACCGTACTGTTTGGTGGAATTGGCCGAGTTCTCCATTGATATTGATACCACAATACAGGATTCAGTCAGGAGTTCCGAGGGGGACAGATAAACTCGCGTTCGTGATCCGACTTGTGATTGTTCGTGGTCCTTGGAACTCGTTGCATTTACATCGGCTGCTTTGCACGAGCCTTGGCCATCTAATTCACTTAAGGTCAACTACGGTTGTTGAATTACGCGGCCATTGCGGCCAGTAACCGGAGAATCTGCTCCGCCTTGAAGGACGAGGGTCGTCCTCTTTCTCGCGCACTATAATCACAGAACAAGGATGGCCGAATCTTTGAAAACTGAAGCCAGATAATTTTTATTTATTTTCGCGAAAAGAGTCATATGTTATCCTCCGCTTTTATTAGGTTATTTTGTCTTCCTCCCTCGAGTTTTGCCTGATTTTCTTTTCAACCCAATACTGAACATTTTGAATACTCCTAGGTATGTTGAACTAACTTGATATTCTGTGCTGGGGCTGAATGCTTGGTGATTTTGAAAAAATTATGAATTTTTGCCTGTTGTGATTGAAAAAAAATTACGTACCTATCAATTATTTATTTATTTTAATGTAAATTCCTACCCGTTTTCCATGATGCCTTTCGATTCAAGCAAATATCGATATGGGCTCTCTCGATTTGCCCTACCCGATTCGACAATGGCAGAATTGTGTACGGCCAAGTCGTCATGGCAACGGGCAGCGCGCGACGGAAGGGAGCGCATTAATTATGCAGACGACTCCGGCTCTGAAGGCCCCACGTGCGCTTTGCACCGCGGACCACCTAGGCGTAGGCGGGTCCCACTGGAACGCCCGCTCGGCTCTTGGCGTCCCATTGCGTGTTTTATGCTTCACACCTAGCCAAGCAAGGCCAGATGAGTGAACACGTATTGGGAGTACTTTTGTGATTAAAAAAATTGGTATTGACATTCTTTTTTTGGATTTTGATACTCGTTGGTGCATTATTTCCAGAAATAATGTACCTATGTGATTTTTTTGTTGTTGATTTGGATAGGTACTCATTAACGTCAAATTTTTCAAAATTGCGATGAGAGTTTTTTTTGTAAATTTGGATAGTACCCATTAGGTAGGTACTTAACGTAAAATTTTTCAGGTAGAGTTGGAAACGTTCACGGCATTTATTTTCAAAAAGCGTCATTTAAAATCCAGCGTACCTAGGTTGATCATTTTTCGTTTTTTTTGTGTCCAGCCGTGGCTATCACATCTCTGATTGGCACGCTCCGGCACAAGGGACCCGCCGGGGCGGATATGAACCGCAGAACGCGCCCGCTGCCTGGCTGAGTGCCGCACAATGCGGACGTTCCGCATAAGCCGCAATGGTCGGCGGTTGAGGGCCGCTCGTGTGATCAACGCTAGCACGTTTGACCACAAAATCGATGGCAATTTTAGAACTTCACCCAAGGCCAAGCTGAAGGGGCCATTTTCGAAAAATTACCCTCGGAGTAATTTACAACTTAGGAAAGATGCGAAAAGATACATCTTGGAAAACCCGAATTTCTCGAAACATTTTAGCTGCTTAAAAATTCGTCGAAGGAACTCACTACGTAAGCCACTTATTTTATTGTACCTGCCGGGAAAGTTCTTCCGCCGAAAGCGAAGATCGGAAAGCCTTTCACAGTAAATTTTCTTTCGGCGGTATTTATGGGGCAGCGAAACAGTCGAGGGCTCCTCGTTGTGAAAACATCAGCTGTAGGTATACCGGTTCCGTTAGTAGGAAAACTCCGGGAGCTTCTCCCTTGAAAAACCGTTCTACGAATACTTGATGCCATCCAATTGTCTAATACGAACCTTTTTCACCCCGATCTGCGGTAAATGTATCTGCTTTCGCGTTCATGTTTTATGCGCCTCATTATTTAACGCATTGCAACATAAAACTTGCATAAGAGGGGTGAAATCTTATATGGGAACCTCAGAGGTTCCCGAATCAAGAACCGAAAAAAGAAAACCGAAAATTGTTTCAGAGTTTCTTTCAAATTTTCTTTATATCGATGGTTTTCCGTTTTTAGATTCATTGTCGGCATTAACATCTTCATTCTGGTCTACACCTGTTTTTTGCCTCGTAGCTGTCCTATCCTTTAATCTATCCTAGTTTTCACTTTTTCCCACTCTCGCATTTTCTGGATCCATAGTGCGATGGCCTCTCGGCCATTTTGCGTTTTAATTGCCACCTTAATTAATAGGCTCACCTGAGGGGATGGGCCGTTCGCAGGAAACTCTGCTTCGAAAGGATGGAAGGTTGTAAATGAACTTTTCTCCATGGCCACTTTTCTTCCCGAGTTAACCGACCGAATTGGATTAGCGGGGAATGAAGTGAAAAGCGGAATTAATTACTGCGCATCCGACTCCGTTTTTGTCGCCTATTCTTTTCTTATGTTTTTCGGATATTAAATTTTTTTGAAGTAGAATCAATTGCCTAAAAAAAATTGACCTTGCGTAGAAATGGTTCAAATGATGACATATTAGCAGGGTGAATTAATTCAAAAATTTGTTCGCCTATTATTCAAGAAACGTGATATTAAAGGGTGCAATTCGTTCATGATTTATGATGATCAATTAATAACTGGCTCCCTATGCAAACGTTGACACAATTTTAATGCAAGCCTTCACCTATACAGTTCGCCAAGGTTTGAGGAGCTGATCACTGTAACCCTTCCTCGAATATGTAATGTATGATCGTTTTATTAGGTAGCAGAGCGATCCGCCAGCAATTTGGAGCAATAAAAAGTTGTTTTCTGCGAGGTCTCTAAATTAATCGAGCGTATCTGTATACGCAGTGGCGTTGAAATTGTTCCATTGAGGGCCAATTTTGTTTGATCAAGTTCTCAAAGCAACTGCCGTTTCTATAGCAACCATCGTCGTTCTGCCACCCTTTGGCCGCGCTCTCCCGTTTCTGCTGGAATTGGAATCTGATGTCGATATTCCTTTCAGTTTCTGAGTCTGGTGCAACAATAGGGGTTATTAGGTTACGGCGAATGTTATCAAGTTGTCAGCAATCTCGAATAAAGTCAGTTAGTTTTTGTACCTGATTGACATGTAGGTGTGAAAAGAGTCCAAAAAATGTATTGTTTAACCGAAGTGAGCAGAAGTAGAGACGGTCAAGAGCAAAATGAATCAACTTAATAGACAAAGCAATGAGAATGGATCAACTTAACCGACAAAGCTATGAAAATGAATCTACTTAATCGACGAAGCTATGAATTCGGAATTTTAGGCGAAATATTCGGAATCATATAATGAATCAGTTCTTGATTTCCTCTCCAGCGAAAATTGAGCCGTTTTTCCCCATTTCCTTTTTTTGGTACCTCGCTACATCGCACACTCAATGTAGGTACAGATATTCTGCTTTTTGCGAGAATATATTCGGAGAGGCTCTTGCGATGTGCTCTCACATTTGTGATAATGGTCTACTTCACAGCTTACGAGGGTAGGTGCCCGCCGAAGAGGATCTCTTCACTCGAGTGAATTGATGCGATACGAAGGGTACCTCTAGCTCAACACAGTCCGTGGCACTCGTTCCAGTATTATTGTTGCTTTTTGGAACATTCGTACCATCCTTGAAAAACGATTTATGCAACCCAAAATCCTTGGCAAATCTGGGTCTTCATCGAATTCTTCAAAAATTACAGCATTTTCGAGTAACGAAGTTCATCTGACAACGGATTTACGATAAAAAACCAGGGCTCTACCATGCTGCTCATCCGAACTTGACACCGGTTCCTTGGATTGACGCCTTAATCGCAGTTCATTCTCACAACCGCTCGAGTTATTCGCAGCATCGTTCTCCCCCTAATTCCTTCTAATTAAATTTAAGATACTTTACGTACAGATCGCAATTCTTCAACCCGAGCACAGATGAAAGATGAAAGTGCGCTGTCTTGCCAAGCTAAGCGAGGATAAGTCCTTTTCTCTCGCGAAAGACTTCGAATTTATTCATGTATGTCAACCCTCATTCTACCTTCTGTTTACAATACCCCCCTCGGCCCCCCGGCCTTCATTAAAATTTCATCACTATTCCAAAACGCACTTTGCTCTGCCGGCCGTCTCACTTTGTAGGCGCGCTGGAATCTTCTGGCACATCTCGCGAGGCTTCCAAGTCCTCGACTCGATCTTCGGTATATTTTCGTTGTCAACCGCACATGGACTCTTTGATCAGTGAGCCGTTGGAAACAGCGCCAACAAATGACGTCCTTTTGCTTGCGAGCTGTTTTTCTATAAGACTAAGAAGATGAAACAGCTCCAGATCGTTTCTTTCAACATGATTTTTTCTGCAGATTTTCTTTTTTGTAAATTTAGCGAATGTACGTTTCGTATTTTATTGTTCGGTTACTTTCACCTCTTGAGGAAATTTTAATTTGATCTCTTTCTTGATTTCAGACTGAACAATAGGGAACTTGAGGAAAGTATCATGGTTCGTGTAAGGGGGTAATTTTGAACTACAACCTGTCAAAGTTGCTGTAGTAGCACCTTCTTCAGCTTGAAGCCAGAATTTAGATTTACTCCTGTTTTCCTTAAATTCAACCCCATTCATAGAATTATCACTTGTTGATGAATGAGGATCTGATTGCAGCTTGAAAAGATCAACTATCAGGAATCTGCTGCGTTCGACGTACCTATTGGTGGTATCGCTAACCCATTTTTTCCTTGTTCCAGATATAAAAACGATAACAAACGTAAACTGAATGTGAGTACCACGTAGTTCCTTAACGCTAATAGTCCTCACAAGTTCTGACTCTCTTCTTGAGGGCGGCAGAGCATGCCCGGGGCCACTTCGGTTATCTGGCGAAAGCCAACGTCTGGAACGGCGGTTTACTTTTATTTTTTTGACCGGTTTAAATTCTCGATCTGTCAGTGGCCTCTGGGCAATGGGTTGTCTGAGATATGTGTCATAGAACTTGTTAAATGCCGATGTGCCTGTTGGTTTCCAATTTATGTTATATTATCTTTAGTAATGCCATATTCTGGCCGCTGCAACAATAAATATGCTATTCTAATATGTATCCTATTCTACACTATAACCTTTGGCCTAAACAAGCGGTCTTGAGTTCCTCCGAGAGATCTATAGAAGGATTTGCGGGCCATTCTATTTGAGCACAATTTTGTTGAAGATTTGACCTTTTTCAATGGTATAGTCAGGTGAAAAAGTGTCATCGAAGATTGATGGAGGTATTTCGGTGTCTGCGGTATCGGATGACCTTTGCGACGTCCGAGTAGGGCGGTCCCCTTGAGAGAATGACTTCCTATCGAGCTGATAGTTCCGTTTCTCTTGTCCAATCCCGTTCGTTGTTATGTGACTGAAGGAATTGGGGCCAAGAATTTCCGGTGTTCACCTGCCGTAGCTCAGCGTCTTGCCGATCTTGTTTACTCTGTGAATGGTACCCGAGCGACTCGTATTCTCCCAACTTCGGTCTTCCATTCTTCCCCTCCATTCGCCACTAACCCACCCCCTCCATTCGCCACTAACCCACCCCCTCCTACTGCCTTGTAGACTAGTCGGAAATCACATCAATCCCAATCGAACGAAGCTATTACGCTCGGAATTACTTCTCTCCTGTTAGATAGTTCTCCCATTCGGTCGAGAGCCCTCGCTCACCTATTACGTGGAGAATTACTCCGCAACTGGATACCTATCGTAGATGTGTTTGCAATATTGAAAATCCTCTCCAGCTTCCTATATCCCTTACTCTTGCCATTGTCAAATTAAAATTTAAATTAAGGGGATATTATTACTTATACCAAAAGTCGATATACATTATATGTAGGTATATTATACAGCAGGTAGACACAAAAATCCCTTTTCACACTTATAGGTTCTCTCCGGATTCAGCAATACGGGTTTTTGTCCCTTCTTATGACTACTTAACTGGGGAAATAGATATCTAATCGAATTTGTGGGTAACGGTGGGAGAACAATGACGACTCAAAATAGTCGATGTTCAATGGAAGAGAAAGCCAGAGTCGTCATGGTTATTCACCCTCAAATTCAACATGAAGAACGTCAAAAATGTCAAGTAGGTACCTAATATATAATGTTTGGGAAACATGCAAAGCCTAATAACTAAAAAAAAACTGACAAAAAATATATAAAAAATAAATCCTATGTAACACCGGAGTGAATAACGTCTGAAATATGACTTTCAAAACAACTTTATGCTTTAGCATTCAAAAACTTCAGAATTGGGGCCTTCTGTTCTAAAATCTGTGCTGGTGTACATGAGCAAGAATCTGTGTATGACAGTTAGAGTTTATTCATGCAGCGGTATCGTCCCAAAAAGATAATATTCGCACCGGTTTAGCTCACCCTAGGGAAAGCTTCTCGTGAGAGTTGAGTCGCCTGCTTTTCTGACGAAAAGCGAATCCTATACCAAGGGAGTTGGGAGACTTTTCTATACAATGGTGGCGGCAAAGGTGACAAGCCTTTCAGAATTGCCTGTGCCTACACGAACCCTTGACAAGGTCAGTGACAAATACTTTAACATGGCCGCCTACGTGACTAGAATGTTCAATCAGTTCCAAGCTCAGGCCTACAGACCGGTTTACATCCCTTATCAGACTATCGACTTGCCCCAGATGTGAAAAATATCGCGGGGCAACCTTTTGCCTTGGCGCGCAGTTTGCCTGGATAGCAGTTTTCGCTCGATAAGAACTTGAAGGATATAGGGTGGGTGGACCAGTGAATGAACACCTAGTGTATTGTGCTCTGAGTTTTTAACTTTGATAACGTCGTGAGACTTCAAATTCGGATGGATTTCTAATTTCTTTGCCCCACGTTGTTCCTATGGGTGTCTAGTTTGTGGGGAAAAAAATTCTATCACCGCTATTCACATTTACGACCCCAGAAAGTAACATTATTCAGACGGAATGCTGAAAACCCCAGTGAATGAACAGTTGGACCCTAAATGTGAACACTCAAAACCCAGTGAATGAACACAAAAACAAGAAAACACAATAAATCATTTTAAATGTTTTTAATAGCGAATAAGACATTTTTAATCACGGGTAGAGCAAATACAAGTTTTTAGGAAAATATTCCACCAATTTCTGGAACAAGAGTTACTTCACTAAAATCCTTAAATTAGTGACGAGAAAAAATCTTAATAATTATAATTGTTCAAATTTGGAGTGTAAATACAAAAGAATGGTTACTAACTGAAATTTATTTAACTAAAAAGTGAAGTAGGTAGTGAAATTGAGACTAGGTGAGTTAATTAAGACTTGTTAAGTCTTTTTGACTTGGTAGGGGCATTCTCCTTTTCTTTCTTCTTTTTTACCCTTGCTTCCTTTCTTTCTTTAATCTGCCTTTCTTTTTCTTCTTTTTCCTTGAGCTTTTTCTCCTGAATTTCTAACCACTCGCGGGTTGTAATACATCCTGCTGTAGTTTTAGGTTTTGGTGAAGGTGACCAGTCGAAAGACGTCGAGGGAAAAGAGGAATGAAGAAGAGAAGAATGATTACAAGCGATTCTGCTACACTGAAGAGGATTTGGTACGTGCAGTGCCAGATATTAAAGAAGGGCAATTAATATCTTGCACTGCACGTACCAAATCCTCTTCAGTGCAGCAGAATCGCTTGTAATCATTCTTCTCTTCTTCATTCCTCTTTTCCCTCGACGTCTTTTGACTGGTGGACATTGAGATCAAATAATATTTCAAGGTTGTGTTCATTCACTGGGTCTAGACAACAAACCTTCAAACCCAGTGGATGAACACACAGACTGCGCAACAAAATACCCTGTTCAATTATTGGATCGGATTATTTTTCGACGTTTTCTCAATGATCACAAGATTCCTGAATAATTTCTGAACATTTTAAGCCTTGGGTTTACTTGAAATGGTAAATAGTGCTATTTTACCAGTAAATGAACAGTGTTCATTCACTGGGTAAGGGCCAATTTGCAGACCCAGTGCATGAACATTACGCCAAAAAATAGAGAAATAGAAGTTTTCGGGCCGATCGGTCGGGTTTTCCCTTCAAATTTTACCCTAGTACACCGTGAAAACAAAAAGCAAGCGGAATACTGAAAATATACTCACCAAAAGCGACTTTCCGACGAGCTGTACAATGAACAGAGTTGTTGACAAAACAGTGTTTATGGACCGACTGGGACTTCGTACACCTTAAATGTTGTTATCTGCAGTTAAGTTCAATTCAGCGTTACCAAATCTTTTGCTGACCCATATGGATAGTTACTGGAACTAGGAAAATTCGAGTCGACCACTAGAGGGTTGTCACAGGCTCTGTATCTTCAAAAAAGGGTGTCGGTGTTCATTCACTGGGGTGTGTTCATTCACTGGTCCACCCACCCTAAATCGTTATTTTAAGGCGAAAAAGAGTCGTTGGACAGGTTGAAAATTTGTGGCATTTAAAGTCTAGTCGTGATTAATCACTTCGTACAAACCATCACAAAGAATCACATAATTTCTTCCAAACTTGGTTTTTGTATTGTTGCGAAACGGGGAGGGGTTTGTCAGGTCTACGACTACAATATTGGCCATTATAGTTCGATTCGTTCTTGCTTTCGTCGCACATTCAATTTAGGGAAACCCCTGGCGATTGAGGCGAGCCGGAAAATTTTGTTCGATGAAGCTAGAATATTCAAATTAAATTACCTCTGGCCTGAAATCCAGAAGTCTTAACTTTCAGGACCTCATGAAGGATTTCTAATTTAGAGAATGTTAACGGAAATATAAAGGTAAAAAGTGTTTATCGATAAAACCTTGCAGAAACATGAGATTTTTCTTTAATTTCCTTTCAATTCATCATCTCTCAAACGCCTTGAAAATTGATTCCCAGAGGTTCGCACGGCTTCATATTCACTCTTTAAAGATGAAACATGAGAGTGAGAAAAGAATCCTTTCTACGTAACTAGTTGGAGGCACAGGCACGTACAAGGGCAGAATTTGATAACAGAAGTGCAGGCTGGGGGAGATCCCCGGGGATTCTTCCGTCTCGAGCCTTTTTCATTTGCACCACCTCGGCATCGCCAACTTCCTTTGCAATTTAGTTTCCATTTTTCAAATCTCGCAACTTCCTGTCTCATCCTGCATTCAACCCTCTGTTTGGAATTAGCTTTCGGTTGAAATTTCTTCCGGGACTTTACGAAGTATTTACATATCTAATAACTCGATAGTAAAATCAATAGAAAAAGAGCGTTTGAGCTTTCGCGAATTTTCTGTCGGCACCTTTTATGAAAAATGTTGAGGCCTCTTGGATCAACTTTCACCTTTTTCAGGATTAGTTTTGAAAATCGATTCTTTCGCAGTAGCAACTACATTTTTTATTTTTTAAAATAAAAAATTTATTATTGAATAACCAAGAACCAAAAACCAAGTGGCTTTTCAGCTTTGCGCGCTCGCTTTTGTTTTGTCAAACCGGAAAAAATGAACTGGGAAAATTTATCTGGAAAAAGATCTTTAGAGGTAGGTATATTTCTTTCAAAATCATGGCCAGTTTTGAAAACCCCGTCTTTCCTATTGACTTCCTGGCAAAAATTGATAATGCGGAGGTCTTAAGAACAGAGAAAGAAAACTCGTCGGAGTTTGACCGAATAATGGAAAGCCGAGGGCCAAAATTAAGCGACTGACGTTATCGAATCGAAGTAGAAAAAAATATTCCATTTCAATTCGCCTTGAAATTTTATCTGCCCGTATACCACTTCAAGGATGAGGGAGTTTTTCAAACAATAGAGCGCTGAATTCCGGTAGAAAAAGCTGTTGCGAGTTTCCGTTACATAATCTGATTAGGGAAAATCGAATTTCCCCAATCTGGCACTACTATTCGGTGGATATACCGGAAATTGACGGCCAGACAGGTCTTATCGCCACTCCCCGAGGGGCACAGACAGAATTCGTTACGAATTTTATCTCCTGCGATTTTTCTGGGTAATACTGTCTATTTATTGCCGGATTTTACGTTTATATTTTTAAAGTGAATGGTCAATCATGCCTACTGATCAATAAATTATGAACATCCAAACAGTGATGCTCATCCGATAAATTAAAAATTTGATCGAAACTGTGTTTTCATATTTTTTACCGGATGTCACGATTGAAGTCTTATTAACGCAAGCAATTTCAAAGTAGCTCTCGATATCACCGTCTCTAACAACGGAACGTATCCTCGTCTAATTATCTCGCTCCTGCAGCTTCACCACGACGAGGTCCTTGAGGAAGGTATCCCATTTGAGCGGTTCTCCGAATCAACCCCATCGCCGAACAACCCTTATACCAGAACGTTGTACTCCCGTCCCGCGCATTACAGTATTCAGCATACGTTCCTGTGTATCCCATACCCTTGCGTAGCCTGTCACTTGAGCATAAGGTAAACGCTACGGATCATGGAATCCGCTGGATATCTCGTTAGTGCATTAAAGTTAGACGCTTCCTCTCAACAATACATTCTGCTCGAGATGTTCTATCTATTGGAGAGCATTAATTTGGAATATTTCCACTCGTTAACTCCTCCCTATTCATGCGAAATGCTATCGAATGGCAATGGAGATTATATTGTTTGAACTATGAACGTTTTTTTGTGAATATTACAATTTTTTAAAAACATGTTTCGGCGCTTTACCGATTCATACAATCAATTGGATTAGGTATCCTAGCAATTTCAAGATTTGAAGATATAGCTATCAAGGTTAGGAGAGGACAGGGGCTGAAGAGTTCTCACGCTGATTTTGATCCTGTTCCTTGAGTATGAAGCATATTTTTGAGCGTCTTTGGATGTGAAGAATCTTTGAGATTCATATTTTGAAAAGGTACGGTCGACCGAAGACGTTGAGCTAGAAGGCAAGAAGCATTTGAATAGAATGGTAAAAAGGCCTACGAAATCAGTTGATTGGGGTTGGCAGCGAAACCGAAATTGCCATGGGTACGTATTTTGAAGGCCGCAATTTCCAGTTTTTCCGTGGCTTTCCAATATTAGGTGCCTTCTACATAGGTACCTACCTGTGTTGAACTACATCAAGCATTTTGACGTTGAATCTTCTTGTATGCAGCTCCGATGTCAGCTTATTTTTACTCCAAGCCCTGGAAAGATGTCTTGCAATCGAACTATCTCGCTGAAGTTTAGTCTCTATACCCTCGCCAAAAATGGAAGTCTTCCTTATAAAAACTCAATCCACTTAGTCAGCATTATGCAGATTCCTTCAGTTTACAAGCTTTGCACTAGGCAACCTCTCGTGCGAGGTCAAGATTGAACGTCAACTCGGTCGTAACAAATTGAAGTATTACATTTCTTGAAGACAACGCCCTACGTGATCCACATGAAGACAGTGGAGATACGAGTAACGCGAAATCGGCCATCACGTTCTCGCGGGGCGTGCTCAATTTCCATAACAAATACGCACTCCGACGTGACTTACTGAGACGTAGTTTTCAAGGTTTCTGGGGGCGAAAAGATTGCAAGAGGCGCGAGGGACATAAGAAAGTTGCAAGAGATTGATCCTGCAACATCATAAAGCTGAACGCGCTCAAAAACTCAGTTGCCGCCGAAGGAAAAATAAGGGAAATCAAGAGATATTTATGGCACGTTTTTCCATTTATTTTAAAGGATATTTATGAAAATCGATTAATTTGCTTTATGGGAGGGATTTTTTTTGTGCGAAAATCCACAGACAACAATTTATCTGAACTTTCCCTCGGATGAATTGATTAACTTATAAAAGCGAGGACATTTTCACGACTCATAGAAAATACGAAAGAACTTCTCCTCTTGGGAATAACGATTTTTCTAGGCCGATTAGAATGGCACCGTGACAAGGAAGAAATTAGCCGAGTCTCGTGTTCTCGTGAACGTAAAGGACCGGGTGTGCAGCGTAAAAATAATCTTCACCCTCCGAGGCCTTTGCAATATCAGACTGAGGAATCCGTGAAATTATCTTGAGAAATCTCATTAGTCGAGCATCTCCCTCTCAGGGTTACAGCCTACCCGTGATTTTTCATCATCCGGAATGGGGGATGCAATATCGCGGTCGTAAAGGCCCTGGAGGGAAGTCGCAGTTGTTGAGAAGGGACCCAAGTGTGGAAAAGCGAGTCGATTACTATCAAAGCCCTTCCACTTTTCCGAGCTAGCTCATGAATTTTCCGTAAGGCGATTTTGATAGCTAACGGCTGCCAAGCCCTGATGAGGTACGGCCACTATCTCCAGCTTCCCCATTATTATAATATCCAACATTCAGCTGAATTTCAATCTGTTTTAATGAGTCGACGCGTTACAATCGGCGCTTGTTATAAGTTGATGAGATAATGTCAACTCAATTTCTGAAGGGATATAAATTAATAGGCATTTCAGCCACGGGTCTTTGAAATTTGCTCGCAAGTGAAATATTGCGATCGGGATTCGCTTTGAAAACCCCATAAGTTATGACTGTTTAATCTAAATCTTTTGTACGCGTCCAAAAAAATTTTCCTCGGTTATTTCCAGAATTGCCTGACAAATTTTACCGATATAAGTTGAAACCACGCTTTTCCGCAGACTTTTCCGATTTCTCAGGTTATCAGCAAGAGAAATGCGAAAATGCCTTCACCGTTGGAAAGTTGATATTCAAAGCCGGGCTTTCCCGAACGTGAGTGGAATTATCCCATTTATTTTTCGCCCTAAACAGAGGATTTTTTTGCGAATTGAACTATTTTCGACTCAATTTTTCGCTCGTTTAATTTTATGCAGAAAGAAGAAACGTAATGGGCTTTCCATGGTTGTCCTTATTTTTGTCATTACTCCGAAATTTGAGGGACTTTTGGTCATTTTACTGAAACTAGGTCGTCAGCACGAAAAAAATCTTCAAACCAAAAAAGCACTGAGCTCGCAAAATATTTTATGGAACAAAAATTGAAGAATTGAGCCCTTCAAGGAAGACAATCTCAAGTTTGACCGCCCAGTATGAAATTAGTATGTTCATGCCCATGTCAGTGGATGATACAATAACAAAAGGTTGAAAATGTTGAAGGTACGTAGGTGACATGCTGACATTACTATAAATGCACTCTGACGAGCTGAGAGACACTTCTTAAAGAGATTCTTCTGATTAAATTTTGAGAATACCTTCGATTCAACGCTCACTTTTCGGACTTTTTGGAGTTGGGATTTCGAAAGAGCGGAAATGATTAACTTCAAGCCGATACGGACGTTTCCCGTGAACTCAAAGGCATGTCTAGGATTCGAAATTGACCTGCAGTCCATTCCACGCCTCATCTGCAGGGTTGACAGCTGCCGTTCGTGGAAGCAGCGAAATCAGCACTAATTAGGGTTGATGAACAAGGCCGGTAATCAACAGGGAGGGGGCTGACCTATGTTTCGAAGTTGGACGCGAGCTAGACTATCCTTCTATTACCTTCTGTTGGGGACTGTGAAAGACACTGATCGAATTAGTCGCGTAATTTGTACAAAATTGCAATACCTAGTTAGTTTGAGATGCGATGGAAAATTGAAGTTGAAAACTAGCTTCAAGATCAAAGGGGCCAATTATCATAATTTCGTTGAGAGAAAATTAAGTTTTTTAATGTAGAAATTTCAAAATAAAACAAGGTTTTAACTTTTAAGAAAATAGTTTTGTGAAAATCAAGTTTATTTTGAAGCAGATATTACAAAATAGAACTAGCTACTAGGTATACCTATTTACCTATAATATGCACCTATTTAGGGATTGTTGAAGGTTCCAAGAGCCTCTGATAACAGAAAACCAAAAGAGGGAAAGTCTAGTTTTCCAAAAATGGTTGTTGGTCATTGCATGAGACTTGAATGTTGTGTTTAATCGTGGGATTTATGAAAAAGAGAAAACGTCAATTGGACTATGTTGCCAATGAAAAACAAACCTGAACAGGTGGTCCACCGAATATCTTTCGCGGTTTTGAAATATGTTATACCGATAGCTCTGAACTGTATCGCCTTGCCGTGTGAGTTGAAATAATCGAAACCGATCAATCGCAAATGTTGACGTCACGGGCAGGAGGAGCGGACATGATAAATGTGCCGTGCTGCACTACCTAACTGATTAATGACTGCAATCAAGTGGGCCGTCACGTTTTCATAAATCGACATGATTTGTCCGTATAATGACGTTCCGCTCAATTTCTGAGACTTGCGGCTCGTAGCAAATTATCAAGATGTGTGCTGAGTTAATTTGCAGCCAAACTAATGCACATACTCCGCTCATTATCTCGGGTCATCAACGAGGTAGGTATCGATCTAACCGGAGTACCTAGGAACTGCAGATCTGATTGGTTCACGATTCAACGGAAGCAAAATGTCGCACGTGAAGCCAGACAAAAAATTAGACTTTTTTTAATGAGTAAAATTAACGATTTTTCATAACCAAAGAAAGGTTTTGGTTGTTATTCACGGGAAAAAGTAGGTATTAAAAGCCCAATAAGAAAATATTGCACACTGATGGGCCGCTTTCCTACCTATAAACAGCTATTTGGCAAAGCGAATTACTATAATAATTATAGTAGGTCAATTATTGACCATTGACTACCCCTATATAATTATGACTACCTATACCCTTACTTGGCAAACCTTGCCAACCCTGTTTTTGACTCATTTCAATACTGTCTTTACCTACGTTTTTGCATTGAAGGAAAACGTTGCCGAGTCGTGTCAAAAGTAGTCGTTTCATTTGGTCCAGCTTCTTCGAGAAGAGATTACGTAACTTTTAGAAAAGTTGCCGTACCAAGTCTCAACTCGTCTCAGACGGGTGGGTATCGCTTCGAACTCAAGTTCTACACCTGACGGGTTTGTAATCCAATTAAGAAAATTATTTGGCCGACACGAGATGCTTCCATCAAGCCGGTTCTGCTGCTTGTCAAGTTTTCTTCGTCGAAGATATGTTCATTCATTCGATAACTTTCTTTACTTACCGAGCAGTTTCACCTCCTACTGCAAGAGTTTGAACAAAAATTTCCTCGCCAGTGATGTAAGTTGCGATTGAAAAGTGTCAATTTATGTAATCGGATTGCCTGGGGTCCCAGAAACGTTCAATCGGTTGGAAAGAATGGGGCCACAGAGTTCCTTTTTTTTAGAAACCATTTGTCTTCCTATCCAAAGTTCTTCATAAATTATTTTTTCTGAAAAAAGCTAACATTGAATGCTGAATGGCCTACTGATTCAACCAGTGGTGCGTAGATAACACACAATACTTCCATATTTTGAAACGTAAAAGTGCGACACAATTTGATCGTATTTTGACTGCTTTTAAGGGTGTTTGGGTCAAAAATATCAAAAAATTCAATTTTAAAATTTTAAAATTCGCCCAAAATGAAAAAACGCCACATTTTCGGAATGTAAAAAATATCCACATATTCTGCAAGGTAAAACAAAGATTTTAAGACCAAGAACGCTCAAATCGGTTCATTTTTGTGGCCGGAAAAAAATAAAATAGAAAACACTAAAAATGCAAATATATCGGAAGTACTGTGCGTTATCCAAATTCCGATTAAACAGGGTGTTAGGTCTTGCCGAGACAAACATTTCAGTTCAAGAAATTTGAAAAAAGGTTGAGAAATGAGGGAGTTATGGCCATTTTTGTAAATGACCACAGACGGACAGACGGACAGACGGACAGACGGACGTAACGGACGTAACGGACACACAGACACTTGTTCAGGAAGTGATTCTGAGTAAATGTGTATAAGAAAAAGTTTATTCTGAAGCTCCGTTCCGATTCTCGATTTTAGGACGATCACAATACTTCCATTTACTCTGTAAATATGGAAGTAAAAATGCCGTGTTTGTTTCAGGTATTGGTGGAAATGCCATGCTGACCATCCGGTAAGTTCAAACTTCATTCATGTGCTTACTATTTTTATGGGGGGATATTTAGAACATTTAGGACAACGTTTCATCTGCTTGTCGTTTTGAAAAGAAGAATTCACGCATTATTTTGGATCTCCTGAGCCAAAACTGAAATTATGTAGCAATAAATTAGTTCTTTATATCAGGAAAGTTCTACCTTTCACTACTAAGCTGTACTGCATTAAAAACTCGAGTAATTTCCATCTAAATTTCCCAACTCGGCTTAGAAACTGACTAACCGAGGTTTCCAGCAAATTGCCATAAACTTTTCTCTAAGAAGAAATACCAACAAAGTCGATCCCCTTTTCTACTACTTACAGATTGACAAACTGTTCCCCGTTCTCATCATCAATCTGCCTTCCGAACTGATGGGATCTTTCCTTCCGGAATCCAATAAACCGATAGCTCATCAAGCTACTGCGCACTGCCTTTCTTTTCAAAAAGGGTCGAGTTCCGTCTCATTCTCCCGGTATCCGATGGGTACAATTTTCAATTAGGTCGCCTCGAAACTTCCAACGGCGTCTTCTACCTCTGAGACCTTTGCATTTTCCTTGACGATGACGACAGCGAGTTGTCCTGGTCGGTTCTTCCAGGTCTCTCGATGCCTCTGGAAGACGGATAACTGTCCGCCAGCCTTTGATCAGAAATAAATGGATCTATCTCTGCCCCTCTGGCGAGTCAGATAAACTCTATAATCCTGCTACTTTGACTTGCTAGTCTTTCTTCTGCCACGAGTCTTTCATCAGGCATAAAGCTGTTTCAATCAGATTCGCTCTTCGCATTTTGAGTCGGAATATTACCTTTACTGACATTCTTTCAACCGACTAGCCCCTGGTTATTGTAAGAGTGTCGGAAGCTTGGCGAAGGAGAGAGTTTCATCTGTTTCGACCTTGACCCTGGTCAGCCCACCGTGGACCATTGTCTTCAGTGCCGATCATTGTTTTTGCCCTTACGAAGCTTACCCATCATTAGAAATTGAAATAAAAAGTTAACTTAGTCCTAGTTCGTTGACAAAATGGATGTATCTGATATCCAAAGAAGCACCCAATACAGTGAGATTTTTACATTAAAATTTGATGTAAATACCACCGCGGTGGATTTTATCTGAGGCTTCCTTAGATATCGGTTGAATAAATTTTCGTCAATAAACTGACCCTTTTCAGTCAATTTTATTCAACTGCACTGAAGAAGATTATCAATTTTTGGTCAACCTCTCTCTACCCCAGCCCCTTACGGCTATTTTAACCTCCATTGCTGATTATCCTGTTCAGCCATCACGTTCGAGGGCCATTGTCACCTCGTCATAAGGAGGACAGCGAGGATAAAGTCGAGTGTCCAAGCAACTCAATTCAGCGATTTCGCTGACTCTTCAATTTCTGTTCGAGGACTTTGCTGGTTTAGAAACTTTCCTTATGTGTGTCATGAAGCCAAAACTCGAGGACTCGTTTCTTTTACATTCAGCCCAAGAAATGCGGATTCCGGAATACTAAAAGAAATTTGCTCAGTTTTTCCAGTTTTGTTTAAACTTTTATAATCAATAATTAATTTTTCAATTTCACTTCTTCATTTGAATGAATAACCTGACGCGAATGAATAACGCCATGAAGTTGGGCGGCTCCCTATCGAAGAGAACATCGAATCCACGATTCAGACAAATCTTTTCCCTTCATTTACTCAGAAGCTTCTTACCACAAGACAGGCGAATTCAAATAATGTAATTAAATTATAATATTATTTAATAAGAAAATGTACGTAATGATGTAATAAGAAAATCTCAAAATGTCCTTTCATCCGCATCATGTGAATCCAGCCTTAAAACACTGCTCCCTTCCTTTCAGGACCCGACGTAGTCATCTGCAAGAGCCAACTAGGCACTTAACTCACGATTAGCTACCAGGCTTGCAGTGACACAAGAACAAGCTGTAGGGCATTATGTTCATGGTTTTAGCATCAGAGTTGGCAACTTGACTAAGAAGTTGGCGAACAAGGATGGAAACCCTTGGCCCTGGTACCTCGTATCTTCGTTCAACCTTATAAAGACATCTCAGTCAAACCTGAAAATGGGAGAGAAAAATGGTCGAAAATTTGCGTTACGCACCCAGGGACATTATCGACTCTGTGCAAGTATACCAAGATATTGATTAGGTATCGATTATTTATTACTTTATCGATGGCTAAATCGCTTTGAAATTAGGCAGAAAAATGAAGTAATGACTTTCAGTACCTTACTTTGAGTACCTTCTACCTTATTTTGAGGTACCTGGCCTTTCAAATTATGAGGCTTCTGATTCTGAAGTAAATCATGGTAGAAGCTCACCTTAAGGTATAAATCGGGTGCTAAATGCTCTGAATGGCGAATGGAACGAGATTCTAATTACTTAGTTCGAGTGTTTACCGGCTTCTATTCAAGCTTCAGCGTTGAATGTCGAAACGAATTGGCCAAAAACGTTTTATTTTACTATTAATCTCGAGTGTTCAAAAGCGTTCGACCTGACAAAGCACTCAGCATATTACGAGTCAAATGTCATCGAAATTCGCGAGTCTGAGCTGGACGAAAACATTTCGTCGACCATTGATGATAAACAATTCGAAGATACGACTGCTCATATTGGACAAGGCGTTGGACTGAAGTCGATGGGTTCAACTCCCGAAGCAATATACCCGTCCACGTAGTTTCGATCGGCACATCCGATCCTATCCCGTGCCCAACTACCGTTCCATTATTAGGATAAAAGCTTGGCTGCCTCGGTCGTATTAATAGTTGATCGATAGCAAACGTTGTTATCTGCAGAAGACTCTTCCAGCCCCTTCCGTCGGGTAAAGTGTCTTCGCTTCTGTTGCTTCTGTCGAAAATGAGGTCGTTCCATCTCTCGGATGCGAAAGAGATGGGGGAAAAATGTGAAGAAGATAGAAATAGAGGAGTCCTTGGGCAAAAGCCGGCTCGTAAAAAGCAACAGCTAAATGGAAGAAGAACTCCCACACGGTTTGGTTGTTCTGAAAGCACGTACCTATATACGGCTATATTTCGTACTAGCCGTTTGATCGCCAGAAAATGTACACGGAGAAAATATGCAAACGCACGGTGGGTACATGTGGGTAGTTCGTGCTGCGTGCGCGCCCTTCCCTAAAAAAAGATTGGAGAGACCGAATGTCGCGTTCTTCGCTGTCGTTTGAGTGTAAACAACGTGCGTGCATGTGAATATTTTATGGGGTTTTACCCCCGAAGTGATCCGTTCATCTCAATTCTCCAATACCCGGCTGAATAAGAGAAATTCGAAGGGCTAGGTAAACTTTGGCTGAAATTTCTACGCGGTCCAATGATGTAGAAGGCGAAACGATGCATATTCGCTGCGTACCTACCAAATGTTATCCCTGAAGGATCTTCGGCCTTCAGTTTATAATATGGTTTGTTCCAGGAGCCTGAGGGTCGGTTTATCGATTCCCATAGTCTTCTCAATCTAGTTTCAAATTGCCTCCAACTTCACTATTGACCATATTTTCATGAACTCGTTTGCAAAAAAATGCTAGGTGAAAATAAATCTACTAAATCTGAGTGTAGGCATTAAAAATTAAAAAAATTTTGTTGTTTCCATACGCATGCGAGTTCACCAAACCTCAGTTATTTACATTATTTCTACTTAGTACCTTTAAAAAGTAGAAGGTTGCTCAAATTGACCATCTTTATTTTATTTTTTAATTTGTTGGATACATATAATTACACATAATTATGTGCTCGATCGACCAAAAACTTCTGAATGTCGAAACCGCTTCATGCCCGAAATTTTCATTTGAGATTCAATCTTTTAGAAGTCAGGGAGCCACAGATGTGTTTAGTAGAAGCTGGTAACAGGCAAGAAACGGTTGGTTGAGCATTGAACAGATTTAGGGGTGTCCCAGGTGTTATGCTGTGGGGGTAGGATGGAATTATGTTGCAATAAAACACCAGCTACTTGCTCACAAGCATAAAGTGAAAATTTATTCCAAAATGTAAATGAGGTTAACGGCAGACTTTCTGGGGGAGAAAAAAGGGGAATTTCGTTCGGAATGTCTTTGCACCGAATCGCGGAAGGCCTAAGACCCGAGCGATCAGAATTAAGAATCGGTAGATTTCCAACCTGGTCAATCGAAGATGGCGATGAACAATCGATGAAGCACCGTGGACGTACCAACCGAGATGCGGCGTGAACGAGAGTCGGGTTCTCGTTCTGTTCCAATCGACAGTATCTTCCCACTGGCCGGAGCAGCACCACGTACGAAAAGCGGCGACAAGAGCAGTCAGCACGCTCGCGAAGAAACCAGATTTCCAGGGGTCTGCTGGACAGGCGGGCGGCCCGGTGATGCTGCTGGGAGAACGTCGATGGACCGACAAGAGACGTCGTCTCTACTCGACTCCTAATCTCAACAAGAGCACTGAGATCGTGAAGCGGGCTAGCCCTTAAAAGGGCTGTTGAAAAAGGCAATAAATCAATAAAAATTGAAATATTGAAGCCGGCTAAAAACACGCGGAGGAGCAAGAACTTAGGAAAAGCACAGACAGTAAGAGTACGGTAAGGCAGTTCATAAGCGAGAGTGAAGGCAGATTCGTTGAAGCTATGGATGGCACCACCAAGATTGTATGGCGTAGAGATACATCAATCGGATTGGTGGATTTCTGATCAGGTGATGGCTTCTTGAGGATTGATTGGCAGGTGGATTGATGCTGTGGTGACTAGCTCGGATTCTTGGAAAAAGGGACTATTTTGTACAAACAGTGCTGCCAATGGAATAAAATACAGATTTTTGTGGAAGAATATTTCAAGTACAGTGGTATCATGGCATGTAGAACATGAATCATTCGCGATACATATGAAATTGAGACGCAAAGAGGGGAAAATTTATCGTATCAATTTTGATTTTATACGAATTTTACTTGGAAATAAAAATTGTCAAATAAAGAAAATTATAACTGAAGTGTAAACATACCGCCCACCAAAATTTATAAATAAATTTTCAAGCGGATTTATAAGATTTGGATAATATGCTTAGAATGATGGCATGTTGACGGGTAACAAGGGCACCAGTTTACGTACTGGTCGTCGGTATTCGGCAGAGGCCGTTTTGACCGTTGCCACTCGTACCTTGTCGTCATGTCCCGGGAAAACTTTTATAATGCGACCCATAGGCCATCGAGACTGGGGGCAGTGGTCGTCCTTCAACAGCACCACGTCACCTTCTCTTAGGCTGGGGTGGTCGGGTCTATACTTGTGCCATTTTACTCTATTTTGTAAAGTGGACAAGTACTGCCGACGCCAACTGGTCCAAAAAATTTCGGACAGTTTTTTGACGAGTTGCCAACGAGACAAAGTATTTTCCTTTAAATTCAAAACTGAAGGTTCAGGATTGGCGACCATTGGTCGTCCGATTAGAAAATGTCCAGGGGACAAATAATTTATTTCAGTGACGTCAGATGACAGAGACCCAAGAGGTCTAGAATTTAAAATTGCTGAAATTTTATAAAAGAATGTAAATGCTTCCTCGTATGAGAGGCAGGCATTACCAATTACTTTCTTGAGTAACGTTTTTACAGATTTGACGCTAGCCTCAGCCAAGCCGGCAAAATTTGGCGAGTATGGAGGCATGAAATGCCAAGCTACTCCATTCTCGCCGGCATGTCTGATGATAGCGTCAACATTTTCGGGAAGCTGAAACCAGCGCCAAAATTCTTTTAATTGGTTTGCCGCGCCTACATAGGTTGTACCATTATCGGAATACATCGCGATAGGTAGACCGCGTTGAGAGACAAATCGGTCGAAAGCTGCTAAAAAGCATGGAGTGGTTAAATTTGTAATTAGCTCTAAATGGAGAGCCTTAGTGGCTAAACAACAGAATATGCATAAATATGCTTTGGATAAAGGTGCCTTTCGCCGCAACGTCTCGCGAAGTAGAAATGGCCCCGCGATATCGGTGGCGACGTGTAGGAAGGCATGGCCAGTGTAAAACCGATAAGAAGGGAGATCACCCATTTTGACTTCCTGCGTCTTGGATTGGGCTTTATAACATGTAATGCAATGAAACATTCTGGTATTAATTAATGATTTAAGACCAGGAATCCAGTATTTTAACTGGATAATACCCTGAAGAAAATTCTTGCCAGGATGGAAGTACCTTTGATGGTACATGTCCACAATTAATTTAGATACATGACAGTGACGAGGCAGAAAGATGGGATGTTTTTGGTGGTACGGAAGTGAAGAGTGTTTCAGCCTTCCGCCCACCCTGAGAATACCTACCTCATCCAGGAAGAGATCCAGTTTAGAATAGTTTGCCAAAGCTGCATCATAACTATTGTCCTTCAAGAAATAATTCTTTTGCACAAGTCTGACAATAGCATTGTGCGCTTTGTCCAATTCAGCCAATGTCAGAGGACCAGACAGCGAATTGTTTTTGTGCATACGATTGTAAAATAGGCGCAGGATTCGAGCAACGACCCGTATGACAAACTGAAAAGAAGAAAAACGTTCAATCCATTCAAGATCAAAGGATTGATTGCTGATTGCTAGACAAGCAGAAGTCGGTTTGATGTCCGGAAGGATTTCCGGCACCCGACCATGAGAAATTGGCCAATCGTGCTCCGGCCAAGCAAGCCATTGCGGGCCAGTCCACCACATAGAGCATGCGGCGAGCTGACTGGGCAGAATGCCCCGAGAAGCGACATCAGCGGGATTGTCCAAAGAAGACACATGCCGCCAGTTACAAGGTGATGTCAATTCAATTATTTTTGTTACCCTATTGGCTACAAAAACCTTTAGGTTACAAGGCAGGGTGTTGATCCACGCTAGCGTTACTGAAGAGTCAGTATGAAACTTGGGGTCTATAAGAGGCCTCCCAAGACGTGAACAAAAACTTCCTAGAGAGGAAAAAAGTCGTGTCAGCAAAAATGCAGCACAGAGTTCGAGCCGAGGAATAGAAATAGTTTTTACCGGAGCCAGACGAGTTTTTGCTGTAAGTAGATGCACACGGATGTCATTCTCACCAATACTTCTCAAGTAAATGGCGGCTCCATAAGCTTTGCTACTAGCATCTGCGAAACCAACAATTTGATAAGCTTGAGCTTCAGGCATACAAATGAAACGAGGAATTTTGATTTGCGATAACATCGGCAACTCAGAAACGATGGTATCCCACAGACTTTCAATCTCTTTCGGTATGGGGTCATCCCAACCTATTCGAGATTTCCAGAGCAGCTGAATGAGATGTTTCATCAAAACCGTACAAGGAGCTAAAAATGACAATGGATCGTATATGCTGGCGACGTGCGAAAGAATTTTACGCTTAGTTGGTGTAGTTTGGGAGAGTTGAATTCTATAGGAGAATTCATCCTCATTTGGAAACCAAATCAATCCCAAAATTTTCAGACCTACAGAATTTTCCAAATCAAGCGACATTGGTTCGTTGGAACTAGACGGTATATTAGCCAAAACTGAACGATCATTGCTAGCCCATTTCTTTAATTCAAAACCTCCTTCCTTCATTAAACCGATGAGCTGATTTTGAAGAACAAGAGCATCTTCAAGATGATGACTCCCGGTGACAATATCATCGACAAAAATGTCAGATGAGATGGCGCGGGCAGCTACAGGATACGATTCACCATGATCCAAGACAAGTTGCTTAATAACTCGCAGTGCTAACCAAGGCGAACAAGACATCCCATACGTGACCGTTTTTAATTCAAATTTGGAAAGAGCTTCGGAACTATTTTTACGCCAAAGGATATGTTGAAAACAACGATCGTCCTCGTGTACCATGATAGCACGATACATTTTAACAATATCAGCGACGATTGCAATTTTATATGAGCGCCAATTCAATAAAATTTCACCAATATCGTTCTGAAGCTTAGGTCCAGCATAAATATGCTGATTCAAGCTGCCTGCAGAAGTATTAGCCGAGCAATCAAACACAACTCTGATTTTCATCTCGTTTCTATCCTCTTTCATGATAGCGTGATGAGGAATTATGAATTTGGAAATTTTATTAGTAGGCTGCATATGGTTCAAATTCTCATACTCGGACATAAACTCAGAATATTGTAGAGACAAATCTGGATTGCGACCAAGTTTGGCCTCCAAAGTTAGAAATCGACGTTTGGCCATGAATTCAGTATTTTCAAAATTCGGCAAAGAGGACTTAAAAGGTAATCTTACTGAATATTGACCGTTAGGAAGACGTTGATGCGTGTCTGCGAAATGTTGTTCACAATAAATATCATCAGGATGATCCTTTGGTTTTTCGGATACAATTTCCTCCAATTCCCAAAATCTGGATAATTTATCATTCAAGTCATCCGTCGTCGAATTCACTAGAAGAGAAACAGGCGTTCGATTAGTGTCGGAAACGTCAAATGAACCCATAATAATATGGCCCATGACAGATGGATATAGTTTCGGCCAACCTTCCTGGACAGTGATGAAATCACCATTGACCAGGCGGACAAAAAGGTCAACACCAATCAAAAAATTGATTGGGCCCGGCGTCCCAAAAGTGGGATCAGCCAGTTCAAATTGAGAAAAACTCGAAATACATTCCTGAGGAACTTGGAATGCAGGTTGATAGCTTGTTATTGTGTTAACGACAAGAGTGTCAAAGATAAAAACAGGACCAATTTTACCCTTAGGGCGCATAGTGCACGTAAGGTCGCCCTTTGCCCCATCGTACGGGGTGTCTCCAATAGTGGAGAGTTTTTTGTTACATTTTTTATATGTCAGACCCAGTTTAGAAACCATTTTTTCAGTTATAAAACTATAATGGGACCCATTATCCACAATACCGCGGAACGGGACGAATTTGCCTCGAGCATCTTTGAATTCGGCCAAAATTGAACCTAAGATTTTTGACCCTTTCCCAATACAAACGGTATTTAAAGTTACACCGCGAGATGTGGACGGACCAGCGTTATTTTCGTTGCTAGTCGATGGAATAGGTAAAAGAAAATTATTTTTGTAATGAAGTAAAGTGTGATGCTTAGCCTTGCATTCTTGGCACCTCATTGTTGAAGTGCATTGATAAGTAGAATGATAAAAGGAGAGGCAATTTTTGCATATTTTTACATTAGCCAATGCTTCATGACGTGCAGTTACTGAAGCCGATCTAAATTTATCACAAGAATTTAGATTATGGGAGTTGGTTTCACAAAACGGGCATTTGGAAGGAGATGGAGAATTTGACGGAGTTTTTGGTGCATTTCCAGTAAAAAGAATTTTACCAGAGGAGTGACGATTACGGAATCTGGGAGATGGTGCAGGGAGAGATAATTTGTGTCCAGAGTCGGGTTTCTCCGACAATGGTTTTATTTTATGGCTCTCTGCTAGTTGTAATGCAAGTACCCTTTCCTTAACGAATTTGAGGAGTGTATCGAACGTGGGAATAGCCGCCGACGTTTGCGCGGATTCAAATTGTTCCCTAGTGATAGGATCGAGACATCTTGAGGCAAGGTAAAAGAGCAAATAGTCTCCCTCGTTAGCTATTTTCAAAAGTCGAAAAGTGGCAATGCTGTCCGCTACAGTAGCGATAAACTTTTGCAAAGAGTCCACAGTAGGCTTACCTATAGGAGGTTTAAAAGCTACGACTTGATCAAGGTACGCATTTGCTAATAGTCTCTTATGATCCAACGCGTCAACTAAACATTGATATGCGAGGGTGTAATTTGATTCTTGCAGGGGTAGATGACTAATCAAATTCAAGGCACTATCAGTTAAAGAAGTTTTGAGATAGACAAATTTACGAATGTCCGATAGCTCTTCGTTAGAATGGACTATGCTGTTAAAAGTGTCACGCCATTTCGGCCATTCCATAATATTACCATTAAATTTAGGTAGAGAGATTTTAGGAAGGTCATCAGTAATCGAAGAATTACTAAGTTCTATTCCGGTAATAGAAGGCATGCGACGAGAAGATTTAGGCATCAAATTTCTATGAGTGGTTACACATTCGATATAGTATCGTCGTACATTACCTTTTAACGTTTCTTGATCCTTGGTAGGAAACGCATCGGGCATATTTGCTTGTTCGTGATATTCCACAAGTAGGTCCCAAACATCCTCGAACTTGTGGAAATAACGGTCAAGCTGTGTGTAGACGCTCAAAAAACGATTTACCTCAGGAGAATCCTTAGCTTTATTAGGCGTTCGTCTACTTTCGTTGGCAATAATTTGTATCTCATTCGCCAGATTCAAAAGACGTTTGGCAGCGGCGGATATTTTCGCCTCCATACTGATTGAAAAGTCAATTAGTTTGATAGAAAAGAAAAATAGAGTTACGATCGTAAATACTGTAAAAAATACAGATCTGGTATAACCGTCGCTGGTAAATAGAAACTGATACCAAGCGGCGGATGTCGTTAAAAGTAGATAAGTCAGCTGTTGGGCCTTCGTCCAACAAGTGGCTTCTCGATTATCGATTGGTATAGATGGATCGATAGAGATCGATTCAGATGATTTAACTCGAACGTGCAAATTTACTTTATGTTCAAAATTGATACGATAAATTTGAGAAAGACTGCCGTTACTCAGAGGAAATTTATTTGTGAATCGATTTGAACGATAACTATTCAAAACCGCGCGACTGCTACCATAAATGTTATGCTGTGGGGGTAGGATGGAATTATGTTGCAATAAAACACCAGCTACTTGCTCACAAGCATAAAGTGAAAATTTATTCCAAAATGTAAATGAGGTTAACGGCAGACTTTCTGGGGGAGAAAAAAGGGGAATTTCGTTCGGAATGTCTTTGCACCGAATCGCGGAAGGCCTAAGACCCGAGCGATCAGAATTAAGAATCGGTAGATTTCCAACCTGGTCAATCGAAGATGGCGATGAACAATCGATGAAGCACCGTGGACGTACCAACCGAGATGCGGCGTGAACGAGAGTCGGGTTCTCGTTCTGTTCCAATCGACAGTATCTTCCCACTGGCCGGAGCAGCACCACGTACGAAAAGCGGCGACAAGAGCAGTCAGCACGCTCGCGAAGAAACCAGATTTCCAGGGGTCTGCTGGACAGGCGGGCGGCCCGGTGATGCTGCTGGGAGAACGTCGATGGACCGACAAGAGACGTCGTCTCTACTCGACTCCTAATCTCAACAAGAGCACTGAGATCGTGAAGCGGGCTAGCCCTTAAAAGGGCTGTTGAAAAAGGCAATAAATCAATAAAAATTGAAATATTGAAGCCGGCTAAAAACACGCGGAGGAGCAAGAACTTAGGAAAAGCACAGACAGTAAGAGTACGGTAAGGCAGTTCATAAGCGAGAGTGAAGGCAGATTCGTTGAAGCTATGGATGGCACCACCAAGATTGTATGGCGTAGAGATACATCAATCGGATTGGTGGATTTCTGATCAGGTGATGGCTTCTTGAGGATTGATTGGCAGGTGGATTGATGCTGTGGTGACTAGCTCGGATTCTTGGAAAAAGGGACTATTTTGTACAAACAGTGCTGCCAATGGAATAAAATACAGATTTTTGTGGAAGAATATTTCAAGTACAGTGGTATCATGGCATGTAGAACATGAATCATTCGCGATACATATGAAATTGAGACGCAAAGAGGGGAAAATTTATCGTATCAATTTTGATTTTATACGAATTTTACTTGGAAATAAAAATTGTCAAATAAAGAAAATTATAACTGAAGTGTAAACACCAGGGTTGGGAGCTGTATATTTCCATACTATCTCATTCACAATGCTCGGTTCTCATAAATCCCCGGCTTCATCCCCTCCCTCGTCTTCGCTGACACTCCTGTTTCCACCCTTTGTACCCCTGTCGAACCCCGACTTCTTCCACCCCTACACTCCACCGACTTCTTAGCGCTCACTTATGATTTCCCACAATGGGGGGTGTTCTCTTTCGCTTCGGAACGGTCTTCTTCTTACCTATAGTGGATTGCTGAAGTTGTGTTACCTCTTCAATCACTCGGATGACTTTCTACCGAACACTCAGCCACACTCGCGATTTTTCCTTATCCTCTTCACGGTTGAAATGATGGTCATATTTCACTGATGAATCGGAATTATGCGGAACGTGTCTCATTTGGTATCGTGATGTATTTTCTGGGTTGAATCTTTTCTTGTTGGATGGAAATGGAAAGCGGCGATTCATTCAAAGTTTTCGTTATCAGCAAAAAACGTTTATTCAAAAACTGGAAGTTACCTGCCCTGAGTAATGTTTGCCGTATATATGGACCAATTTTAGCCTATGTTGAATATTTAGTAATGCAACCCGTTTTCATTTCCACACTTTCGTTTTTCCAAACGACAATAATTTATCAAATAAATTTTGGTTTTGACAGGTGGTTCACTCGAGCCAAGTTAACTGTCAAGCCGGCTGAGCTTGTACCAGTCCTTAAAACATGAGTATACTGCACTGGGCTAAGAATTTTTCGGGTTCAGTCAATTGGATTTGTAGGTCATTACAATCGAAGATTTATGTAATAAAAAAATGCACGAAATGGTTTGATCACCTCAGTCTTGATCTCTTATATACAAAACCCTATAATCATCTTCATTAGTTTTCTGCAAAGTGGATGGCTTGAGCTTCGTCCAATAATCAAGCTTGAAAATTAGCAGCATGGACCGGAATTTGCGTTAACTCGAAAAGTGCGTTCGGAGTCAAGGTAGAGTGAATCCTCTTGAATGAATTACCCTTAAAGTTCGTTACAGCTAAGAGGTTAGCTGGTTTCTCCAACCAAGTGCTCCTGCAAGTCTCTTAGTGGATGAGAGAGTCGACAGCTGCCGACAAAGGAGCAACTTAGTTCCAAAGTCCGGTGTCGTCTTCAGTGGCCTTTACCCGTCTCTAGTGCCGACGTTATTTTTCGTAGCAAACATGGAATTAGCAGTTTTAAGTAGGGAGGAACTTGTCGGAATTTGATACAATAATATTTATGCATGCGGCGTCTGTTGCTTCACATGTGAGAAAAGTGGCATTCTCTTGTTATTTTAGTTCGAGAACTTCTTGCTGCTTAGCTAGCTTTGAGGTCTAGGCATGCCTGCTGAGGTGCCTAGCAGGTATACCCGCCGTCTCACTGTGCACCATTAGTTGTGATAGTAGATTGTGCAGATCAACCCATAACTTCCTATACAAGTCTGTGTTATCGGGATTAGGGTCATAAATTTGCAAAAGAATCTTAAAAAACCGAAGTCACTGCAGAATTTTTCTAAAAATTATTTAAACACCAGGCTAGGAACTTCGTTTGAGAAATTCTTCCTGGCTCTCTACGGTTCAAAATTAAGGTATTTCAAATAATCTTTGGGCCTGATGAATTGGCATAATTTCAACCGAATCGTCGGCAAGGGAGTGAAGCAGTCAACAGATTCAAAATTCACTGGTGTCGATGCTTGCAGGTCAGATTTTTCGTGCCTCAGAGTTCATTGCCATTAGCCGTCGACACGAAAATCTCATTATTCTGCCTACACCGAAAAAACGGAAATAATGCAGCTGCAGTTGAACATTTCAAGGTTTCGGGATACCTACTATTCGTAAGACTTAGCTCTTAAATCCATTAACTTGAGTGCTTTTCCGCACTAAGTCTGTTTTTTTTTCGCTGTTAACATTTTCCGCCTCAAATTCTGAGTTGAAGTTTGCTGGCTATGTATCCGAGACAGACCTAAAGAGAGTAAGACAGATGGATCAGTTAATGACCAACTTAAATATTCCTCCGTATTGCTCCTCGCTTCTACATCGCCTCCATTAAAACTTTGCTCTGACTTCCTGACATCAATTCCGCTCTTCCCCAACTTTGCATGCGTTGTTCGCTCGTTCTTATTACTAATGCGTGCCCATTAGACACTGGCTTAGACAACCCTTCGAGGCATTGTACCAAACGTTGTCCGAATCAATTGTAGCATATTTCAGCAACTGTATAGGTATAATTCAGCCAAAAATCTCAAAAGCTATACTATTTCAATCTCGATATTGCTTCTTGGCTCGCAGAATAAGCCCCACCTTTTAATTCCAATAATCTTCACGTTATAAGGCCTGTCACTTGCTCAAAAACGAACCAAACGATCGTAAACTAAATATTTTGAATTCACAAAAGTTGATTCACGGGTCCGACCCTGACGTCTCATTTATAATCGTCCTCTTTGAACCTCTCGTTTGGTAGTTCTTGATAGCGAAAAACGAGCCGAGGGTAAACCTCTTTAATTGGATCTTGGCAAACTTTGCCCCTGGTGTTGGAAATACCGGTTTGTAGTCTGCTGGAGGTTTGAATGGCAATCTATGAAAAGTACAGCTCGGATGCCGCCCAGAGAGCTTTGCGAATTCGAAAAATAATCCCAGCTTTTTGAATTATTTTCAAACCCCAATCAGTTTTGAGTCCATAGAGCTAACAAGGTACCTCCTACATATCTGGCATAACTAACGGTGTCAAAGAGCATGTAAGCCATAAACTCATATCGATCGCCGTAGATAGGTGGGCACCCCGGAAATAAATAGGTATATCAATTTTCATTAAAATTGTTCTCATGGTTAGACAATTACTACTAAGTACATTAATTTGGCACACATGCCAATCTTAAATCGGTTTTCGAGAGCCCAATAACGGATATGTTTGGTAGGCATTATTCATAGGTGTCATTTCAAAAATTAAAATGCACAACAAAAAAGGTAGATACCACATTTCATTTCAAAACTCCTCAGTCAACGTTTCAACTTTCATCAAGTCGTGGAATAATACATCTGAAGATGGCGACTTCAAACGAAGTATTGTGTATAGCTAAGCCCTTCTTCAAGGGAAAAATTCCGTTAGGAATCGTAAAAATATATGATACACACGGAAAAGGTTTGCATGCGCATATAATCTCGATAAGAGCAAAAGCACGCGAGCATTTTATTGCACTTTACGAAAACAGACAGTGGATCGATTCTAAAATTTCTGCACTGAGCTTTTATAATCGAGTCCACTACTTGACAATAAAGATTTTTCTGTAACACCATGTCGGATTCAACCCCCAAGGGGTGAATAAAGGAGCGGTTTTTTTCAAATGGGAAAATAATGGTGTATCCAATGGATACTATCCTCTGGAAAATAGTTGATTCGTTCCTTTTGAAAAAACACTGCTCAATTCTGGGATTATTCTTTTATTCTGGCATTCATAACGGCATCATTCTATGGCATTATACTATTCTGGGACTATTTCCGTAGCAAGAGCCTTATACTCCTATTTCATGGTCTTCGATGAAAGGAACAATGATGTTCGGTCTCAAGAATGTTCATCAGAGTCCCTCAGGAGAGATGATTCAAGCTGCACTTTATTTGATGACAAGATCCAGCATCGCCGTAAGGTCAAAGGTTTCCCGAGAGCTGTTTCATCTTGAGTCTGACCTGCACTAGTTAGCGCATCCTTGACGAGCGGGAAAAAATCTCGAGCAAGGGAGTGGAGCTATTATATGAATAGAAAATGAAGCAGGCTTTATCAAAGTGACGTCATTAGACAGTGCTCGAGACTTTTTCACCGTTGTATCTCTCGTTAAAATTACTGAGGTACAAATATAACGGGGGGGAGAGAAAAGAACAATTTCAAGTTTCGGATTCTCGCTGGCATGAGTCAGGCCGCCTCTTTCGAATAATTCACTTACGGAAAGAGCATGTTTTAACCATCGTTTCGGATCCTTCGCCGAGAAATGAAATTACGAAGGGTCTGCAAGGGATTATTCTGCCCGAGAGGAGTGATTGTTGCGATTCCTCGACAAGAGGACAGAGATTGAACGAAACGGAACATCGGAGGAAATGCCAAACTGTAACGACAAGAAAATAGATACGATGGCTTTCACAATGAAATATCGAGCTACCCTGATCAGTAATACCCTCTTCCCTGATCTGTACTACACCTCATCCCTGGCTCAAATTTCAGGCAATGTATTGTTTACACCGGCTGTCAAAATTATTATAAAATGGCCTGAGTTGGTAACCTAGATACTATTTACTTCTATATTTACATATTAATTTACTATAGGGCTGATGGGTATTGAACTATCGTAATCGTCCAAAAATTGAAAATCGGAACGGAGCTTAAAAAAATCGGTGTCGGCTGTTGGCATTTACAAAATTGGCCGCACCTCCTTTAATTCTCAAACTTTTTTCGAATTTCTTGGCCCGTAAAACAATTGAACGGATTCATTCAGATATTAGGTGCAACTTTTGCTCAAACCTTCGATCCTATTCCTACTTTTTGGGCGTCTACCGTCCATTCATTGGACTGTTCGTGAATATGGATGGAAAAAACGAATCATCAAAATGGACGCGATGAATATTTACCAGAATGAAACAATCCTTATCGTTATCCTAACGCCTTTTCCCTGCTGCGTGGGGAAAGAACCGATTAGCAATGTTTACTCAAAATATCAATCATTCCGTCAGCTATTGAGGGTCGCCTTTTCCTTGGGATTCCAGTTCTCCGTAAGCCAAGAGTGTTGCAATTACCAAGACGGTCGAGGAACAGTCGTGGGATGGATTGATGAATATTCATTATTCACCCTTTACTTCACTTGTTAGCTATTCCAAGATGGCGGGAATTATTTTCCGTGTCAGCATTGAATGCCAGGAAACTTTTCGATGTAAATGAAAAGTTTAATATGCCAACATTCTTGGAAAATGGAAAAATGCGAGTCTCGACGGTCGGGCAGCAGAAAAACTCCGCTGAGAACCGACCGCGTTCGCAAAAACGCAATGCCTTTGGAAATTATGGGCTGTCAAGGGGACGCAGAATATTAAAGAATCGTTTGTCTTTGAATCTGTTTAGTACTGTCCAGCTTCAAAGTTTAGCAATAAAATGTCAAATTTTTACAAGTTGGGAGGTCCGTTGAATGATTTATTGCTCGTTTAACTAGAAAGACTCTTGCCTTTGAAGTTTTTTGAAAGGAAATACGTTCCAATTTTTAACCGACTTGAAAAAAACGAGGTTACTCAAGTTGGCATTTTATAGGGAATTTTTAAACAAATATGTTTTGTGACTAGGAATCATTGGTTAACTCGATTATCCGTTTGTTGTTGATTGCCATTTTTCACAGTTGTCCTAAAACTCAAATAAAAATTTATCCAGGGTTCATTTGAACTTTTGAACGCAATGAGAGAACAAATTTCCAAGCAAAATATTTCAAAACAAAACACAAATACTGGGTTGGTTTATTTTTTTGAGGGAGTTCGTTTGCACGCATGCTTTGATAGCCATGCATCATTTGCATCGCTTTTTTTAACATTCTAACATTCAAGCACATTTTGGTATTCGAATCAAATCGTCAGCGATGCAAATAACGAACGGTTTCTTCACTTCAGGTGAAGAGTAACATTCAGGTAACGTTTAATACCCCAATTTTACTGATCAATCTTCAGTACCCTTGGCAAAAGGAGTTACTCCCTTTGAATCCTTCAGGCCCCAGCCAAAGATGAGCGTAAGGCGCCTTCGTGCTCGTATCCTTCGTCAGGTAGTAGGAGCATGGATGTTATATCTAGGAGGTACTTCATCCAAAGCATACATCTAATGAAGACCTCACTACGTGTCAGGAATTCAGCAAACGGATTGATCGAGTCCTTGTCTATTACCTGGCACGGATGTGGAATACCTACCGCATTACTGATATCTGAAATGTTGTCTTTGAAAGAAGCCAGGAACGTACCCAGAAAGACGGGTGCAAGCCCCCAAAATTTTCTGGAATTCCGAAGCATAAGTAATATGAACGTGATATATTTTAAACTATCAAACCGTCAAGTGACAATCACACAATGAAACAGGAACTAAATTCTTAGTCAAACTCGGAATCGAACGCACAATGAAGCAGAAACTCGAACTCATGATAAAACTCGAAGTCAAACTCAGAAAGACACAAAAAATCAAACTCATGATCAAACTCGAAGTCAGATTCACAATGGAACTGGAACTCGAACTCATAATCCAACTCGAAGTCAAATTCACAATGAAACAGAAACACAAACTTGAAGTCAAATTCACAATCAAACAGAAACTCAAACTCGAAGTCAAACTCACATTGACACAGAAACAGAAACTCGAAGTCAAACTCGCAATGAAACTGAAACTCAAACTCATAATCAAAATTGAAGACAAACTTACAATGAACCCGAAACTCAAACTCATAATCGAACTCACAATGAAACAGAAACACAATCTCGAAGTCAAATTCACAATGAAACAGAAACTCAAACTCGAAGTCAAACTCACACTGACACAGAAACAGAAACTCGAAGTCAAACTCGCAATGAAACTGAAACTCAAACTCATAATCAAAATTGAAGACAAACTTACAATGAACCCGAAACTCAAACTCATAATCGAACTCACAATGAAACAGAAACACAATCTCGAAGTCAAATTCACAATGAAACAGAAACTCAAACTCCAAGTCAAACTCACAATTGAACTGGAACTGCTGGAACCCATAATCAAACTCGAAGTCAAACTAACAATGAAACAGAAACTCAAACTCGAAGTCAAACTCGCAATGAAACTGAAACTCAAACTCATAATCGAAATTGTAGTCAAACTTGCAATGAAACCGAAACTCAAACTCGAAGTCAAATTCGCAATGAAACTTGAAGTCAAACTCACAACGAAACAGAAACTCAAACTCATAATCGAAATCGAAGTCAAACTCGCAATGATACCAAAACTTAAACTCATAGTCAATCTCGAAATCAAACTCAAAATCATAATCGAAGTGAAACTGATATTCGAACTCATTATAAAACTCGAAGTCAAACACATTGTCAGTTCGATTATGAGTTTCATTATGAGTCCGACTTCGAGTTTGATTATGAGTGAGTTTTTGTTTCATTGTGAGTTTGACTTCGAGATTGATTATGAGTTTGAGTTTCTGTTTCATTGTGAGTTTGACTTCGATTTCGATTATGAGTTTGAGTTTCGGTTTCATTGTGAGTTTGACTTCGATTTCGATTATGAGTTTGAGTTTCTGTTTCATTGTGAGTTTGACTTCGATTTCGATTATGAGTTTGAGTTTCGGTTTCATTGTGAGTTTGACTTCGATTTTGATTATGAGTTTGAGTTTCGGTTTCATTGTGAGTTTGACTTCGATTTTGATTATGAGGTTGAGTTTCTTTTTCACTGTTAGTTTGACATCGAGATTGACTATGAGTTTGAGTTTCGGTTTCATTGTGAGTTTGACTTCGATTTCGATTATGAGTTTGAGTTTCTTTTTCATTGTGAGTTTGACTTCGAGATTGACTATGAGCTTCATTATGCTCGTTTCATTATGAGTTCGACTTTGAGTTCGATTATGAGTTTGAGTTTCTGTTTCATTGTGAGTTTGACTTCAAAATTGACTATGAGTTTTAGTTTCTGGCACATTGCGAGTTTGACTTCGAGATTGACTATGAATTTGAATTTCGGTATCATCATTCTGTTTCTGTTTCATTGTGAGTTTGACTTCAAGTTCATTGTCAATTCGATTATGATCTTGAGTTTTCGTTTCATTATGAGTTCGTCTTCGAGTTCGATTATGAGTTTGAGTTTCTGTTTCATTGTGAGTTTGACTTCGGGATCGACTATGGGTTTGAGTTTCGGTTTCTTTGCGAATTTGACTTCAAGATTGACTACGAGTTTGTGTTTTTTTTTTCATTGTGAGTTTGACTTCGATTTTGATTATGAGTTTGAGTTTCTTTTTCATTGTGAGTTTGACTTCGAGTTCGATTATGGATTTCGGTTTCATTGTAATTTTGCCTTCGCATGCCCGTACCCAGGGGGGAGGGGCGGCCAAGGGGGATAAATTCCAGGTACGTTCCTGAAAGAAGTCGAGTAATTTGGGAAACATCGAAAAAGATAGATCGTTGCTATTGACTCGGCTGTGATAGCGCGAACAAAGCGTTTTTATTCTTTCATCTTTTTTGCCGAGTTTAGTAGCAGGCGCCCCCCAGTACGGCCGTCGTAACTGACAAGGCATCACAGAAAATGTATCGAGTGGAAGATGGTGGTGGTGAACCCAAAAATAGTCCGCACTGATGAGATTCATCGAGAAGGAAAGTGGAAGAATCAGAAAAGGAGAGGTTGGTGGTGGAGCAGAGGGGCGGGAAAGGTGCGCGCGTTGGCTGTGGTGGAGGAAACACTTTGAGGTTCATCGATCCGACGGAATAATGCAAAACACGCCACGTTCATTGATGAGCGAGCTAAATTGTCGTGCTGTCTCGTCCTCGGCCTGCGGAGGAAATTCATCATTTTCCTCGTTTCTTGCTGGAAGCGAAACGCTGTCAAGAGCGACCGGCTTACCTGAGTAATTCTCGTCTGTCGTAATTTATAGAGCAATTATATTTTAGTACTTATCTATTTCATTAATTATATGACTGGCGAGTCGTGCCGTTGCTATGCCAGGGCATCATATTGCAATATAATGAACGATGTTCTTTGCAAGAGTTTAACCCTTAATTCCATAACCTTTGCTAGGTGAGCTAAAGTGGCGAATGATCTTCTGGAATTACTGCATGGTCTCAACCTTTGAAGAAACATCGAAGACGAAGTTCAAAATCGACGTTCTGATGTGCAATCGATAACCCGACTTGAGCGTTCTTGGCCTTAAAATCTTCGTTTTACCTTGCAGAATAAGTGAATATTTTTCATATGCCGATAACCTGACGTTCTTTGATTTTAGGCGAGTTTTAAAATTTGCATTGTAAGCTCTTTGATATTTTTGACCTGAACACCATCAAAAGTTGTCAAAATGTGAACAAATTGTGTCAAAATTCTATGTATCAAATAATATGGAAGTATTATTAAATAATAAGGTATTATTAAATAATAACAAATTTTGTTATCTGCGCACTAGTGGTTTGTAATATGACAGCATATTTCATTATCTCCCTTGTAAAGGCGACGAAGAGATAACGCGAGTTTGTCGAAAGGAGATTAACCGTGAGCAGCGATCGTTAAATTTATAAATAGAACTCTCCACCAGGTTTTAACTTCATATAGGTGCCCAGACTGTAAGTGTCAGTTTGCATCAACTCAATTGAATATAAACGCGTTTAGGGGTTTAAAACATCTCTCTTCGCTGGGTCCTGATACGTACGCTTGATTCATACGTCGACCATGGTTCAGAGATTTTTATTTGATGGCTGGTAAATAAAATGAAGCTCATGAGCTTCGATAGCAAGGATTTTCAAACGCTTTTTTTGGTTGGCTGAGCATATACTTGAATAACAAAAACATTAACAAAAATAAAACCGACTAAAAAAAAAAGTTAAACATAGAAATGCGAATGAAAAAAATCAGATGAAATGGAGGCACCAACTTTAAAGTGGGATTTTCAAGTGATGAGTTGTATTCAGCAGAAAGAGTCCTACGGCGTAGGTTTCCCATCATTTCAGAAATAGCTAATATTTGATGCTTGTCGGCAATATCGGTCAAAAATGCCACTCATACCAGTACGAAGAGAGTATTTCTCGGATCCCTCACAAATTTCAATCAGAACCGAAGCGATAAAAGCGAGGAAATTTTTGCTCGCTCCAAAACCGAAAACCACTTTTTTTCTGAAATTGGCCGGAGAGCTTGTCCAAATTGCTCCGTCTGATGAAACGGTGCCACTCGTCGAATGAGATATCATCGGAGTTGACATCGTTTCAGCCGACACTCGTAGCCGCACCTATTTCGCTTTATTTTACTCCGGCGAATTCACTCTAACTTGAAGCTCTTCGGGGAATTGCGGAGTTCTGTGCAAGGCAGTCGACCAGTTGTCCGGAGTGAAATCGATAAATTCATTTTCCTCATTGGCTGCGAGCGCTCATCCGTCCGGTTTAAACAGCGGGGAAGTGCGTGACCGTAGGTCAGTATCGACCTCCTTTTTCCTTAGCACCTTCGACGCTAAATATTCTAATGGACTTTTTTTCAACCTCGTATTTCCTAAACGTTCGGCACGATGCTATAATATTCACCCACGCAATAATGAGAAATGCGGAGATTAATTTTAGCGAGGATCTACACCAATTACCGGAAATTAAATCAATCATAAAAAAATTGTTTCGATAAAAAGATGTTTTTTCATTAAAAGAGTCATTCCTTTCTTTAAATATTCATTCATTTTTCTACAACGGTGTTAGTGTATTGGTAATGGGGTCTAACGGAAGCTTTAAGTTTTTTACAATCTTCAGCGCTCAAGACATTTTTCTAGGATCATCAACAACATTCCACCAATACTATGTAGTACGATGGGACAAAAATTGTAGATTAAGGTCTGAACGCTACTGAACTCATGCGCAAACCTAAATAATTATTGAAAAAGTTGAGTCACCAAACAAAAGAAACGAACATTCAACAAATAATAAACAATTGTTGATTAGTCACTAACAAAACAGCACTAAGAAGTTCTTAGTAAGAACCAATTTTTCTTTTGTTTGTATGTCAAAAACTACAATTCATTTTTCTACATCAAACAATTTTTCATCATAATTTTTTCTTGGAAGGGCAATACTAAACATAAAGTAGGTAGGTAGGTATGTAAAGCGCCAAACTTATTTTTCCTAATTTATTGAAATCTGAGCTGGATTTTCCTATTCCTGTTTCCTGTAGGTACCTACCGTTTGAATGTTACTTCTGATGGATTCTTCTTGCTACTTTGTGCAGGTACTTGCATGAAATTAGTTCAGTGGTTTTTATCAGCTGTGCTCATGTAGCTTGAGGGTTGTGAACTGACTGGGGAAACGAGCAAGGGCAGAATCCAATAAATACGGCGCCTCCGCCATAAAGCTGGGGAAGGGTCACAAACGAAAACATCAAAGAGCTTTTCAGAGGCTGAACCGATGGCGGGGGTTAGGTTGAATGTAAACCATCATGTTTAGTAACCCTGAAAGGAATAAGAGTACACAAACTATAGCAGATGATGCTCATGTAGCTCGAAACCGCAAAGGGATCCATAGTACATCATGTATGAGATTCCAACCAAAGGTCGAACCTAGCGTGAATATTAGGATTCCTCAGAAAATGAAAATGTTGCTCTTTGCTGAACTTTCTTCATGCACAACCAAAATCTGTGCTCAACGATTGTCACATATTGTGTTAACCGGAGGTCTGAAACCTATAAAAAAATCGAAATTACTAAACATTCTCTGAGAAAAGGAAGTCTGAGAAAAAAAAGGGCTCGAAGAAAAATTAAATTTTTCATCTTACCTGTATACTATTTTAAGGATTGATTATTATAGTCACATAATTTTGAAGAATATTTTGTAACAATCGGGAGTGATAAGATGTCACTCCTTAACCATGAGTTTGTTGGTTGTTAGGGATGTAAGCAAAAATGTATAAGTGCCCGGCATACCTTAAATAGTGTCCGGCCCTCACGAAAGCCCTAACGAATTTATGCTTTCAATTTCCTCCCCGCCGGGCATCGTCGTATAAAGTTCTTCAGAACAAGCGGGAGTCCCAGCCGTCAATCCAGTAGCCGTCGCTCCTTGACGGGCGAAGAAAAATAAACGCCCTCTTACAAATTTATACGGTGAGAACATGGGAGAAAAGACGCGTGAGCACTGGCGTTTTATTTATTTGCCGAAGATTTACTGCCGAACTGCTGACCTCATCGGATCCGTACAAGACCTCGCCCGCTTCCTCTCCATTTCGACCTTTTTCTCGGGCGAACAATATGAACAGCGAGCTAGGCCGTTTGGTTTTTTTGCGAGAAGGAAGGCTTTCTCAGCAATTGATGGAGAATCAAACCGACGGGTTTACATCTGGATACGAAATCTCGAGTAGGGACTTCAATATGATAAAATCAAATTTTCAATGCGTTGACCAGTACGTGCACGTAAAAAATTGAAGTGGTAAGCGTTTCGAGGACTTATTGGATTATCAATCTGGCGTACCTACTTTATAAAAGTTTGAACATTCAAGCATAAAACAAATGGGTTATGCTTCTCTCTGTCTGAGCCAAGGGTATGAACTGGTCCAGTGAATCAATATTTAAAACAAAATAAGTTATTCCAAACGTGAAACTTCTTCTTTTGTAAAATAATAATGAATCATGTTTCTGGGCTTTTATACCTTCGATACCTGCCCTGATGAGAACTTTTGATTTGTATTATTTGGTAGTGAACAACAAAAGAGTTTTTCTTCAAGATTTCTCTTGCTTGTTTAGGCCCTTACTTATGCTCATATTATTCATCTTGGGAATCTTCGATGACAATGAAACAGCGTTCATGACAAGGGCTCCATAATATTATCAATGTCAGCCTCTCGACGTTGCCGGTTTGCCATTTTCCTTCGAGACGGTGGAGAGAAAAATTGTTATTTTGTTCCTTTCATCTGTTTCATCTTGCTTGTTATTGTTTAATTTCGAGCAGAAAGTGGAATCTGTTCATATCATACAATACATGGCGATCGAGTCATCTCAATCACCCTCATCTACCACGTTTTAGTTAATACTTTTTATTACCTCTTTCGCTATCCTACAGTTATGAAAATGTTTTGAATGATGAAAGAATCTTAATTAGTCGCAGTGTTAATATTAAAAATTAACTTGAATATTAACTATTTTAAATTTTAAAAGCAAAATTGTCAGATGGCGGATGAGAAATAAGGTAAGGGAGGGACCTTGAAATTCCATTATTCAAGTACCTGCCCTTACCAACGGATGCTGGTGATGATAATGATAATTCCATTTCCAAGTCAAATCGAGACTTTTCTAAACTAAATTGAGAATTTCTCCCACCCACTCTCCCTGAAAATTCTCAATTTGTTTTGGAAAATTCTCAAATTGATCTGGAAATGCTATGTAAGTATTTACCATATGCAACTACCTATACGATGAAGTAGGTACAATGCTGAAGGAAGAATTTCGAGCACTGCTACTGAAAAACATTGCGTGGTGACCAGAACTAATTCAATTTTCCCCCCTAAGCTATAAGTAGAACCATATTAATCCATGTAAACCCCCGTCTGAGAGTGATGGTTAGTTTCCGTGCGTTTCTGTCGAGCCAAGCGAAGCACGAGAAAGAGCAAAGAGCCCACAGACGGTCTATAATGGCATCGTCATCGTTAGCTTGGGGCGACAAAGCTAAGCCTTTAAATAGAAGCCAAGGATGAGTTCAGGACAACACTTTCGCAGCAGCCGGGTTCTTCAGCCGACGGGTCATTAGGTTCGGTAAAAACCTGGAAGATCCCCACTTGAGCAGGTCATGTACCCCATCAGTCGACCTCTCAAGGTCAACTAGGATCGATGCAAATGTTGATACATTTCCAACCCCTGGATCCCTCATTGCTACAGCCCCGCAAGATTTCTTCAAAATTTTTGCCATCGGACTGAAAAATTGAAAGTTGAGCCATCTGACGTAGAAGAGTTCGGTCCTGGCGAGGCATAAAGACCAACTAACAGAAATTTCCTATCATTTTTGGTCCGTGGCTTTAGGCACAATCATCTCCCAGGTGTCCCAAAATGGTCTAATATTTAGGTACGTCGATATTTCAAACATAATCATCTCTGAGAGAGATTCTTCTTCAAGCGACACGAAATAAGTCGTCACTCTTGTGTAATTTCTTCACGGTCTAGGTCCCCGGATAGGCTGCTTGTGACTCTCCAGATACAAAATCTTGGTTACCGTTGATACTGTCATTGGAACAATTTTCTGGTTAATTTGGTGAATTAGATTCGCTATTTGAGATACCTAAGGATCAAATGAATCGCTGACACAGCTCACCGTCGTATCGAATTGGAGCAAGTGAATATTCAGGGCATAAAATCGATATTATTGCGTGACTTACAATTGTTTCTTTTCTCATTTGTAGGTGAGTCGGTATATTAGGTCGGTTTTATTACGGTAAAATGGGGTTTATTAGTTCAAGGTTTACCGGTCTTCCCTAGATATTTTGCTTCATACGGATTAACCCTATAATTAACCACTAAAATGCACCCTCTAAATTCTAAAATAGAAGCTAGGGCACATGTCGACAAAAAAGGAATTTCTACCTTGGTAGTAGACCACTTTCTACGTAGTACCTGTACTGTGCGTAATTAGTTATTTTGAGGCCAAAAATAAATTAATAGGTAAATAGCCCTTGCTCTTCCATCTTTGACAAGACAGGTAATAAATTGTTGTTTAATATATAGGATGACTGGGAAAAATCTCACAATTAAACGAATAAAGTCGTGGGCGGTTTAATAGACTGTCTTTTACATGACATAGGGTCAAGTGGGGTAATTATGAACATGGGGTAATTATGAACAAAGTATGTTTGCGCTCCTGTGAGCAATGGAAAAATCAAAAAGATGTAGCAATCGAATGTTCATTCTCTCATTGATAGGTTACGACTTTTTTTTCTCCAATTTGGCAACGCCGATGACGCCATTTACGTGTTTATCAAAAACCTTATTAAAAAGTTTGTGAAACAGTTTTTTAGTGTTTGAGGTTCTTCCCTCTTCTGGCTGAAAAAATTGTGTCAAGTTATTGTTTTCAATATTTTTACATGCGTTAATTGTTGCTTCAACAGGATTTCACTCAAGTTTTGCCATATCTCGTTCTCAGTGACTTACAGAGGGTGTTCATAATTACCCCATACTTTTTTGGGTATGGGGTAATTATGAACATTTTTTTTGAGAGTTTTTTTGCACTTCTCGTCCATTTTTAGCAATGAAATGGTACAAACTAGGTGATTTTCGTTTGAATTATGATATTTTGGGAGTATGTAAGTATATTGACTTGATTTATTTGGATCTTGGGGTGATGGTGAACTATGCAATGGGGTAATTATGAACATCGTCTTTTATATCGCATACGCCTAGTGTAACACGTTCGTGCTAACTGTCACATGTAACAGTGTGAAATGAATCAAATGTGACCTTTTGAACACCTCTTTTAAACGTCAAAATCGCTGTTCATAATTACCCCATACCCTATGGGGTGATTATGAACATAAGGGGTAATTATGAACAGTGGTTTTCAAAGACCATACAGCAGTCAAAAAAATTAAAAAACTGTCTCACAGTGTATTAGGGATGTAAACCGATTGTTTTAGAGAGGTTTCCAGGTTTTTACATGGACTAGGTACTTCTGAGAGCTGTCAGTTTGTAAAATTGTTGCAATTTGTTCATAATTACCCCACTTGACCCTACCGACTTTGACTGACGCTCTCCCTGCCGGCTCCTAACTGTACTAGTGAGACGCTAGCGCCACCTCGGCAGAACTAGAACTACGAACCATTTATGGAGGCATGAATATGGGATCCTCCCGACAAATATATTATGCACCGAGTAATGCATTTCAACAATAATATTCGAATAAACTGAATTGTGATGGGAGTACCTATCCGAATTCCACAGTTAGCTGAAGGAGTACAGAGGTTGAGCTTTATGTTATCGGAGCACTAGGAAGGAACTGTCGTCTGCCGGATGAATGAACAATTCTATCGCCAGCTCACATTGGAACTTTTAGGGTTACTGAAGCTTCACAAATGTTCTTGATTCATCAGCAGAAAGCTTTGGATTCAGTGAGTAGCAAAAGACCAACGGGAAATCTGGTGTTGGCGTATTTAAATAGCTTAAAATAATAATTTAATAATTGGAATAGCCAGCTAGGGTTTTTTAACAAGGTAGTAGGCTACATTGTTTAGTGGGGTCATTAATTGGGCAGGTAACGACTCAATGACGAATAATAAAAGAAGAACTCATAACAAAAACAATCAATGACAAAAACAGATTTTCAAGAAAACGGAAAAACTCTTCATGAAGCTGGTTTTTGTGGATTCATCGAAAGTTTGGAGGGCTATCACGCCTGACAAAGGCTGTTTTTGTGATTAGAGACTACTATTCAATGAATGCTACCGAGAGCTATCTGAATCGTAAATGTCCTCAAAAGTTTGAAAAAGTTTTAAACCGGAGAAATGTGGGTGTTTAAAATGCAAAATGTGGTTTTCAAAAAAAAAAAAGTTAAAAAATTGCATTCTCAACGTACTTACTACTTAATCAAAGGGGACGCTTATTTTGATATCAGAGAAGAATTGAGTTTTGGAAAACCGGCTCAAAAATATCGCCCCTCCAACTGAATCTCGAGTATATGACCGATGGTTATTTTTCTGGGGCAAAATAACAATGCTGTTTAGAGCTCGTCGAGCCAATTATTGTCAGTTAGCGAGAGAATGCGACCGAGACGGAGCTCGTTCAACCCTAACCCGTCTATTCTGGAGCCTTTCATGCCAGAGCATTTAATACATGCGGCACACACGTATTTTGGCGACTACCATGCTTTATTTAGTTGAGTGGCTCACTCCACGATAGAACTGCCATCCTTTGACTGACGAACTGTAAAATTTCCCTCCTCATCCATTTTCTTCTCTGCTGTGTTTGGGTTATTTTCTCCCTTTTGGCAGTCACCCGCCAACCCTGGGACCAGTTTGCCATCGTTCGTGCCTCGCAAACAGTTCATCTTCGAGCTGTTGTTGCCATTGTGTGGGTGCTAATGAATGTTGGAAACAGGCGACCGTCAAGGCAACTTAGGCACCTGCTAATCCCCAAGCCAAACTGTCATTCTTGAGGCACTTCGTTTGTTCAAGCATACAAAGTCGGTTTGGGAATCGAATTGGCCCCCGAGAATCACGATGTTTGAAGGGCACATCGAGACAAAACCCTGCTTGCTTTAGGGCTATTTTATTGGTGACAATGTGGTATTCACTTTGGGCGTCAGCTAAACTTTTATCCAACTTAGCTTACGTCTATGTCCATTTCGAGTCAGCCGACGTCGCACCGACACGGGTCAAGTTTTGCGGCTCCGGGTGGGAAATGCCAAAGGCCGCATAGCCTGGGGCGGATTCGATATCCGAGTGAGCTCTCGAATAGGTCCCAAAGGGATTTAGCGTCGGCTGATAGGACAGGACGGTCCAACGTATTGCTGTTGTGTCTCCAAGCCGGTTTCTGGTTAATCCATGTTGTGCTAATGCGAGCGCTGCCCTGAAGGACAGAAAGTTGGGACAGCGCAAATTGAATTGCCTACGAAATGACCACGACTCGCCCAATTGTAAGTTGTGGATCTAAATATGACGTCGTCTGACTCGAAACTAATCTCGCCTAATTCCTTCGAACATTTGTCTTGTGATTCATGAATGAGCCCACAATTGTTTCATCCTTGCTAACAAGTTAGGCCTGAGTGGCTTCTTTGCGGTAGGTTGGGGACTGTCTGTATTTGACAGGTAACATCTTTCCACGAGTCCATAAAAATTTGGTTCAATGTTGATGAGCAGGACCTTTCCTCCTGGTTTTGCTCAACACAAATTGACCATGCATTGATTTTTCTCAGGTTTTTTTACGACAGTGAATAGGCCCTATTTTTTTTTAGCCTCAGATCAGTCCTTCTTGTCTGTTTATGGGAACTTCGCATTTCGAGGTTGTAATTCTACACTAAGAAAATTCCTCGAATATTTTCCTGTTACAACCCACGCGTTTAAAATTTGAGCGAAACTAATTTCCCATTTTCATTAGTCGAGTCGTTACAACACCAACAGTCGAGTGCGCCCTCGGTATGAGGTCTTGGCTTTACGATGGTCCTTAGGGTTGTTACATAATTGAGAACAGTCGACCACACTGGCAACACGACTGTCTTCATTCAGGAAGTCTCACCACAAAGCTGCCTATTCCCATTGGCAGCAAGGCAGCCGCAGGGCCCAATTAGCTAACAAGTTTGAGCGAAAGGGGAAAAGGCGCGTTTTGATAAATACGATTGTGACTGTGATAATATATTAATAATATAATAGGTACCACATCCACGATCTTATCATAATAATAATAATAATAATAATTATCGGACAAAACAATATTATTGCAATCAAATCAATACTCTTATATCGGGTCGCACAATCTTTGAGAAAATTCTTCCATAGGAATGATTTGCAGAACCTTGAGTTTTTATGAACACTTGCATTTTTTGCTGTCGAGTTTTTGAAGTGCATCAAAAAACAAACAATACGAAAATCCATGATACATATTTGTTTCCCAGTGGTAATGCGCTCACTAGTGATAACAGCCTTACTGAAGTGCTGGTTTTATGCTGAATAAAGCCAAGCAATGAGAAAGTTCCCGAAGATTGATAGCCGTCTTTCCAGAATGAATAGAACTTATCCGGAGGGCGAGGGTTTGAAAATGGGCCAATTTAGCCCAAAAGATTAATTAAGGAAGCTCTAATATTCACGAGGTACAACAGCCTCCACCAGACTCAGATCTGGAATAGAATCATAAATTTCATGAGTACTAAAACTTGCGAAATGTACGTAGCTACTCTCATTTTCGGTACCCACGCTGAGGTAAGGCACCTTAATAAGATTTCACTGCAAGAAAATGCTGCTTAGTAGATTCCCACGTTAGATCCTGATAAAAATTCATAAAGAAATGCATTATCCAAAGTACAAGGATTTAAAATACTTTCGTCCCATTGATAAATGTGAATAATAGGTATAGGTAACTGAAATATCCGATAATTAGTATACGGCTCATTGATTTGACTGGTAAACTAGTACCATGTCTAGTATTATTCGTTTCGCATGCCTTGGCGTAGGCACTATCTCTGTTTCTGGCTGTTTGAATATTTTACCCCTCCATCTTCGCGTGGGTTGCCTGCAAGATGAGCAAATCGTACCCGAGAGGGCAAACTTACAAGAACCAAGACAGCGTGGGCACCTAGGTAACTTCTGAATTTTTAATCAAACAGCTGAATCTCCATTGCAGTATTTACCGCTGGCAGCAATATCTGCCAATATAGTTCCAATATTGAATTTGCGTGTTCCAAATCAGCATCTAATATTTACTCCCATGTTCTCTGATAAATTTGGAAGCATTACTATAGTCTGAAAAACTAAATTCAGATCATAGGTTCCGGAAAAATTTACTAACACCCTTATATTCAGAATCAATGTTTGAACAAACCTCACAAGACTCGTTTTCAGCAGACGTCCGTTGGCTCGTTAAAGTTACCGAATCGTTAGTTACTGTTGGTCATGCATCTATCCACAGAGCTACCAACAGCTAGCAGTGAGCCGGTAACTTTGGCGAAATCAATATTTTTGATGCATTTTGCCTTAACCCCGCTTTTGCCAACAATACTACCTGCATTAGGTAAATTGGTGGGAGTGAAAAACGTAAAAAAACCCATAATATGGGACTAGGGGAATATTATTCCCCTTTGTAAATTGAATTTACCACTTTTATTTGATGAAAGTTCGGTTAAATATTTATACCGACGGTCTTTACATATCTACCTTTTCATACATTACCTTCATATACATCCCTGCGTCAGGTGGGCAAATCGGCTAGCAGCAGGTCCTGACTGAAAGCTCAGCTAATGGTTGCCACTAGCCGGACTGGACTAGCCTGCTCAACCGTAGCTTGATAAATCGCCCGGGATTCCCCTTTTTCACTCTGCTACTTGCCTCCATTCGGGGATTTCAGAATTGGCTCCGCGCGTTGAGTTGGAGGGTAGGTAATCGAAAACATGAAAACTGTACGATAATTGCTTTCAATTCAAACATCTGTTGCATTAAATGCCTGTCATCCCCGTTTGCGAGCGTTTCTCCCGAACAGCGGAACGATTTTTTTTTCTTTTTTACTCCATAAAGAGAAAAACCTTGCTCGGTGCAAATGGAATTTCCACGTCAGAAAGCAATGTGGAAGGTCCGAAAATTCGTCACTTTAGTGTGTTTCACTTTTGAGGGCCACATTTGGGGTCGAGCCTGCTGATTCAGTTTCTAATTTAGGGTCAAATGGGGAAGTGTGTTTTGGTGAACTTTAGGAGCATGAACTTGGCATTTTATTAACCAAATCGACCTCTCTGACATCTTAAGGAACTATTCTGACAGGACATCTCACGTAAGGAGTGTGAAATCCTCAAATTTTACTATTGAGCTTGCCGCAGGCGGCTTGCTGTCGAAGGGCTGCAAGCAACACAGCATTGCAACAGCTACAAGCAAGCATTGCTGTGACAAAATCCTGGAATAATTTTGCTCCTGTATCACAATGAGGGCCGGTTTCCAGTCGCATCAAGCGGGCCGCTGATGCGGTTTGGAAGGCGAGAAGTCTTTCTGGAGGCGGAATTGAAAAACCTTCAAAAATTTCCAGTGAAATAGGGAGGCTTTGAAAAACTAAGCAAATTATTCTACAAAATACAAAATTGTATGAAAAATTATACCTAACCGTACACGATTGACCGAATTTTTCACAAACTGAACTTATTCCATCGTTTTCCAATTTTGTTCAGAATGCTTAACATGCTGCTCATCATAGCAATCGCTCATCGTAATCGGCGTATAGCCGCCGTTCATCCTACAGTAAAACAGGCTTAATAGCTTGAGTGGCGCCACGTTCATACCGCCCGGCAGGCGTGAGGCTCATGAATAGCCAGCGATCGGTGTCAAATCCTCATTATCCGTTCGAAACATCGATTAACAGATACCTGATTACCATGACAACGCGGACGAGTCTGAACAAGCTCTGGGCCAACATTTGCCGATGTCGGAGGCAATCATCTGATGAAGGCAAGACAAGTTGATCCCATCCGGCGCGAATGAGCTTTCGGGGAAGTTTCCATTAAATTGTTGACAAGGTCAAGTGACGGATAGAGAGTAGAATGGGGATATTGATTATTTGGTAGTTTCTTCGGTATAATCTATGTGCATACAAAAATTAATGTATGTATTATATTTGTGTTTGTTCATTACGCGTTTTTGACAGATCGGGTTGAAACTTATTTTATGTGCTATGTGCACATCGAAGATTTCCGATGGGTGATGGGCGTAAATCGTTAGGGCCTGTTGAAAGTTTGAAGGTCAGGTCCTCTTGCAATAGTAGGTCCATGATAAAATAATACATTAAAATAAAGCGCGTTAGGCTTGCTAGTTTCATATAGGATTAAAATTTTTAAAAAAATTAGCAGCAACACTCAATAAAATCTTGGGCTTTTTGGAACAGATGACTAATGCCATCGAAGCAGAAGTATGACTGAATGAATTCACTCGTCTCGTTGAACAATGTTTGCAGGGTTGGGAAAAATTTTGTTATTATAAAAATATACCGTTCTTATAAATGCCGTGTTTACGACGTAATTTCCCTCAACTTCCTCGGGGAATACTCACCGGGTGGAAAATACTCTTCTAAATCGTGTTGTCGAGCTGTAATGAAAGACAGGATTTATTTTAATTTCGACTCAGCCCACACGATTCGTTGGACAGGACAAAATGCTTTATTTATTACGCTATGCAAAACTTAAGAAAATTGCACCATGGTCTGAGCGAGAGGATGAAACTCCTGTTATTGCGGAGAGTAATTTTACGTACTTAGTTTCGCGCAGCTCTCCAGTCACGTGACTCTGAATAATAATCTTCCCTTGACTACATAAATTTGTACATCCTTGGTTGCTCTTTCCCCGGGAGAGAAGAATTATGGCCAGGTCCATATAGCTCGGCTGTTATAAGTGCGGGCCACACGCCTGCTTTTTATGCCCTCCAGCCTCTACTTCCAGGAATGAATCCTGTATCCCTACCTTCACGCTTTGCAAGAGTTTATCTGCTAGTCAGGTCAACCTGCTTTCATTCCGTTCGTCAAATATGAAAATATTTATTTTTCATCTCGAATAAATGAGTTGCCGTGTTGCAGGCAATCTTACGTTCAGTCAAGGCCAAAACTGGCTAATTTTTGTTGACTGCTCTAACAATTTTTCACTGCAGTATTCAGTCTGCTCCGTTTTGACCCACCTGCTCATTGTGAGTCATAGATATCGCTGGAAAATGTGAAAGGCTCCAGTCCATAATAATGTAATATGCCAACATATCTATATTTATTGCCTAATGCATAACTCAACATTCTCATTGCATATCCAAACAATGTGCACTGATCTTTTGTTATCTGTTTCAGGATTTGCGGAATGGGGCGAATGAATAATGTAAGTATTTGGTCAATATATAATACAGTAATTTGGTGTATAGATTTTTCTGCTCTAAACTATCCAGATCCTTGAGCAAGGGGTTAGAGTAAATTCAGGTTTGAAGTCGGAGTCACAGGATACAAAACAATCATGTGATATCCTCTGGGTTAACACAATTCAACATTTTTTTGATCCTGTTTTTGGTTCATGCAGGGAATGCAGTTTTATTTTCCATCATAGAGATCGTCTAATAGGGATTTTCGTGGAATAAGATGCAAGAAATAATTTGCTTCAGAAACCAGTTGATATTGGTACACCTTATCCTACATTACCTAGGTGTAAAAGTATAGGACACATTCCTTAACTATTATAATTGTTGTCATTGGTCTTCTATCTCACAGACCTAAATTGGCTGCTGAGATGTTCCTTGTTATCCTCGAATGGCCTTGAGGAGCTTGGCAGGATTCTGGAAAACTTGCAGAGTTTCGTTCTTCTTAATATAGAACTTATGCTATCCCTTGCTCGTTATCACTTAAAATTACCGTCTAACAATAAGTTGAAGTTATGAACTTTTCTCCCCCTCAGAGGTGATTTCCATCATCTTCGAAAGCTACGTCATCTAAATTTCTCAATGACCTAAATTGACTTCATCTTAGCACTTTCTATTAATTAATTAATAAATACCTAGTTGGTATTACCAACTTGGTAAGCAATAATATGATGATCAAGTTTTGACTCAATTTTTTTCTCCACCCAGCGAAACTGAAATGGAACTAGATTGCTTGGTGCCCTTTGGCAGTGAGAAACTCGAATCGTTAGGAAGATAAGGTTCGTAACTTTTAATAGGTCCCACTGTTTCAATTTATTTACTTATAGGATTAAAAAGTTCAACATCATTCTCCAAGAGCATTTTCGAGAATCCCGCTCGTGAAAAATGAAAGCGAAATTCGCTGGATGTCGAGTTTGATTCATCAGCAAGTTGGGGCAAGCCGCAGGACTCAAATCAACCGGCGCTGACTGCGGAAAAACAAAGTCGTTACTTTGCCACGGGGTGCCCTGTACGCTGACCTTTGAAGGTACGATATTGGGCTAACTAAGTTTTCAGCCTGTACACATAGGCGTAGATCAACACAGCCTTTGCTCCGTTGCCAGAACTAAATTACAACAACCCCATGGCCGCGCCTATTAGGCCAGCCGCGCCAAATTCACCGTCCGTAACACACAAACGATAGGGACTTGGGGACGAAGTCGACAAATGATCTGTTTATTCGAGCCGGTGATAAGTGCGGGTAATATAATAGCGACGGAATACAATCGGGCGGATACACGATACACGTGATGGGAGGAGGGAGGTTTTAATTAGGACAGTCAACTTTGATCACCTAAATGGAAGGTAGGGGTCGACCGCTTTGTCAGCGAGGGGCGCCAACTTCCCCCTTTTCCTTTACGAACGAGGGGCGATGAATCGATAGCTAAGCCGGTCAAGTTTTGCGATTTGTATCGAACGAACAGGGCAAAAGGCTCTCGGGCACGAAACAGGCTAGTTAAATTTGATGGTGGGATCCGTCAGTGTCCACGCAGTGTATTCTGACTATAAGGGTTTGCTTTAACATATTATGTTCAACTAGGTATATATAAATTTCATGAGGATATTTTAGGTTATCCTCTGCACTGGATGCGCATAGATACATTTTGCGCATGGTATTGGTCAATTCTAAAAAATAAACTTAGGACTCCTAAGGAACTTTTATCCGTTTCATGGATAGGGGCCGATAACCTGGATACCTACTCTGTAAAGTCCTATTCCTACTGTAAAGGCCTATTCTGTAAAATTTCGACACCTCTGTTGCCGTGCAAAATCGTATGACAAATGGAGTGAATATTCGATGGCAATTACAGTCTTATCAGGTTACAGAATAGGGTCACTAAATCATTTGAGAAGAAATCGTTGATCCCCATGAATAGGAAATCAAATTGAGGGAATTGAAGTAGCCTTATCCTCGAAAGTTTACTCTTACAAACTTACGGTATTGCAGCTTTCTAACATTAAGTTGAATGAGCAGAAAACCTGGAAATTGTCGATAATTGCTCGATTGTTATAAACTTCCATTGTTTCAACGTCTAGGTATTTCTGACTAAAAACTTGGATTTACTTCGCTTATTAGAGGAGAAATCCACGTTTGAATTTGAAATACGTATTTTTTTTTTTTTTTGCTGAAATCTTGGTTTTTTATAATTTGATTGCCAGTATGCCTCCGATTTTCAATCAAAGTGATTGTGCAAACCTTCTTACTGTACCTACCGAGAAATTAACCCTTACAACCTTAACAATCAGCCTAAGATTAACCGTAACAATAAGGAAGGAAGTCCTACAAATATCAGCCCAGTCTGTGATGGACTCTGGTCAGATCTCAAATTCACAAAGATAACTCTCGCAGTTCCCAAAGATAACTATCCCGCTACCGGCATTTATTTGTACGAAGGCGGATGATCTGTTTTACGTTCGGATTCCCTCGACCCTTCACAACATCTCTAGAGGAGAGAAACAACAAAAGCAAGACGGAATAGCGGCCGTCAATCTATTAATAGTCTTTGATCCTCTCGGTGTTTATGTCGGCCGTTCTTGTACGGGTCAAATTGCGTCATGTCTTGAGTGGCGTCATATCCGTGAGGTACTACTTATGAATTTCCAAAGCCAACTCCCTGGACTGCGGGCCACATAATATGGTAATATTACATATTATGCGATTGCCGTAATTATTCAGAGAAGGCCGTCTAGGAATCGGATTTCACGCATATTAAAGTCCACACCAGCAAAGCTAGAAAGAATCAACGAATACCTACGCATCGCTTAGCATCGATCATATTACTACAGCCCAGAAAACAAAATATCAATTTTAAAATTATTCATCGTAGGAATGGGTTCTCTTTGGATGGTTTCCGTAGATTCACCTGTTGTTGAGCAAGTTTAGCGAATACATTATTCGACCCTCCGTCATCGCCTCTCGATCAATCATCCGCCAGAATGGATTGGCCCGAACCAAGAGCAACTCGACACCGTTCGACACTTTTCCTGTGTTGATTCAATAATCGAATTATGAAATATTTGGGAATGGTTTCGTTTTGGGCGGAAATATAAAAACAGCATTGAAACGCTCATCCGATTTTGACGCAACTGGTCTCAAAATTAAGTTGTCGTTAGTTCCATCTTGATGCATATTGTCAAAGGAATCCAAGGAGTAAAAAAATTCTAGAGGTCGAAAACGCCAAATAATTGTTAGGTATTTATGAGATCGTGGATCATGATCTTTTCAAAATCAGACTTCTTCTATGTGTTTTGTTGGAGATGGCGTGTAACGTACAGTGCGGTGGTGGAGATATTTTTCAATTGCTGATTCGGATTCTTGGCTCTATGAAAAGAAAATTGTGAATGGGTGTTGTAAAGTAGGTAAATATTTTTTCACGACCAATTACATAGGGAGGAACATTTTTTGAAAAAATGTAGGCAGGTAATAAACAAACAATAGGATAGCAAATAGTCAAGTTAGGCAATCGAATTGTTAAAAGTTTGGTGAAAGGCCTAAACATCGAAAATAGGCTATAGGGACTTATCGGAACCAGAGCAAAGGCCGATGTACGGTGACAGATAAACAGCTGATCCCGGAAGCTCAAAATCCTTTGGACTTGATGGAAACACCTCGAGGGAGGCGGGAGTACTCACACTTGAACCAAGCGGCTTAACCCAGATTCCACCCGTGCCTTCGCTCACCGAAGAAATTCTTACTTGGCGAGTTTCTTCCCCGCACAACCGTAACATAGGTGATAAAAGTTGGACGAGGAGAATACCGCATTGCATGCCTTGAAAAAGTAGTCTGAGCGTAGAATATTTTCATTCTGAAAGCTGGGAATTTTTCAGCTTAATCCCCCTCCCCCCCATCGCTTATTTCATAACTTTACTCAGCAGCGTGGGATGCATTTTGAAGTATTGTATTGCCTCCATCATACTCTTTTAAATCCTGAGGTGGGCAGTGCACACTGTGCACACGTACTTCCATTTCTAGAGAGAATTTTCCCGAATTTTCCTAGTGCGCTGAGTAGGTACCTGATTTGATTTTTAATGCGCATTTAAGCTGCAAACAAATTATGTGATCCTATCCCAGAGCTAAGCAAAAAATGTTCAGGGTTTGTCCAAAATGTGATGAGACCCTTACTTGAAAAAAGTCTTCTTCGTCCTTCTCCTGGCTGGTCCTGATCAGCTAACAACCATTATAAGTATAATGTGTATAAGTACAATGTCTTGCTGAGATTCCTCATGCTCCTTGCTGATAGCTCCATGATTGAGAAACAAATATTCACCATAGTAAACCTTACCGTCGAAGATAACGACAGGTTACATATCCATGTCATCGATGTGTACGATCGAAGTGTGATTTCGTGTAATTTGATTCAGATACGACGAGGGCTTTTCAAGAACAGGATGGTCGTTAATTACCGATCCTCCAGTCCGCAGATGCGGTGCTTGACCTGAATTAACCGTAGCCCAGCAACCGCGCGGCTCCTCAACAGAAATAATACGCCGGCTGGTTTCAACTAACACGAGCGACTTAAGTACCCTTCACCTTCAGTTAACCATCCCTTTTCAAAAGAGGGTCTTTTCTGCTTTTTCATCCCCATGGTGAGGAGGCACAACTTGTCGCCGTTTATAAACCGAAGGATTTCTGTTGGTGGGCGGAAAGCGCATGAATAGGAGAGAGCTGAACTCCACTCGTAGCAGCGTGGACAATGGGAGCAGCCAGTTTTCGAAACTTTCCTCCCAATTGGCGAAATTTTGAGGTTGAGTTGTTTTCCAAAGAGTTTACCCTCAGCTGTCCACGTTGTTGTATGGTTATTTCATTCCTCCTGCTGCAGGCTGGGTTTGTTTTTCAATCGAAATGATTTTGACTATAAAATACACAATAATATTGAGCATATTATGCTCGATGAGCTTGATTTTTGGACACATAATGTAAGTAAGTGATGAGTCAGTACTTGCTGGCAATTTTTGTTCAAGCCAATGATTGAACACGTTGAACGTATGATAATTTGACTTTTTTGGGAGAAATTGGTCAATGAAAATTCAGTTTTATGATGCAAATGAATGAAGTATAATTCTACAGATTTACAGTCCTTTGATAATTCGATGGAGCTCCAAATACGTGATTCTGGTTTAACTGATGAATTTAATACAATATTCAGATCTGAATCGATGAACTGCAGATTGATGAAAAGGTTTCTGATGCCGATTAATGATGACACGAAAATGGTACGGATATTTCTTACCGTGTGTAACTGATGACGGTAGAAATTACAACCCTCGCGGAGGTCGTACTGGCGAATTTCTTGAGTGACTGATTCAAGAATTCGGCCAGACGCGATGATGGGCCTTCCTCTCACGGTAGCGCCGATGTGAGATCGCAGGAAAGCAGGAGAAAAACTCACGGTCACGGATGTGTGAGCACTCGTGGGTTCGACGTGCACGTCGGGTCGTACAAAGGCGATTATGTACGAAATGATCACAACGTTAATCACGGTTAACGTCACTAAATCCCAACTGAACCGAAGAGAAACGATTTCGGACAGTTTTTCACAGTTTTCTGATGAATGATAGAGAACTGGTCTAAGGATTTGAAACGAAGGATGAAGCATAGATGCGCGCGCGATGGCTGACAGTGGGGTACAAAACCAAGAGCTGGAGCTGGGTACTCAGGCACTTGAGTACCCCCACTTCTGGCGTATGGTGAACTGGAGGATTTTCCTGTGGTGTCCTGATTTCCGGTTTTGGGCTGGAATTTCACGTTTTGGGAAGTGGTGTCTTGTTCCAGTTTGTGGATTGATATTTGGGCTATGGTTGTTAGATGAAGGCTGTAAAATCTGGTATTATGCATGTTATGACTGGCATTCTGTTATGTGGCGTGAACAATTTTCTATATACGAAATTACTCGGTACCTAACAACTACCAGGAGTGAGAAATGTTTCACTGAAGAGCGGCTTATATCCAAATAACCAACAACATCATGATAATTTAAAATATTGTAATTTCTTATAACTAGGCTCCACATTAGTCAAACTTGGCAATTCCCACTAAAGTCGGAAACTTTTTAAATACCTACATAAAAATTCATTCGTGTTCCAACTTCAAAACAAAATTATCATTTCTCACTCAACTGAGGGCTATAAATATAATTTCAGCATCAATATCAATCTTTCTCAATACTCTATGAAACGGGTATCGATAAAATAGGGGAAACCTCGGGTGCTTTGGAAATCACCTAGAATGATTGATGGTAGTTGAAATGGAGGACATTTGGCCGAGTTTGCCTTTGCTGCAGGACGAGTCAATAAGTTCAGGTCGCTTCGGGACGGCTTATACCGGTTTTTTATCAAATCTTATTGAACACACTAATCTTATTGCATACACTATCAAATTTTGATAGTGAAATTTTTTCGATAAAAAAATTGTCATTACCATAGTTGTCATTTCGCTGTGAAACTTTTTCATTTGGTTTAAAAAACTTCTATTTAAGAACGATAATATCATAATGGCAACAAAGTGTAGTAGGTATATGTACTTAATCCTCAATTCCAAGTTAGGTTTGAAGGGCCCCCTTAATTTTTCGTTAACTTATGAAAATTATTCTTTGCTACGAAATTGACAAAGTACCTAAAAGGGAACATTTTTTTCAACGGAGTGAAATTTGACACTTTTTTCCACTCGTTCACTGAAATGTATATATTGTTTCTAAAAAATACCTAAATTCTTCATGAATAATTCCGTTTCAGAATTTACTGTATGCGAACGTTACTGTAAAATGTTAGTCTCGGCGTACGGTTCGGTGGACCTATCAGATATGCCGTATGAGGCTGTTTGTTATTCACTGGCGGGTCGCGGATTAGATAAATTCGTTTAGCCGAGAAAACGGTGTCACAAGGGCTTATAAGGGTTAATATGTGTGTGCACAAAGGATACCTATACTATACTGGATATGGCCATTTTCGCAAGACTGAGGTCGTTTCCGAGTATTCGATCCCCCCCCCCCCGGCTTTCGCTTCGCTAGCTGTCGAGCAAAATAAAAATTCGATACTTCATGGTTTGAAATTTAGAAAAGTTTTAACTGTCACGGATGGATGTTTTATTTATTTCCCCTCTGTTGACGTTTGGAGAACGAGCTCAATTATGTGAGCTGCTCTGACGTGTACTTATTGCGGGTATTTTTGCACCAGTAGGTTACTCAATACCTCTAGTTACATTCAGCAGGAAATGGTAGAAATGCTGTCGGATTCTTACTAGGTAAGAGCACCAAAAACTTAAGGGTGTTTCTCGCTGTAATGTACTAAAATTAAATTCTTTTGGGACCTTTTTTTATTTTTAGAGTGGTAAACATTCCAGGAATGTGATCTGATGCCAATTTTAAAAGAAATTTTGGGTCCAAATTATTGGTTTTTACTTTCATATTTACAGAGTAAATGGAAGTATTGTGATCGTCCTAAAATCGAGAATTGGAACGGAGCTTCAGAAAAAACTTTTTCTTATACACATTTACTCAGAATCACGTCCCGAACAAGTGTCTGTGTGTCCGTGTGTCCGTCTGTCCGTGTGTCCGTGTGTCCGTCTGTCCGTCTGTGGTCATTTACAAAAATTTTTCTCAACCTTTTTTCAAATTTCTTGAACTGAAATGTTTGTCTCGGCAAGACCTAACACCCTGTTTAATCGGAATTTGGATAACGCACAGTACTTCCGAGATATTTGCATTTTTAGTGTTTTCTATTTTATTTTTTTCCGACCGCAAAAATGAACCGATTTGAGCGTTCTTGGTCTTAAAATCTTTGTTTTACCTTGCAGAATATGTGGATATTTTTTACATTCCGAAAATGTGGCGTTTTTTCATTTTGGACGAATTTTAAAATTTTAATACTGAATTTTTTGATATTTTTGACCTAAACACTTACAAAAGCAGTCAAAATATGATCAAATTGTGTCACAATTTTACGTTTCAAAATATGGAAGTATTGTGTGTTATCTACGCACCACTGGTTGAGGTTTTGTGAACAAGTCGTTTCTACCAGCTATTATCCACATGTAATTATATCATATTATAATATATTATAATATTAATATCATAATTAATATAAATGGTTGGCCAGTGACTGGTGCTTTCACCCTATCATGATTTTCCAAAATGCGGATAATTATAAAGCGCAACTATGATACCTAACTACGGTAATGGGCGAATGTGAGACTCGCGATTCGCACGAAATATTTGCGGACGATTAAGAAATCACTAAAGGTGTTGAAGAACTTCCACCTTAATGAGTGTTTCGCGTAATAGGTTTGTAGAGGCCGTACATACACGACAGAAAATGAGGGCAAGTATCTCAAAACACGAGGAAGTTCAATAGACCGCGAAAGCTCCCCGGGGCCAGTAATTATGAGCGGCAACCAAGTTCAGTGGAAGTTCTAAAGCACATGCACGTATACATGGACACGTACACACAGTAAGATATTACTCGTACACAGCTGCGGCAGTCCATTCCATAGCTGGAGTAGAACTTTATACATAGGTACACGTTATAAAGGACGGTTCCACAAGAAATACGAACACAAAACGAGATTAAATCTCTTAGAAATTTTGTAACTGTTTCACTTATACATGAACCTCACATGAATAAAAACTCAAAAAATGAGAGAAAAGAAATGGTCCATTCCACAATTAAGGTGCAATTGCAGACCAGTTTCGGTTATTAAACCATCATAAGTACATTACGGTTTAATAACCGAAATCGCTCTACATTTGTACCTTAATAGCTGAATAGACATAGATATTTTTAGGTACTTCTACCTTTGTGAATGATCGAGGCACTCCTCCAAAAATTAGATCGATTTTCGAGTTACATCGGTTTTCCAACTTAGTTACCAACATAATTTTCAAACCATATTATATCGGCTTTAACTAAATAAATAAAAATAACAATCAAATTCGAAAAAATCAAACCGAAAACATAGTTATTACCTACCTATTTATTTTCTTACTTGCAGGTTGAAAAAGTTGTCGAGGAACGACTCAAGAAGTTAGGTATCTACCCATCTTATGGAAGTAGAAGGTCGCTCCAATAATATATTGCCCCCGGAGGAAAGAACAACTGTTATTGCTCGGAGTAGGGGAATTATAGATTCTAACCTAAAATAAATCACGACAGCCCTGGGAAATACCTTTTCCGAGCCGTTATTGTTGGCTATATAGGCTAATAGCTTACCTTTCCACCTGGTGGCCTTATTTCAGCTCGTAAATCCCTCGTTCTGTTCAATTTCTCATTTCTCTTCGGTAACTTTTGTGTTTAATACAATGTCAGGTATTGAACTTTGTATCTACCTAGTACCTACAATAACGACAATTTCATTTTTTTGGTTTTTTATCATATAAAATATTGTAAAATTTTATTGTTACAATATTATAAATAAATATTGTTTTATATTACCGTATAATATACGATCTGCGACTTTGGCCACAAATTATGAAGTACAAATTACAAAGTGAAATTGCTACCGGTTGACTCGAATGAGCAAAAGGACAACACGTGTTTCAAAAGTCCAAAATAAAAGGTTAAAACCAAAAATAATGAGATCGCCTACGGAGTATGCTAAAATGTCAAAAACACACTAATCGAATTCTAAACATACTTTCTAGAAAAATAGGTGCCTACATAGTATGTACATACCTACGCCTAGATTTCAGGAAGAAATAAACAACTATATTCATGCATTCTCCAAGTCAACACCAAATAAAGTTGATCAGAAAGTTTAGTTAATTCGTTGACCTTTTTTTACAGTTTATTGATTTCTCTCGTTAACAACCACCCTGTATAAAAACCGGTTACAAAAACTGTCAGCTTTAGTTCAGAAGTCTTCGAAATTAGACTAATCTCAAATAACATGTTTTGCGCAAATATTCGGTTAGCAGAATAAACGAAGCCTCTATTCAAACAGTGGAATTTCTGCAGGCGACGATTTTATGCTGCTCGGCAGCACATGCTTCGCTATACGTTACTACTCATCCATACTTTTCCCCAGGCTGTAAAATGTCGTGACCCATCTGTATCCATTAGCAAGATACGACACTCGCTGCAAGTTCTTTCTCTGTTCGCCGTTGTGAAAAGTATCACAGTCACAATGCGCCTCATAACGCCCCACACGTTTTGAACGGCTCAATCGTACTGCCTTTTGTACTGTTGCCAGCCGTACTTCAGTAGAACTCCTCCTTCATTGCAATTTACAAAACATTGTTCTTGCAGGAAGAAAAATTGTTACCATTCTGCTTGCATACTCCCGATGAAAATCTTCATGGGATTCCCAAACGTTTAATATGATGAAAATTGAACAGCACTTTTGGATGTTCTCAAAGAAAGTGAGGGTGCTTTTCAAATAAATTTATTTGTGAATACTTTTGGGTAGCCTTTGGATAAGTGCAAACACAACACCTAACAGGCAAAAATTGAGAATTTCCCAAGACGAGGTAGGTACCTAGGTATCCTAGGGAAAATTTCCAATGTATTTTTGCGTAAGGCCCTGCTAAAAGAAGCTGATCAAACAGAATTGAAATTGCCTAATGCCTCATTCTTTGGAGCGCACAATTCAGATGATTTCCATCCCCAGTCCATTGGAGGAAGTTAATAAAACAAAAGAGAAAATCGGGGATTACAGCTGAGCAAAGAAATCTCTGGTTCGGGATACGGGTTGGAACATTTTCAGCCGAATGAACGGTCGGCATATTGGTGAAACCCGAAGGTTACCGATAATCCTCGTAGAGAGGAAATCTTCCCCCTTTACGACCTCCATGAATTTAACGGGCTTTTGAGTGAGCCCGCTTTCTCGCATTCATTTCCTTTCAAGATTGAAAAAGGGCGTGAATTTTTAAATTCGTTCCGAGTAACGGCCTCTCGTTTCGGGCGAGTTCAATTTATTCGTTGAAGGTTCAGGGGCTGAGAGACCTCGTCACGACCACTGCGTTAGTCGAATTAATAAAACAGAGGGGTAGTTTTCTGGAGTACAATTCCAAAATGACCGCCAACTTTATTTTTGCTCATCCTTGAATTATCTCGGTGAACGGTTGTTTTGAGAAACAATTTTGGTGGAAATACTATAAAAAATGTGAGGAGGTCATTGCAATTTAAGAAGGCACAGTATTTAAGGTTATTATCGTAATCAGACCAGCTTATAAGCTTATGTTTGACCTCAGATTTACATCTATATTATTGAGGTTGTATATATTCATAACATTCTTACCTGTAGTGATACCAATATTAATCCTAAAAAAATTTAAAAATAGTGGTGCCAAATGGCAGACTGTTTTGGCATTTCAGTGAACGATTTTTTGAAGAAGATCAAAATTGGCAGCTTGAGAGCGGAACAAAACAATTTTCTATTCTATTTTCTATATTTAATATACCTTACGACAAAACAACTTGAGTAACCTCCTCTTTTAGGTCGGTTGAAAATCGTCTGCTCTGCCGGGTGCCATGTTTGAAACAACTATATCCAAATAGCCTATCACGCGTTGCACGTTTACCCCATTTATAACGCTCCTATTATACCTATTAGGTGATAATATCTCTTGAACTGCCTCCGGGTGCATTAGGGTATTACCATGGTGCCAGCTTGAAGCGAGAGCTCATTTACATACGAATTGCATTATTTGATGGTTGAGGCAATTGTCAATATTGCCGTTGTTGGGTACCTATCTCTTATGGCAGCCCGCTACAGGTACTGCTCATAAAGGCCGTATCCTTATATACGGAGGATTGTGCCAGGCGTTTTAGCGGCGTGAGATCCGAGTGGGTAATAAAAGCCAAGAGACGTTTGTGCGCTGATGTTTACAACCCTTGAAAGGGGGGACATTCGCTCGGCATCGTATACGAGTTTCTGGTGTGTTCTGGAGTGCATCCAGTGTATCATCCGTGCTCAAACTGTTTGCAATAGAACGCATCCTGTCCTCTATACGTAATACCAGTTTATGTTTGCCAGCGTTTGACCGAAGTACCGGCAGACTGTCATCTCCCGAGTCTGTGCGTGGATTTCCCGGATATAGAGTGTTCGGTGGACGGGTTTAGGCTCCTGCTATTGTCGATTTTCTCCACTCAGGCTTCAACGAAAGCATTAGAGGACGATGAAGCTGGAGATTCGGTTGGAGAATCCCCTGGATTTAGGTGTAAAGCGGCGAGGCTTATTTACCGGCACCGGCGTATAAAGACATAGTGCGCAATCATTGTTCTACGTGGGTCCTATGAATGTGCAGTGCGCATAGGGCGACCTTAATCATTTGACCTTACCCTTGTCCCAATAGCAAGTGAAAACGTTCCCTTTTCTGAAAGTTAACAAGTTTGTTATTCCTTGGTATTTTGGACTACCAGAGTGACTGTGAGTTTGAGGTACGGTTTCAGTACATGTTTGAGTTTAATTTTGATTATGAGTTTCTTTTCGAGTTTGATTATGAGATGAGTTTGAGTTTCATTTTGATTATTAGTTCCAGTTTGAGCTTGGGTATGATTATGGGTTTTAGTTTGAGTTTGATTATGAGTCAAAATTTCAGTTTTATCATGATTTCCAGTTTCAGTTTGACCATGAGTTCCAGTTTCAGTTTGATTATGAGTTAGAGTATGGGTTGTTTGGGACTGTGAGTTTTAATTTCAGTTGGATTATGAGTTTGAACTGGAGTTTGAATTTGATTATGAGTTTGAGCTCAAGTTTAATAATGGGTTTCATTTCGAGTTCGATTGTAAGTATGATTATGGGTTTGAGGCGATTGGAGGTCGGTTTTGGGTTCAAATTTTTGTGATCTGGCGATTTAAACTTCAATTTTCATCCCAACTTAACAATTAATGGTGTCAACAAATCTTGACAGGCCCTCTTCCGTTGACTTCCACCTGGTGAATGCGTTCCAATGAAATTGCAAGAACCATAATATTTGTCTCATATATTGAGTTATTCTTCTTATTCCGCTATGTTTGGTGATACAATCTCGACTTGAGGCATTCATCGGGTTTCCCGTATCAAGGATGAGAATATCCGTCAGTGTCCCTGGAAGTGAGAAGTGCAAACGTTCGGTGTCGTCCTTTTATTTACTCACCGGGAAGGCAATGGAATTCGCCAGAGAGAATAATGTCATCAATCATAGGAAAGCCCCATACTTTGAGATACTCTTTTCAGTGAGCTCATAGATGGTTGATGCCTTGGAAGTCTTATTTCCTCCTCAGTAGCGTAGAACGTTTGAATGATGGCCGACGACTGCTGTCATCTTCTGACAATTTACTTCTGCAGGTATAAATAAAAAATGATGACTATAGTTTTTCCATTTTTAGTTCATCATTTCTTCAAAATGTAACTATAACGACCATAAAGGTGAGGAAACGTTTGGATTTGGACAGTTTTCTGCCTAAAGCGCCAATCCACTCAAGGTGAGAGAAGAAAATGCGAGGATACGCCGACAGCACAGAAAGCCCCAGCTCCCATGTTGGAACCCTCAAAAACGTACTACTACCTCGGATTGATTGCTACTGAAAAATTTCAGGACACATTGCATACCCACTAATTTAGACGTATCGTGGGTAATCTGCTCGTAAATCGATCAACATCCCAAATTTTCATTCAACTATCATTTATTCCATTTATTATCTGTTTCAGGAGATAGAAGGGGCGCGAGGTTGAGCGATGACGACGCCCGAGTTAGTCGGTCCGAACAGCGGCTATGGCTCAGGAGACGAGACGTCGACATTGCTGGCCAAAGCAGCCAAGCCGGTTCTCATGCGGCAGGACTGCACGACGACGCTTATCGTCTCGCCGACGCCCCACCTCTCAGCATCGGGTGGCCTCATGGGCGCATCTGACGAAAGTGGCGTCCTGCCGCAGCAAGACGAAGGCGCTCGGTCCGTGCCCGACATCGAAATGCACTGTCGAACGCGGGGACCTAACCACCTTGTGCCACATCGGTGAGTTGACGATTTTCAAGTAATCGACGGTGTAGAATCAACACTGCATAATCATTTTGCCATGGACGCGAGATATGCCAAGTTGCCACCAGTCCAGATTTTGAAAGAGAGGCAAGATGCTCCCAAAAAGACACAGTGCTTTGAATTGGGCAGTGTTGCAGTTGCATCGTCGATATCAAGAAATCATATCTAGAAATTTCACTTTTGTGCATATTCAAGCACACCGTCCGATCTGACCCAGCCCCACCTTGATTCCATGGTCATTGGGATTTCCTCTTCTATTAAACCCATCTGATTCTTCCTCCAAAAAATCGTCAATCTTGTTGAAGAATGCTTCTCTTAATAGATCTTTCTATTTGTTCTTCAGATGCTATTGCGTCACCGAAAGACGGAAATCGCAAAGCATGGCGCGGTCCGTGTCTCGGGAAAGTGTTCGCAGCGGACATCCGCCAGGTCCTCCGCCCGTCCTCCTCACCACGACGCCCAACTCGCGCATCATACGGCAGAGCAGCCAACCGGAGGCCTGCCACTGCTGTCCTTACCATCCGGCGCCGTCGTCCTCGCTGCGCCAGCTCCGAGAACCTGGCGACGGGATCGCGGGCATTGCTGCAGACTCGTTGCGCATCAACGGGGCCATCCGTCAATTCAAGCAGGTAAGTGCGTGCTGTAGACGCTCTAGTCCCCAATGTCGCGCCATCGTGCAAGTGCTGCCAAAATAACTCTCATTACGTAGGCACAAGTTGGTTTGGAGAAGCCCAAAGATGGGCAGGTATTCGAATTTCGTTAATCAAAAATCATCGTTATCACCTTATGGGACATATTTGCCTTCAATTTCCTGATAGTTTGCTGTCGTTCTTGCTTTGGGTTTTTGGTTGGAATCAGTCAAGAACACGTTAAGAACTTTATTGCCCATCGAACACATCAGGACGGTGACATCGAGCACTCATTTTGCTGTGAAAAACCACTCTTGTGCTCATAGATGGCCTTGAAGAATTACCTCTTATCTTGGAGACCCTTCGTTCGGCAGCTCAAGAATAATAACTGCATCAGAACATCAAAACCAGGGTTCAGATTTTTGCATAATGACTTTTTCCCGGTAAGGTTGAAGCGGGATTCTTTGCAATCTATGATTAAAGATAATACATTTTCAGTTACGCCTTTCAGTAATGTCGGACCAATTTTGGCAGCACTGGTTCGATTTCATTTTATCACACAGTCCTGGCTTCCCTGTATAAGTGTCCCAACACTAGATTAATGCCTCGTCATAGTGTCGTATACCACGAGCACACATACCATGTAGCTTTACTCCGAAGTCCTGAACTCGAAATGAACATGAGGTGCCCATGCGCGTTACGCAAATGAATTGAACTTCGAATTGCAACAAGCCCCAAGTCAAATAGTTTTATAAAATAGCAAAAATTGAATGATGGTCTTCTCACTTTGTTCAATTCTCGTTCAGGAGGCCAACTGTAAATTTATTCTTGACCATAGCTCAGGCTTATGTGTAGCCCTGCGCATCACGGATTCCTGGCATTCGTACACCATCCTCGTATTGTGACACCAGTAAAATACTCGTTCCCAATTAGACCAAGCAGTGTGTTAACCATATGGACAGTTAAATCACGCCTGGGTATTCAAAATACTTTCTCGCCGAATAATATTTAGCCATGTCCATTTCGCATCATGGGCCATCGATGAAGATTCTCTGACCACCCATAACGGAAAAACCGATATTGAAAAATTTTATTACCCGATCGTGGTTTCCTGTCCGTCTGGGAATTTCGTGCTTTTGCAAACGTATTGGCTTATTCCCGATCACATCACAATCAATGACACTGTTGGTATCAAGTACACCTTAGCTGTAAGAGCATGCGTTCCAATAGACCCATACAACCCCATAAGAGAAAAAGAGCAGCGTCGCTAGTGAAGTTGGCGGTTGAGTTTGTAGGCTCTTGTAGTAGAAGAGGTTCATTCTAGCAAGTGCACCATGGTCGACCAGACCCCGGAGCATGCGCAATGAGTGGTATTCTTCTATTGCGCATGCGACGACGGGGATTCGTCTATGGTTCAATCACTGAAGGAACTTCAAAATTTAATATTTAAGTGTCAATACTGTAGAGTTCTTCTGGTGTGACTAGACAACTGTCAGCCCTGCAGAGGCAAAATAATTTAGCACTATCAGAGAAAAATTTTAAAAAATCAAATTTATTAATTTCTAGCCAATGAAGGCAGACTGAAAATTGAGGTATACCTACCTACAATTCAAATAAAAGTATTTTAACCTTTTCGCCAGGTACTGCCATGTTGTGTTTATCGATGATGCTCCAAAAGGGGTGGACAAAATCAAAATGATTGTCACCATTCAAATGTTCAGTACCTTTTTTAACTTTAGCCAAGAAGAGTAGGGGGTGAGAAATTATGAATTAGATATTAGTCGAAAAGCCAAATATCGCTGAATCACCATCAAAATTAGAGTTAAACTTTGGAATGATTCATGAGAAATGTTTTTTCCTCGTCGCTGAATTCCGCAAATATTTCACAATTTCACGGTGGAAACTCTGGTCAAGGACGTCGGCAAATTGCGATTCCATCAGGAACGATGGAAAGCTAACTTTCCCAACCTGAGAACCCAACTGAAGGCCGAAACAGATTGGGGTGCGGTCAGGAGATCGTTGACGAGGAAAATATTATTTTGTTCGGTCGGATTTTTCCCTCCACTGTCATGAATCTCCTACTCAGGTTGAACCTTCACTCCGGATAACCAATACATCAATCATTATTTATCATTCAGGTGACACTACGTGTCGCCTCATTTCCTCGTCCTCGTTTCGCCGAGTCGCTGTATCGCTTCTTTTTTTGACGACGTTTTTTTGTAACTCAGTCGTTCTATATAATTCGAGCTATGAATTATTCTGCCGTGGAAGCGAATTCTAACCGTTGTCTCAAACCGTTCTTCGTGAAAGTGTGAGTTTCTGAAAGCCTGAAACTTTTACAATTACTTTTCGCTGGAACTAGGAGGAAATTGATTTGGAGGTGCGGGCTTATTCAGCAATAGGTACATTCAATAAATATCCAGTTTACTCTTGAATTGAACAAATTCACGAGAATATCAATATCCGCATGATAAACTTAATTGACAGGCCTTCAGACGCTATAAATGGCCAGTTTTTATTTAATTCAATGATAAATGTTTAATGAGTGTCTTTTTCAAAAGGAAACAATTCACTATTTTTCAATCTAATTGTATATTTGAAATGGGCACTCTTACGGCCGGTTTATTGACGAAATTCAACAATCCGATATCCAGGGAAGCTCTAGATAAACGTTTCCAATGAGATTTTTACATTCAAATTTTATATAAATACCACCGTGGAGAAATTTATCTAAAGCTTCCTTGACTATCGCATTGATAAATTTTGTCAATAAACCGGGCCTTAGAGGTGAGTTCCTAATTTGAATAAACATTATATTGGGAATGGTATCAAATGAATCACAATAAATTTATTTGACGAGCTTTTGGTCAATTCAAGGCCTAAACTAACCTCAGAGCTTTGAGGGGCTTAATGATGAATTAGATGAATGAGAATAAACTTATTGTGGTTTTATTGGTCGATACTCTCAATACGTGGACAAACTTTTATTTTTCACCGAATATGTTTCCTTTTAAAAAAAATCTCTAATAGGTATCTAAAAAATCGATATCTATTATTCAAGTACGCCCGAAAATAATCTTACAAAACATAGCAAAAGGCAGTTTGCTACGGTTTCGGAGATAACATTACCTCATTCTATTTCAATATACCATATCACTGCGCCTATTCCGGTCAATTTATGAATTTGCCGCAGGTATAATGACTCAGTTTGGTCTCATACCATCTGATATACCACTGTGCGGAATTCCGGCTAAATTCGAAGGGAAATTCAAATGATTTCGGGATGGCTTGGTCACGCGAGCTTAGAATAGGGCAATCAGTAACACACTCCAAAGCTCGTAGATCGTAACCTGCAATTTCGAGGCAGTTAACTTCGTTTTCTATTAGTAGCCCTAGCTCTAATGGTCTTTTTGCGGTATAATCGTGTTTGCGTTTTTTGACCGCTAATTTCTAGGCAGTCTAAAAACACCTCGGTTGACAGGGCCTTCCTTCATGGGCTTGCTTTCGCACGCTAATCCGCAATGTGCTATTCGGTTTTAAGGAAATGGCAATTACGTAGGGAGTTATTAGGCTCAAGTTTTAATTCTCTGACGAGCCTTTGTGCCGAAAGAATGATTTTCGGCCGAAAGTGATAATTATGCAGAAAATTTAATCGCCCAATAGAAGATGTAATCTTGAGACCCCTTGCTCCGCAAGCGGATGTCTTAACCAGTACACTACCGGGCGACCTAATCATCTGTCGAATCATCTTCTCGGAAGATTACATTGGAGGCTCAGTGTTGGTTTTTCTGAAGTCTCAACTTTCCATGTTGTCACACCTGCATTGAGAATGACTACCTGAAGCCATCAGAATTGAACCGACATCTCCAGAGACGGAAGCCTCAAAGAGCTTCTTGCTGAAGGAAGTGCTCGCAGGACAAGTTATGAATTTTTCTGGTTCGATTGACAATAATTGATCGTGAAGTCGATTTCGATAGTTGCTCGTAAAAAAACTTTTTTTAAAGAATTTTTCAACTCCAGTCAAATGGTTGGTATTAAATTGAAAGGTTTTTGTTTTTTTCCAAAAATTACGGTTTTTTTGGACGTGTGGGGTTTCTGAAACGAATGATCAATTTCTCGCTACTGCAAAGTAGATCGCTTTGTGATGTATCAAAGAAAAGGCCATCTGCGTCCCAGCTTAGGCTAAGTGACGCCCAATTCCATCTACTTTGGTCTGATTGGATATTATTTTTGAAAACCCCTTCGAATTCAGATGAGTTACCTTGCCCTTTTATACATCACTCATGGCCGTCTGGTCATCCTGTTTGATGTGTTCGTAAATTAAAATCTACTCTCTCTGAAATTCAGAAGAGATATTCTCGACCGTGTGAGCCTGCATGATATTCTTTAGCAGAGAGAAGAAATTTTTCCAGCGGTGAAGCAAAACGGATATGAATATTTTACAGTGGTCCGTATGTGGAAAAGAAACCGAGCCAAATTAGTATAAATCCCTCAATTTAAATAATCCTTGTGGGTCGTTATGCTCCTACTGAGAAGCTACACAAACTGTGGGCCTGTTCTGTAAATTTGAAGCAATATGTCTTGGCAGTCGCTATCGACTCATTACACAAATTGTCATATGTTGTCATTATATTTGCCATGACAAATCGATGTTGAAGAATACATTTCACGAATGAGGATAGTTATTGAGCATAGAAAAAACGCTGCTAAGTAGATCAGTGGAATGTGCAGATTAGTTTTTGCTATGTCCGAAGAACTCTGCAAATTTTGCACAGGGGTTCATTTTTCGATTGCAAAGACAAACCTTACGATATATCGGTACTCCTTAAACACAGAATTTAGCTGTTATTATTCTATAATTTCATATCAATTTGTATTTTAGATGGGTTATTTAGAAAAACGTTTTTTCAACCAGGCAAAAAATAATCATCCTCTTTGCTTGATAAATACTTACTTACCTATCCATTTTTTCAACGCAGCTGATCGTTCAATTCCGTTAAATTCACCATTTAATCTATTCTTAATCACCTTCATAATTAACAGAATAATAATAATTATTAAATTCTCTGAATAATGAAATTAAAAATGCCTCAAGAATGCATCTCTCGCTCTCATGTTGCCAAGCGCAACTGGTCGTAGTGTGAGTGCGTCACCTTGTTGGTGTAATAGGCTAGTAGTCGTAAGTAGATCAATCAACCGTATCTAAGAGCCGAGGCCAAATTCTCAAGTTTTTCCAATTTTTGTTTTGCTGATTTGTGTAATGCGACCAAATTCTTTAAATTGAAGATATCGGGAGGAAAGAAGTTTTTGTGGGGATTCCAACGAGTGGAAAACGAATTTTGTGGCTCGAGTAGTTTTCGAGTTATTAAGAATTGGGGAAATTTAAAAAAACTCAAAACTGCTTCACTAAAACTGCAATAACTCCTAAACGGTTGAAGCTACCGGCGTGGCGATGGTCTCATTCGATTCAGCATAGAAAAATCTATAGAAAATGATGCCTCACATGCCTATGTTGCTTTTTTCCTGAAAAGCACGAATAATAATTCTCACTCAATAATTTCTCACTTCAACAGCTGTTTAACTGGCCTTAAAATTAAGGTAGGGTTCTGCCGAGACGTTAGGACCAACTAGATACGGAACTTGATTTTTGGTAAAAATTTCAAAATTTTTCGATAACTCCTTCCCCCTTAAAAACCCCGGACGGCGGACGGCGTACGGCGTACGGCGGACGGACAAAAAAATTTTATTGCAGATTCGGATTCTACACCCCTTGAAACGTAAACCAACAAATTTTCAGGGGGTGTTAAAATTTTTTTTTCCTGACCGATTACAAAGGTTCATTTCTTTAGAAAAATGAACCAAAAATGAATAAAGGTGGCGTTTATTCTTTGAAATTTATTACCTATTTAGGTAGGCACAACTATGTATAATTTTCAACATTTCCTCAAAACCTTTAGAACGCTTTTAATTTTCGTTCCTTTCGGACAAAAATCGTTATAACACTATGGAAGGGTAGATTATGAGTGAGGTCTCTAACCGGCATTCTGGCGATATCTGTCGGGACCGCCGCGAAACTCAAGGGGGTTGTGGGTGGTAAACTCCTATGGCTACCCGATAGAATGCGCTGTTGTGTCTGTCCGAATCGCACCCTCCCACCCACGACACCGTAGTTCAGTATTAGTTGGTAAATTGAGGCGGGAGGTCGCAGCACACCCTACTCATTGATGCTCTTCTGCCAATATTACTGCCCTGTATGTCATGGTAGTTCGTGAAGGTTGGGTATAACTCCCGACCTCATTTTTCCCCACCCAATAAAACATTTCGGAAGTTAATATCCTTCAAAATTTATTTCTGTCATATTAGGATACTATTTTTTTTTAATTTTATTTTTTTGTTGTGAAGCCTGAAGAAACTTAATTTGATTTATAAAATCATTTCCTCTGCCGAGTAATAGATATCCCTCCCCTGCTATACCCCGTACAGATGCCTGGGAACGGCTTCATCAATAGCTGCTTATCGATTTTCCAGGCTATGCCAAAAATGCTCAAGCTTGATGAGGAAAATTAATTGAAAAAATTGTTTCCAAGGATACCATCGGCCAGATTTTTTTTTGCAACATATCTTTAATATCTCTTTAATATCTCTCAAGCGCATAACGGACTACAACGATGTCAACTTATGCCCAGCAACTTAAGACCTTAAAGCACAAAGGGCTTATGCCCAAAAATGCCGTACTGAGAAAAATGCAAATAATATGCTAGGGCTATATTATGTCCAAAAATGGCATACTGAGAAAAATGCAAATAATATGCTAGGGCTATATTATGTCCAAAAATGGCATACTGAGAAAAATGCAAACTCAGTTTTTGATTAATTTACAAAAATTAAGATTTCTCCCGTAGTTTTCAATTCCATAACAAATTCGCAAAAAAAACATGTTTGTCTGGTCAAGATCTACAACCTCGTTTAACCAGAACTTTAGTAGCACTTAACTCTTCCAAGATAAACGCTCTTTAAATATTTGTCGTTTTTCTATTATATCGTTTTTTGGCCCCAAAAATAGATAAAAGGATCATGATTCTTGGAGCGATCGATAGGTCCTGATGAGTAGATTCTTTCGGTACCGAAATCTCAAAATCGATATTTTGGGACATATGCCCTTTGTGCTTTAAGCTATCGATATTTTATGAAACCTCAGCCTTTATCAGAGTACTCCTATTTTTGTCAGATCTTCACTACCTGAAGCCTTCTTAATGATTTTCTTAGTTATAGTTAATGAAGATATTCGGACACTCGATAGCATTTTTCTCAAGAGGGCCTGAGTCTTGGAGTGTAACTCTATTTGTTCAAGGGCGCCGACTCTGGCGAACAAAGGGATTCCTCTCCTTTTGAAAAGGCGGTTTTTCAGTTGCACAGTAAACAGAGATAAAAGCCCTGACAGAAAAATAACCCTAATGATTGATAACAGGGAGGATTTGCCCGGTACACGTTCCGAGTCCGCGGTGAACGTGGGAAGCATTATTAGTGATAAATTACCGGATGTCGATTGCCGCGGCTTTCCGTTCTTGGCCGACCCAGTTATGTCTGGGTTTTCCCTCCATTTTTCCCTAATTCCCCGGGCTTTTTTCAACTCTCGCTTCCGAAGGGAAAACCCCCGCCATTCTCTTATTCGTGGCGAGAAACTGAGAGCATACCGCATCGAAATGCTTTCCGCAGGAATCCTCCTGTCTAAGAGACTCGGTCCTGAGTCGAGAGGTCATTTGTTACTTTCCGAGATCCCAGTTTGACACACGGCCCTTCAACGGCCCAAAGTGCCCCGGGATACTTTCTCGAGGTGGAGGGAAAAAAGTTGGCCCACCGCTGAAGAGCGGCGAACAAAAAGTTCAAGGCCGGATTTATCTTATGGAGTGACTCCGAATGGTTCGTAGGTGTATAGCGCCATTACAGACTCCAGTTCATACTTTCTGAGGGAGGAACTTTACTTGGGCGACGGCGATGTCCGTTCAGGGTGTTGAGGTGAACGATTTATTGGATGAAAAAAATCAAGTTTTGTCAGCAAAGACAATAAAAAAAAGAGCTAATAAAATTGTTTCTTTTGTGGATGGATGATCGACCCTTGTAGAATATTGTTGTCAGCAGATCAGGGGTAGGGTCAACGAAAAAATATGCCTCTTTCGCAGAGCTTTCGAAATGTATAATAGATGTATAATATTCGATGTATAATATCTTCATCAGGGCCTATAAAAAGCAATACGAACGAAACAGAGTAAGGATATTAACAATGAATATTATCTAACAAAAGGAACACCAATATTTTAACAACATACTTAGAGACGGCATTTATGGGGTCAGGCTCTGATGACCACCGTCATTTTTGTAGAAGACCATTTCAAAGTAGAAACAAACATTTTTTATTATTTAACAAAGATTTTAAAACAAGATTGTGGTCAACACTAACATGTAAACATGTAACAAAATTCTTTTGGTTATGCCCCATCCCCCTACTGTTTTGTTTGTACCTATTGCTTTTTATATGCCCTGACTTTGATCTCGAAGTTGACTTTGATCTCGAAGTTGACAACGATCTCGAAGTTGACTTTAATCTCGAAGTTGACGTTAATCTCGAAGTTGACGTTGATCTCAAAGTTGACTTTGATCTCGAAGTTGACGTTGATCTCGAAGTTGAGTTTGATCTCGAAGTTGAATTTGATCTCGAAGTTGATTTTGATCTCGAAGTTGATTTTGATCTCGAAGTTGACGTTGATCTCGAAATTGACTTTGATCTCAAAGTTGACTTTGATCTCGAAGTTGACGTTGATCTCGAAGTTAAGTTTGATCTCGAAGTTGACTTTGATCTCGAAGTTGAGTTTGAACTCGAAGTTAACTTTGATCGCAAAGTTGACATTGATCTCGAAGTTGACTTTGATCTCGAAGTTGAGTTTGAACTCGAAGTTGAGTTTGATCTCGAAGTTGAATTTGATCTCGAAGTTGATTTTGATCTCGAAGTTGACGTTGATCTCGAAATTGACTTTGATCTCAAAGTTGAGATTGAACTCGAAGTTAACTTTGATCTCAAAGTTGACATTGATCTCGAAGTTGAAATTGATCTCGAAGTTAAGTTTGAACTCGAAGTTGAATTTGATCCCGAAGTTGACTTTGATCTCGAAGTTGACGTTGATCTCGAAATTGACTTTGATCTCAAAGTTGACTTTGATCTCGAAGTTGACGTTGATCTCGAAGTTAAGTTTGATCTCGAAGTTGACTTTGATCTCGAAGTTGAGTTTGAACTCGAAGTTAACTTTGATCGCAAAGTTGACATTGATCTCGAAGTTGACTTTGATCTCGAAGTTGAGTTTGAACTCGAAGTTAACTTTGATCTCGAAGTTGACGTTGATCTCGAAGTTCACTTTGATCTCGAAGTTGAGTTTGATCTCGAAGTTGAATTTGATCTCGAAGTTGATTTTGATCTCGAAGTTGACGTTGATCTCGAAATTGACTTTGATCTCAAAGTTGAGTTTGAACTCGAAGTTAACTTTGATCTCAAAGTTGACATTGATCTCGAAGTTGAAATTGATCTCGAAGTTAAGTTTGAACTCGAAGTTGAATTTGATCTCGAAGTTGACTTTGATCTCGAAGTTAACTTTGATCGCAAAGTTGACATTGATCTCGAAATTGACTTTGATCTCAAAGTTGACTTTGATCTCGAAGTTGACGTTGATCTCGAAGTTAAGTTTGATCTCGAAGTTGACTTTGATCTCGAAGTTGAGTTTGAACTCGAAGTTAACTTTGATCTCAAAGTTGACATTGATCTCGAAGTTGACATTGATCTCAAAGTTTAGTTTGAACTCGAAGTTGAGTTTGATCTCAAAGTTGACTTTGATCTCGAAGTTGAATTTGGTCTCGAAGTTAATTTTGATCTCGAAGTTGACATTGATCTCGAAGTTAAGTTTGATCTCGAAGTTGACTTTGATCTCGAAGTTGAGTTTGAACTCGAAGTTGAGTTTGATCTCAAAGTTGACATTGATCTCGAAGTTGAAATTGATCTCGAAGTTAAGTTTGAACTCGAAGTTGAATTTGACTCGAAGTTAAGTTTGATCTCGAAGTTGACTTTGATCTCGAAGTTGAGTTTGAACTCGAAGTTAACTTTGATCTCGAAGTTGACATTGATCTCGAAGTTGACTTTGATCTCGAAGTTGAGTTTGAACTCGAAGTTAACTTTGATCTCGAAGTTGACGTTGATCTCGAAGTTCACTTTGATCTCGAAGTTGAGTTTGATCTCGAAGTTGAATTTGATCTCGAAGTTGATTTTGATCTCGAAGTTGACGTTGATCTCGAAATTGACTTTGATCTCAAAGTTGAGTTTGAACTCGAAGTTAACTTTGATCTCAAAGTTGACATTGATCTCGAAGTTGAAATTGATCTCGAAGTTAAGTTTGAACTCGTAGTTGAATTTGACTCGAAGTTAACTTTGATCTCAAAGTTGACATTGATCTCGAAGTTAAGTTTGAACTCGAAGTTGAATTTGATCTCGAAGTTGAGTTTGAACTCGAAGTTAACTTTGATCGCAAAGTTGACATTGAACTCGAAGTTGAATTTGATCTCGAAGTTGACTTTGATCTCGAAGTTGACGTTGATCTCGAAATTGACTTTGATCTCAAAGTTGAGTTTGAACTCGAAGTTAACTTTGATCTCAAAGTTGACATTGATCTCGAAGTTGAAATTGATCTCGAAGTTAAGTTTGAACTCGTAGTTGAATTTGACTCGAAGTTAACTTTGATCTCAAAGTTGACATTGATCTCGAAGTTAAGTTTGAACTCGAAGTTGAATTTGATCTCAAAGTTGACTTTGATCTCGAAGTTGACATTGATCTCGAAGTTGAGTTTGATCTCGAAGTTAAGTTTGATCTCGAAGTTGACATTGATCCCGAAGTTTAGTTTGAACTCGAAGTTGAGTTTGATCTCAAAGTTGACTTTGATCTCGAAGTTGACATTGATCTCGAAGTTGAGTTTGAACTCGAAGTTAACTTTGATCTCAAAGTTGACATTGATCTCGAAGTTGAAATTGATCTCGAAGTTAAGTTTGAACTCGAAGTTGAATTTGACTCGAAGTTAACTTTGATCTCAAAGTTGACATTGATCTCGAAGTTAAGTTTGAACTCGAAGTTGAATTTGATCTCGAAGTTGACTTTGATCTCGAAGTTGAGTTTGATCTCAAAGTTGACATTGATCTCAAAGTTTAGTTTGAACTCGAAGTTGAGTTTGATCTCAAAGTTGACTTTGATCTCGAAGTTGAATTTGGTCTCGAAGTTAATTTTGATCTCGAAGTAGACGTTGATCTCGAAATTGACTTTGATCTCAAAGTTGACTTTGATCTCGAAGTTGAGTTTGATCTCGAAGTTAAGTTTGATCTCGAAGTTGACTTTGATCTCGAAGTTGAGTTTGAACTCGAAGTTAACTTTGATCGCAAAGTTGACATTGAACTCGAAGTTGAATTTGATCTCGAAGTTGACTTTGATCTCGAAGTTGACGTTGATCTCGAAATTGACTTTGATCTCAAAGTTGAGTTTGAACTCGAAGTTAACTTTGATCTCAAAGTTGACATTGATCTCGAAGTTGAAATTGATCTCGAAGTTAAGTTTGAACTCGAAGTTGAATTTGACTCGAAGTTAACTTTGATCTCAAAGTTGACATTGATCTCGAAGTTAAGTTTGAACTCGAAGTTGAATTTGATCTCAAAGTTGACTTTGATCTCGAAGTTGACTTTGATCTCGAAGTTGAGTTTGATCTCGAAGTTAAGTTTGATCTCGAAGTTGACATTGATCTCGAAGTTTAGTTTGAACTCGAAGTTGAGTTTGATCTCAAAGTTGACTTTGATCTCGAAGTTGACATTGATCTCGAAGTTGAGTTTGAACTCGAAGTTAACTTTGATCTCAAAGTTGACATTGATCTCGAAGTTGAAATTGATCTCGAAGTTAAGTTTGAACTCGAAGTTGAATTTGACTCGAAGTCAACTTTGATCTCAAAGTTGACATTGATCTCGAAGTTAAGTTTGAACTCGAAGTTGAATTTGATCTCGAAGTTGACTTTGAACTCGAAGTTGAGTTTGATCTCAATGTTGACTTTGATCTCGAAGTTGAATTTAGTCTCGAAGTTAATTTTGATCTCGAAGTAGACGTTGATCTCGAAATTGACTTTGATCTCAAAGTTGACTTTGATCTCGAAGTTGAGTTTGATCTCGAAGTTAAGTTTGATCTCGAAGTTGACATTGATCTCGAAGTTTAGTTTGAGCTCGAAGTTGAGTTTGATCTCAAAGTTGACTTTGATCTCGAAGTTGAGTTTGATCTCGAAGTTGACATTGATCTCAAAGTTTAGTTTGAACTCAAAGTTGAGTTTGATCTATAAGTTGACTTTGATCTCGAAGTTAAGTTTGATCTCGAAGTTGACTTTGATCTCGAAGTTGAGTTTGATCTCAAAGTTGAGTTTGATCTCGAAGTTGACATTGATCCCGAAGTTGACATTGATCTCGAAGTTTAGTTTGATCTCAAAGTTGACTTTGATCTCGAAGTTGAGTTTGATCTCGAAGTCGAGTTTGATCTCAAAGTTGACATTGATCTCGAAGTTTAGTTTGAACTCGAAGTTGACATTGATCTCGAAGTTTAGTTTGAACTCGAAGTTGAGTTTGATCTCGAAGTTGACTTTGAACTCGAAGTTGAATTTGATCTCGAAGTTGAGTTTGATCTCGAAGTTGAATTTGATCTCGAAGTTGACATTGATCTCGAAGTTAAGTTTGATCTCGAAGTTGACTTTGAACTCGAAGTTGAATTTGATCTCGAAGTTGAGTTTGATCTCGAACTTGAATTTGATCTCGAAGTTGACATTGATCACGAAGTTTAGTTTGAACTCGAAGTTGACTTTGATCTCGAAGTTGAGTTTGATCTCAAAGTTGACATTGATCTCGAAGTTGACTTTGAACTCGAAGTTGAATTTGATCTCGAAGTTGAGTTTGATCTCGAAGTTGAATTTGATCTCGAAGTTGACATTGATCTCGAAGTTAAGTTTGATCTCGAAGTTGACTTTGAACTCGAAGTTGAATTTGATCTCGAAGTTGAGTTTGATCTCGAAGTTGAATTTGATCTCGAAGTTGACATTGATCACGAAGTTTAGTTTGAACTCGAAGTTGACTTTGATCTCAAAGTTGACTTTGATCTCGAAGTTGACTTCGATCTCGAAGTTGATTTTGAACTCGAAGTTGACATTGATCTCGAAGTCGACTTTGGAAGCTCAGCGAAAGATGCAGTTTTTTTCGTAGATTCTATCCCTGATCTGCTGACAGCAATAAAATTTTTTCGTTCAGAAACAACTTTTCTCAAGTTTTGAATGCATTTCGACAGTGTAACTGCAAACCACGTAAGTTTAGTTTTTTTTGGGAAAATGAGATTTTGTATGATACACCCTTTGAAACTATGACATTTTCAGGGTAAGTAGGTTAGAAAAACTTTTCCTTGGGCGATTACAATGGTCTGTTTTTTCAATAATCAACCAAAAAGGCATTATTTCCCTGTACTGGAGTTATAGAGCTCGAATACCAACATTCGACCCTGTCTCTTCTCGTGTCGGCTATTACAATTCTCAACATTGCAATGTTATGCAGCACACCGAAAGTTCAGCGGTCAACGGATCGTAGGAAAAGTTATTCTCTTATCTGGGACTGGGCATTCCTAAGGTAACGGTCGCATCCGAATGTGCACTACACGGCTATCAAGTTTCTGAATAATTCATGAAGGTGGAAACCGAGAGCTTATTCGCCGTTTAGTAGAGAAATATGCAACTCAACGGCCAGTCCGACTACGTTTTGGCAGCTAAAACGGACGGTAGATTCATGCAAGGACCTCAGTTTTCATGTCTTCGGCGCATGCGCCAACAGCTTCATCCGACACACGAAGTCTGGCCTGAATTTGCGTCAAATAAGACAAGTAGATACGACGAGTACAATAATCATACAAAATAAATACCTACCATCTATAATAGGTAATAAAAGCAAGTGTAATGTGTCTGTCTGACCGAGCTCTCCAGCCAAATCTACCAGGAATTTTTTACTTGGAAGCACAAAGGGGCTGGCCACCAGATCTCAACTCAACTCAACTCAAATCAAATCATCTCAAATCAACTCAAATCAACTCAGCTCAACTCAACTCAACTCAGCTCAACTCAACTCAACTCAACTCAACTCAACTCAACTCAACTCAACTCAAATCAACTCAACTCAACTCAAATCAACTCAACTCAACTCAACTCAACTCAACTCAACTCAAATCAACTCAAATCAACTCAAATCAACTCAAATCAACTCAAATCAACTCAACTCAAATCAACCCAACTCAACTCAACTCAAATCAACTCAACTCAACTCAAATTAGCTCAAATCAACTCAAATCAACTCAACTCAACTCAAATCAACCCAACTCAACTCAACTCAAATCAACCCAACTCAACTCAAATCAACTCAAATCAAATCAACTCAAATCAACTCAAATTAACTCAACTTAATTCAACTCAAATCAACTCAACTCAACTTAACTCAAATCAACTCAACCCAACTCAACTCAAATCAACCCAACTCAACTCAAATCAACTCAATTCAACTCAACTCAACTCGATCAACTCAACTCAACTCAACTCAAATCAACTCAACTCAACTCAAATCAGCTCAAATCAACTCAACTCAACTCAAAATTTTTTTTAAATAAAAAAAAAAACGACCTGTTCTCATTTGAAGGGTAAGGGGAAGGAACGAGGAATGTCACAAAAAGTACTTTTAGAGAAAAAGCAGGTTTTGTGTTTTAAATTCTATGTTTTTTCCTCTTACACCGAATCTTTCGTTGCTTCTCAGAGCGACATTTATACTTTTTTCCCCTTGGAGTTTCACTACGCGGCTAGTACCTTTGATTTCCTACTAAATGCGCTATTCAGCTTGTTTTTGGGAAAAATGGACATTTCCTGTTCTTTCCCCTTGCCCTTCATTTAAACTAATTTTTTTAACAGATTGGTTCTTATTATCGACGGGAATGTTGTGTGTGTGGGGTGGGGGAAGAGAGAGAGAGAGAGAGAGAGAGAGAGAGAGAGAGAGAGAGAGAGACAGTCTACCTGATTAATTAATTAATTAATCACGGTTTTTTTGACACGGGCAACACCGGGCGGGTACAGCTAGTATGGTAGCTAATGAATTTGTTTGAATTTTGTTGGGAGTTGAGTTAGTGAGCTGAGTTTAGTGGTTGAGTTTGTGAGCTGAATATGTGAGTTAGTTTTCAAATAGAATTTTGGAGTTGAGTTTTTGAGTCGAGTTTGGGGGTTAAGTTTGAGAGTTGAGCTTGGGGGTTGAATAAGTACCTAACGTGAGTTACGGGGTTGAGTTTGGGGCTGAATTTTTGATATTTGAGTTGAGTTTATAAACTGAAATTTTGAGTTGAGTTTTTGATTTGATTTTTTAATTTGAATTCGTGAGTTGAGTTTCAGAGTTGAATATTTGGGTTGAGTTTTAAGTTGAATTTTTGAACTGATTTTTTGAGTTGAGTTGATTTTTTTAGTCGAGTTTGGGGGTTGAGTTTGTGAGTTGAGTTCGAGAGTTGAGTCTGTGTGTTGAGCTTGGTGATACGGGCTCACCTCGACGTACCATTCCAGACTTCCAAAATTTGACTTTTCGGAATAATGCTCAGCATTTGCCCATGAATCGTGGATTCCGAGAGTCAATTTTTATGGGATATCGAGGTACTGTGTGTTATCGGGGAACTCCCGAGAGTAAAACGCTTCGTCTGCCAGGAATGTCTGCCGGGAATGTCTGCCTGTATCCGCATATGCGGCAGACCTCAGGATCCCGACCATCTCCGAACTAATCGACACGAAACCGCAGTCGGCGTGAAACGTACGCGCTCCCGCCCGCGGCGCGGCGATATCCGCTAAGGCGGGCCGAACGGGAGGGACACGGCGGCCAGGGGGAACACGCTATTGCTTTCACCATAAAGCTCAAACGTTGGAAATGCGGAGCGATCGATATCGATCCGGCGGCGTCTCTAATTTCCATTATATATCGAGGCGCGGAAGATGTCGATCGAGCTTCGCTCCCCCGTTCCACTTAGCCCTTTGTTCTTGCCGTCCGGTTTGAACAACCCGCTAAACCACTTCGCCATGGAATCAACGAGTGGCCCCTTTTCTTTGCCCTGGGCTAAGCCAACATTTCAATCCCGGCGGCCCATGTTGCTCCTTTAGGTTCGTCCGCCAAAGCGGCGTTACGATTGAAAACCTGTCGTGCGCAGGTAACGCACAATACTTCCATATTTTGAAACGTTAAAGTGCAACACGATTTGGTCGTATTTTGACTGCTTTTTGAGGGTGTTTTGGTCATTAAAAAAAAAAAAAAAAAAAAACGCCAAGTTTTTGGAACATAAAAATGTCCACAAGTTTTTCACAGTTTTGTCATTGTTCGCGCTTTTATATGCGTTTAACCTGGAAACTCCGACTCGAATATTTTCATCCTCTACACGACCGGAGTTGGCACTTTTGTTTATTGAATGGCATTCGTTCAAAGACCATTCCGTGATTTCAAGAACTCCATATTTGCATTTTATCAGAAATTCAAAGAGAAGAAGAAATTTAAGTCATTGTACCGTTACAATATTAAAAAGAACTTTTTCCCGTTCAAGCGGACTCGCTGGATAGAATAGGTTAGTGTCGTAAACATTTAGCGCATAAACATTTAGCTCTCGGACCTTTTGCGATTTACATTTGCTGCTACGAAATTAACTCTATTCCTCTTGTCTCTGGAAATCGCTGCCATAAAAGCTCTTGATAGTCATATTCTCCTAGCTTCCGCTTCTCTCTCGAGTTATTGGATATTTTATATTTATAATGTGCATGCACGTACCGGAATATTCTGGTACTTGGGACCTTTCGACTTTCCTGGTGCTTGTCGAGTTCTTTTTTACTCTGTGCACTGTCGTAGAATGTATGAGTAAAATGTGCACGTTTTCTTTCCCTACTACATTTTTACTTGCTCCATGCGATGATTCTTTGGTAGATTTTTTTTCTCCAACTAATATTCTTGCAAGGCATTTAGAATTGAGTCTGTCACTCGTGTCTGTGCATGTTTTAGTTAGTCTGTACTTCCCTAACATGTACTTAGTTTTAATGACTTGTCAATTCTCGTAACCTATTCTGTTCCTTGGACGAGCCGCGTTGTTTCCAAACTTGCGAGCAATTTAGAGTTTAGCCGAAACATTTATTAGGTAGTACCTGATACTTACCTATCCGAATTTGCCCCCGAAATATCAAGTAATTCTGACATAGAATCGCCAATTTTCACAATCCATCAATTGGTGGTATGTGCGGAGAGGCACAGCCCTTCCTTATTTTGACGCGTACAATTTTTGGGAATTCCCACAAAATTTAGGACGATTTTGAGACTCTAGCATCCGAAGTTGAGACAAGTTCATTTTGGAGACTTGATAATTCATTATAATACTCCGACGAACATACTTTTCAAAGTCATAGAAGAAGAGTGAAAGAAGAGTTAAAAAAAATATTTTCATAAATATCGATTTTTTGTGGCTGGTAGTAAAATGACTGGAAAACTGCATTGCAAACGCAATAGTAATGGGAAATAAGTTGAGTGATCGGGGTTGAAAAATATCTACGTATCCAATATTTATGTCAACGTCAAAAGAAATATTTTTAGACCATGATCACTCGAATATCAGATATTCGAAAAGATTCTTTTCAATTTTCTGGTAAGAATAAATTATTTCAGCATAGGGAACTCAGTGGTGCGTAGATAACACACAATACTTCCATATTTTGAAACGTAAAATTTTGACACAATTTGATCATATTTTGACTGCTTTAAATTTGGGTCAAAAATTCAAAAAAACTCACTATGCAAATTTTAAAACTCGCCTAGGATTAAAATACGCCAAATTATCGGGATATAAAAATATCTACATATTTTGCAAGGTAAAACGAAGATTTTGAGACCAAGAACGCTCAAATCGGTCCAATTTTGTGGCCGGAAAAATAGAAAACACTAAAAATGCCAATATATCGGAAGTACTGTAAGTAATTCAAAATCCGATTAAACAGGGTGTTAGGTCTTGCCGAGACAAACATTTCAGTTCAAGAAATTTGAAAAAAGGTTGAGAATTGAGGGAGCTATAGCCATTTTTGTAAATGACCACAGACAGAGAGACGGACACACGGACAGACGGACACACAGACACTTGTTAGGGAAGTGATTCTGAGTAAATGTGTATAAGAAAAAGTTTTTTCTGAAGCTCCGTTCCGATTCTCGATTTTAGGACGATTCCAATACTTCCATTTACTCTGTAAATATGGGAGTTAAAACACATGAAAATAGGTACAATTTTGAGGGATAAAAATGCTGAACTCTGACATGAATGACAACTGATGGCACACAAAAGGCATAAGTTACAAAAAATAAATGCATAGAGTACATTGTTATAAAAAATTACTGAACGAAGAAGGCGAAAAAATAATTTTTCTTCTTATGGGAGTGAAAATTCGGAAGTTATGCTGAAGGAATATGGATGCGGAATTTGACAAGCTTCAGACCTACAGTTCCGTAGAAAAAAATAATTCCTCGACCTAGGTATCCATTGTTCCTGAAAAAGGGAGGCCGACTACCTAAATAAAATCATTTCTCGATTCCACCGAGTTGAACTCCATTAGGAATCCGTTTTTCTCCATTCTCATCTTTCATCTCAAGTCGCCTGGCAAATATTTGCTCTCAGTCTCCTGCGCGATTTTCTCATCCCCACCGACGCCATTACCGTCTCGTTTTCCTTCTGCCGTCCATTCCGCCAACATCCGCCGTTCTCGTTTCGGTTTGTTTAGACCGAGTTCCATCTCATCACGTTATCGTTTTCGGTTTTGTATGAATTGAATTTCATCGTGCTCATATTACGTTTTGCATTATTAGGTATTTCCTACTTCACATTTACCGGGATGAACCATTTCCAGTATCAGTACCACAATGAGGAACATGCATGAAAAACGAAATCCATTTTTTTCTGCCAAAATGATGCTGTTTATTATGCGAAAATGATGTTGTGATGGTCTACAACGAAAAAACAACATTTTTCCTGGTGAAAAACGCTAATGAAAAGTGCCCTTTTGAATGTGGCGGTTAACCGTATGACGTCACTGTGCGGACGTGACTGCACGTAGTTTCTTAACGTAACGGCAAAAAATCCGTTTTCGCCGTCCTACGTTACACACATGAAACTCGGATGAGGTTGCACTGGTGTTCACGGGAAGATGACATCACACTGTGTAACCTTGTGTAACCATGCGGCTGGCCATTTTCCCCCTCGACTTCAAATCTACGATTTTCACTAAGCCTCCCTCCTCTTTTAATTACCTCTTTTCCGAACCGTCAACCACCATAACACCATTTTCGAAGCCTAACAAGGAATATTATAGCGAAAAAGCAGTTTATTCTTTTTTCATGCACGTTCCTCATTGCCAGTACTCAAATCAGTGGAAATAGGGTTGGATATAATTAATAGTTTGCGAGCCCTAGCTCTGCTATAGTTTCGGCTCAAAAATTCGAATTGCCTTGTCTGGGATTCTAAAAACAAGACAAACTTAGAACATTGAACATGATTTAATTTTGTTTTTGCATTGGGGGTGATATGACCCACTTCTTATGGGGAAGCGAAAATCGTTAATCACCAATGACTCAAAAACTATGGGTTTCTGTCTTCGAATTAATGAAAAAATGATAATTCCAGGCCTAAAACGTCAAAAATTGACATCGGATTTATTGTTCAGGGTGCGCGGAAGGGCGGCAGATGGACATTTATTCAAATAATGTGATTTCCGCCCCTAAATGGGAGAATCAAATTTCTCTAGTGGCTATTTCATTTTTTAGACGATCACCATACATTACAACATGTGGATACACCTAATGTTTGATAGGTATGACGGAAGTGATGGGAACTCATACTACTCATGCTGAGATGAGACGGAAATAATTTTCCCTCTAGTCATCGACTTTATCAAGTTCATCAATTCAGTTTATTCGTCAAATAAACATTTTTCTCCGTGTAAGTAGTTTCTTGGACATGTCGATACCTTAAAGCACAAAGGGCATAATATGCATCATAAGTTTTTAAGGCATAATAGGTTATAATGCATAATACGTTATTAAGGGCATAATAGGCACAATATACATAATGGACAAGATACGTCCATAAATATATACCTAATACATGGACATAATGGACGTAATACATAATATTATTACGTCCAAAAATGGCATAATGAGAAAAATGCAAAATAAGTTTTTGATCAATTTACAAAAATAGAGATTTCTCCCATAGTTTTCAATTCCATAAAAAAATTTGCTAAATAAAAAATGTTTGTCTGGCCAAGATCCACAACCTCGTTTAACCAGAACTTTGGTAGCACTTAGCACTTCCAAGCTAAACGCTCTTTAAATATTTGCCGTTTTTCTATTTTATCGTTTTTCGGCCCCAAAAATAGATAAAAGGATCATGATTCTTGGAGCGATCGATTGGTCCTGATGAGTAGATTCTTTCGGTACCGAAATCTCAAAATCGATATTTTGTGAAATATGCCCGTGTCAACGTATCCATGGAAAATTTTATTTGGAGAATAATGGATATTCGATGGATATAATTCGACCCTAATTTTCCATGGATAGGTATGTTGACAGGGAAATTCATAGTCTACATTTAATAGAAACTACTTATTCGTATAATAATGGATATTCGACGAATAAACTAAATTGACGAACCCACCCTGAATGGACGTTGCTCCGTATTACTTTCCCCTCTCGCTCACTTACATCCCGTTAACGTTGGCACCTACTTTTTTCTCAATCGGGCTTATCGTAAATCGGTACACAGAAGCTTAGCGTGAAAACAAAAGCTACGTCTCGTATAGACAAGGGAAACAAGGACATAAAACGAAAGACGAGAGCCGGGGGCCGACATCTCGGCAGCTTCTAAATTGGAAGTATCGATTTTGCCATTGAAAACGCCTAGAGATCGGACGTGGGTCGGAAGTGGGAATGGATGTGGAGAAATAATGCGATACCGACCATGTGAGAACTCAGCCCCATCGATCCCTGGTATGGCTGAAAGGGAAACAAATTGAAACAAGGGCCGCAGCAGTTGAGAAGTCAGCGGCTCTTGAATGGGCCCACAAACTAGAATATTTTAGGAGCCGGTTATTCCCTTCGGTTGATAAAGTATCCTAAGTTTCCAACCCTCATTTTCCGCAGACTATCTCGGCCCGACGTGGAAATATTGAACGAATCCTCTTCCAAGGGAGGAGATACGCTGTTTCCCAATGAACGTGAACATCGCGTTTTATCAGATGGCAATGAATTTATGTACCTGGGTAGGAACTCGAAAACATTCCAATCAGATGATCTCCGAATCCACTTTTAGTAAAAGGGAGTAAGTCCAAAAAATTTAATTTCATATTATATCAGAGAGATACAGATAGATCTGGAAATACACGCTGGCTACATCTTCGATGGTCAAAAATGTGGGAAATTTTTCTACTAGTAATTCCCAACAAATCTTACCCACTCTTAGACATTTTTCGATAGTCCCATAATAACCCCTGTTTTTTGGCATTTTTGTGCTTTCGACGTTTACTCGTTGAAATGGTCGTAGCCCCTAAAATCTTTGAGTGAATTTAAAAATTGGAAAGCTCGTTAATTTTCCGATAAGTCAAGTGCCACATCTGACTTCTTTTTCGCAAAGGAATACGGAAAAAATGAGGCTGAAGAAAGGACTGGCAAAACTTCCTTTTTTCAACCGAATTTTTACCAAAATGTTTTCTTGAGGATGAAAAACGCTTTTTGAAAAACTAAAAAAGTTGGATGCGGCAATTTTCTTATAAGAATATTCACGAGCTTTCCCACGGTGTCCTTAGGTTTGCATAAACTCGAAAAATTAAAGAAAATACAGCTATTTTAGTGAGTTGAGTCGAGAACACATGCCAAAAATGAGGGTTTTCGGCGGACTAGGAAAAAAATGTCAAATGGTGGACCAAATAAAACCAAAATACAACACAGCTGCAACACTCGAAACCGCACGTAATGAAAACACTACAGAAAATGGTAACAATAATTTATAATTGAAGAACAATGAAAAAGAAACCGATTTGAAGGATCATAAAGAAAACGAGATAGCAGAAGAGGAAATCAAGATGGCAGAGGAAAAGGGAAAAGAGACGATGGCAGAAGAAGAGGAAATCAAAATGAAAGATCAACCAGAAATCGAAAATCAGGAGGGAGTGGGATTTGAGTAGGATTTTTGCTTTGAATTCCCAAATTCCCTATTTTCCACGGCAACCTGCTTATAGCACCCTATGCCTGTACATGAATTCTCTCAGCCTAGTCACCTACTGAAGTTTTCTCGAAGTTTTGTATTCTCCAAGGAGAAAATGAATTTTTCAATTGTTTCTGCCATAGTATTCGACAAAGGCTCTTGAGGTAGTGCGATGAAGCGAACGAAATAGAACATCATGACTGAAGGAAACTACGAGTGGCTCAATCCAGCAGAATCAATTGCCTTATGGGGAGAATAGTGAAATAACTATGGGACATGAGTATGGGAGAATGCCTGTATGAAAAAAGGGCGACACTGGGGGGTGACAGTTCATACTGGCATACAAAGCACTGCCACATCCATCAGGGTAAGATTATTTGTTGAAAATGGTCAGTAAAACATCAATTTTTTCAGGAAGTTCAGTTGCTTAGAAAGTATTGATTTTAATTCACAAAAAAAAAATCATTTTTTTCATGACAATCTGCTTATAGCAGCAACCTATGCCTGTAAATGAATCCTCTCAGCCTAGTCACCTACCTTGGGTTTCTCGAAGTTTTGTATTCTTCAAGAAGAAAATGAATTTTTCAATTGTTTCGGCCATAGTATTCGACAAAGGCTCTTGCAGGGCTTGAGGGTGTGCGATGAAGCGAACGAAATAGAACATCCCGACTGAAGGAAACTACGAGTGGCTCCATACAGCAGAATGGGGAGAATAGTGAAATAGCTGTGTGGGACATGAGTATGGAAGAATGCCTGTATGGGAGAATGGCGACTGCTCGGGAGAATAGCGACACTGGGGAGTAGGGTGGCAGTTCAGCCCGGCATACGAAGCACTAGCACATCCATTAGGAGTTACGGCCTCTTCCTTCCCGAGATTTGTATAACTGTCGTCGCGTTCCTTCTTGATAGATGACGTCGCTCCTCGTGTCGGGAGCTGTCACGAGAAATTTGCTAGGTCTTAACGGTGGACACGGCATCTCCACTTAACGACTGCTCGGTCTACCGCCGAATGGCAAAAGTGACACGAATCACAATTCAAATTTGTGTGTAGGGTCGTGAGGAAGATTCAGCGTCGCTCGAATGTCCAATTCAGTTGTCGAAATCAACCTGGAATTCGGACGTAAGGAATGAAATTGACCATGGTCAATCATTGCAATGATGTGACCAATTTAGGAATGGAAGACCTTCAGGGCCGGTTTATCATTTGGAACTAGTATTAAATTAAAACTCGAAAACATTCATATTAATGAATTCCACAATATTTCCGCGTGTGTATCAAGCTAAATTTAGCGACAATGGCCGATTGATAAAAAAGGAAATGTTCATCAATGCACTTTCGCGGCCAATCGGCGAGCAAACTCCCGCTAAGTTAACCCGAAATTTGAATCTCGTGCTCGGCCTCCAATATAACATTAATTAAGGCTTTAATGGAAGGAGAAGAAATTTTGAGGTAACGAAAGTGCGAATTTTGTTTAGGTAGACAAAAGGAAACTGTTCACCGTAGCCGTAATTTGAGACGAAAGGAGAACAATGTTGAAGAAGAGATAATGTTGTTGTTGTTTTGGTCGCCTCATCCCGCCCAAATGCCTAGCAAATCGAGGGAATTTCGATTGCTGTAGCGGTTCATCGGTTTTTCCCTCTCTAAGGGCCGGTTTATCAATTTATTTGAAGATTTATCCAAGGACGCTTGAATTAACTAATTTCTAAGCATTTTAAATATGATGGTCAATTAATGTCCTAGGTCAAATTTAGCGCAAGCGTTCTTAGATAAATCTAGCTTTAAATTAATTGAAAAACCTGCCCTAAATCTAGAATTAGCTACTGGTAGTTTGCTGGGGGATTGATGAACGCATCGTAAATCGAGATTCTCACTTAAATCGTGATTTCCCCACAAGGAGATTTTGATGGAGATTTGATAAACCGGCCCTCAATCTAATGGAAGTCAGTTATCGGGATAGGAATCACACAGACAGGCATTGATAACGAATGAATCACTATTGGAACCGTTTCACACAGATGCGTCATAAATACAACCGAATTTGAACTATGAAATCAACGAAATTTTACTTCTTCGTTCACAGTAAAATTGATGGATACCTAAGTATATTTCAAAATTGTGAAATTTTGTTAAATAACGGCCTCCTTTGAAGTGAGATGATTATTCTCATAAAAATTTCTCAAGTTCCCAAATATTCACTTCTTCATGCGTATTTTTTGCCTTTTTTCGATCCGGGGTTTACATGTATAACATGTTAATGTGATTTGCCCACACCATATACTCGTACGTGATCCCGATTGCATGGTGTACCTCCGAAACACTACATACTTGACTGTAAGTGTGATCAAATCGATAGCTAACTCGTACATAACTATGTGGCCACATGATAAATGTTTAGGCATTTGTGTACCACGTGTAACCTACTGATAGAACCCACCGAATGATAGTTATCTGTACACTATTTAGTTTATCTGTTGAATGTTTAGATCATAATGTTTGTTTGGGTCTCGAGACCTTTTGTTGTGGTTGGGTATCGTTGGTCTGAAATGGTACAGTTGTAAGAAAAGAAGATTTCGAGGTTCGGGCATGCGCAGAAGTTTTTTCTTCTCCGATGCGTTCGCCGAATCTAGCTTGTTCTATTATGTATGAGTAAAAAATTATTGCTCATAATATTTTGGCGAATACGTAAAAAGGTTTTTGTGGGTCACTATAGTAAAAGGTTGTACATAAGTTTATTTCAGGATATTTCACATTGAACTCAAACTAAACTGAATTTAAACCCTTTGATTTTAACAAGGGGGCTGACAATTCCTCGTTAACTTTAAAGTACCTATGCTGCGATAATAGTAGAGCTTCGACGTTGATTGTCGAACAAACCAAGTCTTGAAATAAAGAAAAATTTAATTTAAAAAAATGATAAAAGTTTCCGCACTGCATCGTCAAAGTCGCATCGAATTTTCGGTTTGCCACCTCAAAATCGTGCAGCCTTTAACACAAAATTAACACATTTTTACCGACGATTGTCGCAAAAAGGGTTTTGAAATATCGAAAATTGGTCTAAGCTCCGAAAACTGTTAATCTGTAAATGAAATAACCAATTCAGCAGTAATGCTAATAATCTCCCAATTACTGATGAGGGCACGAACAGATCATTCAGGATCTGAATTGGTGCGTAGACAACATACAATACTTCCATATTTTGATGAGAATTTTGACACAATTTGATTAGGTTTTGACTACTTAGGAGGCTTTTTCAAGAATGTCAAGAAACTCACAATGCAAATTTTAAAACACGCCTAAAATCGAAATAAAGTTATCAGAATAAAACAAGTTATCACAAGTTATCAGAATAAAACAAATATCCACGTATCCTGCAAGGTAAACCAAAGATTTTAGGACCAAGAAGGTACGCTCAAATCGGTTCTTTTTTGTGTCCAGGAAAAAATGAGATAGAAAACACTAAAAATGCATATATATCGGAAGTACTGTGAGAAATTTGAAAAACGGTCGAGAAGTGAGAGAGCTGTGGCCAATTTTGTAAATTTTTGTTAAGGAAGAGATTGTGAGTAAAATAGTATGAGTAAACGTTTTTTCTGAATCTCCAAACCGATTTTCGGTTTCAGGACGATTAATACTCGGTTTTATTTACGGTTTTAAATTCGAAAATATGGAAGTTTCAAATTGGTAAAACGTTCCTCATATTTTTTGATTCTTCGACAAATTCTAGCCCAGTATCCATGTCGATAAGCCGACAAAGTTAATGACGTCGTTCCACTAAAAACTGTCCGACTCCTAAACTGGGAAACTTCTTCTAACCCGAGGGTTTTTAATACCTACTTCGAAATAACTGCCGGATAAGTTCAAAGCGGAAATTTCGATCGTATTTTCCGATTTTCAAGTCCTCCATTATTGAATGAAGTGGTTGACTTCTCGCGTGAAATGTGGGTCGACTATGAGCCGTCAGGAGAGCCGCTCCAACTTTGGACGGATTCCAGCTTCGCCTTTCATTTAATGCCATCCTCGTTCTTGCCCTGTTTTATAAAGTTGAAGAGACCTTTCATTTTTTATTGGAATCGATCGCTTTCTCGTTCAATTCTGAATGACGCCGATTTTTCGAACTTTTATCCCGTTAATTTAGTTTTTTCCTTGACCTCTGAAATTATTTCTGGGATCATTTAGGTATAACCAAGAGATTTTCACGAGGCATGATACTTTTTCCCTTTTTTCAAGTTTTGGGGCAAATATTTAATATAAGACAAATTTTGTCTTAGAAGCAACGCCGCTTGAAATGGCATTGTTTTGCACAATAATAAAATATATTTAAAAAAAAGTTGGTCATAGGCAGTGGCTTGCGTTATATCAGCCATTGATTTTAAAAATTTGAATTCGATTTGAGCCTAGTTTACTGATATCATGTTCATATCCCATTGGGAAATTATAACGCCGAGCACAGAAATTTTGTAAAAAAACGCTGTTCTCTTTAGAGATTGTGAGTGATAAAATTATTGGAAAATCTGAAACGACCACCAGTCACGATCAATTCGGAGTGGCTCAATAGAAATTTGAAATTCTTCAATTTTATCCCCAATGGTGACAGGGTAGACACAATGGATCTAGCATCCCGTATGAGATGAATCATATGAGAAGAATGATATGACTAGCCACTCGTGGCACTCTACAAAAGATGCGCCATCCAACTCTGCTGGCGCTTGCTCACTGGCTCCAGTCTGGGGTACGCTAATGAGAGCTTGCTGGTAAAAGTAAAAATTACCAATACTCTTTTGGAAACTCCTAAATTTAAACACTGGATTTTTCACCATCATCAATCATCCTTGACGAGACATCATCGCTTCCACAAACATCTGTCTGTCCGACCACGAATTTTGTTGTCCGTTTGGAACGCGCGAAGTTTGGAAACACGGCTCTTGCGAGGGACGATAGGTGAATATTTTCAATTATCCGCCGATTCGCCGGAAATGTCAAATGAGAAATGGCTCTCTTTATTCAGGGGATCCTTCTCAACCCAAACACCTTAGCTCAGCAGAGGAGGGCGAGGCTGAGGCGAGCATTCACCGATGCGACCAGCGAGACCGTCACCATTGTCAAAACGGTACTGTTCGTTCAGTAAAGAAGTTCACTTTTTTTCAAATCTTTCGCACATTAATTAGTAGAATTGATTCGTTGAGAATTTTTCAGCTTCGATAATTATGAAATGTTTCTCTTTTTTTTCTGAATGCATAAGTGAACGGTTTTGGTCGCATTTTCAACTCCTTGCTTTGCGACTCGATTTTTTTAGCGAATTTATTGGCTACTACTTGTCAAATATTTTTTGACAATCCCTAAACCCAGTAGTTACTGGCATTTTTAAAAATGAGATGCAAAATGTTTGGCCGTGCTAGTTTTGTTGATAGCGTTTTGTTCCTCAGACTATAATATATGGTAATTCGGTCGCAATTTTTCGATTTGAGTAAATTTTTATCTCCAAATAGAAACACCATTTTTTCAGTGACAGATCCGATTTAAACTCGAAATTTTGCGTAGGTACCTACTGAAAATTTCATTTTATCAAAATTGGCACAGTAGCAATTCAGCAACAAAGGAGTTCCTAGCCGAATGGAGAATTTCCCTAAAGTAAATGAGAATTTCCTAAACCGAATTGAGAATTCAAATAACAAATTTTACAGTTTTCCAAATTTTAATTCAAGTATTTTACGAACCATATTGAGAATTTTCAAAAGGTAAATGATCATTTTCCAAACCATGTTGAGAATTTCAAATTCAATTCGACAATTTTCCAAATCGATTTGACAAGCTGTCTTGATTGATTTGGAAGTTTTCCCAAGTCAGTTTGAGAATTTTCCCATTTTACCTAATTGAGAAACTGAACCAAATTGGCTTGCAATATTCTCACTTTGGTTCGGAAAATTCTCAATTCGACTTTGAAATGCTATAATCAAATTCTGGTTAGAACTCAAATCTGGAATAGAAAATGTGAGTCTCTCATGTGGAATAAAAAAGTTTTGGTGATTACGTCGTTTCCAGTAATTTGGAATCAGTGTAAGAGTGAGAGAGATGGCACGACTCGAAATTTCAAGGAAAGTCGTGCCACCTCTAGCACTGATTTCAAATTCGGATATTTTTGAAGTGCAGAGGCAATATCGAATAATGACTAGCTTTTTAGAGCCATAAATTGGTTTTCATTTTTTCCAGCTCGATAAAAAATTATTCGCTTTGAGACGACCAGATCAGGCCAACAAATAGCATGAAACAATTTATAGATACAGTTGACAATTTTTATAGATCCCTAATTATAGCTTTCTATCATGTTATTCCATGTAACGTAGAGGAATAACTGAAGAGTTTTCCTCCAAAAGGGCGTGTATCCACTTTCGAGTTTTTTCGATTTCGTTTTTTCCATTTTCGATTTTGTTTCATAGCAGCTTTGGTACCTATAGCATGATGAGCAATGAAACACGCCCTTTTGGAGGAAAACCCTTCAACTGTTGACTGATTTTGCGTCACAGAGTGTAATTGAAGAGAATGCACTGTTCATAATGAAGCTGTACCTACCTACAATAAATAGGTACATATCTATATTATAAAATTTATCGCAGGGATTTCTTATGTCAGCCAAGTGAATAGTTTTTTCAATGCTCAATTTCGATCACTAAAACATCCGAATCCTCGTTCGAAACATTGGAGAAAAAATCCGAAATAAAAAATTGAATATACTAAAATTTCATAATTATTGTCGGCTGACAATGATGAATGGTTCCAGCGGTGCCGGTAGACATTGTCCGACAGCCGGTAGGTGAAAGGTCACTGTGATTAATGCCCCTTTCTCGTCACTGCCGGTTTGGTAGAAACCGGTTAGTTTAGGGGTTGGAGAACGGGGGTGGAGTAATGTTTTATTGATATATCGCCAGCTCTAGCGTCGGACGTTCCCGACGTGCGCAAGCCAGTCTCGCCTAGCGATCAACTCTTTTCCACTGTATGAAATTCGGGGCCGGGAAAAAGGGGGAAATATTGCTACAATAATTTTTCCGCACTAGCGCCGTTTCAATTCCAGCAGTTTTCCACGGGTCGTGACGTCTTTTAACCTGGAAAACGATTCAGTCATCGGGGAATTTCACCTACGCGATTCATCGCTCGGTTAAAATGGTTAATGATCGTACCTATCGGAGGAAGTTTTTATTTTTTTACTTCCAAATTTACACAGTAAATGGAAGTATTGTAACCGCCATGAAATCATGCAACTTCCTTTAATTCTCAACCTTTTTTCAAATTTCTCGACCTGCAATGTTTGCCTGGAAAGTAGTCAAAATATAAGCGAATTTTCTGTCATTGGCTGATGGAGAAGGTCTATTAATGAGGTGAGGGAAAGAGTAGCTCATCGTACTCTCATGTTCTTTATCTCTCCTAGCGCTTTCGCCCCGCTGGGCCTCTTCAGGGATCGACGTTTTTAAGGGTTTTTCCGTACAGGGGGCCTTTCCTGAGGGGGCCTGAGGGGCAGTTCTTAGAGACTAATAAAGGAAAATATAATAAATAAAAAAGATAGCAAGGTAAAAGACAACTAGGTAACGGATTGTTAACAAACGCGGAACACAAATCACGCGGATCACTCGCGGAAATGACGACCCTACTTTTTAGCGCAGATTCGGATTCTACAACCTTTGAAACGTAAACCAACAAATTTTTAGGGGGTGTAATGAATTTTTTTTCCTGAGCGATTACAAAGGTTCATTTCTTAAGAAAAACGAGCCAAAAAGTTAAAAAAAAAAACAATATCATACGGGTGCATGCTTTCAGTCAAAAACTAGTCAAAAACATGTAAATTTCATTTTTTCCCATTTTCTGCTTCTCCATGCATCTTCTGCTCTGAACCCTCATAATTCTTTTATACGAGCTCAACGATAGGCTCTCAAAGTCTTTCACCGTCAAAAGAGTTTCCTCCTTTTACTTGCTCAAAACTTTCTTTTTACTTTTTCCAACGCAGAGGAACCTCCTCACACGTGGCGGGTGTTCCTACCCCTCAGGACCTTCAAGCTCGAGGTTCCTTGAAATTCTCGGATTACACGTCATAAGGGATCGTCGGGGGGAAAGTTGTGAAAAAACTCGTACACCCCGACATGCTCTGAAGGGAATCCGGACTAACCTCAGCGACCGAGTCAGTAAAACTCCGGTTATTTCGGACGACGGTTTTTATAGTTGCGGGAAAGACGAGAAAAAAGAGCCGGTCGGCAACTAAGGGGTGAAAGGACGAAGAATGACGAGCTGGAGGGGTGGGTTCTATGTCGACCAAGAGCGGGGCCCATTGTGGGGGTGGGTCCGTGGGGGAGGGGGCCATGATTTCCGAGTCCCCTTGGGGCCAAGGCCTCGCATGCTTCCACTGTCAGCGTTTTCAGTCGCTCGCAGTATTTTCATATCGCATCTCCTAAAAAGTTTTCGATGTTCGTCGCAGATTTTTCTTCAGCTGGCCCTATAACCTGCAGGGAAACAATTGGGCGGGTTGACGGAAAATCGAAATTAGATTGCCGGTCGTAAAAAGTTTTACAGCGCATTTTCCCCCTTTTCCACGGCCCTGCCGACTGTAAAATTGGAAATTTTACAATCCGTTTATGCGGCGTTCGAGCGGTTCTTTATTTTCGGGGAAGAATCCGGACGACCGCAAATAAATTAAATTGCGTCTATTTACTTGCACGGAAACAAATTTTTCGCAAAGTTCGTTACATATTTATGCGGTGATAAAGGGGGTAAAATTAAAATAGCATTGCTGATATTCAAAATGGAATCCAAATTGTTGGCAATTTCCATTTTAGGTTGCCTAAACCCGCCGCGCGTTCCGGAGTTAAGGTATAGGTATAACCAGAAACGTTCGACCTAATTCCCCTAATCCCGCACATGAGTGAGCTTGTTTACAAATTAACCCCACTGTTGGCTTTCGGACCGATTTCGAAGTCGTACCTTACACAAGCAAGCCTTCCTTGAAGTAAATATAGTTGAGTAAATAATATTTTATGCCATATTATGACATAATTTAGGGTAATATTTTACATTTTGTAAAACTCTCAAAAACGTGATTATTATTATGAAAAACTTAAATTATCATAAAAATGTTACTAATGTCCTTAGCGGCCGAGAGATAAAAAAAATAAGAAAAATTGAATAAAACAATAAAACATAAAACTATATTTACGTATTCGTCAATTTAAAACAAAGATTTTAAGGACAAGATTGCTGAAATTGAATAATTTTTGTGGCCAGAAAAAAGTAAAATGGAAAACATTGAAAGTGCTCATATAAAGAAGTACTGTGAGTAATTCAAATCCCGGTTAAACTGCGTGATAGGCCTTGCCAGGATGAACATTTCAAGCCGAGAAATTTGATAAATGGCCACGAATTTAGGGAGCTATAGCCATTTTTGTTAAAGACCACAGACGGACACTTGTTCAGGAAGCGATTCTGAGTAAAAGCGTATAAAAAAGTTTTTTCTGAAACGATTTTTGATCTTATGACGATTCCAATACTCTTTTTTACTCCGCAAACATGGAAGTAATTGGATCAGCCGTTTGAGTTTTGCATGCTCCAAAAGATACCAGTAGGATTACAAGCATGCACACATAACTTATTGACTGAACACATTTTTTTGGCCTCATAGATTCCAAAGTAGGATTATGTCAAAAAATTGTGTCCCAAAATTCGGCCCAATTCTGAATTTACTTACTTTCCTCTCCATCCCCTGTTCCGGGGTCGGCGGTGAAAAAAACGGAGCAATGCAGAAAGTCGTCGAATAGCCAAAGTCAACCGAGCAGGAGAGAAAAGAGATAGAAGATCCGCTCGAGAACGTTGAGATAGAGAGGGGACGAATCTAAAGATCGGCGGACTCCGCTAGAATTGCGATACACTGGAGGAACTGAATAAGGACGGAATGAAAATACGAGGTCGAAACGTCGTGCGGGAGTAAAGGACGGTAGATCCCGTATTGAAGAAAACAACCCGTCACTGTTTTGTTTCGTCCGAGATTACGAGCCGAGCAAAAACCGGCCGACAGTGCTGACCCCCGGAGGGGGAAATTCCCTCAAAGGGGGAAATTCCCTCAACGAGGGAAAATGTCCGAAGAGCGACGTCCACTATAAGTAGCGCCCATCTCCGCTCCGGTCATCTCTTTAGCTCAGCTTATCTCCGTCCCTTCAAAGGTTCATCTCCATCAGCCGGCGGCGCCCTTAATATCGTTTGTCCCTTCGCGTCTCTTTCATGCGCTGATCGTATATCTAGCGACGTCAGATGCGAATTTCGAGATGGGAGGCTAAGATTGGATTTTCCAGAGAGCAAGTTTTCATTTATGATGAATCGGCAACTTTTTATTTCTTTATTATTCATTTTTTTATATCCGACATACGAAACGTCGAATTTGAATTATTGGCTCCTCTTATTGTTTTTGACGTCCTTGAGACAAAATCCCGACAAGTTTCATTAAATAAAAACGTTTTCGCGAGAATTTCCTTCTAAATAACAGAAACGTTAGGTTTTGAACAGCCTCTTGATAAAATTGATTCAACAAGAAAAACGCTCGATTACTCAAAATTCGTACAATATTCCCAATGGTCTTCAAGGATAACGAAAAACTGTCGTTTTTACTTCCATATTTACAAAGTAAATGAAAGTACCTATTGTAATTCTCTTAAAATGTGTGTCCGTATGTGGTCATTCACAAAAATGGCCATAGAACTCTCAATTTTCAAACATGTTTCAAGTTTCTGAACTGGGATGTTTGTCTTTTGTAAGACCTATCACCCTGTTTAACCGGAACTTGAATTGCCCACAGTACATCCGATATATTAGCTCTTTTAGTGTTCTATTTTATTTTTTCCTGGCGGATATTTATTTATTATTTGCCACTGGCACCCTTCAATTGATTATTTTATTTCCACGAGGAAAACCCTCGATTAATCAAAATTGATACAATATTTCGAAAGTTCATCAAGGATTACTAAAAGCGGTCGTCTTTTTATATTGAATTCTGTACCGATTTCTGAAATTCGAGGATAATCCACTTCAGAACAACACTCGCAAAAGCGTGGGCCAACAGAATCCAGAGTTTTAACGATTTTTACGAAAATTGCCAAAACCCCAAGCGAGAAAATCACATTTTGTGAACCTTAGCGCAATTTCTCGCCTACAATCTTCGATACTCGTCTCGAAAAACTTCCGGCAATGAAATTTGGCAACTCGGAGTCGTCAATCATTTTCAATCAACATCGAATCGGAGCCATCGCTTTCAAAACTTCGCCGAGACTTGAAAGTTTCTCTTAGCTGAGTTGAAAAAGGGCTAATGGAAGGGGAATTTTACCTAATATAATATATTAGAATTATATTAAAATTCAATGTGGGCCATTTTATTTTTCGAAATCAAAAGACTGGTATAGAAATTTTCTTAAAACTGCATTGAGAACACACAGAACTCATATTCCGATAATTTGATGTATTTTGATTTTAGGCGAGTTTTAAAAATTTTCATAGGGAGTTTTTTTGATATTGACAAAATTCGTCGAAATGAGGCTGTGATTTCCAAAACTCGCTCCTTTCAATTTTAACGAAAATTGGGGTGACAGCTGTTTCTGAAAGGTTTCAGAATCCGAAGTCAGAATTGAGAAAAACGCGCTCCTTCTCCGTTTGATTGACCTTGAAATACCTGGATGAGATCCAAAACTCGTTCCTTGCTGTCAGTTGCGAGTTCCAAAACTAGCTCGATGAGATTTTAATAGTAAAACTCGCTCCTTGAGCTAGGTAACCTTGTCAAGAGAAACCTGTCACCTCAGTTTTCGCCAAGACGCCAAGCCATAACCATGCGTGTCTTCATGGATTTATGTGAGATCTCTAAAGACTCTAAGCTGGGTCAGTTCCAAAACTCGTTAGATGCAAGGTTTAGTGCCAAAACTCGCTCCTTGTGAATTTAAATTCGTTCCTACGCAATTATTTTTCAATAGATTTATCTTTCCTTGCATAAAGAGCTCCATTGATGTAATCTAAATCATGTAGTTACGGATAACGTTTTAGAGGTTTTCGTGATTTCTGAAAAACGGTTTACCTTGCAAGGAGCAAGTTTTGGAAATCAGTGCCTCAAATATAACCGAATCGGGCCTAAAATTTACGTATAAAAATATGGAAGTATTGTGTGTTATTACTACCCATATTCCATCCACTTCGATGTAGAGCGAGGATTCGGAAAAATTTCGGCCCGCTGGTCTCGAAGCGGCGGGTCCTGCCAGCGTCAGAAAGGAAGCCTATGCGATACGGAGCGAAGCCGGAGGCGGGGGTCGGGTGATAGGAACCGATAAGGAGCCCCTGCCGCCCCCAGGCCTTGCGCAATGACGTCCCGCTGACGGTGCCGCGGCGGCGGGGGAACTCTAAGGCCAGTGTTGGGTTGGGATGCGGTGCAGGCTGAACCGTTCGCCAGTGCTAAACCGGTTAGGGCTAACAGGAGGAAGGTGCAGGGGCACCAAGTGCAATTTCCACTGATTTCAATCGGATCGAGAAAAAAAATAAAATTCAAATCGATTCCGATTTCGATATTCGAAATTCCACTCGCCGAATTTCCGATCCCCGCAGCCCCGTCGTCGAATTTCCTATGCCGGAATGGCGGAATCCGCGCGCGGCAGAGACACAGCGGACCGCGCTGGGCTCCGGCGGGGCGGCGGCGTTGAACCTCGACATCAGACAAGTCGTACCGCAGTTTGACCGCCGACATCAGAAACATCATCAGCTCTCCAACATGAATCTGTAATAGTCCATGCTAGTCCTTTTTGTTGACGCTAGCTTCATTCCTGCTAAGGTAAAAAAATTGCGAAGGATTTTTGTTTTTGTTGGGAAACCGTCGAAATTGCCGAACACCTCAACCTTATCCCGATGTTGCTAACCTTTAGTTCAGCACATGCATGAAATCCCGCTCATCCCATCCCTCACCTAGTCACACATGGGGCAGTCGACCACCAAAAATGAACAGTTAATTTTGGAGGAGGAAAAGGTAACGATATTGTAATTTACCTTATCTTTTCGCTACTGTGCAATACGCTACGCTTATCAATGCATTCGTCAAATCGGTGAAACATTTCTAGCAAGGTTTCACACTCCCGCGGACACGGAAAACACGGTATTTGTGTCAATTTTCCGTAAACGCCGAATGATATTTTCTACTAGCTTCGATTTTTCTCACTACTGATACAGGGTTTCCCGACTTGGTGTCAAAACAATTTGGTGAAACTTGACCAGAAATGGAGTAAAACGCTGCCAAACGCATTATTTGTCTCAACCCGTTTCCTTAAAAACTCTTTCAAGGTTTTTAGCATGGAGCATGCTTTAACCTAACTGGCAAAAAACGTTTAGGTATCCAGGAACGAGAATGCGATCTATGTATAACAGTTGTGGTCAAATCCATGGTTCTGAAACTTTAACTCGAATTGCAATTGAAACTCAAACTGATATTGATACCCGAACTGTTACTGAGACTCAAACTCAAACTTAAAATCTATCGGCAACTCAAAGTGAAGATCGAACTGATTCTCAAACTCAAACTGATTCAGAAACTGAAACTAAAACTCGAATTGCAATTAAAACTCAGAGTGATAGGTACTGATAATCGAACTCGAACTGATACTGAAAGTGAAAATCAAACTCATTCTCAAACTCAAACTGAAAATCGAACTGAATCTCAAACTGAAACTCAAACTCGAACTGCAAATCAAACTCAAACTGGTCAAGAAATTGAAGCTAAAACTCGAATTGCAATAAAAAAACTGATACTGATACTGATACTGATATTGATACAAACTGATTGATTCAAACTGATACTGATACTCGAATTGATACAAAAACTCAAATTGAAAATCGATCTGAAACTCAAAGTGAAGATCGAACTGATTCTCAAACTGAAACTGAAACTCATCTCGAACTGATACTAAAACTCAAACTGATTCTCTAGCTGAAACTGAAAATAGAAATGATTCTCAAACTGAAACTGAAACTCGAACTGATACTCAAACTCAAACCCGAAATCGAACTGAAACTCAAAATGAAAATTGAACTGATTCTCAAACTGAAACTAAAAATCGAAATGACTCTCAAACTGAAACTCGAACTGAAAATCAAACTCAAACTGGTTCAGAAACTGAAACTAAAACTCGAATTGCAATTAAAACTCAGATTGATACTGATACTCAAACTCCGACTGATACTGAAATTCAAACTGAAGCCAAAACTTGAAGTGAAAATGAAACTAAAACTCAAGGGTCGACAGGAAGGTGAACTCAAATCAATACTGAAACTCGAGTGAAACTGTGTTTACATTTTTGTCGACTTTTGAGTTTGAGCTCAAGCATCAGTTCGAGTTTTTCGTTTCAGTTCGAGTAGTTTGAGTTTCAGTCTGGGTTTGACTTTTGGAAGAAATTTCAAACGTTGAGTATGAGTTTCAGTTTAGTGGTCCAGTTTGAGTTTTAATTTGTTTGAGCCTCAGTGTCAGTTTGAGTCTGAAATGCCTTTCAGTTTCTGTATCAGTTTGCGGTCTGTATCAGTCTGGACGAGTTGAGGTTGAGTTGTATCAGTTTCTGTATCTGAGTTCAGTTTCAGTGGGTATCAGTATCAGTTTGAGTTTGAGTTTCAGTTTGCGTTTATGTATCTTTGATCTGATCGAGATTCAGTACCAGTTTGGGTTCTACTATCAGTATCAGTTTGAGCTCCAGTTTGAGTTTACCTTTCTTTCGATGTAGGAGTTTCAGTTTGAGTATCGGTAGCTGTTTGGGTTTGGAGTTTTGGCGTTTGTGTATCAGTATCAGTTCAAATTTGAGTTTTAGTGCCACTTTGAGCATCTGTTTGAGTTCTTGTATCAGTGTCAGATTGATTCTAGTTTGAGTTTGAGTGCCAGTGTAGTGGAAGGGGTTTTCACAACATTAGCAGTCGGGTACCTATAAGGTACTATGAGCCTATGAGGTACCTTAAGGCACTTGATGATAAGGATTCCCTTTGAAGCGTTACGAAAGTAAGAAGCTTTCGGTCGTTTTATGGCCCCTCGTGTATGCAACGTTTTTTATGTGTTCTCCTAATACACTTCGCAATCGCTTCGGCTCTGTTCGACATATATTTAGCATAAATATAAAACGTTTTTAGAACTGTTTGGTAGCTTCGGACAAGTTCCTTGACGTCTGTCTGGTGATGCGCCGTTCGAGAGGAGCACGTTTAAATAATCGTTCAAAACAAATTAAACATCGAGACTCATAAAAACCGTGTGCCATGAGTAGATTTAGACCCAACAAAAATAAAGTTTTCCTCGCGGTAGTTTGAGGTTCTGACAGTTTGGGACGCCGTGAATCGTGTGACCTCCTTTTGGTATAATCGATCATTTTACTGTCGTTTAGTCGCGTAGACTCGGAATAAATACGATTCGACGTTATCCTCGTTGATAGTTTCTTTCACTCGTTTATTGATATAATCAAATTCGACCATTCGACAAAAACCTATGACCTGCTCTAAGCCGTTTTTACAAAATTGATATTATTTGAATTGTGAAGTTTAGCACTTTTTCAGTACATTAATTGGTTTTTCAGGAAATTCAGATTTTTCTTTTGAAATTAGGCTCCTAGCTAAAAAGTTAGACCCAAGTACGTTGAATCTCTTTTAGTAATATCCAGTTATTAAAAACAATAGGAATTCAATTAAATTTACAATTTTAATTTTTACCTACTTGATAATTTTATTGGAATACTAATGAAGTCTTCATTCCAATGATTGATAGGTACAAATTTAATTTTCAATTTGCACCAATCTGAACGCTGATATGATGATCAAGTGATAAAAATATTGCATTGCATGGTAGTGCATGTCATCTGACGAGTATCAGTCTAACTTGGCTTGTAAATTAGAATCTAAATTCTAATTGATACAATGATTAGGTAGGTACAACTACTTACATTTAATGAGCCATCGAACAATACGGATCGTACCATAATTCATTAGGCTCCCAGATAATCAAAGTGAATGCTACGATAACAGGGGCCCTCACAATGCATGCATAATTCATTCATTCTTAGCATGACCCTGTTTCATTTGCAAATAATGTCCACGTCCCCAAACTACTAAAAATCGACTCCGTTCTGTTTGTTTTTCCATTGATTTTCTTTTTAGGGGTCAGACGTAATGCAACAATCAAGCTCCTTTCCTTTTAGGTTCGTTTATTTGGCTGCATACAAGTAGATACCGATATCATAAATTTGTATACATATAGGTATGCGGTGGAGATGTCTAAACCTTCCTATCAGAAAAATGCTCCGAAATAACTCTTCTTTCATTTATTTGTAAATAATGTAAAAGCTGAAATAAACCACCACACTTTCATCATTCAAACCGTTTGACACACTTAACTTCTAATCAGACAGTTAAATTCGAGCCTAATCGAGTTCTTCGTACGTGTGGGATTTCCCCAAACTTGAAGTTCTCGTGTGAACATTCACTCGTGACCTTTTGGGACAGTCGTCATGGATTTGCTCGGTGGATTCTCTGCCAGCCTATAAAATATTACGAAGCACGACACAAGCTCGTCCACAGAATGCTGCTTTAAGTTCACCCTTGAAAAGCCCTCATGAGCGCCAACTTCAGTTGATTTACACAAATGCAGAGCACCCCTGAAAATTGCCAGAAATAGGAAATTAGTAGAGGAAAGTCTCAATCTGGTTTAGAAAATTCTCAATTTGGTTTGTGAAAATCCATATTTGGGTTTGAAAATGCTCCAATTGATTTGAGAAATTCTTAATTTGGTTTGGGGGATTCTCAATTTGAGTTGAGAACCCTATACTTTATAAAATTTACTATATTTAATATAAAAAAATAAAATAATCGAGATTTGGCCAATGAACAAGACTCTTCTTCAGCTATGCATCATTATCAAATCAATAATACACCATTTGGTGGCGTTTCGAAAGAACGTCATCACCACAAGACGTTTCTTCCACCACAATACCTGAGGAATTCATCTTCAATAAAACGCGTTTCGGCATCGATTTCCCTGCCGTAAACAATAATTGAGGAAATTTCCCTCAAAAGCGGTCCTGATGACGTGCTCGGTGTCTTCCATCACTGACTGTAAGCTCTTCTTGATGAGCTGGCATTTCAGACTGAACGAAGGACTTGAAACTCCTTCATTAGCGAACCTGGCCGAAGGGTTTCATCACGTCTATTGATTTCCTCGCAAGCTCAAGGCTGAAACAATATACTCCCTGAAGAAAATCTCTACTTTTATTGTTTCATGACACGAAACTCCCGTTTATGTTGGCTAGTAAAATTGATGACGTTGTTTAGACGTGGAGAATAAATCAATTTCGGAACAGTAATATAATAATAGTAGCACAGGATTCGCCCTTCAAGTCGGGAGTTGGCTTTGAATCATTCCAGGTTAAAATCACTTGCCTAACAAATTAAAGTCCTACTTCACTAAGCGTCTGGATTAGGTTACCTAACACTGTGCTAAGCTGTGGTGCCAGATCTGTCTAGGAAGAAACGATTATTAATTACTGTCCTTTAGCTAGTATAGCGTGAATGTCTGGCAGACAGAATAACTTTACATCCTGCTGTCTTATACGAGTCTTACTTTGGGAATCTTTCGAGTGGCGACTGCTACATTTCTTGAAGAACTGCCGAGATATTTGAGTAAGAGCGAGGCAGAGGTGCTCGGCTCAAAATTACATTTCTCAGAGAAGGAGGAAAAGTTGTAACGAGCCGCTTCCAACACCCGGAGGCTTCACAGTATTCTCAAAAGGCGGAAAGGAAATATTCATGGGAAGCGGGAGGTGATGGGTTTAAGTGGGGAGGAAATTTGAGATGGGATGGGAAATTACTATGGGTGGAAGGCCGATATACAGTGATGCATGCTCACACAAGAGAAATGGCTCAGAAGCCTTAGCGAAGGAGCTGGAAGCCGCTTTCAGGAGCTTTCAAATCGTATATTTCGAAAGAGTACATTTATATCATTATGGATCACACGACGTACTCAGAGGCGTTATTTTAACCAGTTTTCAATCAAATTGGTCTGTTGTAAAAATAATACAGCCTTTATCGCTTTACTGTTTACTTAAGCGTGCCATGTCAAAATAAATCGCCATAACCCCTTATGAACGTGGGCTACTGTCTAACTCTGGATTAATTAACTGTCAACATCCTTCACGCGCACGTAACCAGCAGGTGGGCGATTTTTATCACGGCATGGCCATTTATTGAGTGCTTATACACATGCACCCTCCGTCTACTTGAAAATTGAAACTTATTTTTTTCGTGGGCGTAGAATCCCAAAAACTACCCTGTATTATTCAAGAAGTTTAGGCATCCATGGTGTGAAAAACTATTCTGCAGCTGCAGCGGATCCCGTTCTCCAGCTTGAACAGTTTCGAGCATGCTGATTCATTTGTATTCATTCTTGGGATCAGGGACGTATCGTTTGATCAGAAGGTCCAACGAAATTTAATATAAAATTGTTCCCACTGGCGGAGTGTGATCATTTTGAGTGCATACTCTAACCTGGGATTCCATGTTACAATAGGAGACCTTGGTGGCTGGAGACTGTTCCAGTGAGCTCACCCCCAAAAAAACCTGGAATTCCAAAAAGCTGGAGAAATTGGTTCAAAACAACCATAAACGATTCCAGATTGTGACTCTTGCCGCATTCGAGGCATAAACCTTCAAGATTCTTCAGGAAGCTTAAGGATGGAGCTTTGTAGCAGTGGCATCGGCATTTAAAGAAGGGAGCTGAGATGCTAGAATCTGGGATGCAGGATAGTTGCATTCGATTTGACAAGAGATCCACGTGCTGGAAAATACCGGAATTTCTTCACAGAGGGGTAGAGTGATATTGGAAAATGATGTTCTTCAGTCTCAGCTTCACAAGAGTGTCAACGTCTGGGCTTTTCTTTCTATGAGTCCGTTCGTGGCAGGATGCTCAGGCACATGTTGAAAGATGCTTTCATGCAGCAGACGTTTTGGCATTCGGCAGTATGGTAGGGTGCTCAGGCACGATGAATTGTTGAAAGATGCTTTCTTGCAGCAGACATTTTGGGATTCGGATGCCTGAGGTTGATTTATGTCTCACTGTAGAGGTGCTGTGGTGTGCAGTAATTTACCACATCGCTGTGGAGCTCTGCTGGTGATTCTGACTGACGTCTGAGGAAATCATATTCCTTAAGTACTCTCTAAATGGTCTCCTAATGAAGTCCAACAGATCAAAACTCGACCGAATCTTGTTCGATGCCAATCCACGAAGGTTTGTAATTAAACGTTTCACCTCCAGGAATGAGACGCTGTTCCAATTGATTCCGTTTAGTCAGAAATACAAACCATAAGGCCGTCAACGTTCTCGCCGACAGAGTGAACATTCAGTTGTACACAATAGTTAACCCGGCCTCTGTTCGCAAAAAGTCTTTTGCCAGGCTCGCCTAACCGCACCTAATCAAGCGGAGTTTGGCTAAGAGTCGACGAGGAAGGGTCGGATGTTGTGAGTTAATTAACTCACGGCTCGGCGAGGAGGAGGATCCTCGCTCATTTTCTGCGAAAGTGATTTGTTTCTGAGGCTGCTCACTTTCGCTGCGAACCTGAGTAAATGAAAACCTAATCCGCTTAAGATGGCTGTGATATAGGGAGACGTGTTGCGACATCGTCTTCCTAGGTATAAACAATGTCGAGCAAAGGAAGACTGAAAGCGGCGAATGTTCGGCAAAAAGAGGTGTCAAAAAGGTGTGCATAATGTTTCCCATTGTTTATGCCACTTGTTCATCAGAAAGCTTGATGGTAAAACGTGAAATTGTGTCTACACAAATCAGAGCCAAAATTGAAGCATTTGCTAGGAGTAAGTGCAGATCTCTGTGAAGGTATTTTCCAGGTCACGGATGGGGGATAGAATCACTTAATTGGAATTGTGCCTTGTACATATGGTTAATCTGTATATTTACACCAATTAATCGTAATAATCCCAAAGCTTGATGATGACGTCGTAAAGGATTCAACCTCAAGTTCTTGAGTATCAAGAGGTTGTGGAGTCACACCAGCAAATCTAATGGGCCAACTTAATTACCAGCGGAAATGGTTCAAGACTGCTTTCCAATAACTGATTAGGATCGATCAGCCCCTCTCAGAGTGCACACCTTGAAGCTCATAATCGGTTAAACTTCTCGACTTTGCCCGGCCATCGGAAGTTGTGCGAGTTCCGAGTTCTCTTGACACGGGTTGGGACATATTACGAGTTAACATTAGTTCAGTCCAAAGGTGGATGGAGAGCTCACCCCCACCCCCAGCTCCTGAGAGGAGTGTCCCTGTCCCTATTCCAGGGACCTGCTGCCTGACCTCATCTGATTACAGGGGCCGGGGAAGGGAAAGCGTTAATTAATTTCAGAGCACCGTCGCAGTCGACGTCATCTAATTTTAGCTGATGCGATTCGGTCCGTTCTATGCGAGTACTTCAGCAGCTCTCTTCTGATCTGCTGGCCTCAGCAGAGGCTAGCCAATCTCCTTTCGAAAAGCTCACGGTTAATTTTGCTGTAACGTGAAAGCGTTCGGGGTTTGCTTAGTTTTGGAGTGGTTCAACCAAGTTATGGAACATTAACTACAATACCTACTGGTATATTGATTAAATCGAGCAAATAGTGAACGATTGCACGGACCTTTTAATAGGTGCTTATGAAACTATAATAGAGGAAAAAGGCGAAAAATATCCCAAAAGAATTCTTATGCCAAATGGGTCACTCCAAATTAACAAGAGACATAGAAGATATTGTAAATCTTGTAAATTGATAGTGCCTGGTAATTCCTCTACTCGGAATAAATAATTGATAGGTACCTAGTATTCTTTGTCTTCTAATAGGTACACTGTAATATTGCTACAACATCGTCGACGTTTTATTCATTTATGCCAAAATAGAGAAACGTGAATGCGCTCAACGAGTATTTTTGTGTTAATACTCAGCGCCTTATAACGAATTGCCTATTGATTTCGAGGTTTGAATTGTTATGAATTTGATATGAGAATTGGTAGGCACTGCACTGAGCTGTGAGCTTCACAACTCCAGTTTAGGTCACACTATTTTGGTCTGTGCCTTTGAAATAATAAACCCCCAGAACGAGAAACACCCGATTCATGGGTATCGTGTCTTGCTTGTTCCTTCTCTATCATCGGAGTGTAATTGAAGTAATAAGTTTCCGAGCTTCGCGATATCGCGTTGGATAAATTTTTAATTTCTCCCCGTTCGCGTGTCACATCCACCGGAATGGCGCGTTTACAGGCCCATCTTCGTCGGGGCAATCAAAAGTTTAGCTGCCCGACCCCGAATGGTGAAGAACTGGTAATGGGTGAGATCAGTGGGGATTTATTACTGCGGATGGACTTGCGTGCCAGCGTAAATACACGGTGCAGCCGTGCGGACTTGGGGGTGCCGTGTCAGGCACAGAGCGCACCCTCCGAGCTGCAGAGGCAATTCGCCCCTTCGCTGTCAATGAGACGGGAGTTTGCCTTTTGGACCTCGAGATGTGCGTGTCCTTACTGGTAGCCCTGGGACTGCAGCAGCATTCCCTTTCTGTTGGCATCCTCGCCTGGCGTTTTCCTTCTTGGCTAAGAATCAGAGCATTGATGGCGGAAATCGACAACCTCGGATTAGAGTTAATCCGGACATAATCACATCGAGGGTTAAAGGTGCCCATACATTATCCGATTTCTGGTCATGAGGCCAGATGCTCAAATTTACAGATGCTTAAATTGGTCGAGATGACTCAATAAACAACTCAAATAAATTTCATTGGCGTTCAAAACTACGTTCCCACGGTTATCTCCACTCCAACAGCTGGCAGTCGGAAATGAGCGCCCACCTCAAGATTTATCATGGCCAATCAAGACTTTTGGGGGTGCAAGGGTTTCTGCATATTTTCAATTCAGCTTCATTGTTCCATGGTCAGCTGGAGTTGCTTCACTGAAATCCCTTGGGAACAACCATTGTTCGCCATTTCTATAGGTAGGTAGTACAAAAATTATTTTATTTAAAAATACCAATCTTCCTGAATTGCGTATTGCGGTCTTGCTTTTTTCCGGCCAATACAGGAAGGAAAAAGGTTCGGCTTCCCGAAGCAAGTTCGAAAGGGAAAACGCTTTTCAGTCGTGGCAACAAAAACTCAGTAGGCAGTAACCGTTTCCGGTCCCAAGCCGTCAAACTTTTCGCACATATCATTTTCCGATGGGTTCACTTTCCTTTTTGCTGTATAAACAAGGGAAAACCTTGTAACTTTTTTCGAGGCAGAGCGAATGATAAAACACGTAAGGATTTTATTTTGCTTCTACTGACTTAAATTAGGTTGTTCAAGAGATGATTTCTTTAATTAGATTGGGGAGTAAGTCCTTGAAAAATACATTAAATCAGGATAAAAATGGCATTGGCAGGTAAATTCATCGTTTACCATTCAACCTAAAAATACTTTTTTTACTCTTTCCTTATAGGTTTGTCTGGCTAATCGTCTCTAATTGTTGATATAAGGAGCTCATGAATTTAGTGGGTGACTATTTATGAATATAAACGTCAAATTTACCCAAATCATCGCTATTATAAGTACGCACGCTCGTCGAGGGAAAGTTTAGTTTAATCCAGCCTCGACCACTTTTTGTATGTAATCCTTGGCTGAAAGGATCCAGAAAAGCCATTACCTACCCGCCGAAAAAAAGATGAGGAAAAAGCCATCATTAGTCGGGCCATAATGATAGGACACGAACACATAAACCCTCCATACGAACATTTCTGCCACAGTAAAGGCAAAAGGCGGATTTTCCCGCTCGGCCATAAAGCTTAGTTTTTCACATTCTGCAAGGCGTTCCTGCCTTCGGCGATAAAGAACGTTATATCATCCATTTCCCGGCTAAGAACGGAGTGACGAACGGACCAGAACCAAGGTGATTCGCACCTTTCTGAGCGATAACGATTCAACCAAGAAAAAGGTCCATTATTTTGAATTAGTTTGCACAGAAAAAAATTATGATACAGAAAATAATAGTATAATAAGGACTCGTGATAACTTGTGTTTTAAGAATTTCTATTTGCTGTAGTCTACAGCTGAGATCTGCAATAACATAAATTCTGGTACAGCGTCGTCAGGTGGGGCGAAATGGCGCATGGAAGGGGGAACATTCTGTTTTTGTGGGAGTACGCGATCTAGCGGAAATAGTTGAATTTTACTTTAAAAAGGTAAATAAATTGTCAACTTTCAACTTGAAAGCCCCATGCCAACAATGAGCATGCCCGAGGTGACCTTATCATTCTGTCAAATATGAATGTTGGACTCACTCGGGTATGCAAATGGACGTTCGCACACCTCGCACGTTAGCATACTTCGCACGTTAGCATGTTCTGCGAAAGAGTGTTATGCAAATTTCAAGCGTTACCTTCCCCCCGGGCGGTGTCAGAAGCTGATTATTCGAGGATAAACCGTAAACGGCCAACGGCCCATAAACCGTTCACTGCCTCGGAGTTAGGAAACTGGTGAACATTTGAGATGAGAAGCTCCTCTAACTTCAGCCTGAATTTTATGTAGGCGATGCGCTTCGAGAAACTTGGATTTGAAAATAGGGAATTTTCCTTCTTTCCCCACAGGTTATATATTCGGAGGCAACAACGGATAAACTGAATAAATCTGCTTCGATAGGAGGCCAAGTCGACATAGCTCCATTCCAAACATTCTGGAATGTCCAAAAATTGTCAAAAATGATTGTGTTACGAAAAAGGTGGTGTCCTGAAAAAATATTGAGGTCTACAGATTTTTGGATTTTGATCCATACACTAGCTCCCCCCCCCCCATGACCATGGTTACGGTGGTGCCGGTTAGGAATTATGATGGTTGTACTGAGCCGCTTCTGAGTTAGTGACATTTTTCACATTTTCAGGCAAGTAGAGGCTACAAAAATGGGTTCCAATTTGGTACAAAAAGATAAATAATTTACAACATCTAAGGTGCAGAAATCATAAGATATTCTAGTTTTTACGTTTTTTTCTCCATCAGTGCTGCAGAAAACAGACTTCGAAATCTGACACTTTCAGCACTTTCTTGCTCCTCAGCAACCCAGATTCGAGCTTCTACTCTTGCCATGTTGCCGACGTTTGTCGTCCGTCACCATAAATCGCGCTAATCTTCGCGTTTAGCGAATTTTTCTCACCCCCGGCCCCAGAGACAAGGGAAATAATTTTTGGCCCGAGGCCATTATAATTTCTATTCCGCTGCCGAAAACGAGCCCGAGAGACGGCAGATGATAAAAATGGGGCCCTCTTTAAATCCTATCGGGCTAAATGAAGAGGAATGGGGTAGTATTACTGTTATGGCAGGACTGTTACAGTGGTAATAGCTCCCGTCTCGGCCTTGCGCTTGGCCCTGGCGCGCCTGAGGGGATCCCCGTAAGTGGCCTGGGCTTTGGGCGCATCTACCCCCTCGGCCGTGCCACTTGATTGCCTCGTTGCTTCGCCGGAACACAGGAACACAAGAGAGCAACCCTTAATCTAATAAAATTCGTGCGGAGGGCGTTGGCCGATAAATCGAGTTGACCTCACTTTCATGGGATATGAGTTCTGTCAGGTGCTAGATTTATTGGCAACTCAAAATCGGTCGAATTTGAAAATTTTTCACTTCATAAAGGAACCTAAAATGGGAGTCGGAATTATGACGTTTCGTTGATTTCAGAGCTCAATAGTGGTTTTAAAGTTAATTTTTTCAAAATCTCTTAAAAATATAAAGTCGATTGATTTCAAATGACTGACCGTCGTTCTGAAATGTATCGTCCTCATACTCAAAGATCAATTATATCAACTTCAAATTAAGCTTTTTGTAGGCAAGCACTAAAAATTTCAGAAAATTGTCTGAAGAAAAATGAAACCTTGATCAAAACTCGAAATTGGACGCGAGGACTTCGTTGAGGCTGTGCTGTTTAATTTGGAGTCGTTGCTGTGAAGACGTGCCTGGTGATGTTAGGCTAGCAGACCCTCCAATATTCGCCGGAACGGGAAATTCATAACCAAATTCTCTTTAAAGTAGATACGGTGTACCTACTCGGATACAGAAAGACTTCATTCTGCCGGCGCACACGAAGCTAGCCACAAGACACTTATGTATTCATGGAAAAGGGTCCATTGTGGTTAACCCTTTTTGATCCCTTCGCTAACGAAGGCCATGCGTATCACATTGCATAGGAGAACAATCGAGCGGAGATGTTTACCTACTTGAGTCTCCCTAGACTGAGGAAGAATTTGAATTTTATCATAATGCTGTGGTATATTATTATGTTCAAAACCCATGGTTTGGATTATAGTCATCAGTTAAGTACAGAAAATGGGTAGTTTGTGTACCTAGGGTTTCTTTGAAGAGCCGTTGGAGGCTCAAAAAAGAGAGAAGAGCGGTTCTTGCAAGATGACTTAGTTAGCTGGCTAAGCTGCGGTCGCAGACAAACCAAAATCAATTCTTTAATTCGATAAACAATCGGACAAAATGGATTCCTTGGATTTTTGAGCTTTGAAACATGGGAAATTCCCCAATCAGAAGAATAATTCAATGTTTCCTACGAACCATCAGCAGCTCCACACTTCGATTTAATCTCCCACTGTTAGTTTTGTGTTCAACCTGGGTGGAACGTTTGAGCTTCCATTCTCCCAGTTTTAACAACCGTGGTGTTGAACTAACTCTATCATTGAGGACAAAATTATGGATGCCGCATTGCCGGCCCTCCGAAGGGTAACTCAGGGTCAGGTGTTGCCGAAGGCCGATATTGGACTCCAGCTGGTGTTGCCTTGTTAGTCGGCTGGGGTATAAATTGCCGGGCCAGCCACTCGCTTCCGGCTCTCAAAGCGACCACGGTCTTCCTTGTTACTCCACTGAGGCATTTGTTGTTGCGGGTATATGGTGACCATAAATACACGAGGCGTACCTGCTGCCGACTACTCGCACCTGTGCTGCTAAAGGGCATCTACTTTTATTACGGTAGTATAAGGTGCATGGCGCTACTTGTTACGCTGCAGATGGTCTCAACAATCTTCAAAATTGCCAGATTGCTTGCTCCAAACGTCAAAAAAGACTCTGGTTCCTCCCATACTCTGAATCGGAAAACAACCAATTTGCAAAACCGTCGGCTGCTGTAGCAGATGGTCTGGGAAGTCACTCCTGGGAGAATTGAGACGATATTCGCCGATTGATTTACTGCCTGTGTGTGAAAGGCGACAGGTGCACGGCTGAACTGTCCAAAGTGAGCGTGTTAGTGGTAGTCTGCGCTCTTGATGGCTTTCTTGGGACGGAGAATAGCGGTGGAGGTTTCGGATGTGGATGACAGATGGACTAGGTGTCGCCAAACCTTGAATCACTTCTGGACAATTCGTGAAAGGCAGGTGATTTTGAATTGAACAGGTAAATCTTTCAAAATTGTTGGTACTTGAAATTCCTGCGCCTACAGGATGGAACTGATGATGGTGCTGGAAATCGTTTGTGGGGTGGTGTTGTGGTAATATCTTCAAGGGCCCATCCATGGCCTTTCACAGTCTTCATGGCCTCTATCCCTCAAATATCTTCTTATCCATTTCTTCTCCAGCATCTCGTTTTTTCATGATAGGAAGGGCAAGAAAATGAGATTTTACTCCTTTCTTGATGTTCATTCGTATTCGTGAATTAGCTTGGGGAACTAGGTCAACCGCTAACCACCTAGTTTAACGAAGCCTAAACATAATATTATTATTAGGTATGAAAAAATTTCATTAGGTAGTGGAAGGTTTCATTAGGTTCTAGGCCCTTTACCATCGCTGCACGTAAATTGCTACGTATATAAATTTCAGCCATCATTCTCCCAACTTCAGCGCTTTCTCTCTTTGGTAGGGACTGTGCTACCCCCTGTAAGATTACGAACTTTTTGGATTTCGTTTGGACAGTTTTGGGATGTCCTTAACAGACTACCAACTTTTTGATTAGGAAACTCGAGTTCTTGGTGATGTCCCAGAAAGCGTTCTAAGAGTGTTGACGTTTTTCGTCCTGTTCAATAGTGCACTACCAAATCGGCTTGGCAATTCGCGTTGCTCATTCCGCTTATCACGTCGTATATGCGGAGAGCGAATCTCAGGCCGTCCATCTCGCCGATCGGGATAAGCGGGAGGACTAGTCCGTACTCTGCATAACGAAGGCCCATATTGGAGCGGAATTTAGTGGCTGGCGATCCTCTTTCCTCCCATCGTTTCGTCCGTTCATCCCGATCTAGTTTAGCCGATACGTATCCATGGTTTCCATCAGGGGACATCGAGCGAAAACATGAAGCCGCCACTAGCCGAGGACAGAAATGGGCGCAGTTCATTATCAGCCCTGTTTTCAGTTTGCTACGTCTCTCTTATCGCTTTGCAGGGCCGAAATCCTTGATTTCCGATACGTTGATTCTCCTCTGGCTTTCTGGAAACAAATCAGCATTTTGGAAAGAGATGGAATTCCTTTTTTGTGCAACTCGCATATGTCATGACGAAACCTAACGTTCACTATGGCTGATACGCAACAATTTCCCTCGTTTTTCGTTTCAAGAAGGTAGCAATTGATTGTTTACCTACAGTTACATGTTTACATTACAATCGTTTACATCCCGGTCCTATCTTCTTATCATCATTAACGATAACGGCGGTCATTTGTTGAGCAACCTGCGATCACCTGTCTAGACAACTTTTTGCGCGTTGCAAAGCCCAACTTCCCTTTCAGGAGGAGACCCGGAGGTAAGAGGGGAGGCTGTAGCAGCCATCACTATGGAAACGGCGGAGAATCTCCCACTGACAAAGGTCATAAGGTCATGGGCCATTCTGCTTTTCTAACCCGGCTTTTCTCCGACTGTCCGGCGATAATTTACTCATCTTTGTTTTGATTTGGCTGTGGCACATTGGACGTGGTTTATTTGGGGTCCCGGAAATATGACGAGGAAGATGAGAATAAAGAAAACAAGGTTCGAACTTCTATTTGGGCTCCTGAAGAAGTTATATGAAAGGGAGAAAAGCGGACTTCTGAACGACTCTTAAAAGTGTTGACTCCGTAGTTACTCAATTCGCCTAATCTGTGAAGAAATACAGATATATTTTCGATCGATTTGATATCCCCGTCTGCTATAATTCCAGCGTTTACTTGTCGGCAGACGAACTGCTGTTTACTTTTCGAATAACACCCGAGACGCCGAAACATCCATTATTACTTATTTATAATGGCAGATGCCTACGTATCATTATGTACTCAGAATAGTAAAAACAATCGGAATCGCGATGAAACTTGATCCTCTGTTCTGTCTTGAATTATGTAGCCGCTCGGATCTGTTCCTCATTTTCTTTCTGCTATGAAGTTTCATGTAAATTTTTTTGAGCTCTTACTCCTGGGGGGAAGTGTGAATTGAATTACAATGGAAAAGGCGAAAGAAGGAAAGAAAGGAAATCATAATATTTTCCTCTCGCATCCCAGCAAGGTGCCACGCTCGGCGAACCGACTCCACTCCTTTGCTTAAACGTTAATTTTAATTTTCATCAACGCATTTATATTTTCTTTGCCAACAAAGGTCCCAACGCTATTCTCATTGGAGATCAAAGGCGTTTATAATGCTATATCCGGTTTTATGCGTTCGAAATTATGCCTAATTGGTTCAGTGACGAAGAAACTATTTTTATAAAGATTAGGAATTTATTTGCTGTACGCCGAAAAGCAATCGAGGGTTTTTGCTAACGGGTTTTTTCACTCTTTATACTCAATTCTACAGTGCCATAACGATTCTGTATTCTATTTTACCTACTAAATTCAGAACTTCGACAATCACGCAGATGCATTTTTCAACCCCCTTTTCAAAATAAATGGCAACTAATTTTTTCAGTGTACCTACCGATAGTTTATTACTTCTCGATTCTATGTTGCTCATTGTCATACTTATGTCAAATTTCTGATTTTATCCATTTTTTGTTACAGGTGAGTGAACTTGTTTCAAACGATGAATTGATTCGCTCGCGGGTAAGTTGTAAATGGATTTTCAAATTGAAAACGAGCTTCGGTGGCACAAAATGTGATTTGTCGAACGGCTCCTTCAAATTTTCCTATTTTGAATGCTGTGTCGCACCTTGGGGTATTAATAAGAATGAAATTAAGATAAAACCACTAGAGAACACACGGTGAAGGCGGCTATGTGAAGATAACTCATGTTTTACATAACTTTCACACATGCTAAGCATGTTAGCCTCGGGTAACATCATGCAGTTGACAAGGGTAAACATATTTCTGAATCTCTGGAACCGTTTCGCAAATCTCTTCGTATAAAGGTCCTATTTCACACTTCAGATTTTTTCCCGTTGGCTCGTGAAAAATGTTGAAAACATTCACTCGGAAATAAAGGGCTACAATATTGTACCACGAGGTTATAGCTGGGACGAAAAGGGTCGGAGGCGAGCAATATATAACAGCCGAGGAAATGGCGTGCAGAATCAGACGTCAGATGGTAACTGTGCAAGAGTTAGAAGAGGGATAAAGTGGAATATACGGAGGAGAAGGGACACACTAAATATGGTGATTCCCCTCCCACTCCTTGGCTTTAGTGCAGGTCCGTAAGGTCTCTAGGCGACAATTTATGGAAATTAACTGACATCCGACCTCGTTAGTTTTCAGCCTTCTCTCCTTTCCGGTCTTCTCTATATCCTCTATTAAACAATTTTCACGTTCATCTAATGAATAGAATAAGGATGAACGCGGTGCCGAAGATAATATGTTTTGGGGCAGAATCAAGATTTAGGAACCGAAGATATTTTTATTTAATAACTACTGATCTCGTATACCTGCATGGTTTATTATCTCGTTAGAAGATGAAAATGAGGTATTTGTGTCGTGAGGTCGTTTGGTGAAGTCGAATTAGCCAAGAATTTCCCAAGCCAAATTGAGAATTTTCCGAGGCGATTCGGGTTGAAAAATTATTTCTCGATTTCGCTTGGAAAATTCTCAATTATATTTTGAAAATTTTCAACTTGGTTCGGGAAATTCCCAATTCAACTTGGAAATTCAATGCAAGACGATTCACTCGCTCAAAACACTGGCTGTACCGATTACCACAAAGCCGAAAAATAAAAATGCCCTCACAATACAATTTGGCCAACTATTTTTCCATAATGTTTCCAGTACGACCACAATCAATGGCCATAGCTCATTTTATTTTTGTCCCTTCAACTCAATCGACCGCCTATTAATCGATTGCCTCCACCCGACATACCGAGGTGACCTTGTTCGTTCGATTCCATATAAAGAATTACCTATTCAGTTTGAACGCCCCATCAGTTTGATTTTGTCGTTTTTGTTCGACCGAGTTATGTTTCGTGAAAGTGGCTTTTCGTGCCATTTTTTCGGCCTTTGAAAGCATCCATGGTAATAAGGTGATAGGTACGTCGTTTATAGGGTGTGCATAGAACTATCTTGAATAAATCATGTGTAAGGTAAATCCTTTCTTATTTTTCCCATTTTACCTAATGTGTCTTTGTTGCGCATTCATATAAATGCTGTACAATTTTGGGTACGGAGTTATATAGTGAGCGGTCCAATCTATTATGATGATCAGTGATAATTCAGCAAATTGTTGAGCGCAATGGTTGTAATATTCACTGTATCTCTTCTATACAGAACGCGGCAGGGCCCGGAGTCCATTGTTGCGCCAATGTCGAATCATATTATTTATTATTTTATTCATTAATGAAGAAGAAATCTTGGCTTGTTTCCATATTAAAACTAAATTTATTTTTGACCATCATTGTACCGATGTACAAGACCCCAAGTTGGGAGAAGTTTTCCAATTTTCTTCAATCACTTTTCTTCGGTTTCCTTCTTTTCTTCTATTACTTTGGCACTGGCATTTTAACTCACTAGATCTAAGGTTCCTCCCATCTCGCCCAGAAATTGCCAAACCCAAACGCCGATGCATTAGAACGATGATCAACGGCATTAGAAATATTGTCGTTCCTCATTCATCCAGAATTCAATCAGCTCAATCGTCAACGTTGAAGTTTCACGTTACCTGATCAAATGACAGAAAAATCTGATTTTCAATGACCCCTACCCCCGCGATTCCTTAAACGCCTTGGGACACTGTTAGATAATACGATAAATTTGTTACGACGGCAGAAGGTATTCATTTTATATTTAAAGGAACTTCAGGCTCCTGAGATCGATGAGGTAGTTGTCTGACTCTCTGTTACATTTTTTGCCCAGAGTCACGGAACTAATCGGAAATTCCATTTTCTCTCTGAAATGGAGTTCGCGTTTCATTCCATGCCGAGAACGAAGGCAAAGCTAGTAAAAAATATAAGACTTCACTCACTGTCGAGGGTTGGTTGTTACACAATCGTTATTGGATTACAAGATTTTTGGTTCGAATCGTTCTCCCCACTGTTGACGAGGCTGAGAACTGGTTCGTATTTCTAGAAGCCTACGTATGAATCACAATATAACCGAAAACTATTTTCGAAAACATTGGGGGAGAGCATCTGAGTTTTTTTATGCCTCATCCTTGTAAGGTAGGGTTAGTGAAAAGAGTCAACTGCTCCGTATTTTTCGTCATTGAACGGAGGGATGATGTTTTTTATCACCTTCCATCATAAATCCATCAATTCCATCAAAACATGCATTATTTATTCCATTTCACCAATCTACCGGCTACCATTAGTTAGCAATTTAATCAACAATTTGCATCCCATTTGTTCGGCTGAATCATTGTTCGTTAGCGCAACAAACGTCGGGTTTGTACTCTGGGCTGAATTGTTCGCTCAAATCTCGGAGAGTAACCCCAACCGTGCTACACAACTGCTCACTATGCTCTGGGCCAAATGAAGCACAACTTTATCAACCACTCGAGTGAACTAATCGGAAACTCGGTCAAGGGCCTTGGGCCAGACGAGGCCTTATGATATCAAGTTACTCGGTATAGAGTAAATTCTCAATTCCAGGGCCCGACGAAGAGCAACGCGTTTAAATGGAATATTCGATTGAGTGGTTATGCGGTGATGGCTTAACGTGTGTTTTTAGGTCATCGTTATTTTTGAAATTATTATCGAAAATTTCCAATAGAAAGGCCGTGGGGCTTTGCTGAAACAGCTCAAAAGAGAAGATTGAGCAGGTTCGTTGGTTGGTGTTGATAGCAAATTGGTGTCGATGTTGAGACGCTCGCGAGCTCATTTCGATGATCCTTCTTGGGGCGGCCACTTAGGACTAAACCACTCACTCGTCAAGAGAAAGGCGTAGCACCAAATGAATATTTGATGACTTGTTCTTGGGGGTATGAATCGGGGAGGGATGCGGTGAGCAAAAAAGGGAGGCGTCCCTTCCTTGGGATTGACGCTATCATGGATGGCAAACGAATGAATTGAGTTGATGTACGTTGAAGATATAGGTAGTCTTCCTCATCGCTTTCACGCAGAAAACGTCGAGGCATGGTAAAAACTGTAATACTTCTGGATTGTGTCTGAAAGATGATAATCAAAATTTTGGTAGACTGGCTGGTGCTAATTATTTGGAATTTATTCCTGTATTTCGGCGGAAAAAGGCAAGGGCGTTGAAAATAATGCAGTGGGTTGATTTCGAGATTGTCTCACAACGCTCGATCATCCACAATGACGTTTGTCCTTCACATTTTCTGTAATTTAGGAATTCCTCATAATATGAGGTTATAGTTGCTGAAAAAACCAGAACACTTTCCTATGCAAGTCAAGGACGTCATTCGTTTTGACTCGAGTGTCTCAACATTCGTGCAGTGAAATGGGTGTATAGCTTTTTTGGCCTTTCGCTTATCAGAGATTCACCCCGAGTGCGATAAGGTCATTCTTCAAGTCCAACTAGGGTCCCTTTGCCGAACGGGAGGGGGTACCGTTGCCATGTGAAATGGACCTAAATCTCCACTCGTTATCCCCTTCGCTCACACGACTGCTCGTTCAAAATTTAGGTGGATTGCTGGCGAGTGGTCGGTGGAGGGGATCAGTTCCGTCAGTTCATTTCGCCACCTGCCACCTGCCATTTACACGCCCCGGCTACTTTCGCTGCTCTGGCGGCGGTGACTCGTTTTCTCGTCCGTGCTACCCCACTTTGATTTTTCTTTCACCCCCAGTTGAGTGCTCTTCAATCAACAGCGATTCCTCCGTTTGAAGGTCCTTTTTTTACCCGGTAATACAGCTATGGGCGATTTCGCAGAAAAATTCCAACCCAGCTTGATCCTTGGTTTATTTTTAAATTTCTTGGTGGAAATTTGATGCCATTAATGTCCAAAATTGATTTTGAATCGACCTCGCTTTAGTTTTTGGTGAAATAAAAGGAAAATACCGTGCCTAGTTTTTGTAAAATTTTGAAACCTAATTTCTAGTTTTGAGACCAAAAATTCAGTTGGCGTTAATTGTAACGCCAGCTTAATTGCAGTTGGTGGTATAATATATTATATTATATAGAAAAATTACTATTACTAATTTTAACTACTAAATAATTACTATTACTACATTTTTGAAGATTGATGAAATTGGGCTTGAAATTGTACCTTTCTCCAAAACTAGTTATTGTTGTTGGCTCTGGTTGAATAACTATTGGCAAAAGTACGATTATCAATTAAATTAGATACATATGTTAATGCTAATATTAATGCAGTAGATGGATCATTAATAGATAACAATCATAATATATTTTCATTAAAAAAAAAAAAAAAAACAGCCCCACTCTAAAGTGTCACTTTTTCTTTTCAGATAACTCTGCCTTGTAGGCATCTATATTTCATCATCTTGAACCTGCATGCTTGAGAGCTCCGATAAATCTGAATAATGTAGCTCTTTTCCATTGGTTTTATCTCTATAAAAAGGTTTATTCAATAGCGCCGACGTTGCGGAAAAAATACAGCCAATGTTCGCGATGCTCTCGCTCCATAAAACTGGAAAATTCGGACACTAAAGCTTGAGAGAATGTCATGATTCGGAAAACCCGGGTAATTATTCATGTTGATCTAAACAAACAACTGCTCTTCGGTAATGTTGGTGGTTAAAGGCGGTTAGAGGGCAAAAAAAAATATTATCTGTGTCAACGGTGGCAGTTTTCCGAGAGATAGTGACGCAGAGGAGATGGATGGCTCGTTTTTTTCCCGCGACCTCGACACATTTTGGCACCGTATCAAAACCAACGACTCAGAAGCTGACGGAGAATAAAGGAGAGATGCCAGGAACAGTATTATTTGCCACTCGGACGAGTATCCGCTATTGGTTTGGTCTCTTTCAAGGTGTACTACCCATCTAAACATAATCTTTAGTTTAGAGGATACAGGGGAATTGGAAATATTTAAAATTAAGTTTTCAATGAGGAATCAATGTCAAATCAAGGTTTATGACCTCGGAATGACCTGAAGTGACGAAGGGGCTTTTCTGATACGTAAGTGAATACTGAAGGATCACAAAAATGCCGGGGCTTGAGGGGATGGTCCTCAAATGTGGACCTAAAACCGAAAACCCCTTCAGACCTCTCGACCACATCGGACCCCCAAAAATTAAAAAAAACTGCACCATCGAAATTAATGAAAAAGTGAATTACGTACTTACGACTAATCCTCCTCCAACTAATTTGTGGTCCTGTTATACGTTAATGTCATCGCATATACCGTTCACCCGGTACAAGTTACCGAAAACGATTCACGTGTGTGCAAACACCGAATTGGAATCAGCACAAAGGGACTTAGCGATGGCTTTTGCTCGTCAAAGCTTTCTCGCCATGCTTTGGAGTTTGAGGCAGGTCTTTCTCCCGTTCGTTAATAACACTGAACTTGAGTAAACATCGTTAACGAGCTCTAGTGTTTGCTCAAGTGGCCACTTCAAACCCTCCCCTCTCGCTCCGGCAGTCTGCTAGTTCCGCCGACTCCGGCAGCATCCGCTTCCGTTTTCACGTCTGCATACACCATCTCCCTCTCGGCTGCTTACCATATTTTAATATATTCATTACCGTCAAAAGGACGGGGGACTGAGGTGCAGCTCACTTCCAACTAATAAGATGCAAGGCGTTTCATCCGGAGCTTGCGACGCAAAGTTGATAAAGCTCTCAGCTGTTCAATTCTTCCTTTCGCGTTTCCTTGTTTGTGTTCCAAAACCGCTCGCTTCCTCCTCGCTTGATGACTTAGTGAAGCTCAACAAGCGAGGGGAAACCGCTTGGATCTCATCAGGACAAAGATGGCAGTACATTGTGTGGCGTGATCGCCAGAATGCTAGCGGAAATTCGAGGGATTGTTTTATGTCTATACGGCCGAATTGCTCCCAATCTGGCACCTGCCCGGTCGACCGTATCGCGAAGAAATTAGGTCGTCATGTCTGACATTGAGATGAATGCCGAAGACTTATTAGTACAATTTTTCAATAAAAATAATTTATCAAGCTGGGACATATTTTAAAGATTTTTGAAATTCAGATCATCCAACAGATGGTTGAAAAAAAAACGCCTTTTTATAGGGCGATACAGTCGACAGAGCTATCTTCACAACAATTCTGACTCGGATACTAACATTCCTGATGATGACGATAACGCCGACAGCGCTCGAACGCATGTAATCTATACAGACAGTAATTGTCTGGAATTGTCTTGGTATTATTCCAAGATGAAGTCGAAGGCAGCCTCTTGACCACACCCATCAGCAAAGTTGGTAGCCAAAATCAATTCAAAGTTGCGAGTCGACAACCAAGACAGTCAAGTCGAGAATGAAGTGGAAAATTTCTGCAGGGGCCATCAAAATATGGAAGGACATGAAATCCCGAGATTTCCCCAACACGAGTTTGATCTTATTCCTCAAGTGTGTAGGAACCTTGAACTATCCTATCCCGCCAAATATTTATCCGCTTTGGAAATTCTAGAAATCAGCACTTCAAACCGGAACGTCTGCCATTGGCATGGTAATGACACCCCAATTATAACAAAGGTGTTGCTTTAGGTAGGTACTCAATAGTTCTAGACTCTGTTCGAAGGTTCAAATGTTCGATAAGGTGACAATTATAGCTCAACGCTGCCGGCTCTAGCAGTTTCCTCAGTCTATGGAAACTTCGAGTTTGTAAACGGAGAGTTGCTTGGTTGCCATTGGCGAAAACTATGCACAAACTGGGACAAAGTGAGTCAAGCTGAGGGGTTAGTGTTAATCCTTTTACTCGAGGAGTAACTGAATGAGAACTAGGATGGTGGGTACCATGATGATGATGATGGGCTACCCCTGTAGGTGACCCTTATTTAAGCCTCCAACAGCTGCGTTTGGCCGAGCTTCCCTTTGGTCTGGGCTGGCCCACGGCATTGGTTCGCTTAGTTCACATTGTAGCGGTAATGTTTCGCATTCAAAAGTGGCTTTGGAGTTCGTTACCATACCGTTTAATACCATAATTATTGGGAATCGACTTCATTTTTCAAACGCAAGGTGGGTATATGGTTTTGGTAAGGGTGAGGTATGAGAGAAAAGGACGATTAATATTCTTATACCTAGAGAAACAAAATAATCAAGCTTTAACTAGGTAATTAATACTGAAGGAACCTGCGTAGGAAGAGCTTTCAACGTCTTTCCCACAGTTTTGTGAAAATAACGACTGGTTTTAACGGATAGTAATCCAAAATTCCACCGGAAATTTCTTTTGCCCTCACCAGGTACGAGAGAACTATGGAAATTGATGCTTTTCAACAAAGGATGCACCAAAATTTCGCTCGAGAAAAATTATTTTTCCCTCCGGACTAATGTGAACTTGTCATGTAGAAGCTGGAGCACAGTAACTCGCCGGCAACTCCAACCTTCAACTTCAGCTTCCACCAACCGGCCATCACTGAACAGTCTTTTGTTCCTTTTCGGCTCCCTTCATCAACATCCTCGCTGTTGTCATCGCCTCCCATCCTTGTCTTTCTAATTAAGACGCGGTGAATCATGTCAATGGAGTGATGCCCACCTGAGCATGGAAAGGTGTCCGCCCTATGGAGTCTAACCGATGGAGGGGGTGTATCGATCCATACCGTCCCCATGAATGAATGATTGGCCATTCTTACCCTACAACTTCATTCTGTAATCTTCCACGGTCAAAACGTCAACAATTTTGTACGCACTACGACCGAAGTTGTAATACCTATTATGATTTATATCAAATTTTCGGTGATGAGCTCAGATAATTCGCTTTTCGTACTAACTAAAAGTATGAAAGCAGCAGTTTCTGAACTTTGCAGGCTTTGATTTTCTGATTCTATTTTATTGAGCTTGGTGAAATCGAGTGGTCAAAAATGTCCGTTTAGCGGTTCAATGCTTGGGAAAACGTACGGACTAAACATAACTTTGATCTCAAAATAGTGATCTCGCAATCAAAATATCCACTACGAATACGGGATCGACAAAATTACGTTTTTAAATCACCCATTTTTACTGTTGAATCCGAAAACAGGAGTTAAATCATTTGTCCTATAAGATGGCACGAGCAATCTAAGATCCGTTCTCATTTCGGTTAGCTTTTGTCGAATGAGTGGAGTCTAGATTACCTTATTAGCTTCTGCTGCAGCAAAAAGCCACCAAAATTTATTCTATCAATAACCGCGGGACTTGAATATATCCGCACGCAGGAATTCCTTACATAATAGAAGGGAAGGTAAAACACCTCTTTGGTTAAATGGTGTCGCTCAAGTTTCCATAGTGTGAAGGGAAATTTCACATCCCGTTTTTGTTGAAGCTATTTGTATTATGAACGGTTTCACATTCCATCCCTCCGCCCCAAAGTTGGGAGACACTGGAGTTATATAAAGTTGGATAATCAATTATTGATCAAGGGATGGGGTGCTGTGTAAAAGGTGATGCTTTTGTAACGTGGGCTCCATAAACATTAATCAAGTTTTGGCGATTATACCAGAAACATCCTATTGGAACTACTCTACCTAAAGGGTTGAGAAATGTTTACCTAGTTCAATAATTTAAAAACTATTGTGAGTGGACGATACATACAACATTTCTGTACATTTAGTAACCAACCAATCTTTTGAAAATAGGATTAAGAAAAAACTGCGTATTCGATGGGTATTGGAGTGAAATGAAACTCCCCATTTTGGACTATAGTAAGATAAAATGTTCATCTGAAATTTATTTAAAAAACTCCTGTACAGCTCAGTAAAAAGAAGAAACCTATTTACAGTATGCAATCTAGCCTTGCGGTTCTGCTCCTTCAGTATCGTCAGCTTCTTCGTTCTATCGTGGTAAAAGAAAACACAGTTACCAGCCACCGTTTTTCTCCAGAGGTTTTCAGTCTGGACTGATGAAGAGCTTTCCCCATTTCTAACCTTCGTCTGACGGGGGTCCCAAAAGATTTGAAAATACGCGGACTTGTTATCCCAACTAGAAAAGAGCGAGCGTAGGCCATAGATCCTTGTTCTTCGCAAATGACACAAGGGAAACGAAGGATTTGAATTGCTGATTCTGAGAGAAGAGGGAAAGGAATCGATGGCGCACATGACTCGATATACCTCCTTCCCAAATTTAGTAAGGATGGAAATTTGCAAAAAAAAGTCAGTCCCGTACGATTCATAAGAGCTCCCCGGTCAACAGCAATACTGCCGTCCTAAGTTAAAACGTCCTATCTCAGTTTTTTGCGTTTTGAGAAAAACGCGGTTAAGTGAGATTGTTTGCACCGTCCACGTTTTTAACCCTAGCTATTTGGAATTTTCACGATAGCTCCTTGACATCACCCCCCAACTTTGTCAGTTGTCAACAAACCTCAATATTAAACCAGCAGGTAGAAATTATCAATTGAAGTGCAAGAAGTCGAAGATAAGACTTTGTTGTTGTTGTTCGTTTTCTTGTCGTGTGCCTTAGGCCACGTTCGACATTGGTTTTTATACCTAGGATAGGACTTTTTAACCTAGTAGTAGTAGTTTTTGGAACTCAGTATTCGAAGATGAATATCTTGCCCACATCCATGACAGACACAGCTTTGCTACTCACTAGGCCAGAAAGTCCTAACTCCTTTATTTGAGACCTCCTTTATTTGACTTAGGACGATTTATTCTAGCACAAGATACTGAATTTTTTCAGTTATACAAGGTCAAAGTGTCCTAACTTTCTGCTACTTAGGACTTTTTAGCCTAGGACTACCAAGTTAGGACTTTCTGTTCTTGGATGGAGGCGGAAATTGACAAAAGTGAGATAGGACAAAGCCATTTTTCAGTCCTTTCCAATGAAGATAAGACTTTCTAACCTGGCCCATCAGACGCGTCATGTCAAAATCTATACAACCACGTCCTTAACTCAAAAAGCGAAAAAAATGAGATAGGACGTTTTAACTAAGGACGGCAGAATACCAGTTTGACTGCTATTCCAAACCTTCGTACTAGTGCTGATTTTGAAAAATCATTTAAAAAATTTTACTATCACGATATCTCTGACAGATTGACAAAACAATAGCAATGAACGGCAGCACAGTTCATTACCGAAATACCACGATGGTACAATATATTTTGGCAAACTTAGCATTGTACTAGCGGTGTTCCACACTGTTACGATGGAGGCTACTTGCAGACAAATTGTTACACCAGTAAACATCCGCTTGAAAATGAAAGAGAAAGCTCTATAGACGGCTTGTGCCGTTCGAAACCATGGAAACACAGTCGGCAAGACCACTTTGAGAACGAGAGATGGTACAGAATAATATTCCAGGGAAAACATTGTTTGCTATGAATTCACGGACGGCGGTCTTGAAAAATAAAAGAGAATCTCCCTGAGTCATGTGGAAATGGTAGGCAAAGGACCATCGTAGACGGCTGTATTATGTGTTCAGCTTGGGTACCGTACTAAATCATTCATAATCCTCTTGTACACAGGGTCAATGATACGAAAAACGAGGGCACGCAATGTTCGAAAGGGAGGTCGCCTATTGCTTATGCGCCAAGTTGACGCCATATGAAATTTAACGTAGAAATAACCATTTAGGTAACTTCTTCTTGGTTTGGTATCTTCCGATTTCAGGTATATGGCTTTTTTGTACCGACATGAAAAAGTGGGTGTTATAGCTAGAGAAAAATAAAGGTACGTAGATTTTTTTGTAAATATATTCACAACCAAAAGAAAAATTCAACAGCCAACAATCTTGGAACCAGAATGACACAATTCGTGGTGGAAATTCTAGCCATTGGCCGTTTCTAACTTCGATCCTGAATGGTTTCGAAGTTCAATTTGGTCTTGAGAATGACTTTGCGCGCTTGACAAATCATTGACAAGTTCGACGTGGCATCAGATAACGGGAGGCCTTTCTTCAGCCTGGGGGCCTATGTCAGCGTGAAACATTTTCCATTCCACGTATACCTGAAATCAAGAGCCTTGTTTTCAGTGAAGATTGTGAACGTTCTAACAGTATCGAACTTCCAAGTTTGTTAAAATTTACTTTAGGTAGGTATTCAAATGAGAATTTTCCAAACCAAATTGAGAATTTTCCCAACTGAATTGCCTCCTGAGATTCTCAATTCGATTTGGAAAATTCTCGGTTTGACTAGGAAGTGCTGTAATTGAGTAATAATTGCTTATAAAATAAAGACCATAACAAAACCTCAGAGGTCATGTGTCCTTTTTGGCCCACGATTTTTCATCTACACGACAGCTTGTTAGTCTAGAAAGGTTTTCATTCACCAGGGCTATTTCCTGTCCCCATCATTTCCTGGCAATCTTACCTTCCTCATTCAGCTGATTCACTAGCTTTGGGGGACTCGACAGATTTTTCTCGAAAGACCGGCACAAAAAATGGTTTCATTATACCTACCTGCTGGCCGACATACATGGTTCTGATCCTGTCATGTAAAAGTAACCATCCTTCCCACTTCCTCAAAACAATATTCATCTTCATCAATAATAAAAGAATTCAAACATGCCATTTAAATGAAGATGGTACAAAAAATTTCGCAATAATGACTACTTGGTACCTACTTTTGAAAGAGTAGGGACTTGAATCATTAGGGGAGCCATCTTGAGACAGGCAATCATTCAACTGAGGCATCAACGGGTTATCTTCCTCTACATCATAACATGACAATATTATTGTGCTCTATCATGATCGTTATGAGTAGCGTGGCATAATTTCCCCGAGGCATACGCCTTGCCAATAAGTTCCGAAGGACTAAGTTCGACATACGATTGTTGCAGCTCGACGTGGGGTAATTATTGATGAAGTCTAAGAACAAGTTTATTCGATTAAACACGTTGAACAAAGCCCTGCGAAGGGAGAAAATCCAGTGTTAAACGAGTTGGAACTGCCCTAAGTTTCTTCGCTTTGGAGGGGCATCAAGTGGCACCACCCGAGGGCCCACCTAACGGCCTGAGAAACTGCTTTAAAGCCAAGTTCGTACGTTTTCCGCAATAGGACAACTTTCAGGTTTCTAAAGTGCTCATTTATACCTCACCCCCATTAGTGCTTCTTCATCGTAATGCCGTTCAAGAAGCAGTGAGTGAGGAGGGGATTATTCTAGTTTTACAATGCACCCAGGCAAAGGAAGACTTGTAAGATTAGGGAAGATTAATTATCTGGGGGGCCTAAAATAAAGGTTCGTTTCATGAACTGTGCGTTGAAGCATGTGTTCACTGAGTTTGGAGCAGCTCCAGCAAGAACCAGCTGACTTATTTTAGGTATTGGCGTACCGAGGTACGCCTTATTTCTGCCTCTAAACTTTGTTTATGGTAAAAGATAATTGCATACAACGCCCGGAAAACAAATAACTTTTACCAACCAACGTTAGTTTATAAACATCAGGAAACAACCTATTTATAGGTAGAATGAAGGTACCTCCCCTGTAGATAATGTAGTGGATAATGGAGTGGAATACATCACATTCGTAGCACTTGAGTGATGGAATTCCAGAAAAGTTTGGGGGGACACGGCCCACTTGGTCCATCCCCCTGGGGAGGTGTATGCGAAGACATAAATAACAAAATCATAATCAAACTCGAAGTCAAACTCACGATGAAACAGAAACTGAAACTCATAGTCAAACTCGAAGTCAAACCCACAATGTAACAGAAACTCGAACTCTAAATCAAACTCAAATTCAAACTCACAACAAAACCGAAACACGAACTGATTGCCAAATTCGAAGTAAAACTCACTATGAAACAGAAACTCAAACTCATAATCGAAATCAAAGTAAAACTCACTATGAAACCGAAACTCAAACTCATAATCGAAATCAAAGTAAAACTCACTATGGCACAGAAACTCGAACTCATAATCAATCTCGAAGTCAAACTCACAACAAAACCGAAACACGAACTGATTGCCAAATTCGAAGTAAAACTCACTATGAAACAGAAGCTCAAACTCATAATCAAACTCGAAGTCAAACCCACAATGGAACAGAAACTCGAACTCATAATGAATCTCGAAGTCAAACTCACAATGAAACAGAAACTTGAACTCAAAGTCAATTTCGAAGTCAAACTCACAATGAAACAGAAACTCAAACTCATAATCGAAATCGAAGTCAAACTCACAATGAAACAGAAACTCAAACTCATAGTCAAACTCGAAGTCAAACTCACAATGAAACAGAAACTCAAACTCATAGTCAAACTCGAAGTCAAACCCACAATGAAACAGAAACTCAAACTCATAGTCAAAATCGAAGTCAAACTCACAATGAAACAGAAACTCAAACTCTTAGTCAAACTCGGAGTCAAACTTACAATGAAACTGAAACTAGGAACTTAGAATGAAACTCGAAGTCGAACTCACGTTGAAGCAGAAATTCGAACTCATAATCAAACTTGAAGTCAAACTCACAGTGAACCGAAACTCGAAATCATGCTCAAACTCGGAGTCAAACTCACGATGAAACGGAAGCTCAAATTCATAATCGATCTCGAAGTCAAACTCACTATGAAACTGAAACTCGAACTAATAATCAAACTTGAAGTAGGTAAGACTCACAGTGAAACCGAAACTCGAAATCATCATACTTCTAAGTTTAACTTCGAGTTTGATTATGAGTTCGAGATTCGGTTTCACCGTGAGTTTGATTTCAAGTTTGACTATGAGTTTGAGTTTCTGTTTCGTTAAGAGTTTGAGTTCTTCGTGTTGAGTTTGAATTCTTCGAGGTCGATTCTGAGTTTGAATTTCTGTTTCATAGTTTGAACTTCGAGATTCATTATGAGTTTGAGCTTCTGTTTCATCGTGAGTTTGACTTCGAGTTTGACTATAATTTCGAGATTTGGTTTCACTGTAAGTTTGACTTCGAGGTTGAGTATGATTTTGAGTTTCCGGTTCATTGTGAGTTCGACTTTGAGTTTCATTATAAGTTGGAGTTTCAGTTACAATGTGGGTTTGACTCCGATTTTGACCATGAGTTTGAGTTTCTGTTTCATAGTGAGTTTGATTATGAGTTTGACTTCGGGGTCGATTATGAGTTTGAATTTCTGTATCTTAGTGAGTTTGACTTCGAGTTTGATTATGAGTTAAGGTTTCTTTTTCATTGTGAGTTTGACTTCGAGATTGATTATGAGTTCGAGTTTCTGTTCCATAGTGAGTTTTACTTCGAGATCGATTATGAGTTTGAGTTTCTGTTGTTTCGTGAGTTTCATATCCAGTTTGTTATTGAGTTTGAGCTTCAGTTTTATCGTGAGTTTGACTTTGATTGCGAGATTTGGTTTCACTGTGAGTTTGACTTCGAGTTTGATTATGAGTTCCAGTTTCTGCTTCAATGTGAGCTCGACTTCGAGTTTCATTATAAGTTCGAGTTTCTGTTTCATCGTGAGTTTGACTTCGAGTTTGAGTATGAGTTCGAGTTTCTGCTTCAATGTGAGCTCGACTTCGAGTTTGACTTTGAGTTCGAGTTTGTGCTCCATAGGGGGTTTGACTTCGAGTTTGAGTATGAGTTTTGGTTTCTGAGTTTGAGCTTCTCTTCCAAGGCTATATCCCTGTGCCAAAATCGTCTGAGGATGAAAAATGTAGGTATGCAAACCAATAGGTATTACTTTCATTTGAGCTATCGAATCAATGATGTTTTAATCTTCCATCGCATCTGCGTTACGCTCTTGGCGTCGTTTGTTTGGTTCCGCACTCCTGCACGGTACTGTGGTACCAGCAGTCAAGATCATGAAAAGTTCAACATGGTTGTTGCCTGTTTCACAATGCAAAATGCACGATTCCCCGGGCCCTGCCGAGTACCGTGTAGCTCAACTGCACGGTGGACGACACTTGGATTTATGGCCTTGTTCCACTTAAGCCTCGTGATGTATGATCACACGCTTGGTTTCCTCCTGGTGCTTGACGACAACGGTGGAACTGTAGTTTTCCTTTAACCTCTGCCAACAATTTTCCTTAGAAGGTAACGGTGAGAAATATTAAATCATTGTAACAGATACCAGAGGTGGCAACTCAAGCAACTGCAAGTCCAATAATTATTGTTGAATTTAAATTCCTAAATTATTATGTTTACTGTACCCTGACCCTATGGTCATTTTATGAACAAGTAAGTTATTACATTAGTTATTACCAATTGCTCGAAGCAAAAATCGGGGCATAAAATTATCTCGATTAATAAAGATCGTTGGGTGCAGAGTGATCCTCAAGAGTGAAAAGGAGAGTAGGGCTATTCGTAAAAACTAAATAATTAAGTGCCGGGGAATATTATTGATTCTGTACCATCATGATGGTATGAATGCTGAACAAGTTTGCCCAACTTCTCGAAATTTGCATGGTGATGCTGCGGTGCATTTTTCACTGTGAATTCTTTCATTCGTGTGTTTTGGAGAATCAAACGCGAGACCACAAAGATTCCGTTGAAGGATAACGACCCCAGTAAGGTCACGCATCCTATTACGCTTTAGGTCGTACGCATCGGTCTCCCACGGACGCGTGAACTTTGACCTACATAGGATGTGACCCGGGAGCTATCACGACCGCCGAGTGTAAAGGTCACGGCCGAACCGCCTGATTCAGCCAGTTGCACGACCAGTGACCTTCGGTTGCTGTGAGATCGCGGTTTTTAACCACTCAACTACTTGTGACGACATGTTGCCCTTAGAGCCCTATCACTCCTCCTCCAAGCATGACCCCAATACTTTCCCCTTCTGGGCCAACGTAAATAAATATTCTTCAATGCCTGCCTTAACCTTTTTGTAGCAGGCACTTGAATGAACTAAATAATATGTACTAATATTATTAGTAACATCTTGATGAAGAATAGGTACATATTCGAGTATTGGAAATTAAATGAAATAAGGTATAGGATACTCTGCGCAATTTCTGATTTTTAATTATTTCCACTCCCGCAACGTTTTATATATGTACTCAGTATACATGGGGGAATTATGGAGCCTTCCTAGTGTTATGTGTTTGCCCTTTCCCTTCGAGGCTCCAATGACTGCCGATCCGTCACGATCACATTCTACGTCGGTTTGTCACGTTCTAAGAAGCACACAGTAAACCCTAATATTACTATCAGCGCTTCCTGATCCTCACAGATCTGCGTCTGCTGACAAAACCATACTGCACTGGCCAACTGTAACGAGCCTGTTGATTGAGAGGTCGTGCCTGGGGCGTCAGTCTTCCGTGACCCTCTGGCTCGTTAGTCCCGCCCTTCATTTCCCGAGTTCCAACCTCCTCCCTCAAACGAGGGGTGTTGAAAACTGTTGCTCAGACTTGAATTGAACGCATTTATTGACAACTGCTACGTTGAGTAATGTTATACATGATATCGGCTATGTGCGAGATTGAGCGAAAATTGTCTTGATCTGTTGGAATAGCCGGAATTCCATCGAGGAAATTGTAGTAGTAATCAATCGCTTCCTGGCGTCGCTCATTTTGACTGGGATTGCACCAAAAGCGAGCTCAATGAAAATCACTCTGCTCTCAGTTGTTTTCGCTGAGGCTTCTGAGTACCTATGTTTACCCCATGTTTCTTGGAATCTGCTTATTTGCCTGCGATTCACCATCTATCATGATAATTGTCATCCATGATACAATCTTAGTAAGAATTTCGCCTGGAAAATGACCAGTACCAACCTACTGGTGATTTCAGTTTCAGGCATCAAGCATTGGATATGTGATGTGTAGCGTTCCATGTGATTTACACCCGATTTCCGGGATCCGATAGGCGATCCAAAGATACTGGATACCAGCGATCGAATCACAGAATGACGCTTACATTCACGACTGCCTGCATTCCTGGAACAAACCGATGCCGATACGGGAAGTGAGATGTATGCATGTCATTCACGTTGCTATGCTGACCATAAACGCCGGCTTACGGACTGATGATCAGCATTGCTCGATTACAAGTACAATGCGTGGATCGTATCGGAACGCGAGGAACGTCCTCATTTAGGGTTCTCGGAACCCAATAGTTGTCATTATCGGTGTTCGAATCCCTATGCTTCAAATCAGCCTTAGTGGCACATTGATGTAGTTAGACGTAATTCATGATGTAATTTATGTAATTCATTCTTACAGATCGCAAGATGGTTGAGGATTTAGCATTATGAGATCGAAAACCCATTACACGATAATTTCTAATTTTCGTTATGCCTAATTTTGTACAGTGTCATACACGTGCGTGGCCTAACTTTGAATGGCACGACGTTCTGTCAGGTAACCCAGGAGGCAGTTCGTATGGCCCTTACAGCCTAGTTCACCTTAATAGGACTACCCTACCGTAATCCACTTCCCCTCATTCCCCGGCTAGGTTTCCACCTGGGCAACGTTTTCAGACGAGTGACATACTATAGTATCAAGCCTGCGAATAATAAGCCGTCCTGGTTCCGCAGAAATGTACCGTGGGTATGGAGGTATTTGACGCTCCATCAGTCACTAGTATGTACCGTGAAGTGTTTGCGGTCACTCATACTAATACGAATTCCCAACCTACCTTCTAATAATTGGAAAACCTGCCATTGTGTCAATGTGCCTGTTTTCGCAATTTTCGTCCATAAGAGTTGACATTTTCTCAAAAATACTGTTAGGATTTTTTAGCCTGGTAAATTTCCTACTTTTTGGTGTCGTCTAGAATCTTCCGCAGATGACTCTTACATGCCAAAAATCCGCCTCAAAGATTGACCTAGTCGATATTTTTGGAATAACTATGAAAATGGGCATTTGGCTAACGTTTGAGGGTCGGCTAAATGGTTTTTTGAAAATGCTTGCGTTCGGCTGGTACTACTTAACTCAAATAGTCGACCGTTTTCCCATTTTAGCTAAAAATATGCTTTTGTTTTAGGAAAAGTGACGGAAAACTGCGTTTTTTGCAGGAGTAGGTTCGGTTTTTCGCAATTTTCGTCCATAAGGGTCGACATTTTCTCAAAAATAGGGTTGGGATTTTTTAAGCCAGTTAAATTTCCTAGATTTTGGTGTAGCCTAGAATCTTTCGCTGATGACTGCTTTGAACTGGTATCCCTGGTATCAAATTTAATTTGGTTCGACTACACCTAAATGTAACATTTTTTCCTGACTGCGCGGCTGTGACTGGAATATTTCCCATCAGTCCACTTTGACAACAATGTCGGGCAAATTCCTGCGGTCTTCCCTCTCATACAAACAATTGGCAATTGCTCTGGAGCGTCGTTAAACCTACCTTAAAATTACCTTAGAACAAGCGACCGAAGCCGTGACCAATGGGACAAGTCCTGTTTGGAGCTCCTATCCGCATTGATTGCAAGTCTCAAACTTCTCGGCCCTCGACGAACTTTACTCATCAGTGCATGTTATGATCATTAATCAAGTGACTTATATAAGTCGAGCCCACCTCTATCCAAAGTTCTCTGAGACGAATGGCTATCGAAAGTTCTGAAACAGACATTGGACTTCTCTTCAAGACTAGGGATTCTCTAAGCCCCGCAAGACTGTAGTTGTAATAGATTATTTTTTCATGAATCGTCATTTGGGGCTGTTATTTATATGTGATAAAAATCCTCAAATATGTACTTAAATAGCTCTATTTTATACCTAGGTACCATCTCTTATTTGAGTAAAAGGCTTTAAAGTATCACCTCTGGCATTCGTTAACTATTATTTAAAAAAAATCCACGACTGATGAAATGGAATGGAACAATCGGCAGGAATTCGAAATCTCGTCAATTTAAATGTTGGCCGCGATAATCGGCTCTCTCCCCCATGACACAGTCTCTCGCAGTCTCCATTTGGCCCGGTACAACACGGAGCCGTGATTAATAGGATCAAGGCGCCGAAACCCGATTTATTATCGGATTACGACGGTGTTTATGAGACGATACGAACGCTCGCCCCATATCCGCGGTGGTTATGGGAATCGTACGCCATGAATAGAAATGGTCAGGCAGGATTGCTGTTTGGAAGCGCGATAAGCTTGAGTGCATCTAATCTTTGTTTACCGATGCATAAACCCTAAATCCCAATTTGGACTAGTAACATACAATAAGCCTAGCGAGTAACATGAGAATTATGTTAGTTTGCCTCGACACAACACTATAGCCGTTTCAAACAGAAACTTGGCTGTGATAATGCATTGGAAGCTTTCAAACGCTTGTATCTTTGAGTTTGAAGTGCTTTTCAAGAATCGCTTTATCGCTTTGTTTATTGAGCACATACCTACCGACTTTTCTTCGTGTTCTTCATGGGACCAGCAAAAATATTTGTTTTCTTCTTACCTTTGCATCGAGAAAAGAGAGCATGCATGCAGGAATAGCGGAGTTAGATAAGCTTATGTCGAAACAAACCTATAACTTCCTAAATCCTTAAGCTGCCTTCTGAATTCGTGGATTTCAGAGTTGAACCGTCGATCCCACCTTTCAGATAAGTTCTCATACCGAGTATTTCACGCCGTTTCCTTTCGCTAAGGGACGGGGTAGAACAGGGACTACCAGTTGCTCTGATTTACGACTACCGCCTTAGCAGGAGCCTTGATAAAGGGCTCGAAATCGCTTTCAAATTGGTCGGATAAAGGAAGCATTAATTACTTACTGACTGGGGCCACTAGATATTGTTCAATCTCTAATTAACGAGAGGTTAAGATTATTGGGATAATTGAATTTTCCAAGGCGTCGCTTTCATCGGATTTATTCTAATCTTCTGATCAAAGTAAAGCGATGTTATGCCTCGCTTAACTTAATTTTTGGAATTATTTTCTCTTTTTCTGGTATAGGTATACACATTTTCCATGGTATTGAGACGGAAATCTTGTTTTTAGGCATAGATCTTCCTGAATTTGTATGAGATCTAATAGAGCTGCTCTATACTCCCACCTTTCACCCATGTCTTCCTTCATGAGTAAATATGTGAAGTTAGTAAAGTAAACTTCCGTTCCAGGCGTTGGTTTTCGCCCAATGACCAAAGCTGTCCCGGGCGTGCCCTGCCACCTTCAAGTTAAGGATAAGGACTTGGGTCCTGATCGATTCCTATAAATTTCGAATCGAAGTACCTGCAACTTGACAACATTTACATGGACGTTCATACAAAAAAAATTTCTGGGGGAAAATAAATCGTCGTTGTAAGTAGCTATTAAAGTGCATCAACTAGCTCATTCAAGTAGCTAACTATTCAAGTGAATTGATAAACCGGCCCTGAATGTCTTTTTTTGAATTGCAAAGTGGAAAAATGTTCAACTTTCGGGAAAGTACACTGATGGTAATGACTTGATCGTAGTGCTGCTAAATCTATTATCACTGGGAAAAAATCATAGCATGCTCAAAGCGAAAGAATTATCTTAGGAACTGGCAATTGCCTCATGCAATCCTACCTTTAACAGAGGAAGCCGGTAAGCAGATGCTTGCTCGGTCCGCCCGCGTCACGCGATCCTCTAATTTCGAACAGGTTTCAGGATGGAAGTTAATGAGAAAATTATACCCGGGAAACCTACACCTTCCGAGTCGAGACATCATATTTTCACAGGCCTGTGTTATCCGAAGCATTTTTTTCTCCAGCGTTTTCATCATTTGACCAGACAAGATCTAGTGGTTTGATGTTGAGTAAAATCTCATATGAAACAGTCAGAGGTTTAAACGTATGATTCCGGATTAAAGCCATCGCGAACCCGGATTTCGACTTGAACTGAAGAAAGGAAGTCCTAGAATATTAATTTGACAAAAAGACTGTTTGCCGATTTTTGTGAACACCTACTTATTTTTTAATCCTTGCAGGTCCGTCGTCTCTGCTGCACCTAATCAAAAAAGCCCCTTCGTCTTGTCAGGCAAAAGAAATCTTTTGCGTATACGATGCGTTTACCTACGCATGAATATTTGAATTTATTCCAACTGAAAGGCCAAATAATTTTGAAATCGATAAGAGGTCCAATAGGAGTGGGCACATTCAAATTATTAGTTTTCACAAAGTACGCTACGTTACGTAAACGTGTTTCCAAGATTCAGATTCGGACCTCAGTCGGAAATCCTATTCGCCTAAATACAATTAGAGGGCCCTAACCGACTTATAACGACTTTCTCCCCTAAACGGAGGAGCTTGTCCGAAAGTCTTATCAGAATATTTTGGTGTACAATTTTAATATTTTGACGATTGGATCGTTATCGGGGAGAAAATGGAATATTTTGTTAGAGACGGCGATCCGATTTTATTTTTTGAGGATCAATAATGGGGCAAATAAAAAAATGAAATTTGAATACAATTAAAGACATTTGGAAAATTGAAGAGTTTATTACAAAAACAACCAATGCCAAAAAAAGCAGATTTTCAGGAGGACGGAAAAATTGTCCTCGACAAAGGTTGTTTTTATGGAATCATCGAAAGTTTAGAGCGCCTGACAGAGGCCTTTAACGATTAGGGACAACTACTTATTCAATTAGTGCTGCCAAGAGCTACCAGAACGCGCTAGAATCTCAATTTTTGATTTTTTTCGACATTGGTTGTTTTTATAATTAACTCTTAAATGGGTCATTCTAAAATTATGGGACTATTTCAGGTGTCGGAAAAACGAAAAAAAAAGTTCGATTTCCCCACTTTTTTTTGGTGTTACGGTCTTTGTAGGGTTCCCTCAGTACAATTCTGAAGCGGGACCACACTTTACCTCGTAGTTTCTGAAATATCGAATTTTGAAAATTTGTACTAGGTATAGGTATAGGAAAAATTGTATCCTATACAATTTTTTTAATAATAATTAGGAAAAAAAATTTTTATTGCAGATTTGTGTTCTAGAACCTTTGAAACGTGAAAGAAAATGCGTAGATAACATACTTTTATGTTTCAATACGTCCGAATTTCGGTTAAACAGGGGGGGTTTTACGGAGACAAAACTTAAGAATATAATATTTTTTGTTGATTTTTTCGTATGAAATTTTTTGTTTGCCGACTGATTGGAAGATGAACTAATTTCAATTATTTTCACAAAAGTTTGAATAAAATATAACAGTCTGTACAGCAGAAAGAAACTATCCCTCATCAGATTTAATCACTCATCTGATCGGCACTCGATAGAAATCACGAGGCGCAACGTCGAACAATCGATGAAATCACGAGAAACCGTCGAGCTCTCAAGCGTTAAAACGAAGAGCCTGATGTTCTCTGAAACCGGACCGCAAGGAGGAGACCCTCGGCGAGGGAGAAGGACGGACGATCGAGCCTTTCACTTCTGCCCGCGCAGCCTACTTGTTTGGGGACTGGATTTCCACGAATCTTCGCTCAGATCTACCGACTGCCTTCCTCTAGTGATCTCCCACTATTTATTTCATCACATTTCACATTGTCATTGTCATTTAATCGCAACATTTGTATCACATATTAATTAGATACCTACCTAAGATGTTGAGATGAAAAACATTTCACATTATCGGTTTTTGTAGGTTGTGAGGTTGTAGGTTGTGAGATTTCATAGGTTTTCATGGCATACTGACCTCAGGAGGAGGTATTTGGGAATGAAAAAAATCACACACCATCCCAACACTCATATCTGTTATAATTTATTGTAGTTGGCAATTAAAATCAATTACTCCCTGAATGAGAGTATTGTAGGTTGTGAGAAAGTATAAAAACACGCTCAAAAAATTGAGAACTTACCTTCATATCCAAGGGCCAGACAATGAACTCAGGCAGATCAAAACGTGGGGACTGGGAAGGGATGATTTAACAGTGTTGGCTCCACTTACTATTACTGCAAAATTTTCCTCCTTATGGTTTTGGCGGAAGATTAAAAAAAATTGTAGGGCGTGAGGACAAACCTAAGTGACACGTGAAAAACCGTCTGAATCTATGATCTAGAGCCGGATTTTGCGTTTTTCCATAAATTACTACTGAAAAAGAGAGTCACCTGAGTCTAAATTTTTTTTTAATTTTTAATGCTGGGTTTAAGGGTATAAATAATATGAAAAGTTGGCAAATACACCTTGTGACACTTGTAATAACTTATAAATTGTCTTGGCCCCACGACCAGCAATCGGATAGTTTACGAGCATCTCAAGTCGGTCGCACACTATCCGATTGCTTGGGAACGTAGCTTGGAGATGACAATAAAATTCATAAGGATCGACGCCGACGCCACCTCTGCCAATCACAGCAATGCATTTTCTTACCCCCTCCACCAGCAATCGGGAAGTGTACGACCTAGTGACAAGAAATCTTCGGTTCTGCGACGGCAACACATCCGTTGCAATCTGCCGGACTGCGAACAACCGCAATGAGACGATGTTAAACGTCGGCTGGCTCAAACAGCGCCGCACTATCTTTGCCGTTACCCGACGATTGAACGAAGGGCTCGTGTAAACGGAATCGCAACACCGGGAAGCCCGGTTTACCTCCGGTTACAAAAGCCCGACAGAGGAACCTCTATGTTGGGAAGCCCTTTTCTAGAAGCTTTGTCCCTGGATACGAGCCAAGCCCAATTTCATTACAGGGCAAACTGCCGAGGCATCTCCGCAGTACCCGCCGCCTCCGATATTCGCCCGAACTAACAGCAACAACTAACAGTCCAACAGCAACAAGGAAACTGGAGGTGTTCCACGCAGTACTGACATATTTGTTGTTCCGTTCAGTGTTTGGTTAAGTGTTCACTTTTCATTTTAAAATTTTCTTTTTGAGTCGTTGAAAAATTAACCACAATTTTTTTTTTGGCTGCATTGTTTTGTAACATCTGGATTGTGACATCTGTAACATCTGGAGTACCTAATAGATGGAACTGATGACAGCTTGTTTCGATTTTTTGGTATTTTAATTTGAAAATTCTCTCGGAAAAAAGTACAATAATGCGCGCACTCTATTGTCTGACTTGTCATCCTAAAAATGTTCAAGTCGAACTTAAGGGCATCCGTCTCGCCAAGGAACGAACAGATTCAGACGTGATTCCTTCTCCAGACAGACTCTCAACTAACGAAGGAGCTCTTGGCTGAGGTCGTCTGTAGGGACCTTGCGGTGAAACCTCGGGTGGATTTCGAGGATGAAGTGACGTTATGGTGGTACGGAAGGGAAACACGAATAATGAGACCGAGCTGGGATTGTCAACCTTTTCGACTCGCTGAATTCCCAGATCATTTTCCAAGCGTTATTTTCAATTTTATCTCCTACTGTAAAACCGGTTGAACTTCGATTTTGAACTATGTAATGAAACGCGATCGTTTAGAGTTTACAACTCTGTGAGCATTGCAGAAATCTGTAATAGGGCACCCCAGGGTAAATTCGGGCGTGAGCGGTCGCCGGGACCAAGGCCGCTTCGTAGGGCTGGAAGAAGGAATAATTCATTGTCACTTGTGGGGAGGGGGGTCGAACGACCGGTCAGCTCCCATCAGGGGAATTCCTGACGAGCAAACGATCCGAATAAAATGTCAGGTTAAGGCGGGGGAAGAGGGTAGTCTGCTGGTCGTTATATCGTGTACTTTGAAGGCGGATTCACATATGAACCTTCCCCCGAAACCTCCTCGGACAATGGATTTATTTAGTTATTAGGTATGTCCATGATGAGTGACTATCTTTACCGTTGCCATTCGTTATTGTCAAAACCCGTTTGAAAATCACCAAAAAAATCAAAATTAATTATTTTTTAGGTATTTATGCACGTATTATTTACATACACAGACACATGTCATGCGATGTATACGCTGAATTTTAATGCATGAATATAGGCGTCCAGAGGCCATCATGGTCAGAATAGTCGTGAATTAGAAAATATTTACCTCCTTAGGTACCTAAAAACCTGTAATTTGGAGTGTTTTAAACTGGAATCGTCCGTAGGTTTTAAAATGTTCATCTCTTTATATAGAACGCATAGATGTTTCAAACCAATATCTCAAAATTCACTTCTGTTTTTTCAACGTTTAATAAAGCTTCAAATAATAAAACGCCCCTTCATTCCAGGCTGATTAACGTCAAAATAACCCTTATACTACAGTTTCAAAAATAAGCCCTCTGAATGCCTCTTTCTCTCCAAAATTTTGCTATGAGCAGTCCGGGAAAATCGCTCGGACATCGTACGATTACGTGTGATCTACCTCTCCGCTTGGCCGGAGAACTCGATTATAAATCAAAAGCAACTGGTGCTTCGACCGCTGGGGGATCGTGTCTCCAATGTGGGAAGCTCATTAGAGGGTGACCTCTCTGTTCTAGAGAGCCTTTCCATCCTCTGATTCAGTTCTGCCCCACAATGGCCTTCTGAATAAAGCCAGTCGGGCAAGTAATGAAATTTCCCATCCTACCGGTGATTTGGGGGTCTCAGCAGTGTAGTAATTGTTCTCAAGTCCTCAAAATGTTCGCATTGTTGAGCTTTTTGCTTTAATAAATCCATAGTTCTACTCATCCTTTATTCACCGAGATTTTGCCGTACCTTCAAAATAATTTCTATTATCAATATTAGTCGAGATTCGATTTTTCAGTTTTCAATTCGAAAAATTGGTGCACATCATGGCTCTATACCATCTTTAGTAATACAATCGATTTATTGAAAATTAGATGCCAACATTCATCATCAAAGATTCGCTTGTTGCAGCTGCGGAAGCCCGTGTCCACTCTGTCGATCCCGTCGGCAATGAAGACTGGCGGGGCTGGCTCTGGCGGAGGCGAGGAGGCCGGCATTGCGTTAGTGGGAGTCCACTCCGAGTACCCTAGGTAATTTTGACAATTCAAAATTCATAAATTATCTTTATTTTTCTTTTTTTAATAAATTCTTGTAGTTCCATGTACTAACCTTCTTAGAGGTACGTAAATATTAAGTAACTTCACTTTGTTTTTCTTGGGATAGTAGATGAACAAAAACTCCATTCCGGTTCACCAACCTTTCGGCATACTTTTTGCCATGATCAAGGCTGGTTAGGGCTGTCTTCCCAGCCGAACCACGATAACATTAAAAAATGGAAAAAATTCAACAAATTTCTGAGGCTTGGTGAGGGCATTATTACGCCGAAAGCTTGGCCCTCTTGAATTTTTAAGAAAACTCATTTAAAACGTTGTTTATTGCAAAACCGCCCTCTTATCCCAGTATGGGTCTATAGGAATCCTTTCATTTCATTCTATACCGTTCGGAAAAGCCAAGCTAGAGAATTTAAATCGGCTCAGCAGCCGCATACGGTTCATCGGCTGATTTTCCGTTAACATGCGCCGCTTCCAAGTATCCGAACACCGGAGGGGGTGCATTATTGAACCTACGCGTTCTCTCAAAAGCCTTATTCATGGAGAAACTCGGGCCCCAATAAGAGGAAGAGGACTGAAACTAATAAAGACTTTGCCCCCTAGGAGCGTTAGCTCAGGAACAATTTCAATCAAACCCGCCGTTATTAGTTGTGTTATCAACTTTCGAAATGAAACTATCGGGGTCGGGAGACAGTTCGATAAGCAAAGGATGGCAGCCAAAACAATGTAAAATAGAATTTTGTCCATTTACAAAAGAGGGAAGATATTTTGATCTTTGATTGTTTAACCACCATGGAACTGTAAATATTAGGTAACACATAGCGGCGAATGGATTGGGAAAACTGAATTTATTTCGGCTCATGTTCAGAAAGAGCTTCGAGGTTTCTTAAGAGAATGAAATGCCTGCTGAAATGTATTTTTCGTGAAAATAGTTACCTACTTGTGTTACCACGCCCTATTGCTCGTTGGGGGTTTGGTTTTTTGAGATGGACATGGAACTGCTTTTACGTTCTCTGATGATTTCCCCTTATTTTGATGAGTTTTGCTGGTTTATCGATATGAGGACTTATTTGGACTTATTAGGTTATTTCAAGATATAGAATTTGTGGTCGTATGATTGACAAAATAGTAATAACAAAATGGATAAATCTTGTTTTAAATTAATTCATAAACCGGCCCTAGCTTTGATACGATCTGTATGAATAATAAGTTTACGAAAATACGCAGGTTTTTGTTTTGACATTTCAGTCACCAGCTGGCCCACAAGAAAAGCTGTCCTGATTTTCTTTCAAATATTCGTCCTTATGTAAATTAGGTCTAACAGTGATACATCGGTTTCCTTTCTCGTTACAATTGTATCGATTTATTCTTCACTATTCACCTAATTCCATATTTAGCGTGTAAAATGGAAGTTTTGTTGACGGCCTTTATGTATTATGCACGTGAGAACGTGCCTTGCGAAGGGCTGCCAGGATTGGCCCACTATTGAGTGAACCCTATAGCCCTATAGCCGGCCGTATTATGTAATTTAACCCTATCGTTGGCTGTAGGTAAACGTCCTCAGAGATACCCTCGCAGGGCACGTTCGGCAAACCTCTGTAATACAATGGGCGTGATAGCGATTGATCGTTTATGTTTATTCGGTCTGCAGGTACACGGAGGAGCGCGCGCTGGGCGGTGGCCTCATCTGCAAGGGCCAGTCCCTCGGGTCTTCAGGCAATCTTAGCAGTTCGAAACACAAACCTAACGTCGGCTATCGTCTTGGCCGGCGAAAGGCGCTTTTTGAAAAACGAAAACGAATTAGCGACTACGCCCTCGTCATGGGCATGTTCGGTATAATCATCATGGTAATCGAGAACGAGTTGTCCTGCGCCGGCGTTTACACCAAGGTCAGTGTTTTTTTTTTCTTTTGGTTTACATTCTTGGGGGAGGGTTTGAAAAGAATAGCAATACGTTTTTCGCGCTCCTTTGCCACTATGGCAACATCAATAGCTCCTTTTCAAAGATTCATTTCACCAAGCGCGGTAGAAAGTTGTTGGACGTCAAATGAGATAAAAAGTTTCCCCTCTGGAAAAATTCTCGCTCGACTCATAGTTTTTCATCTTGGAACGTCGGTCTATGATAATCCAACTTACCGCCCACCTACACACGTTTCGTTCTTCATCATCAGTCCAGTCTCCGAGGCCGGTAGTCTCGTACGTCGATTTGCTGTGTGTATCGATCATATTCAGGGAAGAGATGGGTGACAGTGGAGGGGACTGGTCGCTTCGTCTGTTGGCCCAAGTTCGCTAAACTCGATTTGCTCTCGAGACAGAGAACGTGGGAAGGGGGCGGGAGATTGGAAAGACTTGGGTGGGGAGCCGGTGGTGCTGGAGGTTACTGGAGCGAAAATGTTACATAATAACTTGGCTGACTGCCGGTAACACGGGTGGAAGCTACGTCTGACAGCAACACTTCTACGCTCAACACTTTGTTTTGGATCGTACAGCCCGGAGCGCCGGCCCATCTAAATCACCCCTAAGACTGCAACGCCTCAACTACCATCGAGGCGCAAAGTAGAGGATCGTTTAGCGTAACTTTTGACATTCCATGTTCGAGGTGTGAATCACAATGAAATCCCCTCTTTCACCGAACAGTGCATGGCTAAGAAGAGTGGCAGTGGCTAGTTTACATTATTAAACTATGGTTGTACATTGGGCCTGGTATTGTTGGAATATTTCTGAAACATGCCGTCCATTTCGAATAGGTAGTACTTGTCTTCGGATATTGGTTGACTGCATATGAAAACTAGTGGACCTTACTCCAGTTCCAGGGGGCAAGGCAAGAGGTTATTTTAGAGGATTTAATCCCGCTAGTATCATATACAGTCATGCCCTATAACTTCGTACGGGTTACTTTGCTTTGCTTTTACGTTTTCGGGCTGGATTCGAGTGTTTACGCAAACATTGTTAAAATGTTTTGTGGAATAGTTTGTATAATGTATGAACCGTGTTGAGCCAGTGGCTGAATAGCGGAGGGAAACTTTTCCAGAAGGGAAAAACACCGCCGGCGGATTGAAGTTGTCATATTGTCTAGCCAACAATAACTATAGCTATTTTCCGTCCTAAAAGTCACAAAGAAGGATCCACATTCAGTAGAGCGCTCCCCACTGGCATATTCTTTTCTATTGTCCTTTTTTCTTTCCTTCTCCAACCTGGAGAACGCAAATCTTACTTCTCTCCTCACTGTGCTGCCTGATCCTAAAGCATATACACATCTCACTCCACAGCGCCAAAACCTTGGAACTTTTGGGAACGGAATAAAATATATTCAACCCGCCAACGAACTTTTTTCTGAAATTACATTTCGTCTCCTCCAGTAACATATGCTTGTTCGTTAAACTCACAACATCTCCATGCGCATTCCTCCTGGAAAGTTTGTGTGGCCTTGCATAAAGGACCTTCAACAATTTTCAGCTATTGTCCATAAACAAATCGAAAAACAGGTAAATATACAGATTTACTAGATATCTTTCCTCCATAGGCATTCATCTATTCCCACTTATAGGCAGGCCCATGCAGTTATTGCGCGATTCTCGAAAAGCAAAAGCAAAGATCTATTGATTTGAACTATAAAAAATCAATTCAAGGAGACCATCTCCATTAAAATTGGATTTAGGCATAGTCATCTTTATCCTATTCTTGAGTGTAAAATTTCCTTCTATTTTTCCAAGGATATCAAATTGTCAACTCTTCTGTGTCTAAAATATGTGTCGGCTGAAGTTATTAAACTGTCCAGCATTTTGTAAAGTAGGTAGATACTTTAACGACTCAACACGAGTAGATGAGCCCGTTATCACGTTCGTATGTGATCTAACCAAAAGCGTATAACTTTATTGTTGGATCTCATAATCGAGATAATTCCGCCAACAATAGCAAAACGGAAGGAAAGAACGGCCCCTGGGCAATGGCCCGCGAGTTATAAACGACCTCTCTTGGGCCGTAGGCCATAAAACCACAACTTCAGGGGCTGGCAAATTTTTCAACCTCCCCCTCCCCAACAGCCCTTGTAGCACTTCGCCCTCGTGCATCCAGTTTAGGCACGGAAGCTGAGGATGAACTTGAGAAACATGGTAGAGGAGAAACCATCTAGCTCTTACGGAAACTTCGATATTTCATAAAGTTCTGGAAGTTTAGGTCAGTTAGTGCTTTCCAGTGGCATCCAAAGCTGGAAGATCGTGTTTGCAAGGGCAACACTAGGTTAAGAGGCACTGGCTTGGCCTCCCCGAGCATCCTTACCCAGTAATAAAGGAAAGGAGTCCAAAGGTGCACTTCAGGGAAACTTTACATTAATCTCAAAGAGTTCCAATACTGTCATGAGTATTGATGTACTTCTTGCCCTCGCAGCAATAATGTTGCCGAATACGGGTATTTTAAATAGAGCGTACAAGTATGCACGTAAAGCATTTCGTTTACTTAGGTCAGTTAACAAACTTTCTGCATTCAAGTTTGCTATTTTGCACCACTGCAAACCGACGTAATTGTTGGGTTAAATCGTACAAGTTTCGCCCGCCCATTTGTGGTTAAAAAAATGTGCACCCCTTTGTCTTCAAGTGCAAATATTGTCATGTATCATGTCGTCCAATCCTGCGCGCTCATTAGGCCAGGAGGGTGGAAGGGGGTAGCGAATTTCACATTTCGGAGCATGCCTATAACCATTTTGCAGAAAGTGGAAGACCTTCACTTCCAGGGTAAAAATATCGTCACAAGTTCAGATTAGACGCGAATAACACAGTGCAGAAAATACTCCAATCAATTTTTTCCCGGAATTTTCGAAGATGATTCAGGTTGGGGCGCAAAAGAAACGAAATAACTGTGCAAGGTACAGCCTCTTTCTTGAGAAGCTTCCCCCATGAAGCCTTCAGGATTCGGGGGAAAACTTTTTTCAGAAATAATGGCACCCGCAACCGAGAAGTTTCGGCGACTAAGGACAAGTTAATTGAATTCGAAGAACTTCGAGATGAGGTCCGTTGTTATCCAATACGAATTACCAAGCCTTCTCAGGACTAATAAGCCCGCTGCTGTCTTCAGTGATACAATTTTCCGGATTTACCTAGTCTCTCGAATTTCTTTTTTTTTCTGTAGTTTTTTTTTTCACATTGGAGACTCCTACTGAGCGTTTTTTTAAGGGCTAAGGACGGGTTTTCAAGGACTTCAGTTCGGAGAATCGTGGAACGGTGATGTCATTTTGCGCCAGTGCCAGTCCTCCTCCCACACTTTGGAAAGTGGCAATTGACTAAGTGACTCGTGGCAAAGTCAATTTCATTGACATGAAACTCAAGCTGACACTGATATACAGGATCTATTTCAAACTGATACTCAAACTGAAACTAAAACTCAAACTCAAACTGAAAACACTAACTCGAACTGATACTGAAAATCAACCTTAATCTGAAACATGAACTGAAATTAAAGCTGAATCTCAAACTCAAACTGATACCGAAAATCAAACTGATACTGAAAATCAAACTCAGTCAGAAACTCGACCTCGAACTAAAACCTAATCTCAAACTGAATCTCAATTTGAAACTCCAAACAACACTGAAGTCAAAGTCGAAGTCAAAGTCGAAGTCGAAGTCAAAGTCGAAGTCAAAGTCAAAGTCAAAGTCAAAGTCAAAGTCAAAGTCAAAGTCAAAGTCAAAGTCGAAGTCAAAGTCGAAGTCAAAGTCGAAGTCAAAGTCGAAGTCGAAGTCGAAGTCGAAGTCGAAGTCGAAGTCGAAGTCGAAGTCGAAGTCAAAGTCGAAGTCGAAGTCGAAGTCGAAGTCAAAGTCAAAGTCAAAGTCAAAGTCAAAGTCGAAGTCGAAGTCAGAGTCAAAGTCAAAGTCGAAGTCAAAGTCGAAGTCGAAGTCGAAGTCAAAGTCAAAGTCAAAGTCGAAGTCGAAGTCAAAGTCAAAGTCGAAGTCAAAGTCGAAGTCGAAGTCAAAGTCGAAGTCAAAGTCGAAGTCAAAGTCGATTTCAAAGTCGAAGTCAAAGTCGAAGTAGGTAAAAGTCGAAGTCAAAGTCGAAGTCAAAGTCGAAGTCAAAGTCAAAGTCAAAGTCGAAGTCAAAGTCAAAGTTGAAGTCAAAGTCGAAGTCGAAGTCGAAGTCAAAGTCAAAGTCAAAGTCAAAGTCGAAGTCAAAGTCGAAGTCAAAGTCGAAGTCAAAGTCGAAGTCAAAGTCGAAGTCAAAGTCGATTTCAAAGTCGAAGTAAAAGTCGAAGTCGAAGTCGAAGTCGAAGTCGAAGTCGAAGTCAAAGTCAAAGTCGAAGTCGAAGTCAAAGTCGAAGTCGAAGTCAAAGTCGAAGTCAAAGTCGAAGTCAAAGTCGAAGTCAAAGTCGAAGTCAAAGTCGAAGTCAAAGTCGAAGTCAAAGTCGAAGTCAAAGTCGAAGTCAAAGTCGAAGTCAAAGTCGAAGTCGAAGTCGAAGTCGAAGTCGAAGTCAAAGTCAAAGTCAAAGTCGAAGTCGAAGTCAAAGTCAAAGTCGAAGTCAAAGTCGAAGTCGAAGTCGAAGCCAAAGTCATGTCGAAGTCGAAGTCAAAGTCAAAGTCGATGTCGATGTCAATGTCAAATTTAATCAATGCCGATGTCGGAGTCCAATTCAATATCGAAGTTAAAGTCAAATCTAATTTCAAAGTCAAAGTCAATGTCGATGTGATGTCGGAGTCGTAGTCGTAGTCGTAGTCGAAGTCAAAGTCGAAGTCAAAATCGAAGTCAAAGTCATGTCGAAGTCGAAGTCAAATTTAATTAACTTGAACTGAAATTTTAACTCATACCCACAATCAAACTTGAACTGAAAATCAAACTCGCACCTAAACTCAAACTTGATGTCGATGTTGGTGTCAAAGTCGAAGTCGAAGTCGTTGTCGTTGTCGAAGTCGAGGACAAATTTAATTAACTTAAACTGAAATTATAACTCGAACTTAAACTCATACCTACCCATAATCCAACTTGAACTGGAATTCAAACTCGAACTTTAACTTAAACTCATGATCAAACGTGAACTGAAATTCAAACTCGAACTTGAACTCAAACTCATGATCAAACTTGAACTGAAATTCAAAATCGAACTTTAACTCAAACTCATAATGAAACTTGAAGTGAGATTATAACTCGAACTTTAACTCATACCCATAATCAAACTTGAACTGAAAATCAAACTCGAACTTTAATTCAAACTCACTTCCAACACGACTTCGACTTCGACTTTGACATCAACATCGACATCAAGTTTGATTTTAAGTTCGAGTTTGATTTTCAGTTCAAGTATGATTATGGGTATGAGTTATAATTTCAGTTCAAGTTAATTAACTTTGACTTCGACATGACTTTCAATTTGACTTTGACACTGACTTCGACTTTGACCTCGACATCACATCGACATCGACATTGACTTTGACTTTGACATTAAAATTAGATTTGACTTTGACTTCGACTTTGAATTTGACTCCGACTTTGACATTGAACTTAAATTTGACATCGACATCGACTTTGACTTTGACTTCGATATTGAAATTAACTTTTTTGATTGTCAGTTTTTGACTATGAATTGATTGAATTGAATGAATTTGAATCTCAGTTCAAGTATGATTATGGGTAGAGTTTTAGTCCGAGTTTGAATTTCAGTTCAAGTTTGATTATGAGTTTGAATCTCAGTTCAAGTTTGATTATGAGTTTGATTTTCAGTTCAAGTTTGATTATGGGTATAAGTTTAAGTTCGAGTTTGAATTTCAATTCAAGTTTGATTATGGGTATGAGTTATTGTTTCAGTTCAAGTTAATTAAATTTGACTTCGACTTTTTACATGACTTTGAATTTGAATTTGACGTTGACTCTGACTTTGACTTTGATTTTGACTTCGGCTACGACTTTGACTTCGACATCACATCGACATCGACATTGACTTTGACTTTGACCTTGACATTGAAATTAGATATGACTTTGAATTCGACTTTGAATTTGACTCCGACTTCGAAATTGAAATTTAATTTGTCATCAAAATAGACTTTGACTGTGACTTTGACTTCAGCATTGACTTCGACTTCGATATTGAAATTAAATTTTTTGAATATCAGTTTTTGAGTATGAATTGATTGAATTGAATGAATTTGAATTTCAGTTCAAGTTTGATTATGGGTATGAGTTTAAGTTCGAGTTTGACTTTCAGTTCAAGTTTGATTATAGATATTAGTTAAAGTTCGAGTTTGAATTTTAGGTCAAGTTCATGGGTATAAGTTCAAGTTCGAGTTTTTATTCCTGTTCAAGTTTGATTATGAGTTTGAGTTAAAGTTCGAGTTTGAATTTCAGTTCAATTTTGATCATGAGTCTGAGTTAAAGTTCGAGTTTCAATTTCTGGTCGAGTTTCATTATGAGTATGAGCTAAAGTTCGAGTTTGAATTTCAGTTTAAGCGATTATGGGTATGAGTTTATGTTCGAGTTTGATTGATTGACTTCGATATTGAAATTGAGTTCGACTGCCTACTCTGATTTTGACTTTTAATTTGACTTTGACTTTGACTTGGCTTTAAAAAAGGGACACTTCACGAGATTACACTCAATAGAGTGGCATTAGAAATTAAATTAAACAACGAACAATGTAAGAAGTTTCGTTACTGGACACTGCGTTACTTGCGCCCGTTCTCCTCCTTATTTTGTTGATTGCTCCCCATTGTCTGATTATTGACCATCTCCCCTGAAGTCCCTGGGACTCAATAAACCATAAATCCTTCTGAGAATCTCATTTCCTCCAGCGATTCAAAGGGATAAATCTTCAAACTGAGAAGATTATGAGGTTTAGTATTTCCCGCTTTGCCGGGCCCTAAGCTATAAAAAGAAATAAAACCCGGTAATTGGCTTGGTCGATCTGTTTATCCTCCGCTCTCTTTGACTTATCATGCGATAAGAAGATTCGCCTTCTCCTGAACTGGAGAAAATTCTAATCGAGTTGAAGTTGGAGGCAAACGTTAATTTCGCAGCTGAAGCTCGAGAAATTGACTTGGCCCGTTTGATGGCCGACTTTTATTAACTCGAAGCATAACCGGGCCTCGTCATGAAACAAACTTTCTGATAAACACCCTCAACCTTACTTCAGCACTCATATTTTTTCCCACATTTTTTGCTGACGATGTTATACCTATTGAACGCGTAACTTCGTGATGCGCAATCGATCTTGAAAAATAAGTTTTTAACGAGTTCGATGTAGTTTTTCAATTTGTTATGACATCGTTCACTCGAGGCAAACTATTCATTTTCTGCTGAAGATTGATGGCCATTATTTAAAAAAAGAAAATAAACTTTTTAAGTGATCTTCTGAAGCATCGCGATTGACTGTGGCACTGAGTCGTTAGATCGACTTGTTTAGACATTCAGAAAGCTCTTCGGAACATGAGTCTATATTTTTGTTCAAATTGTGGGCATCTTCCATTTACAGCCAGCGAGGCACTGTTAATATTCATAATGCCACGGGCCTGTACGAGTGCTGGGTTCAAATAGAACACAAAGACCGGCCAAACCAGTTTTACAGCCATTCAACCCCTCCTCACCCCCTTTGACCACCCCTTTCTCAGCTCTCTCGTCCAACGTGCAATTTCCCGTAATCCCGATTCTCCTGTAATCTCGGAGTTCTTGGTACGAATACTGCAGAGAGAGGATTAATCCAGCTCGAGGAAGTGGAACCATAAAAACGGCTGTGCAACTTGGATCGTTACGACCATCGGAAATAACAATTCAATCAACTTTTTTTCACACTTGAGGAAAAAATCCTCAATTTTCTCGCGGCAGGATTTCAAGGAGGTGGCTACAGCATCGGTGATTTGAGTAGGATCGCGACGATTACATCAATTATCACTTGTACTGGTCAGTTACTTTAACTAAAACCAATCTTGCCCTGTAATTCAATGGATTAGGAGGCTACGTTGACGCCTTGAACAAGGTAACCTTTATAATCCGATTTTCAACGGATCTGATTTGATCTCTGATGTTAATATTTCAGCCAATGCTAGAAAAACACTTGAGGAGCATATTTTTCTCGGTCCGGTTGAAGTCTGTTCAGTTTCGATAAAAACTGGAGGGGAAAAAATTATTGCTAAAATATTGCAACGACACTATAATAAAACTCCTGCCAGCATCGTAAGGATGTGAGTTATTATAGCAGACAAACGTGCACGACAAACATTTGCTATTTCCCCTTGGTCTCAGGTGGAACAGGAACGACAAACGGTTGGTCGGAGGTTAACCTTAGGTTGGCTCCTAGATAAGGCGAGGATAGCATCGTGGATCGTGTGCTTTACGCGGAAAGATCTTTTGTTTAGTATGCGTTTATTGCCCGCTGTAAAACTCCGCAGTTTCCCCTTTGACTCTTACCCACTTACCTCTTGAGCGTTCAAGCAGGTGTACTTGCAGGTTTCTACTTTTTCCGAAAAACCGCCATTCAGCCGCGACATTGAGTGCATGAATGCAAAGAAAACTAGCTGAATTAGCGAGGTAGCGATTTTATTGGTCAGAAAATTACGACGTTTGTTGGCGACGGAAGTTCTCTAATAAAATAACAGCTGGAAGAGCTTAACTATTTCAGAGTTAGATAGCCACGTCTGAATGCAACTTGAATGCAACTCATAGGACTGCATTCATGCTCACCCCTTCGGACAACATTGTTACGGTCGATGAATGAACCGCACAGACCGCTGGAATTGAAGGGGCGGAGGGTGAGAGTCAAGGCTAATGTTGGACGAATGGCAACAATGACGCATTTCGACCGACGTCACCCGGCCCCCAGCTCGATCGGTGACGTCAGCTGGATGAGTCATTCTAGAAAGGTATCCCAACGACCAGTGTCGACAGATTATGAGTGCGTAGAGCCGTGAGACGTAGGACAGAATGTTCACATTATTTTCTAATCATAGAACAACATTATTTTGGAACTAAGGTGGTTTCGAGGCAGGCATTCTCTCAATTACTGCATCTTCTGCTCGGATACCTAGGGATAAGCCCAATTGAAATTTCGTGGTAACGACGACCCCTATGTGCGACAGTGGAAATGTCGAGATAGGCATGCACGAAAAACTGGCCGAGATTTTTTTTGAAGAAAGAAAGAGGAGATATTAATAAAAACTCCATTGAACGAAATTATGGAAAAATCACATTGGTTTATAAAAATCACATTATTTATAAAATAATAAATACTTCTGAGCCGGGAAAAAGTGATGTTTGAAAGTAAAATCATGCGCATCAGCCACGTCGTAGCCTGCGACTTGTTTGGTTTTACGACCGCGGCTCATACGTATGTTTACTCCCACCCGCCTGCCACAAACGTTTCGTTTTACATCTCTTTACAACAAGGCTCACCATAACTGTCGCAACTGGGACTAGAGATCACCTGACCTCAGTTTTCGCTGAAGACACGTCGCTGCTTCATTGCATTTTTGCTATCTACATCCGTCTGCCGCGTAACTATTGTTCTACAGTGACTGCTAGATAAGCTGCTACTCTTAAGGCATTCTGAAAAGCAAACGTATTTAGATATGAATATGCCATGATGTTCCTTGGTCTTGGAATAACGGCCATTGTTTTGCAACGCTTGCCAACTTGAACTTACACTGCCTGGCGTGTTACATTTTCGCTATCTTGAACGTAACCGAGCATTAGTTATCGCGGAGGGGATTCTAGCTAGAAATGCCAGCTCAACATTCTTCTCCTACCTCGTTCGGGAAATACAATAGTCGCCAAACCAGAGGTGAAAGAAAATGAGTTAAACTGTGGAGAGGGGAGAAAAATAACTGGGAGGGAATGGTAACAAGAATGATGGCGGTTTTCTAGAGACGGTGGGAAGTTGAGCCAACAAGATTGTCGGAATGATACGGCCAGCTTTTTACTTGTTATGGCGTTTCATCTGAAGCCAAGTCGGATATAAAACAACGGCAATAGAAATGAGAGAGGTAGTTTAAGAGGAATAAAAGAAAATTCTCTCTGATGAGGGCGCTCTAAACTCGGAAAGAAATGAGGATGCTCCGGTAGCGAGGAATAAATTCGAGGTGAGGAAAACTGTCAGGAAAAAGAACGTCTCGAAATCTCGCGTTTCTTTCCGCTGTTCTTCGTCAAGATACGAGATGCTCTTTGCCTCGTCGCCTTGACAACCCACCCCTAGAGAAAAGGGGTACGTAGGATGTCATCCTGGAAATTCGCATTGTCCCTTGCGTCTTATAATGTTCAACAACGTGATCCCTGCAATGCGGGCGCTAGCGCCGGCCGAGTGTTTAAACGGCTGTGATGTCGCTGGGAGGATGACTCCAGTGAGGACGAACGGGGCTGACACGTTTTGCTACACCATCGTAGGCGGCTTATCTGGATCCGAATAATTTACTGGTTTTACATGCTATGATGGCAAAATTACATTCGAAATTACCTACAGTTAAAGCCCAATCAAATTTATGCGCAAAATTTTTACTGAGTAAACAATGGTAAGTACCTAGCATGGTAATCATCCGGATTCTAGAATCCGGAACAAAGGTTTATTCAGGAAAAAATCAGTTCTTCAGTTTACCATACCCTTCCTTTCAGAATCGCTTTCTGGGTAAATTTTGGTGTCTTTGTGGGTCTATCAAGCCCATTTGTGATCGTTATTACGACAGTTGCCAGTTATTTTATTCCTCAGTTTTCAACTTTCTTCAAAATGTCTCGATCTTGAGCTCCAGTTCATCAATTTATTTAAAGCTAGATTTATCCAAGAACGCTTGCAATAACCGATTTCCAAGAAATTTTCAGTATGACATTCTGAAAATATGTCTTAGGTTGCTCACGGTATTTCTTTGAATTGTTTTCTAGGAACAAGTAGTTGTATTCCTACAGAACACAAAAAAGTAGATACCGATTTGATCATCTTGCGAAGGATGCAATTCTCTCCACAAATTGATGTCTTTTTTTCGATCACTAGTTTTTACTTCAAATTTTCGGACCATTTTTATAAGATTTACCGACATTTTTTCGAATTATGTCCAGCAAGCTTTAGTATATTTTACTTTAGTCCGGCTGCAACATGAAAAATCCTCAAAGCCGATAAACTTTTCCAGAAAGATATGAATCCTCGGTGGGAAATGTTCGCAGCAAACTCCACTGACCAGGGTCTGATAGATGAGTGCAAAATCTATCAAGCGGGTAGGAAAAAGTTTGGGGAGAAATGGTAAGAATCTCTTGGCGGCCACTTTGGGGGAAACGTGTGGGTGTTCCAGTTCGTTCGCTTTCCGTCATATATGACGGATGTTGTTCCAATCCGGTCGTGTCGAGGATTACTGGGTTGACGTACGATGAGGAATAAATCAGCGAATGGCTCCGAACGACGGAAGCAGTTAACCAGACGAATGCTGGAGCCCCTGGTCTTCTGAGTAGGTGGGTATACGATATGACCAACCGATCGATTCGGGAGGCAATGCTGCGAATGAAAGTTTTGAGCGCTTTCGGCGTTTTAACCTCCTTCAATATAGAGAATCAATCGCAATATAAGGCAAAGATACCTAAAACGATGGAAAAATTCAATACAATACAATTTTATTTCATTTTTTTTTAAAGAGAGGTAGGTGTAGTTTTAATTTGAGCTACATTATTTGAATGATAATCAGTTTATGCATTCAGATATTGATAATCTTCGATTGCAGCACGGAGTCTTAGCGTCAAGATAGGAGACCCCTTATCAGGAAAATAGTCCCTGTTCCGGCAAGAGGCTACCAGGTGGCTTGGGACCCGTATCATGAATAAAACCATGTAACCTTCGAGATAGGGAGGAATGGTGGGAGGGTTCAGGCATACGCCCGCCTTACTTATTTGCCGTCAATTTAGATCAGTCATCTCTTTTCTCCTTGCATCGTGCTTCGACGTCACTCCGGACCCCTGCTCAATATGTCTGAGTATGAGGAATTTAATCTATACGTCATCCATAGATTGATGACAGGGAGTATGTCTTATAAGACGTGATCTTGATAGCTGACACAAATTTTACTCAAACATCAGTCAGATATTCCATCGGATGAATGTCTTCTAGAAATCTATGCTATCAAAATTAGTGTGCGCGATTATCTTTTTTATGCGATATCGTTGATTTCAAATCATAATCAACACCCTCTTAAAATTCCGATGCCTTCTGCGAGTACAATGATAAATACTTCACACTTGGCGGGTGTTTCTTTCTTTGCGATGAAAAATCGTGAAGATGCCCATTGAATGGGATATTCTGATGAGGTCTGCCGATGAATATTCATTCTTCAGCGAAATTGCGAAACGAAGCGAATGACGGTATTGGTGGGGAAAATGGGAGGGTTTCCACAGGAAGACCTCAAAGCTGAATCAATTAATACTTCGTCTTCTCAAGCTGAAGCTGAACCTCTACCCTTGACGTCCTGGCTGCCTGTGCTCTCTTCTTGGATATTACATGAGAAAGGGATGATGGAATAATAGGGCGAACGCTTGGATGGCGAACAACAACGAGAAGAAGGAGATGATGTTTCAATATTTAAAACACCGAGTTAGTAAATGATGCTACGAGTATTAAGCGCTCATCGCGCCGGCAGGAAAGATGTAAGAAGAACGTGTATGGCATCAGCAACGAAAAGAATTCAGTTCAATCTATGCTGCAAGTAGCAGCGGTCAACATGTGGATTCTAACAATTTTTTGACCATCTGAAATCATTTTTGCCATAGTTGAGGCGCCGTTTCCCAGCACTCCGCTATCTCGTTGCAATGCTATGTGTTTTCCTTCTTTTTGCTCACATAATATGTGGGATATGGGGATATGTGGGGATATATTATATCCCCTGTATGTATACGCTCGGATATTTTGCTGAAAATTTTCTGGTAACCCGATGCGTCATCCAGATTGTTTTTGGGCAACTTATTTCGAGAAACGAAAATATTTTCAAACGAGTCGTCGGTTCCTTTTCGGAAGCCCTTGGAAACTAAAAGCGTGGAAGTGATCGGGCCGGAGTTTCACATTATAAATGAACAAGGCAGAAAGCGAGCTATTACTTGGCTCGACCGTCGACCGCAACAAAAGCCAAGTTCACAGGCATTAATCTTGAAAGGCAACTCTTCGTCCCATCTTCTCACTTGGCGGTTTCGAACAGTTGCTCCATTCCATGCAGGGTCGTCAGTAAGACAGCCGATTCCGTCACCGCCAATCGTTCTGTCGGGCTCATCCGTTTATCTTGAAACAACTGCTGGGCCGAATACTTGAACAAATAATGAACCTTTTTAGTTGATTAAATTCCTCGACCTCGCCACGCGAATATCGGAATTATTATTGCGTTCCACATCACCGGCTGTCCGGTCAAGTGCGCATTGACGTCAAAAGAAACAATCCAGCGGATCATTGAGTTGCACGCCTCTCATCAGGTCAACATTACTGGGAGGTAGAATCAATAGTTGAATATTCGCCGAATAAACTGGAATAACCATGATTTTCGATTGGTAGTTATGAATCGTCTCAAAACCGTTTTCGATGGCATTATTGAACTCATCCATAAAAACATGGTTTCAAACTCAATTCACAAACTCAGCCCACAATTTCAATATCGATGGTGAAACTGCAACACATCCCAATTCAAAGCATCGTGTCTTTTGGGGGCGTCTGGGTCGCCTACTTCTCAAAATTTGGATTGGTAGAAACTTGGCATATTACGCATGGCAGAGGATTGGGCAGTGATGATTTTACACCGTCTATTCACAAAGTCAACCTCCTGAAGTAACCACAAGGTTAAAATGTCCGCATTTTTGGCAATGGCGTCCCTGAGGGGTAGGAATAACCCACAAAATGTGTGGGAAGTTTGGAATTTTTGCAAGCTGCCCCCTCCAACGTTTTTGTCCCCAGATGATTGGACTATTGGGCAACTTGGCATATTGTTTTTTGTTCCAACTCGTTTTTGCTGACACGATGGGCTCAATTGATTCCAAATTCCACACTTTCTTCCCGGTGTTCATCGGTTTCTCAGAAAACTTGGTCGAGGGAGCTGCGATGGAAACTGTTGTACCCCACTCCACAGCCGCTCTGTTGCGGACAGGTAATGGGAGGGCGAGTTGTTTAGGGGTGGTAAGAACCCATATTAGATAACCGGGGTTATATAATCCATCCCTTCCTCGAAAGTGCTCCAAGTTCCGACCTCGGACCTTAGCCGTGTAATACATTGTTCAATTCATTGCCTTCCTTTCATTCCGAGCTAATTCATCTTCTCTAGTCCAATTCTCTATTCGACGGTATCCGCAATTCCGCTGCCCCATTCCTTTAGACTTTCCTCCTTCGGATCCTTTCTCGACCCAATTCCTCTTTTCATTCCCGATTAGGTCTCTTTTCCAATGCAGTCAATGTATTTACATTTCACCGCTACCCTAGGAATCGATAATTAGACCTCACTATTCCGTCTAATCTATTACCTAGTCCCTAAGATCCCTTTCCAAATAAATTAAATTGGAGCTTTCTTCTTGGCCTTCTGCTGGTACCAAATTGGCGACTTTCCGCGTCAAGGTTCAAGGTCAAACATTTATGCCAGATACATTTCTGCATAACCATGTGTATGGGCTCAGAACTTGGGTATACTGCTGCGATAAGCGAACTCAGACAGATACATGCCACTTGAGATATAACAGAACTCAAACTAAACGGTTCTGAACCATTGAAAAGAGTCCTAATGGTACAAAACGGGCAACATACCGGAAGAATTTCTTCTGGGTTTCCAATGTATTCACGACCACGTAGTTTCTTTTCTATCTTCTAAGTATCTACCTCCTAGCTCACTCCATGGTCCTTCGGAGCCCACCTCTACAGAAACACTTGACCTCCTTAAAGTTTTCCCTCGGCGCCACTTCCTAGTACCTACCTACCTTATCCCGCTGAGATAGCCCCTTCTCCTCTAACTTGCTTTATGCTCGGGTCCCCACTAACTTGTACACTTTCAACCGCCTCATTCTGACATCTCTGATAAATCTCATCCACGGCTCATTCATTTGGGTCCTGCAAACGACGTTAGGGCTCGTTAATGAGTATACGTCTCTTTTCATTCGTTGAGATTATTTCTTCAAGGAGACAACCGTTTTGAGTTTATTATGCGACGAGAATAGAAGTTATTCGCGAGATTAACGTTTGAGTGGGTTACTGGATTTACGAATATTGAATGAAAGAGTTAAAACCCCTATGTAGGACATAGATGTACCTACGATAAGTAGCCGGAATAAAGCAAATAACTACGTATTCTGAAAGCAGAGATGAAGGTCGTAAGGTCCCTCATATATTGGGACTTCATCCCTGAAACGCAGGTAAAAAACCCTTATTAGACCCTTTTCGTCTGTAGGCATAAAACATGTACTTCCTCCTCAAAAAGTTAACCCTTCAAATTGTACAAAGTATCGGAATCCGATTTGGAGGCGAAATCGACGAAGGAGGCGCAAATGCCGACTGTTACTAACTTCTTTCCTTTGCAACTCGCTGAGGAAATCAGGTTGATGATGAGGTCTCCTCAACTTTCCATCCTTGCCTATCTATCGATTTTATGTTCGTTAGTCAACCCTCGAAATCCTCAGGAGCTCCTTGGGGAAGAATGGAAAAAATACGAGAGGAAGAGAAAGAAACTCATTGGTAGAAAACAATGCTCACCTATACAAAAACATTATTCTTGGTTCATTCTTTGAATATAAGTACGTTGAACAGTCAATCATTACAACTTTCTTCTCAATTTCCGAGTAAATGATAGGTAAATAGAAATACCTATACAAAAATTACTAGGAACGACAACCATTTTTTAGGCAATTATTGTGATTAAAACAAAAAAAAAACATTAATGTTTATCCTTAATGGCCGGCTCTTGACTCAAGAATGGGGTAAAATACCTACCTCAACTATAGCCTGAAGCAATTTTCGACAGGTTTTTCGCATGCCGAGCCAGAGCTGCTGAAAATTGACGCGCAGAAATGTCTTCTTCGCGCTTCAGCGGTGGGGGAGTGAACATGTTGATGAGATCATTTCTGTGCCGGAGCCTCCCCAAACGATTTCCTATTCGTTCGGCCGCCTTCTTGTCGTACTCCCACCCCTAACGACGCTAAGGAGGGAAATGCTCCAATAGATCTCCCTATATGCTCGGGACCTACCTTTGGAAAAAGATGCTAGCTTTATTCTTTCTTTTTTTTGCGGGAGATCTCCTTACTCTCTTTGAGCTTGTCTGAGGAGGGACTAGTTGTGCACGGTTCGGATGTTGGGTCGTGTGCCTGATGGAGAAGTGAAGCTCTTTGTCGTCGCGCCAGCTGAAAGCTGCACCATCAATCCTCTGCCTTGGCAGACATTGTCCGCGACTAGAGCCCACCATCGTCGCGCTGGTCCCTTAACGTTTTCATCCATTTGTATTCCCCTGATGGAAGACATCTGTTCCCTTGGTAAATAAGTTTCTGCCCTTTTCTGCTAGTTTTTTAGTCGCTCCAGTCACTCGTTTATGTATGCACATATTTATTTATTACCCAACAGCTAGTAATGGGATGGTATCCCTGCTCTCACGATTGAGCTGACTGCAACGAAGCCCATTTATAACCATTTTACTGTCAAGCAAACAACAAACAACTTCCTTGAATGGATCTAGGAGTAGATTGATTCACAATAGAGTTTTAGAGCTACCAACTCTATTCGACCATATTTAAAGCTCAATGCAGTTAAATTATAAGATAATCTTCGCAATATAAGCAATAATTAATTTTTAACAGCTAAGTGGATAAGTATATTGACTAGTTACATATCAGATTATTATTGTAACTGAAAGAACGTTGCAATATGTGTCTTACAAAACTGAAAATTTGAATGAAAAAATATTTCTATATTAAAATGTCGCTTATTTGGATTGTTACAGGCGTCTTTCTACTCGACAGCACTGAAGACTTTAATATCCGTTTCGACTGTGATTCTTCTCGGCCTCATCGTTGCTTACCACGCGTTGGAAGTTCAGGTATATTATAACTATTTAAATTTCATTCAATACCTTCAACACACTCGGATAATCAGAAACCCAATCGCCGTAGAAGATTCGATTGTCGATGACCTTATGATAAGTGGAACACTATACATAACAATGGCTATAACTGTCAAAAAGTTGAACAACTTTCTACGCAAAACATTGCAATTCCTCGGGTTAACCCCTCATTAATATTGCGACGAAAGAAAACTAAGATAGTTGGCGATAGTGAAAAGCCGACGGACGAGGTTTAAAAGCTTTTTCCGAACTTCGGTCATTTGTTTCAAACACACCGCCTTCTTCACCCTTTCTCTTGCCATTCGAGGGTTAAAAAAGGATCTCTCCCACTCCGTAGAAAGGGCTCCGTAATGAGATTCAATCTTAGCGAAGCTTCTCCCTACCGAAAAATTTCTTGCCCTACGGAAAAATACAAAAACAATATTCATTATCAGTTGGAAGTAGTGAGAGACGAGGAGTAAAAAGAAAAACGAGGATTGCTCGTTTTTAATCCGCCGTCGTTAATCATTTGGCGAGTTCACCGGTGGGCGATGATTCGCATCAATCACTCGCTAATGTTCCGTCTTCGCTTTCCTTCAGGGATAGGTATATCTTTTCGTTAAGTTCTCTCCACTTCCTGCCATTTCTACACCTCTCAGCAGACAGGAAATGCTCTCAATTGACATAATTGATAGACACCGAGGGCTGCCCTCAACGGCTCAGTAGGACGACAGCTTCGGACATGGATCATTATTTCATCCTGAAGTTTATTCCGAGAAATCAATCATTTTATTTATGGTTTCTGATGCCGTACCTAGGCATTTATTTTATTGTATTTTTTATGCAAAGTGCATTTTTACTTCGCTTTTTACTAAAATGGTCGTATTTCCCTCAATTCCTTTTTTCCTTTTTCCAAATTTCTTGAACTAGAATGTTGGTTTTGGCGAGATCCATCGCCCTGTTTTACCGGAATTTGAATTGCTTACAGAACTTTCGATGTACTTGCGTTTTTATTATATTTTTTCCAGCCACAAGAATGAATCGATTTGAGCGATCTTGGCTTACCTTGTTTACCTTTGCTAACCTTTGTTTTACCTTGAAAAATACGTGTATATTTTTCATGTTCCGGTAAAAAGAGATAGGTATTATGATTTCAGGAGGTTTTTAAAATTCGCATTGTGATTTTTCTTACATTAAGTTACATTGATCAAAATTTTTTTGATCAACATGGCATTAAAAGTCATCAAAATGTCAAAAACGTATGTATTATTGTGTTATGCACGCTCTACTACCTTATTTTTATTTCTACAACCGGTAGGTGTTTTTTTTTCTTTTCCTATACGAGTCAACGCTAAATAAAAGTTAGATTTTCGAGCCCTCTCGTGAGATCTCTCGATGCTTACGATGTAGCCCTTAAAACAATTTTTATTTTTCTGCCTTATTTTTTCGTCTACCGGCATCAGTTGCGTCGTAATTCATATCGGCGAACAACATAGTGGAATGGACATTTTAATGTTCTCCTTTTTCGTTCCATCCATTTCTTCGCCATCTATTGAGCCAGTATGCCTCGCAAGGCCACCTCTCTAGATTTACTGCCTCATAGAAATACAGCCGTCCCCGTAGTAAACCATTCGCCGGAAACATTTGTTTCATAAGGGGTCTACGACATTACGGCTAACCCCCTCCAACCCTTCCTTCCCTCGCAAGTATCGTCAGCTTTCTCAGCCGCGGGTTTATATTTCTTCCCTCTTCGAAATGGCAGGAACCAAGTGGCACTTTTATGGCGTCTGGCATTCGATTGTCATCATTTGGACGTTTAAAAGTTTTATAACGTCGTCACCCAGGGCCGTTGAGTGGTGGAAATAATTTATATAGGTTGTAATTCCTTCGACGATCCAGCCGTTTCTGAGATAATTGCCTCGAGCCACTTCTCTCGCCCAATTGAATTTGGAGCCTGTAGTTCCTGCAAACGTTTTGTGGACTTGTCACTTAATAAATCAAACCGCTGGTTATCAGTGCAGGTATGGGAACGAGACCAAAGTTAGATTTCACGACATCTTTTCCAAGAGCCAGGTGCTTGTTGATGTATTAGTGAACAATTAATTAGTGCGATTGGGGATTTTTTAGGACTAATAAGGATATTGCAGAGTGAAAAGGGCGTATCGACGTTTTTCTCCGAGTTTATGGATTCGGTTTTGCTCTTATACCGATTGGCTCATCAGGAAATCTCCTTATAAAAAAGAACTCGAGCTTTTTTACAAAAAAAAAAGGAAAAACGATTATTTATGAATATTTAGAGGCAGAGCAAGAGTTTTTTTTAATTTGAAACTTAAAACTTGAAAAAACTTAAAATTGGAAAAAACGGTAATTGATGAATACTTAGAGGCAGGGCAAGAATTTTTTAAAATTGAAAACTTTTCTCAAAAGTCACAGTTTTCCACGCGTGTTCCGCAATGCTCTGAAAAAATTTAAGTTGCGGGTTTGTATGGACTACTCATGCTCGATAGCATTATAACAGCTACATCCATTATAATCAATAATCACGTCAAATGCTGAATTGATGGACGGCCTTGAAAATTATGTCACGAAGCGCGAAACGGGCCCTGAAAACTGCGCCAGTAAAGGTCTCGCTTTAGCGGCCGATCGGACGACCCTCCGTCCATTAAAGGTAGATTATATGTTAATCGATTCAGAGCATTAGCGCTTCTCCGATGGGGAGTCCTGCATGAATAGACCGAGGCGTCATATCGCTGCCCTCCATCATAAATAGTCCATGAATAACACGCGATTCGGACCATCATCGGCGATCATCGGTTTACAGCGTCCGGCGTTGTAAAGATGAGTTATTGCTTCTTCGTTGCAAAACATCTACATTAATGCGTGGTAAAGTGGGGCTTGGTTTGTTCGAATAAAATAAATAAACGGGCGATTTCGAGTAAGGGCGAAAATCAAAAACTCCAAAAAGAAGAGCTACCTAAGCGGAATAGGAAAAAAAATGCGAAAGCTAACGTTCAAAAACTTGTAACATGCACATGTATTACGTTGGAAAAATGCTCATACCAAAAAAAAAACTTATTTTTTCTCGCTATCAGAGCTTTCTCGTCAGTTCAAAAATTGCTTAATTTTCGTAATGTCAATCGATCATAATATTTTCAAAAATTGTATTTCCCTGGCTAAACGTCGAATTTCTCTGGTCAAGATGATAGGCATCAAGTGCATCAAATGCAGATTTGAAAAAATATTTTTCTGGAAAATGAATTTTTCGGGACGAGCAATCCTCTGTGAAATGTCAGCATACGACGCTTGATTCAGTTGAATGATTGATTGATGAGAAGATAGACCAATTTGACTTCCGTAAATCTCAATAGGCGATTTAGGGAATATTTTTCAAATGTTCAAAGGAAGTGCCGGAGCCTCGAACGGCTCCTACGCCTCCAAATAGTGTTCCAAATACGGCCCACAAAGTCAAATTTTCGAGCTTCAAAATTTCCTGTCGATTTATTAGATACCTCAATTATTTATACAGCATCCGACTGATCAGTACTCCTATTACTCATGCTCTGAAGGCTCGAGCTAATAACATGTTTCCACGCATTGAAAGCCTTTTGAGGTGAGGGCCTCCTGAGCACTCAAGCTGAAGATGCGCTGGGTCTAAGGGCGGTTATTAGGAAAATAGCGGAACCTGTCAACGTTGCTTGGAAGTTGGCCATCCCTTGACGATTGTCTCGTTGCCTGTGAAGGAGGAAACCTGTCAGCCATCGCAGGCTTGGAAATTGACTGCCGCTCACGGCCGGAAACTTGAAAGTTGTCCCAACTTTCTTGCTATCTGTGTCAGTTTCGCTTGGCTTCCGCCTCGTGAATTGCTACTTTCTATAGATATAGGTACCTATTCCTACGAAATACGAGAACGAAGGTATAGGTAAGTATGCGAGCTGAAACTCGCTAAACATGTGTTCATAATATCGTCATAAATCGATTCTTTAGCTCATGTGCTTCAATTTGTTTTCTACAAATTTTTTTATGAGCCCAAGAGGAAGTACATTTTCTCTTGTTTTTGACTTAGTTTCAGTAAGATAGCCGTAAGTCCCCTAAATATTAGAGTAATCACAAAAACGAGAATACCCTTAGAAAGAATGTGAAAAACCCTACCAATTTACGGTATTAGCAGCTTCCTAACAGTTGAGTAAGCGGACAATTTAGCCAATGTTGAGAATTTTTCACTTTTCATAAATTACTGATTTTTTCCAAAGTGCGTTTAGGATTAGAAATACCTAAATGGAAAAATCCAGCTCGCGTTAGAAGAAAAACTGGCACATAATGCCAGTTTTCCAACGGTAAAACCATTTTTGAATTTACCTTGTTTATTAGAGGAGAAATGGTCGTTTTAATCCGGAAAAACTTATTTTTTCTTCATTCCAAGGCATTCTTAATTTTTCCAAAATTGTTTTCCAAATAAATCACTAGAGGAACTATATTGAAAATTACGAGAAAAAGTTGCCCCTTGCCTCTCACCCTCAAAATCCATTTTACGTTTACCTTTATTTAATAGAGCAGGGGGATGAAAATTATATAATCGTATTCACGATCTAAACCGCTAGAAGCGCTTCAACCTAGCGGATTATTGAGGCGTTAGCTGGCGGATTTTACGCCAGGCGGACGTGGTAGCACCGCAATGGAGTCGAGGTGAGGATTAATGCCAACGCATTGGCATGACGACTTCGGACGGATATCCGGCTCGGCGTCAGAAAGGAGGATTAGAATTAGAAGGTGTTAATAAGAGGGGAATTGGAGCGAATGGAAGATCTTCAGGAGCCGAATAGACTGAGGTAAGGTCGGGGAGCGCATCTAAGATCCAGAAGAGAGCTAAGCGTTAGGGTAGGAATTCAATTAGGGATGGCCCGGAAGGGAAGCCCTGAGGAATACCTGCGCGTAACAATGGGCGTCGCCGAGAGCGCTGAGCGTGAAAGCATCTCCTCGAAACGAAGGATTCGAAGTTCATGTCGAACATCATCATACGCACTGGATAATCACGAGGTGCGAATTTGGTAAACCGAAGGTGAACAAGAGGCTCGTTATGTTAGCGAACCGAAAATCACGGCCAAAACCATAGAGGTACCTAGGTAGCCAGCAGTAATTCTGATACTTAACTAAACTGTCATGTTCGAATTTTTTTCCGATGGCAAAATCAATAGCCCTTGATAGCGTTTTCAAATAGATCGATCAATGGCTTTGGACGAAATCCATCAAGATGACGCATGTATGAGATATTCTAATCCTTTTAGGGCTGGAATAAAAATGACAGTAAAACCCTTTTGCCGTTCAAAAACTTTTAACCCAGCATAATTGGTGCATAGGAATAAATGTATTACCAAACGAAGAAATCATCGTATTCATGCATCGATTACATTGGCTTCTGACTAAACACCATACAATGCTCATTCTTTAGATGATCAATATTATTATAATGATCGTGCATCAATATTTCGACTTTCAATTTCAAATTACAATGTTTATCTCATTATTTTGAAAATTTTAGTCGATACAACCCTTACTGAAACCCTTGTCCCTCAAAATCAGGGAGGTCGATTTTCCATTTGGATCGAAGAACTTTTGTAACCGTTGAGGGGATGGTAGACCGTGATATTTTTAGCCACTATGAATCTTGAGATATCTGCCAGTTCTGATGATGCTCTTGCTACCCTAGACGATAGGATCTTTCCAAACGAACGACCGCGAATGGTCTTGAAGGGACCCTTACACTCCTCCCTAACAAGCACCGGTACAGCTCGTGCGAGGTAGAAACTCGAAAAGGGACTTAGAGAGGATGAGGGATGTGGTGCATGGGGTATGCCAACCTTAATCATATCCACTCCAGCAGGCGGTCGTTCTAAGCCAAGCCAATTGATGATAAATTTTCGTACGCTATGAACTTTTCCTCCGTTGCCATTAGATACCTATGATAGAGGGTTAGTTTGAATTTGGGACAAGTCCTCACTTAAACATCACCCTTTGAAGCCGTTTCATCTGTAGCTTATACCCTAAAATTGATGAAAGCATCGACGGGTAAAACGACAAATACACCATACGGCCAGTCAACTTTAGTGACCTCCTTATTTTTGAGGTCGGTTAAAAAAGCTTGATTCAGGCATTAGAAATTTGGGAGTTGTACTTGACTGTCTCTGATATTATTATGTCGCTACAGTTAGCAGTGACCCTCATCATATTGGTTTATTGATAAGTTGAGGAACATAATGCAAGAAATCGGAGTGGACGGAGATATGAAGGAAGGGGGTGAACGGTGGAGGGGGTAAGGGGGGGGGGGCAGTACTTGTCCCGTGCGTCGTTATTGACCAGAGCAGGGCTCCTCCTCTTTTCATTTCATTATTGTCTATGTCTCCCACTAGACGGCAACGACATCAACTCTGCCTTTTCTTTGACCCCTCTGAACTGAATGTTGGATATCGTTGTTACTTTATACCTCAGGTTCCATAACCCTGGCTTTTCATTTAAAAAAATTAAAATCGTTTCCGGCTCCCTGAAAATTTCATTTCATTCAGTTGGAAATAATTAGAGGCAATGCATTTTGCAGGGTGTTATTTAACCAAAGAAACCTGCCACAGGAATCGATTCTACAACGGATTTCCGACAAAAGTTTCTCTTCATTTTTTTTTTTTAATTTTTTTTTGTGGCTATTTCGCCGTTAATTTTTTGAACGCATGCTATGTGAGATTTGTGCCACTACTTACCACCTGCTACGTACCACTTTCTTCTCTGACCTCTTTCCAAAAAGCGATGATATCAGCGATGATTGGATAATACAGACTGTCCATTATTTCGACCCTCTCGAGACAAAACATACCGCCTGCCCTTTCGGACTCTCCCTCTCTTACTAGTTATGGCGTGTCGTCTACAACCAAAAGCCTTTTTCCGTATTAGATCCGTTGTCCTGGATTCGATCCAAGTTGGACAATATTCATAAGATAGCATCCCCTCTAAGGGATGAGCTTGAAGGATTCAAATCGGCCGTGTCCGCACCAAGCTAGGCAAGAAAAAAGTTACCAAGCATTTTGAGAGCGGAGGTCATTTAAAGAGGAACTCTTGCCTCCGGCTTTATTTCTTCTAATTTATAGCCCTTTTAGAATAATGTTCTCAGAAAATAGGAAGAAGACGGCGGGAGTCGCAGCCAACTTACTCGGCGACTTTTCTCTTTCCCGGATGCCAAAAGGAGACGAGGAAGAATAAATTTATTCAGACCATCACCGTTATTAGCATTATATTTTCAAACTTATCCTATGTTTGAACTGATTTGGTCGAGAAGAGACTCATATCTGCTTGATTCGGAATTTATGTTTCCGGAAATTAAATTAATCGAGCGCCTTGCGACTGCTACATGGCATCTTCCATCCATTACTGTTCCATCCCTTACGTTTTGGTGCTCCATAACTCTTGCCAATTCTCAATTTGTTGTTGGAAAGAGACGTAGCTTTTTACACCTTCCAGCCGAACGATGAGACCACTGACTTCTACTCAGTAATAGATCAGAAAGGATTCATTCAAGGAAATTTAACGATCTTTCTAGGAGTATCTTCATTTTTGTGAGGAGTCCTCATTGAGGACTCCAATTTTCAAGGGACTTGAGTCTAATTTACTGAGACTCAGTCAAAAACAAGAAGAAAAAACTTCAAATCGATAAAAGTGTCCTTTTCCTAGGGCTCAAAAAAAGTTTATATAACCAAAATTGTTGCATATGAACTGAAGAATCAACCCCATCAAGGAAGACAATCTTGAGTATGAACAACCCCTAGCATAAAAGCTAATATATCGGCAAACTTTCAACATTCCGACCCCTCCCCACCTTCTTCTTGCATTGTTGTCGTCGTTAGTGGTAACATAGTGTTTTTTTTTCTGTTTTCCAGCTGTTCATGATCGACAATTGCGCGGACGACTGGAGGATAGCTATGACGTGGCAGCGGATAGCGCAGATCACGACGGAACTCGTGATATGCGCCATCCACCCGATCCCCGGCCAGTACTACTTCCTATGGACGACCAGGCTGGCCAACAAAGGCGGCACCATCGGCATGGTCTGGGTCCCATATGACGTCACTCTCTCCCTTCCGATGTTCCTCCGGCTCTACCTCATCTGCCGGGTGATGCTCCTCCATAGCAAGCTGTTCACAGACGCCTCTTCCAGGAGTATAGGTGCGTTCCTTTCAGGTGCTCAATTTCAAGTTGAATTTTCTCTTAATTTAGTTGCGCACTTACAGCGAATTTTGAAAAAAAAGCCATAGGTGATTTAAAACTTCTCAAACTCGCCAAAATTAAAGTTGAAAAAAAATAAACGAATAAAGATGCTTACCTAATGAGAAAATTAAAAAATAATAATTTGTAAACATCAACTTGCTTTAAGCTAGGAAGTTTGTCATTGAAAATGATTCTCCAATATTCCACTCAAAATGATTTTGAATGGGTTGTTGGCGATGTCCTTATGTCACTTCTTCCTTTAACAATTTGAATTTATTGGAATTGGTGTATTTATAGTAAGAGTCCTCCAGACGGTGAAAAATTAACAAAATAGCCAATTGTCACTTACTAATGACCTAGCTCTTTTTTACATCAGAGTTTTTAGCGCTGGTGGAAGGGTGAGAAAGTAGAAAACAAATAATATTACTATCCGCTCTTCGTATACAGCACACGTTTGATCTTTTTCGAAATTCGCTTTCGCTATACTGCATGACCAGTTTCTAATCTTAGTAGTACTTGACACTTTTTCTGAGCTTGTCAACTATCTTCCACCGACTTGCTAAATATTTCTCTTCAAAGACACTTAGAGCTGTTATTCATTATTAGCTTAGTTCTTAAACTAACATGAGCGTTAAAGTGTGATGACGAGGAAAGTCAAGACGTTACCACCAAAATGTGAGACACGAACTTACGGATACCGTGTATTTTCTATGATAAAAAATTTCTTAATTGTTGTCAGGTCCGCTTAATATTAAAATCCAGAGAAATATTCGCCGGAAACCTAAAAAACTTGAAATAACCTATTGCTCATTCTCTTATAGTGCATGGTGTTCCTCAAGGTTTCTTCCGAGTTCCTGTCCCACCCTCGGGTCTTCATCCTCTCCAACGAAAGATACCGTGGAAGTGAGCCGGTGACACTTCCATTTAAGGGTTTAGACTCATATTAACCACTCCAACGATTAAAAACCTTGTAATGCTCAGCGATAAAGCTGAAACGACCCTAATTTGTTTGCCTCATTGCTTCATCTTAAAATGCTGCCTCGCGTTAAAGTTGAAAGGAAACAATCCCTTTGCGAAACGACCAAGGAGAACAATGTACCTACCTGCACAACAAGAACACCCCTTGTTCTCCGAGCAACAAGTTGGCTATAAGCAAAACCCGCAGGGCTGGCCTCAAATGCGGGAAAAATACAGAACATCATATATTTTGGGTTCGCTCGGAAAAAGCGCCCGAGCGAAAAAGTGTTCCACTGTCTAATTGCTGATGAAAACCGCACCTCTATGGTTTGAATTACTCGAGCTACATTGGTTCTGTATATTTTTCTTCCGCATGAATTTTCCGTTTTTTTCACAGAAGTACAATATAGAGTGAGCGAGTGATGCTCTTTTGTAAGCATGCAAAAAACCAGGCGAACCGGCTAGAATACTAACAATTCCCACGTTATACGACACAATGTAAAAGACTGGATAGAGAATGTTGCCAAATTTGCATCGTACTCAACAACAATGGATGGGAATAGGATAAATACGGGTAATAGCATATTGCTACCTAAAAGTGTACAGTGGAGTCTGATGAAATCGACGGAGGATAACCCGTGAGTAAAACAAAGATGCTAATAAATATTTTTATTTTTGCAAAAAATCATTTCAAGTAGCAGCATTAACAAAAAACTATTGCTTTAGTATCATGGGCCTCTTATACGCATGTGCAGCCCAATTGTTGCACTTTTCCCTACTAATTCAATTTTTATCTCTTCCTATATATCACTGTCATGTATTTTAATACCTAACACGTTGATAGGTAATTTAATTAGTTCAAAAAGCAAAGTTGTGTCCCTTCTCGAAAAAATCCTATGACCGGGATCGTGAAACCTGTAGGACAGAATGTCGTGAGCAACGGTTTTTCGATTTTGAATTTTTTTTTTTATTTATTTAGGTGGTATATATTGCTGCCCTTGACAGATAAGGGATTGAAAATTCGTCTTGAAGTCAGAGAACGCATAATCAACTATAATTCTGAGTAAAGAATCATTATTCCAAGATATGATGCTTTCTCTGTTTTTGAGACAAATTTTCAGTCCCTACATGTTCCAAACTTTTTTCGTCCCTGTTGCAAAATTATGACAAAGGACGACTGACGCTCTCAAGGGGAGCGAGTGAGGCCTCTTAGAGATGATGTACCTATTTCTAAACATTTCACATTCGTATATCCCTTAACCGAGAATATTGTAAAAAAAATTTGGCTCTAGAGGCAGGCTCTTGATATATGGAAGTGGTTAGAATTCGATTTTTCTAATTTGCGGATGATTTGGGATTCAATCGAACTTCGATGTAGCGAATCCATACTTTCTGAATAGATAATTCCCTCGGGTTTAGCTATTCCAATTTTTTTTTTTTTTTTAATTTCAAGATAGCCAAAATTTTGAATTTCCAGAGAGCCTAACTTAATTAATCATTCCAAGTGCTCGAAGACGTGGAAGTCAGTGGGCCACTACCATGATGTGTCAATTAGGAAAAGCACTGTTGAAATATGCATGATGGGTTCGGGTTGGAAAAATACCCGCAATAACGTGGGAAGAGACGTTGGTTTTCGGTTCAACTCTATCATGGCAAAAAAATGCGAGGAACGTCCGGTCAGCGATGAAAAATTGTGTCCTCTGCCAGAAAATAGACCGTGGCTGCGCGTTCGATTCATAAACCCGTTTTGGAAAACGCTCCCCCGAGGGAGAGAGTGAGATGAAAATCAACTCGGTGGAATCTAATTGAGTTGAGAGGTCCTTTTAGGATATTTTTGATATAGCTTGGTGTTTTGATGTACGTAGACTTCAACTCAGGGAATGTACTCAAACTATTGAGCTGGCGCCAGAGTTCGTTTGCAGCTGGACTCACGTAGTTGGTGAAATACTCTCTCTTGTTTTCCAACAATGGGCTGGAAGCCTTTTTAGCTTGGAAGAGATTACACCTTCGAGTTGTAGGATGGTAACAGCCCCAAGCACTTACACGATGGGTTCGGGTGAGTCTCTTGGGTGAGTATTAGGCTTTGGATTGGCAGCCGGAGAGCTGATCGAGCTTGCCGAAGGCAGTTAGCCGCTAAAACAAGAGTCGATATAGGAGAAATTAAATAATCAATGAGCTGGTAGTTCTTTGACGATTCTGCAATCCCGTAGTATGATGAATGTACGATTCTACGTATACGCAGGTGCAAAATCAATCATATCATTGAGTCTGCTTGGGTTAAAGATCTTCTCAGCAGTTTACTGACAGTTTTCATCTTCCAGAACCTAATCTAACCGTCAGTTTCTCATTCATGGATGATAAAATTATCCATAGTTCATTTATGGTTCAATCTTATACTTCTATATACATTTCACACTCTACGATTTATTTAGTTCATTTACTTCTCTGAAACAGCGATATATTTGGTTTTGAAACTCCTAAAGCGAAAAGGGTCCCCCAGTGATGAAAAATTGCGCACACCATCGAGAAATATTAGACGGTGGGACTGTGGAATTCATATGCTCGGTTCCAAGAGAGTATTCACCGACCAAATTATGACTACCAGGGGGAAAACGGTGGATTTAATCTACTCGGTACGATGTAATTGAATTGAAACCATCCCCGCTAGGGGGAGTAAAAAGAATAATTGTTTATAAGACGCTTTCCACATCGCTCTTGATAATTATGGAACGTGGAGATTTCCGGCATGCAATAGAACTTCCATAGATAGTTTTAGCTAGACACGTAGGCGAAACTGGAGAAGATGCATTTTGAATGACAACAGGAGATAATATGATTATAACAGATAGTTTACGAAGAACAACTAGAGGAGGTTGCGTGCAAAAAATTTAGATTACGTAGCCAAAACTCGGTTTTTTCCTATGCGTCGTCACGCAAAAGCGCATGCTAACGCAGTTAGGCAGGGCTCACTGCGCATGCGAATCTGTTGAAGTCGTGTTTCTATGTACGAAGGATCAAGTAGGTACCTATCCCTTTAGAATTGTGTGGGGCTTAGTCGCTGTTGGTTACGTGTCTACCGAAAAAGTCACCATCATCAACTGATCCTCTTGATGAGCTAATCAATAAGCCTCATCACCCCAATAGGAAAAGTAGTTCGGGACCGAATAAAGATGGCCAGCCGATTTATGATGACAGCTACGATCCAGCTGATTTATATGAATATGTGCAAATCGATAAATTTAGTTTTTGACACACCGTAAGATATTCCTGCATATGTATTTCAGATGAGTCGACTTTTCGAACATTTATATATAAAATATCAATCACCCAATGTTTGAAACAAGAACCCTGTCCTGAATTAGTTTAGATAGAATGACAGACCGTTTCCCCCAAAATGACATGGCAATTTACAATTTTGGTTTACACCAGGTGCCCTGAACCGGATAAACTTCAACACACGGTTCGTGCTCAAGACTCTCATGACGATATGCCCTGGGACTGTCCTACTAGTTTTCATGGTCTCGTTGTGGATTATTGCCAGCTGGACGTTACGGCAGTGCGAAAGGTCAGTTCTGCATGATTCTATAATCAAAATAGTTATTATTTAAGGATAAAATCATAGGTGCTTCGAAAATTGACGAGTGGTTTAATATCAATTACGTGATGTTCCTACTCTAAATATTTAGACCACCAACGTCACATCCATTTTACAGGCACATACTTGACATAATACAGATATACAAACTTTCCAATGAAAATTTGTACTCAACTGCGATCGGCACACGCTCTAGTGACACCAAAGAATGGAAACAAACTCACCATTCATACTCAAAGAATATTCATTGTTGATGCAGCATAGTTATCAACTTTCTGATATCACTCTCGAAAAGTCTTAGAAAAGTCGTGGTCACCACTAAATCGAACTATTGCGAATTCCTGTAGTGTTTGCTCATTTATCATAAATAAGTGCTTATATATTTTTTCATGTAATATACCATGACCGGCAACTTCCGTATACTTGTACAACAAGGTTTAAATTAGTCCTAAAACATATGCTAAACCAAAAATCCGAAATTTACTTCGTAGAATTGTAGCCGCTTCCAGCTTTGAAGTAGGATAATTGAGTACCTATCTAGGGTTACATCTGGTTAACATGAAATCATTTCATTAGTTTTAGCTGGTCATGTAGCGTTCTGGTTGATCTTGAATTATAAATAAGTATTCTAATTGAAACCACCGATGAACCCTCATGAGCATCAGGAAGAAAACTGTATTTTCATTCTTGTTTCAATAAGGATCTATAATTCGTCAGCCATACTGTAACACCGGCTAACTGATTATCACCAAGTTTTCAACACAAAAAAATCTACCAGCACACCCCATAATGAACGAGCAGATAGCGTCTGTTGTGCGGTTCCGTCAGCGCTAAATTTTGCTCACCACTCGATCCGGCTCTAAAATTTAAAAACTCAAAATCAGTCAGTTAGCCGGTGTTGCTGAGTGGTCAACGGATTATTACTACTGGTTAAACAAGCGATGATAACATGAATGTGCTCGCTGAGAAAGGCGCATTTCCTGCAATTCTATTGGCCTAGCTTGAAAAATGGTGCCACTGCCAAGCTTAATATCTTGGAAAAATCTAAGATACCCTAGCAGCTATATGTTATTCAATTCGCTTCCGCTTACCCGGTAGGTCAATACTGAACAGCATTTTTCTGCTGTTAGTCGGTCAAACGGTAAATTAGCGTTCAGAAATGACCGAGGTAATATTTCACGATCCCGTTGCTTTCTTTCGAAACAAATAAACAACGGCTTTCAATGCTTCGCTATAGGTTGGGCTTATTCAGACAAGCATGGCTAAGTAGAGTTCATTGGTGTGCGCGCGTCTTATGTCAGCATGCGAATTGGAAATTACATTTTAGGAGCACCTACCACCCGTAGCAATTTTGGATCTGCATGATACATGTAATAGAATCCTCCACCTCAGAAATCTCGAGAACAACTTGAGATCATAGAAGCTCAAACCTATAAAGAATAGAAGACCGACCCTGCAACTCAACACAGGACCGCCATTTTCTCTACAATTCCTCTCTCTTCGTTCTCTTTCTCTCTGGATCCCCTCTCTTCTGAATACTGTTCACCTCACATGATCCTCAAATGATATTTAAGATAAGCCCAACTTGATTAGTTACTGTCCGACAATTTTTTACGAAGGATATAACACTTGCTCAGGTCTAATATACCGTTGTTTTGTCTACCTGATAATTAGTTTCTTACCTGTTGTCGTACTATATTACCTATAATTTGTGTAAAGTCTTTCAGTTCACGTACAACCTTCCAGCGACCCACACGAAACTGGGGTAACCTGTAAATTTGTCGTTTATGCGATGTCGATTCCCTATTGCTCCCGTTGATTACCAGCCTCGTATTTCCGTGTTTATCGGTGATCCGTTACCCATAAAATTAGCTCCTGCGACCCTCCCACGGACATCAAACGGTATAATGGGTAATTTACGGTTTTCACGCCCGTTAATCCGTGGCACATTTTGGGTCTGTTCGATCCGATCAGTCCTGGACGGTCCCGGGCTTGTTACTAACGACGCCAAGAAAATTCGACCTCTCATGGCTTGATTTTTTTGGCGTCCGTAGTTACTGGTCCCGAACTGTCCTGGACTGGCCTCATCGACAGGCCCCTGCAGTCCCGGGTTTTCGGTTACTAGGTGAACATTTTCTCATGTTTCTAGAATACTTTTCTCCGAGCATTGGTCAACGAAGTTACTTGCATTGGATCTGTTCGATCAGGCCAGTACGAGACAGTCGAGGACCTGTAACTGCTGACGCCAAACAATTCAAGGATTGGGTGATTTTTTTGGAGTCGTTAAAAGTATTCCAGGACTGTTCAGGGCTCACCTTATCGAACAGAACCATTCAATTCTTGGTGTTCTTTAGGTTCGTTCCAGTAATTGGTCAAACCATGTGGACCGCCGGGATGGAACAAGACTATTTGTTAAGCCATAAGCTTATAGATTGTGGATTTACTGCTGCGTGAAATAGTTACCAGCCGAATCCACAAGTCATAGGAACAGTCCTGTTACAGATGATGGAATGGCGAGAGACGATCCTGTCCTTCCAAATTCTGGCAAGTGTGTAAGTCATCACTTGATGCCAGTACAAGTTCTGAAGTTGGCTTCAATTGCTTTCAAGTGGTGACGGTGCTGGTGGTGCTCTTGCGGCACCACATTTTCGGGGTTTTCTTGCTTACTGAGGATGGCATCTCCTTCTTCGTCAGTTTCTCCAGGATTGGTGGTCAGTGCTCGTCTGAAATCAAGTTCTACTTTACCGCGCCATTCTCCGTCGTGCGTATCAGGACTGTTCCTGGAGTTAGTACAACAAGTTTGTGAAATGAAGGTTTGTTCGGAAAGTATGAGGATAGCGGATCAAGTAAGCAGGTAAATGAGTGGGTCACGAATGAATTGTTAAGCCACTCATAGGCTACGAAAGGAGAGTGATGATAAAAAGATTGATTAGTAGCAAAAGTAGACCGGAGTGAAGGTAGCAACGGTTCAGCAACGGTACCGTGCGTTGATGGGACCATGTTGGGAACATTTAGGGAACAATTTAGGACATAAATTTGGAGAGAAAAAAAATCGTACTCATAATTGTATTCAAACTCGTTCTCACACTAGTACTCATAATCGTATTCAAACTCGTACCCACACTCGTATACAAACTCGTGCTCACACTCGTACTCAAACAGATCAATAGGTAGCACTACTTTTGCGTATTGAATCCGATATTTATTTCGAGCACAGAACCCAGTAAAAGTAATTGCAAAGTAATCTACAAATTATCTGAGAGTGGGTCAAGTATGCCTTCGTTTTGGATCCATTCTCAAATTATGAGTGTCAATGGATCTGCTAGGTTATACAGAAAGTTGATTGACGAATTCGGCATTCATTATCAAACTAGGAACATCGGATTAATGATGAATAGGAGGATAACAAATTAATCAATCGGTGCATGTTAAAGGGGCGAACTCTATATTGCATTAGCTCAGGACCTGCCTCTTAAGCTCATGAAGCGATTAAAATAGATAATTTTCCCTCTCATTATTGTCACCTTTGATCCTATTCAAGTTAATTCACAATCAGCACTAATAGATTATAATCAACGTTCAAGGTATGTTGGTATCTACGCATGTTTACTTTTGACTTAAAATAATGTGACTCGATCGATGTTGATCCTTTGCTATGATTCGTCAGCATTGGGCTGTTGCTGTATAACTCAGATAAAAGCAAATTCGGCTTTAAAAGCTCGTTGAGGGGGTTTCAACGGATATAGGCGCTCCAAATTAGGAAAGTTTATTTGATTGGAAACGAAAAGAGCGATGAAATTGGGAAATTAGTCCGTTTAATGGCCTGGAGATGAATCTGCTCGGCAAAAACAGACTGACTTCAAAGAACTGGTTTGTTGGCTGATTCATGAATGGAACTGGCAACTGGGAAAGCCAAGGGGCCTTGTCGGGTCCCAAAAGCAGATGGCCTTCAAATCGATAGAAACTCAATCGATGGTTGCTTTTGGACGTAAATCGATGAGCCGAGCGTTGTCAAGCCTCGAACGAATTCTGAAGGATATTCACGGGCTGTTATTCTCACCTCAAAGTTACCCCATATCTTTATTAATCAAGTTCTATAATAAAGAGTTCGAATGTCCTTCGCTTATGTATGTAATTTACATGTTAGAATTCTCCTTGCCGGGGGGTCAGTGCGCCGACAATGCGTTTGTTCCAGGAATGTGAGTGTAGGCATTTGTAGGTGCCATGCAAATATTTGCAATTTACCTCGTACACTGCGCTTGCGCAAGGCACCCCCACATGCCCAAGCTCACGGTCCTGGAAGAAGCCCATTATCATTCGCAGAAGTCACAATTATTGTGTTGAGAATTGTTGTTGTGTTGTTAATGACAGATCCTCAGACATTCGTATATGACAGGTAGGCGGCATAAGCAGAACAGTAGATTAAACAGCGACTACCTACTATCATATAATTCGTTCTTACATTGCATTTCTGGTAAATACGGCTCCCCCAAATGTTGAAACGTGATTTTCAACGTAACATGAAACTACAAGGTGCGGTAGAGTTACATAAAAAATTAGATCATCCCAGCAATTTGTGCTGCTCATATGCTCCCGTGATTTAGCTACCGTCTGCCTCAGCCCACTCGGTCGGACGAACCTAATAAGAGGTGAAGACATCGATCCAATCAGACAATATTTGATTAATCCATTGGAAGGTTAACTCTAATGCCAGCTTACCTCGGCAGAATTAGTACTACAATTACGTCGCACATTATCAGGAAACCAGCCACGTTTTCCCCGTTGCCCTTTTCGCTACGAGATAGGGAACTGTCAGTGTAATAATTCTGATTTCCTCGGGTGACGTTGATAAAGGCCATTACACAGACATCCGACTCATTTCAGCAGAGCTTCCGAGAGTCCCTTTAGAGGAGAAAATTTGCAATTCCATGGAATATCACTTTCTGTTTGATTAATGCTGCATGGAGTTGTTAAAATATTCATCTTAGTGCCTTCCATGCCCAACGCATGGGATGAAGCCTCTTTGATTGCTTCATTTGAACTTAAGAAAATAATAAAAAACCTTTCTCTACGAATCATCAACACAAACAGAATAACACAAACATCTATTCCCCGATAAATACTGCAATTCACTGTCGAAGCAATGTTTCAAGCCGAATCACTCTAGCCAATTTCTTTCGATGAGTCCGTTCCATTTTCTCTACTTTCAAGCGAATAGATAGCCGTGTATGATCACGCTTCACACGCAGACACTTTGATAGGCCGTGCACAGCACTAAGGCACTCTTTCGAAAAAATTGACTAACTTAGGTTGTTTGGACAAGATGGTGTGTCCACAAAGTATTCAAAATGCACGTCAATAGTCTTGCTCAACAGGAAGTTTCATTTTTTTTAGGCAAAAAATGCCCTTTGAAAATAGGCGTAGTTTAATAGGATTTTAAAAAAGTCAATTGGTGAATCTGTTCTTGCCCCAAGCGAGAATACGGGTTATCGGGTAAAGCATAATTTTGATACGGAATCGGAACATGTCCGCAATACATCAAAGAATTAGAAAGACAGACATTATTGGATGTCGATGCTTAACGGAATGTTTTCAATGTCCCAGGCCGAAAGCAGTGGTTTAAGCGAAGCAATAAGTCTGATAAAAGCTCAGTTAATAACAGTGGAACTTATTGCCCGCTACCTAATGAGGTGCCTTCTGCTTTTCAGAGGGGTTCCACGAAAAAATCCTCCTTTCCAATCATGAATACGAGCGGGAATTGGTGAAAAGAGCTCATGCCCGGCTAAATTGGGTTTTCCAAGGAGAGAGATGTCAGTCGTTGGAAAATTCGGCTTACTGTCTCCTTGTAACACTCGGCTACGCCATCAGACGTATGGGTCAATGAGAGAATGGACCAGAGAAAAGCGAGGAAAGCCCCTTCATAGATATAAACGGGGCCAAGCCCGGGTCCAGAGATTCGAGGCTGGGATTGAAAGGATGGGGATGGGGGCATCTGCGAGGGCTTCTCAAGAAATCCAATAACACTGACTCCCTATGTTTCTTCTGGGTGATTTGTGAGTCACAAGAGCCTGCCTGATTAGAAGCTGGAGCGCCGCCAAAGCCAGATCTTCTACTCGCCTTCTCACTCCCTTGATGAGCTATATAACGGGTCTTTGCACTCCTCACAATTAATCGCTTCCATTCAAACGTGCGCCAGTCCTTTTCGTATCTGAAGAAGTTTCATTACGGCGATAAGAATTTTGACAAATGAGAGTTAGGTACCTCTCTCAGAACCCGAGAGAGTAACTCCATTTTGATCGCTTGTTAATGAAACAGGTCAGAACTGAGAAGGTAAGAAACACTATCATGTTTTTAGCATTCGAAAAACGTTCAGCAATGTTTGGAAAAGAATATTTAGAGAATCGGCATTATTTAGAGTAATCATACTTCTTCACCATCCTTCATATAATATTTTCTGAGTCGACATAATACGCCATGCCCTAAATTTTCTTCAACTCCCATTTTGGTCTGCTAAACTTGATGATGGGAGATGAAAGAGCATCGACGATCGATGCTTCTCTTTGCAACCATCTAATTATTGTGCATGCTGGGTTATTCAATAGATAGGAATGGTTACCATGTCAAAACCAAAAATTTTAGTTAGGAAGGAATGGCTGAAAATTTCATGACTCGCTTTCTGCTTGTGAAACGCCAATCGAACAATGATGCTTTACTGCCTGGTGCGGAACTTGCGCAGAGTAACTCCGCTGCTTCGAGTCGCGGAGCCAGCAAATTTGGATGCAGCGGCGAGCTGAATTGCACCACCGAAAGGTCTTGAACAGCACGAATCTCTATGACAAACTATAGAGGACCAGCATGAGTTCCGAAGGTCTTCAGACGGATGTTCTCTGAACTCCATATGAGATAATCTAATTAGTGGATTGCAACGTTTAAAATAATTTGGTCATTCATTTTAGGTTGGTGAGATACGTTCATTTCAACGGTGAATCATCTCATGCATGGAACCCAGCAGGGCGTCAACGATGGCTTGGTTGAAAAGCGTTGGTATCGAAAAGCTGTCCTTCCTAATTGGCAGCGAGAGAAATAATTTTATGAATAAAATAAAAACATCCGCATTATAGGAGAGGAACGAGGAGGAAAATAGTACTTGAATACTTGAATGTTGGCATCGGTTATTTTGGCGCATATATTAGCTTACTTCCTATGTATTCCAATACTCGTGGTTCATGTCTGGGAAGCACTGACTGGATCTTTCATGCATTTTGCATGACCACGTCTTCTGCACTCGACTCATTATTTTCTTGTAACTCAAACTTCTCTTAAAACAATCATCTCGTCCTACGAACAAGTTATTCGTGTCCTCGCTGAATTGATGTACCTGTCGCCTCTGCCTAGTATCCCAGATAACAAAAAAACATCCAGTCACAGCATCCGTATGAAAACGAGGAAATTATAAGATTAAAGTTTTTGATTATTGCAAACAATTTCCGCAGGGTTATCTTTGTCACTTAAAAGACTAATGCCCAGGGGAGCGTTTCGGAATTTAATTTCGTTCCACGGACCGTTCTACAGTCCTGACTATTCGCTTAGCTTGGAGGTTTTTCTATCACGAAAAGCTCCGTTAGTCGTTCAAGGTTTATAGAGTCGGGCTTTGGAAAGGCTATCAGCTTGGGGACGGTTCAACTACAGCTTGAACCGTGAGCTAATTCAGATAAAGCTAAATCCTCACAGAATTTACGTTTTCCTTTTCCCGCCCCCCTCGTCCCGGTCCTCTATCTCGAATTTAGCCCAATAAATAAATGCCCTCCGGGTGCAGTTTGTCGCGCTCCAGGATTGGCGACTTTTTCTCGGCCAAACTCAATCACTCTGAAAACGTATTAGCGATGAAGCTCGCAAACCCAATCTAAATTTTCATGGCCTGAGGATCGCATTCGTAGGGAAATATCAATTAAACTGATTGTCTCCTCAAAGCCTTTGAACATTTTCTACGCTCTGGAACAGTTGTCTCTATCATAGAGATCTACGATGCACATACTTCAGGCTCAATGCTCTCATTCCATTGCTTTGAAGATGCGTACCCGTGTTGTCTTTTCCACGGACGGTGTTTCTCACCTTCTTCGATTGCTGGTTTTGGCGGAGTAATGAAAATTCCAACATGCTTGTCACTCCCCAACGGCCAATTTCACCATTCATTTTTAAAAAGTCAATAAAGTTACCGATTCGTTAGTTACGTATCCTTGCGTAATTTTAATATGTGAGAGGGTTGCGTAAATCCTTGAACGCCTGCTCCGTTTTGGAGCAATTCGTATCATCCTTTCCTTTCAGGCAGTTAAAGAAGATTAAAGCACTTCAGTCCGAAACAGTGAACCTTACACGACTGTTCGGCTTCAAAATAGGTAACGACTATGGAAAAGGCCTGATAGATAAGATAGCCTACTTCGTGCGCACATTTATTTTTCTCATTATGCTTACTTTCCTCATGGTCACAGCCGATTTATCCATCATTATTTAGCATTAATTGATAACGAATATTTCCACATCATTTGTAAATTGAGAAAATGGCAGGCCCCGAAAAACCGAGAGTAATGAATGCACGAAGAAGACAGACGGTAAAAACAAACTTGGGTGGCCTTGGCCTGTTTGAATGAAAATATATTGAGCATTTATGGAGGAAAGCTTAACAGTTTGAGCCTTGTACTGAAATAGCCTAGTAATTATCATTTCTCATCGATCCCCTATTCCATTTAACGACTATAGAAATTGCCAGAACGCGAAGGTCGTTAATAGAAGATCCTTAGCGACTAAGGAGGGGGGGGGGCTTGATTTTTCCAAGCCATTTAAGACGTTTTTTCGTCGTTGTAATCGCCTGGAAAAACGTGAATTTATGGTTTTCGTAATGAACGTCTTTAGAAACAGGGAACATGTTTTGTTACACGTACAGGCTTTCGACGTAATCCGAAAGGCTGTCGGTCGCGATGAACTGGGTCGACCTAGGAGAGGGGTCGGCCTTGACTTATCCGCCATCAATCAATGGAAGTGAGCTCTCTGAACATTGCGATTTTCCTCGTGATACGGTCCCATTTGGTCAACCCTGTATAGTCATGAACTATTCATGCGTCGACCGATCTATGTGCACGATGACTGTCGAATTTATCCGTGATTTTCGATCTTAGGTCCTTCACGGGCATAGTCTATTATGTCAAAAATGTGAGGGAAGCATAGAGGGTAAATGTAAAAGCATAACTGGCGCATAAGGAAAGTAGCGACAGAAAAAGACCGAGAATGATTGGAATCAAGTATTATCCGAAATTGGCTGATACAGTCATCTCTGTAAGACACAGGAAACTATGGATAATGGAAATGCCTTGTGGCGGACCAAACATATTGACGATCGATTACTGCAGAGGATAACCTACAAAAAGGTGCCTATAGTAATGAAGGGCACTCATGAACCAATGTTACACGACCACATTGATAGTACCCGCTTTCTAGTACTTCTGTGTAGTGATAGTATATATGCGCTGCAACTCAATTACGCTCTTAATGGAACGTCATCAATTATCGCAAAAGAGTGTCGTCCGCTTATCGAAAGTGCAGATGAAATCTCGATTGATATGCACTCCATCAGTTGCGAACCAGTTTTTCACGATTGTGTTCTCAGAGCATCAAAGTGGAGAAATCGCATCCCATGAACCGATACCATTTTCGATCCAATCATCTCCGATTATGCATGCTGATAACCTACGTCGGTGACTCGTACTCGAGATCTGCTGTCGGCATTATTTGGCTGTGTTTTGTCTTCATGGCCCACCCCACGCAGCCTTCTCTAATATCGAGCATCGTCTCGTTCAGCACGCAATCAAATGCTTTTTCCGCCGAACGGGCGCAATATACTTTCCAGTTCACACAATTTTTGGTATTGACTTCAAAAGCCTCTCCCTAGGAAGACAGCCTGGGGACAATCAGCCCTGCACTAGAGATCCCTTAATTATTATAATAAACCTTCATCCTTCCTTTAGAATCAAATTATAGAAGCAGGTGTATGCAGAAGGCATTCCTACCAACATAGGTGCATAATATGCATATTATGAGTGATGAGATTCCTTTTCCCGGTACTACGCATCGCGTTTTACGGCCTATTTCTTGTAATTGATTTACTTCATCAAAGAACATCAATCTTCGGGTAGAACTGCTAAGTCAGAACTTAGTATGTATTTCCGTGGGTGGGCCAAGCTTTACTTCAGGTCCGATCTGGATCTGGAACTGAGTTCGTCGCAAGATATTAACATTTCAGATGAAGTATGGAATAAAGAGCATATTGGTAACCATACTACAACGGATTATTCAGCCATGGGACGATAGTAAGATTAGTAGTGGAAAATTGTCATACCTACCTATCTATTATGCTGCAAGTTGTAACCATACTAAATAAATCTATTGAATGTTATTAACTGCAAGTGTCTTACCGCTTTCACAAACTGACAACTTGATTAGTTTAACGGGGTGCTAATCTGCTGTTAGTGATGTATCTATCAACAAAGTTACCATTATCAACTCATCTCGGTGTGATCGAGATCTTTGGAGTTTAGGGAGATTTTGAGTAAAAAACTACTGGCCTCAGCTGGAAATAAACGAAGAGTTTTTTGGTATCCATGCACCGCATTACATGGGATTTATTTCGTACAACAGAATTTTTCCAATGCAAATTGAGAATTTTCCAAACCAATTTGAGAATTTCCCAAACCAGATCGGAAATTTTCCAAAGCAATGCAAAATTCTAAATTTGGTTTAGAAAACTCTCAGTTCGACACGGAAAATTACTACCTATATTTAGGGGTGGGGTCCTTAGGCACCCAAGAAAACTCTCACAAACAATTTTCAAAAAATACTGTTCGCGAATGGCTAGAGTTGAAAAATCAATCAGGTTACTGGACTTCAAATATCTCATTTGGCATAAAACGGGATTTCGTTGACCATGATGACACATTTGATAGATACGTCACCAAATGCAATTCTTAGTCCCAATGTCTGGAAATCAATCCACACATCAATCCAGGATATCATTTTTTTTGTGTGGCGAAAAAGGCGTGATTCACCCTCACCTCGTTCCTAATCTTTTTCATTCGAATATTATTTTTGTTTTCTGTAACCCATTAGAAGTGTTTTACTGTACCTACTAATTATGACTCAGTGTACGCATGCGTTGGGCGGCTATTAGTAACTTCGCTTTTTACCTTTGTCATGGTTGTTCCGTATTATTTGAACTTTTGAAAAATCAAAACGACTATTCGTACACGATTTTGACCAGAAACCAAATGGGTGCGGATTCGAATTGTGGTATTGTGATGTCAATTTTTAGGAATGCATCTAACTATGCATCATCCTATGATTCTATGTTGTAGTGGTTTAATGATAATTTCAACTTTGCATACTGTTTGGTGTGTGGTCTATTTTGCCCTGTTTCCTAGTATCTGTCGTAATTCATGTTTCACGGAAGGGAAAAAATTGGCATTCTGGTACGGAAGACATGAAAGAACACTATTGTTACCCCACTCTTTTATAAAGCTCAAACACACGATACTGAGTATTTGAAATCAGTTTGCCGTTCGTAGACTCCTGTAGAATCTACCCAGTATTATTGTTTGTTTTTCCATTAATCTGTGTTGCATACTGGATCGCAATTAACATCACTCTCCTTCGACGTACCTGACAGTTGTAAATCTATAGGAAGGCTGCGGTATTTGTGTTTAGGTTTCACGATGAGGACCATGCCAACTATCTAAATTCGATGTGGTTGATCGCCATTACGCTACTAAGCGTCGGGTACGGTGACATTGTACCCAACACTTACTGCGGCCGTGGTATTACCCTCACTTGCGGTATCATGGTAAGTTGTTCTGTCATGATCGGAAAAATGAGGCAAAGGCAACTGAGAGATAACCAGTAACGTCTGACTAGAGTTCTACAGAAAGAGGTATTAGTGCGAAAGATTTTTGGGGTGCCTACTAGTGAACAACCCAGAATAACTGTATTTTCTAATCAAGTTGAAGAATTTAGTCGAAAACTTCTTTACTTCAGAACACGGAGAAATCCGATGCGCAGTAGAACGTATAGATTTTTTGGCGTTCACGGAGCTTCAAAAAATGATCTCAAAGATGGTTGTCAACAGCGACAGAACCATTGCGCCTATTATGGTTCCCACTTACCCTTTATTGATAGTAATGCAGTTCCTGCACATGCTTCTTCTGCTGGGTTTCAAATCACTGCTTCCCCTTAGGTAGCTACCAAACTTTACCTACTACTCTATTGCCATCGCGGACGATTTTTGGAAATGGATCATAAACGTCAGTGTCGTATATAACACTTTAACATTTCTATCATTTTCAAGATGAAATTCGGTCAGTTTTACACTGTCAAAAGAAGCCCTTCCTCGAGTTTCTACGTTAGGCAACCGCCCAGATGATCTTCACCCCTTTTATTGCCACCTAAACCACCACCGTATCTTTTTTGGGTAGCCTCTTCTATAACTCAATAACAAGCAGATCTCCTGAACATTTTTGGTGGTTATCGCCCGAAAGAAGCGATGCTAGAACAGTGAGTTTTTTTATTTCGGGGATTTCCTCCCTCGCTTCGATGATAGCGCCATGGGCAAGAGAGAAAAGATGGTTGAAGAAGAGAATGGAAGCGTTTATTCAGCGCGCTGTTGTGAGAGATCCGAGAGGGAAGCTGTAACGATTCTTTTTATTCTTTCTTTCTCCCTCCTAAAAGTCTTTACAGGGTGTCTGCTATAATGCTCTGCTCGGCTTAGAACAATTCAATCCACCAAGGTTTCTTTTTTACGCTGATTTTCTACCAGGGTGGCAACAAAAAGCAAACCGCCGACGGAAAGTAAACGGTCATGCAGAAACTCCTTGAGACTAGAATTGAAAAGAACGCGAGAGTTTTATTTATTGTTCTAGAACTTTGTGCTCTCTGGGATCATCGATTTGTTAAACTGGGGCGACTCGGATTGTGGTACGGCCCTATGGATACACCTCGGATTGTTGGTACCTAGTATACCGAACAGTACGCACAGGGGTAATTGAAATTTGGGATTGTTCGCAAGAGGTCTGCTACCAACCCCGCGTCTGTCCGGGCAACGGATCCGTTTCCTTCTTGTTATTCAAGGGCAGGGTTAAAATAATTGAACAATAAATTCTAGTTGATTTTAACATTGACTTTAATTTGAAAAGGGTGGCATTAAACTAGATTGTTGTCCCTATCGCCTTCACCGATATCGGCCTCTTCAGGGGATCCCTTTGGGATGCTGGTAAATATTGTGCAATCCAGAGAAGAATTTGTTATTAAAACTTAGCTAGTCTATGCAGCAAATTTTTGAAATATCTTTGTACTACCTATTTTCAATATTTATGGGTTGTTGGAAAGCTTCATCATTTAATAATTCCCAGCGATTCCACAGATCCTTGACGAGGCCGCGGTTAGCGAAAGCGCTGCGCGAAAAATGAAAAATAATTATACATCTTCGTGTGTGAGTCGAATGGCATCAACCAAACCTTTAAAAAAGGAACGTCACAAAAAAAGGTAGATTTTAGTCCTCTCCTTGGGCGGTGGGAACGACCATCGGTCTGATTGGTCGAGTAGGCGTCGTCGTAAGGCCTGATGAAAATTTAATCGGCTATGCCAGCACAGGCTAGCTTGCTAATTTTTCTAGTTTCGTACGGAGGAAAAATGCGAAATATTTACGTTTATAATTTTATTTCACTGCCAAACTATCGTACAGCACGAACCAGACCTCATAAGACGGTCAAAATTTAGAAAAGAGTATAAAGCTCAGCTACTTTTTGTATAGGTACGTGCACGAGATAGCAATTGGGCGATTTTACTCCGATTTCATCCCCAACGAGAACTCGATTGGCCATCCAACCGGAAGCTCGATCGAACCAAATCCTCTGGACGCAGCGAATTTGCGGTTTCCGTAGCATCTATCCGCGTTCGACAGTTCGGTAGGCTAACGCCCTCACGTCGATTCGATTACGAACGGACAATTCCCCCAGGGCTCGGGTATGTACGTCGCGAAATGACGTGGACCCCCTCCCCTCGTGTGCTGAGCCGATTTTGGTGGACATTCGATCTGTAGGGTCGTGAAGCAAGCAACAAATTTCGCGAGGAATTTCAACCCTATAGGTACCAACTGAAGGTGCTGCACGTTGAATACCATTGGGAATAGTTCGGTGTCATGTTAGAAATGTTTATCAAATCTCTATTTCTATCCCCCTGTCTAACCGATTCAACCCTGATTCCTTCCAATTCAGCCCAAAACCCATTTTGTTAATGGAGTATCGTTGGTGCTTTTAAAAAGTATTGTACTATCAGTACCTACCTACCCCCAATTCCCGACGTTAGTAAGAGCCAGGAAGTCAACGTCGGTGTTAAGCCGATATCACACATCAGACCGTTCCCTCACCATACCATAGACCGATTCTTTGGTAATTTTAACATGCAAATTCATTCATTTTTCCGAGAAACGAGGTTCTATAGATAATCAATAACAAACATTCATGCAGACGCGCCAAAGTGAACATCAACCAATCAGGGAATCGGGTCTGTGTGTCTGTACGTGGGATGGGGAGGTCTGACGTGTGGCTTTAGTTCTCACAGATGTATCAAATGTGACAGTGAAAATATAGGTACCTATCATGACATGATTGTGGAATATTCGGAATCGCGGGAAACTATTATTAAATGAAATCTTCATGTTTTCTCGTTCTTGGATCCAATTTTGAAGGGGAGGAAAGGGTTTGCACGGTTATATGTGCGCTACAGGCCTGAGAATTTTCGTAAGATATGGCAACACCGCTGTCTCAGTTTTCTCCATAAATTGCCTATGTCAGCCAATAGGCAGATGTACGAGTTGGGCTACGAGGCGAAAAGCGGTTGATGCAGGTTTTATGCAAGGCCTCTCCCGCCGCGCCGTCGACGTATCGGTTGGATCCGTATCTCGGCGCGGCCGCGACGCGACGGAAGTAAAAGCTGCGGCTGTGGCGAGGCGGCCGATCGATGTGATGCTATACAATAAGCTGTCTGTCGTCCATTCCTTGCACGATTACGCCCGTGAAAAGCCGTCGTCTCCATATTGACGTTTTTCTATACTATTTTCCGTTCACCTGCCTTCCCTCTGTTCTAACTCATAGTCTCCGCCTAGAGAATACAAATATGCAGTGGAATAGATAGCAGAGTTTACCAAATGCTCAAAGTTAGTAGTCGTGTCGCATGTCTGAAATATTATGATTTTTTTTTATGTATGATAGGAACTCGATACCGGTCCTTCACTCGTCTAGAGGTTTTGCTTCACCCGATTGATAAAACGAAGTACATTCAAAACTACAAACGGATCATATCTCGGCTGTTCAAAAATCAATTTTAGTGTCGTTCCAAATGGTAGACCTTGATGCCCTTCATATCAAGTCCTTCAAGCCCTTCATCAAGTTTGTGGCACCGCCGATGGATAGGACTTGGTGGAAGAGGGTGCCAATTCAAATTCCAATGAAGTCATATGAAGAAATCTGACGTCACATAATACTGGCCAAGCCCTCTGGCATTCGCACTCGCTCTGAACTACGGGTTACAAATCATTGCGGTCCTTGTGGTTCTGTTGTAAACAATATTATTGATTTCGAGCAAAAAATTGGATCTGGGGGATTTACAAATGTATCACACAATTCTGGTTCAGACCAAAAGCCCAATATTTCTGGTGACTCATTTATTCAGATGTTCCTGCCTGTCCATCGAAAATGGACTCCTAGAACATGGGCATGTTTGAGATAGGTGAACTTCTCTTAGTAAAGGTCGATAGGATCGAACTTTCGATGTCGTGTTTTCAATAGATCCTTTCTTTGTACACACCCCAATCTACAAACTCCAAAACTACACTTTTTGTCATGTACCTAGTTGTTGCTCGTTGAGAGTGTTGCTCATGCCTAGGTGTTGATCGTTCGGGTTGAAATTATTCAGCCTTGTTTTCATTAGAGCCTAACTTTGTTGTACACGTACCTCTCTGAAAACAGTTCTTTCACTTTCATCCAGAGTTATCTTGATTTTAGGTGATTATTATCAAGGAATCAGTTCAAATATTCTCCCAAATTGAAAAAAGGGAAGTAGAGATATGCACATACCTACTGTCTATTTCTTCTGTAAAATACCTTATCAACCCTCTCCCCTTGCCCACTGAATCCTGAAAAACCCTTGATATGGCCCAGGTCCAATAGTCAGAAAAATCTATGGCACTACACTCGATAAAGTACTTATATCAGCATAATGTACCGATAGATGTACCAACCTGATGTATTCATGCGCATGAAGTTTGGGCCGTCGGCTGAACGACGCAAAATCGCTCTCAAAAATTTGGCTGGAAATACTGGTATATGCGAGGTGATGAAGATATCTGGTAAACCCCTTTTATTATAGAAGATTCGTTATTAATCACTCATGTCTCCAAAAAGTTTCTAGTCATTGACCTTTGAGCTCTGATAGTTGAGTATCAAGGTTGTAACTAAGTACCATTTTTATTCGTAAGAAGGGATATCCTCAACATTTCCCCCTGCGACTATACGAATTATGTTTGAAAAAACCTCCTCAACCAAAATAAGCGATCGCAAGAATCATTCCCTGGGTTTATCAGCTGAATTGAGTCCTCGACTTCACCAGCTGGAAGGTTGTACAAAACGAACTGAAACGGCAGGGAACGAAAAAAATGTAAGCTGATTTATTTCTTCAAACTTCGGTTGATTTCCTCAGGTTCCACGACGAAGATCACGCAAACCTGCTGAACTCGATGTGGCTCATTGCCATAACCTTCCTCAGCGTTGGGTTTGGGGATATTGTGCCTAATACTTACTGTGGTAGGGGGATTGCCGTCACGACCGGCATAATGGTAAGAACTGCACAACACTATACCTACGCATCTCCTGTTAAGTAAAAGGTACATCACATAATTTTCTAGGCTCATTTTGTAACTTTATTCATTTTTAGGTTTCGGTAAAATGTTATTTTTCAAATAGGTGCTCCAAGTAGGTATGCTGGATTTAAAAAAAGATTACTTTTTACACTCATACCTTAAAATCAAAATGTCATATCGCATGGTAAAACACGTAGTGTAGCGTAATTCGACAAGCCATGGACCTGGTAAAAGATTTTCCAACTTCTAATGCTGCTTTGTTTCTATTTAATCGATATCTTGGCTGTTTACCTCTTCATCTTAACACATAGCTACATCCACTAATGCACTTCATCTGGGCTCAGCAAATGTCTTTACGTAAGCGTCAGCCATGGTGGTGATGGCTGCGCACCCACAAATGAATAATATTTTTTATTAGAAAGCTTTTTGTGCGAGCAGCTCAATCAAACTCGAAGTCAAACACCTAATCATACTCGAAGTCAAACTCACAATGAAATAGAAACTCAAACTCCTAATCAAACACGAATTCAAACTCACAATAAACTGGGACACATATATCTAATCAAACTCGAAGTCAAACTCATAATGAAACAGAACCTCAAACTCATTATCAAACTCAAAGTCAAGCTCAAGATGGAACAGGAACTTAAACTCATAACCAAACTCACAATAAAAATCGAACTCATACTTGTAATCACACTCGAAGTCGAACTCATAATCAAACTCGATGTCAAACTCAAAATGATAAAAAAAAATCTAGCTCACAATCAAACTCGAAGTCAAAGTCACAATGAAATGAAATCTCATATTGATAATCAAACTCGAAGTCAAACACCTAATCATACTCGAAGTCAAACTCACAATGAAATAGAAACTCAAACTCCTAATCAAACACGAATTCAAACTCACAATAAACTGGGACACATATATCTAATCAAACTCGAAGTCAAACTCATAATGAAACAGAGACTGAAACTCATAATCAAACACGAAGTCAAACTCACAATAAAAATCGAACTCATACTTGTAATCAATCAAACTCGAAGTCAAACACCTAATCATACTCGAAGTCAAACTCACGATGAAATAGAAACTCAAACTCCTAATCAAACTCGAATTCAAACTCACAATAAACTGGGACGCATACATCTAATCAAACTCGAAGTCAAACTCATAATGAAACAGAGACTGAAACTCATAATCAAACACGAAGTCAAACTCACAATAAAAATCGAACTCATACTTGTAATCACACTCGAAGTCGAACTCATAATCAAACTCGATGTCAAACTCAAAATGATAAAAAAAATCTAACTCACAATCAAACTCGAAGTCAAAGTCACGATGAAATGAAATCTCATACTGATAATCAAACTCGAAGTCAAACACCTAATCATACTCGAAGTCAAACTCACGATGAAATAGAAACTCAAACTCATAATCAAACTCGAAGTCAAACTCACAATAAGCTGGGACACATACATCTATTCAAACTCGAAGTCAAACTCATAATGAAACAGAGACTCAAACTCATAATCAAACGCGAAGTCAAACTCACAATGACAAAGAAACTCAGGCTCACAATCAAACTCGAAGTCAAAGTCACAATGAAATGAAATCTCATATTGATAATCAAACTCGAAGTCAAACACCTAATCATACTCGAAGTCAAACTCACAATGAAATAGAAACTCAAACTCCTAATCCAACACGAAGTCAAACTCACAATGACAAAGAAACTCAGGCTCACAATCAAACTCGAAGTCAAAGTCACAATGAAATGAAATCTCATATTGATAATCAAACTCGAAGTCAAACACCTAATCAAACTCGAATTCAAACTCACAATAAGCTGGGACACATACATCTATTCAAACTCGAAGTCAAACTCATAATGAAACAGAGACTGAAACTCATAATCAAACTCGAAGTCATGCTCACAATGAAAAAGAAACTCAATCTCACAATCAGAACTCGAAGTCAAAGTCACAACGAAATAAAATCTCAAACTACTAATCAAACTCGAAGTCAAACTCCTAATCATACTCGAAGTCAAACTCACTTTAGAATAGAAACTCAAACTCATAATCAAACTCGAAGTCAACCTCACGATCAAACTTGAAGACAAACTCACAATGAAACAGAATCTCAAACTCTCAATCAAAGTCGAAGTCAAACTGAAAATGAAACAGAACCTCAAACAAGTGATCAAACTCGAAGTCGAACTGACTGTGAAACAAAAACTCGACGTCAAACTCACAATCAAACTCAATGTCAAACTCACAACTTGATTTCCAGTTTGGTTATGGCTTCGAATTTCGGTTTCATTGTGAGTTTGACTTCAAGTTCAAGTTTCGGTTTCATTGTTAGTTTGACTTCGAGTTCAAGTTTCGGTTTCATTGTTAGTTTGACTTCGAGTTCAAGTTTCGGTTTCATTGTTAGTTTGACTTCGAGTTCAAGTTTCGGTTTCATTGTTAGTTTGATCTCGAGTTTGATTATGAGTTTGACTTCGATTTTGATTATGACTTTGGCTTCGAGTTTGATTATGAGTTCGAGTTTCTGTTCCATTGTGAGTTTGGCTAGGAAATTGATTATGAGTTTGAGGTTCTGTTTCATTATGAGATTGACGTCGAGTTTGATTATGAGTTTGAGTTTCTGTTTCATTATGAGTTTGACTTCGAGTTTGATTAGGGGTTTGAGATTTCATAAATTGTGAGTTTGACTTCGAGTTCAAGTTTCGGTTTCATTGTTAGTTTGACTTCGAGTTCAAGTTTCGGTTTCATTGTTAGTTTGACTTCGAGTTCAAGTTTCGGTTTCATTGTTAGTTTGACTTCGAGTTCAAGTTTCGGTTTCATTGTTAGTTTGATCTCGAGTTTGATTATGAGTTTGACTTCGATTTTGATTATGACTTTGACTTCGAGTTTGATTATGAGTTTGAGTTTCTGTTCCATTGTGAGTTTGGCTTCGAGTTTGATTATGAGTTTGAGTTTCTGTTTCATTATGAGTTTGACTTCGAGTTTGATTATGAGTTTGAGTTTCTGTTTCATTATGAGTTTGACTTCGAGTTTGATTAGGGGTTTGAGATTTCATACATTGTGAGTTTGACTTCGAGTTCAAGTTTCGGTTTCATTGTTAGTTTGACTTCGAGTTTGACTTCGATTTTGATTATGAGTTCGAGGTTCTGTTCCATTGTAAGTTTGACTTCGAATTTGATTCTGAGTTCGAGTTTCTGTTCCATTGTGAGTTTGACTTCAAGTTTGAATATGAGTTATAGTTTCCGTTTCATTGTGACTTTGCCGTCGAGTTTGATTATGACTGACTTCAAGTTTGATTATGAGTTCGAGTTTCTGTTCCATTGTGAGTTTTGCTTCGAGTTTGATTATGAGTTTGAGTTTCTGTTTCATTATGAGTTTGACTTCGAGTTTGATTAGGGGTTTGAGATTTCGTACATTGTGAGTTTGACGTCGAGTTTGATTATGAGTGACTTCGAGTAAGATCATGAGGTCGAGTTTCTGTTCCATTGTGAGTTTGACTTCGAATTTCATTAGGGGTTTGAGTTTCCGTTTCATCGTGAGTTCGACTTCGTGTTTGAATAGTAGTACAGGTTTCTGTTCCATTGTGAGTTTGACGTCGAGTTTGATTATGAGTTTGACTTCGAATCTGATTATGAGTTCGAGTTTCTGTTCCATTGTGAGTTTGGCTTTGAGTTTGATTATGAGTTTGAGTTTCTGTTTCATTATGAGTTTGACTTCGAGTTTGATTAGGGATTTGAGATTTCATACATTGTGAGTTTGACGTCGAGTTTGATTATGAGTGACTTCGAGTAAGATCATGAGTTCGAGTTTCTGTTCCATTGTGAGTTTGACTTCGAATTTCGTTAGGGGTTTGAGTTTCCGTTTCATCGTGAGTTCGACTTCGAGTTTGAATAGTAGTTCAAGTTTCTGTTCCATTGTGAGTTTGACGTCGAGTTTGATTATGAGTTTGACTTCGAATCTGATTATGAGTTTCGAGTTTCTGTTCCATTGTGAGTTTGGCTTTGAGTTTGATTATGAGTTTGAGTTTCTGTTTCATTTTAAGTTTGACTTCGAGTTTGATTAGGGGTTTGAGTTTTCGTTGCGTCGTAAGTTTGACGTCGAGTTTGATTACGAGTTTGACTTCGAGTTGATCATGATTTCGAGTTTCTGTTCCATTGTGAGTTTGACTTTGAGTTTGATTAGGGGTTTGAGTTTTTGTTTCATTGTGAGTTCGACTTCGAGTCTGAATAGTAGTTTGAGTTTCCGTTGCATTGTGAGTTTGACGTCGAGTTAGAATCCTCACAATTACTGCTGTATTAATCCTGTATGATCCATGTCTAAAGAGCTAGAGAACTTCTCAGTATCGATTGGAATTCTCTCAACTAGAATTTAGCGCAAATTTTTCCGAACAGAAATGTACTGTTACTAACACTCTGGGCTAAGTATATGACTTTGCCATTTGATAACGTGCCTCTCCTACAGTCCATCACAACAGTTAACACTAGGACATCTCGTGTTCGGTAACATTTAAAGTTTGAGCGCTGTTTGCTGTATAGCCCTCTATAGGAGCCTCGAAAACATGGGCTTAGGCTTGACCTGGGCAACAAACAGTCTCATCAATTTAGCTTGATATAAGATACTTGCTTATCAAAGGGACTCAACTCGAAGGGCGAGGTTGTCGAATATTTTGGCGAACATGCCAAATGGTCCCGGAACGCGGCAGTTTTGTTCCTATTGTGCTAAGGCTAGGACAGAACCCCATCTGATCTGGTATCTACACTCAGCTATTCCGTCCGGCTGTGGTGGATCTGTTTCGAACGATTATGTTCCCTTTTTACGACTGCAGACACGATAAAAAAATGCCTTTTTTCCAAACACTTTACTTCACGAAGAGGCATTAAGGATTCACAAATTCCCAATGTTTTGCCTCCAATGGTTGATTTGTTTTAAGCTTCATCCTTGACCTACTTATCTTTTTATTGCTGATCTCACATTGAACATTATATTGGTAAATACGGATATCAACAAGGTGCTGTTGATATGTCTTGGTTTATTATTCAATCGCTCAAGAAAAAACTTCATGGTTTACGCTATTTTTACTAGTGCTTCTTTATAAAAAACCTTCTTTGGAAAGAAATACCTAGGTCTACAAAAGTGGAGTCAAAAATTAAACATAGAACAATATTAAACATAGAAAATACCCGTATAAAATATACCTGTTTTGAACATGGGTAGCAAAAATCAACCCTTGTACAGGGATGCAAGACGAGAGAATAATAACCCCCAGCGTAAGAATTGTAGGGTTTTTTCTCAAACCGCTTTCGCTAGACTAGGCCTCCTCGGTCTAGGATCCGTTATGTCGATACAGCGTCGTAAACCTCACCCTAAATAAAATCGTCTATTTTCCAATTCATTGATTATTGCAATGGGTTAATTCTTCGCCATAACTTTCATCTTCTATTATCTACAACTAGCTGCCGTGCATTTTTTTATGAGTTTATTTTTGGGCATCGGGATGATTGATTTGACTAGCGAAATTCTGACGCTGCATAACCTTCGATTAGCCTCAGTGAATGAATTATTTCCTTTTTTAACAAGATTCTGCATTTTTCTGGGTTCCCTGAGACCAAGGATATTTACATTTTCCCCTGAATTTCCATTTTCCGTATCTTTTGCTGACCTCGGATAACCAACCTCATGCTGGTAAAAATGATGCGTTTGATCATCATTTGATTTAGAGCAAGGCTTGTGAGGTATCAGTGGATTTTCGGATTCGTGTAGGATTTCTTACAGTTGCCTTTGCCTTTCGTGTCAAGAATAATATTTTCTACGTACTGTAAACGTTGTATCAATTATTCGCTAAACTGATATTAAAATCAACGATTATATTCATTATGTATTATTTGACGCTCTGTGATTTACGTACTAATGCATTTCTTTTTCGTTCAGGGAGCGGGTTGTACAGCATTATTAGTAGCAGTCGTTTCTAGGAAAATGGAATTATCAAGAGCTGAAAAACATGTACATAATTTTATGATGGATACTCAGCTCACAAAACGAGTAAGTGGAAAAAAGAAAAAAGTTTTTAAGATGAATTTATTTACTAATGCCTACTTGATTTTGACTCACGTTTGTTCTAACTACCTATCATTTCTTTTACATTTCAGTTAAAAAATGCAGCTGCAAACGTTTTACGAGAAACGTGGTTGATTTATAAACACACTAGATTAGTGAAAAGGGTTAATGCCGGCCGAGTAAGAACACACCAAAGAAAATTTCTACTTGCAATTTATGCGTGAGTATTTCGTAGTTTGCCTACTACTAGTTCCATATTATGTTATTGTAGATAAGTGGGGCCTGTACTATCTTATCCCTACGTTTCTAGGAAAGAAGCAGTTGAACGAAGAGGCAGGACGAAAAAATTTAAGATAGTAGAGTCAAATACATTTTAAAAAATTAATTATCATTCATTAAGAGAGGCCAAATCAATGTTTAAATTAGCACAAAAATACTACAAAGAAATTAATTTTATCCCTCCTCACAAACAAGTTTTTTATCTGCCTGGACAGAAAGCATTGCCTAAAGTCAAGGCCGATCGACCCAACTATCGTGGAGAGGCTTGTGGTTCAAAGCTTGGGTTTTGTTTTGTTCGACGTCGGGCTAACTAGTAATGAGTGATTCCAACGTAGAAGTTGGAAGGCAAACCACTTCAAAGATCTCTTCATGACCAACTTACCACAAAGCTCTTCATCTCTTAAGCCTCTCTTTGTCTTGCGCAAAACTTTTTTTATGGGGAATGTTTTGCTGCTGCAAAGGACGGTATTTTATCGCAGTATTAACGGTATTCTTCGCAACCCAAACTCGTTAGGCTTGAAATTCACCTAGAATAACAGGAACTAAAAAAAATTATTGCAGATTTGTGTTCTAGGGGTCTTAGAGGGTTCTGAAACAAAAAAAAAATTTTTGAGGGGGTGTTTTTTCTGGAAATAATGTGCCAAAAAATTATTGTAGAAGTTGAGCGTACTAATAGAGAAACCTAATCATTATCGCTATGGTTTCAGCTTAAGAAAAGTGAAAATGGATCAGAGGAAATTGATGGACAACGCAAACACGATTACTGATATGGCCAAGGTACGTTGTTTATTCATTTGAGTAAATTTCAGTAGGGCAGAATAATGTTCGGGATTTAAATTGGATAGTTTTAGACTATTCCAAAATTATCATACAATATATGATATAAAATCATCATGGCTTGGTTTATCTTTGAGTAAAATTCATTAACGAAATGGAAAATCATTTGATAATTCAGGTTTGATATTACCCAGCAGGATTAATTTTTTCTTCGTTGACTTCATTTTTAAAAGAATCGTGAGCATCACGAAATAATGGCTTTTGAAATGCAGAAACTTCCAACCCGAGTGGATAGCAAATTAAAGTCGTCTTCCCCGGCAATGCGTACGATCTGTTTTTCGCGCTGAAAAGGTTTACAATTTTTTGTTTCAGACTCAAAACACAGTTTTCGAGATAGTGTCCGACATGAGTACGAGGTACGATACGCTAGAAGACAGACTGCAAAGTCTCGAAGAAAAACTGGCCAGCATAGCGGATCAGGTATGCAGCTGCTCCTTGTCGTATGTCCTCCTTGAGACAAAATGCCATCTAAGGGTGGGCATTAATTTTTTTCAAAACTCAATTACCTGCTTGAGGAGGATTTATTTGGGAGGGGTCGTGCTACATCTTTTTCACGTGATCTTGCCCTGGACTGCAAAAAAGGGTCAAAAAGAGGCTCAAAAATAATCTGAGCGCTCATGAAACTCAAGTTTACCCTATAACTTAATCATGTGACTTCAAGTTCGAATTGGATTCGCAGGTGGAGTTGCTGCCAGAACTTCTGGCACGGTGTATTCAGGAGTCGGCCAACCAAAGCAGTAATCCGACGCCGCAGCAGGATCGCAATAACGACAGACGGAACTTCCTGCATCCAGAGTCGGCGGCCCTCGTTCCAGCCACCCCGTGCTCGTCGCCCCTGCTGAGCCATTCGAGAAGCGTCCCCCCCACCTCTCCTTATCATTGGCCGGCCAGTCCCATTCTGCCACCGATCAGCAGCAGGACACCTCACTTAGTGCCCGAACCTCTTCAGCCAAACAGCTGAGGCATCACCCCGACCTCCCCTCTCTCATAAGAAGACGAGTCAGTCGATTTCAAGGACGATTACACGCAGGTTTAACTAAAACCGAACAGTCTAGAAATTCGCCTCTAGCCTGTGCATCGAGTTCCAGCCAATTATTCTCCGCTGCCGTGATAATCCGAAGCTTTATGTTAAAAATATTCAAACGACTATGTTACGGAGGATTGTCGAAATGTAAGGTTGACCACTAATCACACGCCTGGAATTTGTCTATTTATCTGCATAGGCGATTGCCTGTTTTTGGGCAAGGTTATTTTCAGAATGTTCCTTCCTGGGGGATATCCTGAGATTTTTCGCCCGCTTGATATCCAACAAACATCAGAATCGACGAAGGTCTGATGGCAAAAAACGCGATTGAAAATCAGTGTTAATCTTTTTTTTCATAGGAAATCCTAAATATAATTCTGTGACTTCGATAAAAAAAATCGACTGGGTCAATTAGAGGGAGGGGGCCTATCCAGCCCCGTTTTTCACGTTTTACCCTTTTACCCCGTTTTACGTTTTTCACAATTGTCTTTATTTTTGGCTCAAGTATGCGTTTTAGGCAAAAACCCAATAAAAATGAGAACTTCGGGCGTTTGATTTCAAATCGGTTACATACCATACGAATATACCCCCGGGAAACTGGCATTACGACCATGAATTAAGTCTAGTTTTCAGGTCTAATCAAAAACGGCTGAAATTCACTGCAAAAGTTTTGGAACTCGAGCCATTTTCCAAGTTCGTGTGATTAGTGCTTCCAAAAACCTAAAATTCGAAACAAATTAAAAAAGGTATGAATTCGACATGGAACTTCAGATCGATACCTTTAACTAATCGGGTTCGATACAGTTTATGATAAAGGAACAGACTGCCGCCTTGTAATTTCTGTTGGGCCCTCATGATTTCAAAACCAAAATCGCTGAAGTGTCAGATTAGCTAAATTGTGTGAACTGTGACATCACATAACCATTATGTTTTGCGATGGCGTTCAATAGGTTCTACTCAACCAACAATTTTGCTTATAGTTTTATTCGTTCTGACTTTATCATGCCTACCAGTGAAGGACAGTGATGGGCATGGGACATGGGCACCATCTCATCGTGAATCGAATTTGGCAAAGCTTCTGATTTCGGATCAGTTTGCCTTAAGTACAAAAGACCTAGCCACTCGAGATTATTTGATGGCGTTTTAATTTGTTAACAAGTCGTTAAGATAACGGGACATATGATAATTCGTAAAACGAGAGTTCAGGGAATTCCGGCAACGTGGGTGTCAAATTTATTGCATGGCCTAGCAATATGTTGCCCAACTTGTTGATTTAACCACTTCTAAACTCTCACGCGAGTGCAAACGAGAGCCGGTTCCTTTGTCATAAACCGGTTTGAACCGCTCGTTCATAGGGGTACCCTCAGTGAAAATGAAACTGCATACAATTTGCGAGTATAGGACCAGAGAAGTTATCGGATTGCTCAAGACAGAAGTACCTACGTTAGTGACCTGCCCCTCCCGAAAAAGTAGGAACCCGCAATAACTAAAAAAAAGTCGAATGAAAGTAGTAGCGAAACTACCGATCGTCTTACGCAAATTTCGAGAATTTCGAACGCATAAACTCGAACTAATAATTCACACCAAAATATCGGATTTAGGGTTAATTGAGCGAAAGAAGAAAATTTTAAATAGGTAATCTAAAGCTGACATATTAGTGACTCATAGATGAATACTTCGTACGTCCAACATGAAGATACCTATGCTAACTATAGTGCAACAATTTGCATGAATCCGAACTTTGAAATTGTACACTCTCACTATGAAACAGATGACCAACTTTATATTTGCCATTTCAAATTTAGATCTAGAAGAACAAAAAATAATTCGAAATATATTTATACAGTATTACGTAAACAGCTGCAACATACTTATAACTACGTTTAATTGTAAACAAATTATGCAGGAACGTGAAGAAGAAAATGTTAATGATATCTATATTTCTTAATGTATATAACCTTTTGAAATGTACATACTGTTAAGTAGTTTGTTATACGTTCAATAAATGTAAATATATAGATTATAACTGTTCGGATTTGCATATCAGGGATTGAGAAGATGGTCGGTTTCTTCTGAAAACGAACGAATTATGTTTTCATATTCGCTAAAATTGTGGACATTTCGAAGAAAAACACCGTTCAAATGCGCCGGCACGAAGTTTTGAGGGTTTTTCCTGTTCCACGAGCATAGTAGGTACATTTTTGTAAACTATTTTCAGTTCTAAACCACAAGTAACTTGCCTGCATTCTAGCGGTTGTGAAAATTAGGGCGCTCGAATACATGACCTTTCGAATTGTAATCAACGCTATAACCATTACAGTATTTACATTTTCTCCCAGCAGCATGTTCCTGAGCGATTTTTATTTTGTCCGTTCAATTACAATTCGTAGGTTTAATTGTATCGGCTGTCAGGAAAAAATGGAAAAATCTTGAAAAATTGCAATTTGCTTAATAGGCGGAACAGTTAGCCGTGTCCTGCCTCCCTCAAGTAGACGGGACATTTTGCATCAGGCTCAGATCAAGTAAGTAGGGAAAGGATCTTCAAAATTTCGATATTTCAGTTTAGTAATCTATATGAATAGTAAGAAATAGTTTTCGATTAAAAACTTTTGCCCACAATAAATTGGGAATTAACATTTTTTGGACGTAAACTGCGAAAGTTTGAGTATTTCTGAAATTTATCGAGCTCGCCGACTGACTTTGGTTAGAATAATTATGATAATTGATACAATTATAATTAATTATTATAATTAAAATAATTCTTTAGTGAAACAGTTGATACGAATTAAAATTTCATTTTTATTGGCACTGGTAATCAATATTTACGTGCGATTATTTTGCGTTTAGAGCAGCTTTCATTCCTTTCCTGGTAAAAATCGCTCCGGGAACGCGCCATCTGCTCTGCCATTTGTGATTTGTACGTTAAGTTGCGCTATTTAGGAACAGATCAACGATGATTCCATTGAAAAGTCAACGGGCTTTTCTGAAGCTTTAATTATGAATTAAAGGGACAATAGCTGTAGGAAATATAGCCTTTTTAAGAATATAGAACGAAAATCTAAAACTTGCAACTCAGAAGCTCACACGTTTGTACGACTGCTGCCTACTTATGTACCAGGGTACTGGAAAGAGTTGTTATTTGAGCCTGATACCCGAGCAGATTTCGTTTCGGTCTTATTGAAACTGGAGAATACCCGTTTTGTTTGATTTTCCAATAGCAAGGTCCGAATTCAGTCAGTCCGTAGGTGGCGTTTTTCGAGTATTGCAGCAAAACGTCGTAAACCTGTGAAGTCGATGTCACAAAGGAAAAAAGCTGGACGCAGCAGAAAGTCGAAAACCAATTCATTAGGTAATCTTGGACGTTTTGTATCGCCTTCTTTGGGAATCCAATTGTTTTCAATGGGAAGGGACTCGATCATTTTTTTTTAATTTTATTATTTCATCTCAATTACTGGGGCTCTTTTATAGTATGTTTTGCCTGAAAATAGGTTATGGTTATTTTAAAATGCTTGTCGGGAAGATTCTTTGAACAGTCCACTCGTCTTGCTATTGGAAATTCGCCATGAAAAAACCGAAATGACTATTCTGGGAAAATTCGGAAGATATTTCGGAAGATACTTTTTTTGGCTTGATGAATGCAAACTCACAGTTTAGAGCTCAAAAGTAGAGCTTTTCGAGACGACGAGCAATGGAGCACAAAAAAGACTTCCGCTGTGCACGCGTATCTACCACCTTATATTTTCAAATTTCATTGGACGATTTTCCTCTTGTATTTCAAATTTATTTTCTTTTGTAGCAGGTTAAAGTTGCGTTCAGCAGGCCAAAAAATGTATGCAATCTTTTCAATTGCCGTTTTCTCCTCTTTGACAGACGTCATAAACAATAATCTGTACTCGACAAAAAATTAAAATTCATCCCCCAGTAACCCAACGCATCAATATCAATGTAAGGAGTAGGAACGGAAGCAGTTCTACGCCTAAAAACAATAAAACAAATCAACTTCGAATAGCACGAGCCTACTAATAATTTTGGTAGAAAACTCGTCGCTAACTCAATTCATGTCAAACAATTTTTACATGATATAATTTTGCCTTACGCTATTATCCACTGGCGTATAATTTTTTGACGAGTCATAAAAATAACGAAGCTACTCCGAACCTTCATGGGTCATGTACGATGGAGTGCATACATGCCCACCAGTATGTACAATTTTATTTTCAATAGGCACCGAGTTACCATAGAAACTGTGAAGTGGCAAATTGTGATCATGAGCGAATGAATTTATTTACTTTTCTCAAAGAAATGACAACTATTATAAATACCTACTTGTAAACTACTTGCGATGAAAATTCAAACAATTTACTAAATTTGTACATTATAAATGTTGATATAGCTGTTCCCAATCCTGGCATAGTTTAAATAGAATTTAATTTGGTCGGTCAGGAACGTTTGAGGGGTATGGTTGTGTTTTATATTCTTGAATTTCATACTGAGCGCTACGTATGTACGAGTATATATTTCTTAAGCTTCTAAAAATATATAAACCAGTACAATGGCTATGAATTATGAAGTGCCTAAAAAATTAATTCAATATTCCACTGTTACTTCTCTAAACAAGAAAAGATGTTTTGTTTTATGAAAAGAGTTTGTATATTATATTGGTATTTAGTTCATTACCTCTCTTTAAAAATTAGACGTCTCACCTGCCACAGAAAAGCGTGGAAGAATTATTCGATTTTTATCTTCCTTAAGTGGCGAATAACGGTTTCGTTTTTAGAACTATCTCCAGAAATCAGCATTTGTCCTGCGATGCGAAGGGCAGCTACTAGGGCTCATTATTTCTACGATTTTTCTCCCAAACCAATTTACAATGTTTACCTTCCACCGTCAAAAATTATCTAATCCTATCTTACCGGGTGATACCGAATAGACGAATCTTTTCATCCTTCAACGGAGTGGAATTTATATTTTATAATTCGATACCCGTTCCATGAACCTTGCATTACCACAGAATTATTATTAAAAAACAATTTCGATTCGATCTTCGATCACGAAATTGGGCAGAAGTAATAGGATTACAGCTAAGCCGATCTACAAGCCCCAATTTACCCTCCTACCGAGAGAAAGATGCAAAGGTCAATTGCGATTGAGGCTTTGAATCCGAGGGTTCGTACCCAAATTTGGGCCCAGAAAAGGTACTTATGTCACTTTTTTTGTATCCAACAGTTGGTCCAGGTTCACAAGTTTGGTCCAGTGCGACCGTCATGGCATGATGGGCAAAATCTGGAATCAACTATTTGAACAACAATTTATTCCCAAAAAATATGTTGAGCTAGGGGGAGGGAACGAAATGTTTTCGAAAACTTCTTGAAACCCCGATTTTTAGAAATGCATCTTTTAGTCACTACCTTAACCGACCCAACAAAATGGCCTCTCTTTAGCGATATTGAAAATTGTGGACCCATATATCGGATTCCATCTTTAGAGATTCATTTATCTCCAATTCTACCAACCCTAGATGTTTTTCTATATTCTACTTCCCGGGTGTTATGAAAACTAGAAAAACAATAGAATTGTCTAGACACGATTGTGGACACGCTCATAAATCCACGAACTTACAAATATTACAATATCATAGCGAGAATTATCGACCAGTGAACTTACTGCTCTTTTTTCGGCACATTCGGTATCACCTGTCTTACTTTTTTCTCAAATCAAAAATTTTCAAACTGCGCCTTTCAGTGAACGAAATTATTCACACTTTTCATTTCCAACCCCAAAACAATATTGGTAGCTAAAAATGGGATATGCTTTTTGGCTTTCCTGCCTTTACAATCAGCTTTAACCATAGTTAAATATACCTATTCAAGTACGCCGTCTAAATTACATAGTTACCTACGTAGCTATGTAGATGGGCAAATTACCTAGCCGATATTTCGGAAAATTGTCTGTACCCGAAAAAGACAAACGCTGCATAGAGGAACGTGCATTAGGTACTCATCAGATACCTATACCTACACGACAGCTAAAAACGACCTTTTATTTGGCTGCGGAAGGGGGATTATATACCTACCGTAAGGTGTTTTAAGGTGTTCCTTTAATCATAATTCATCGAAGATTGAAATGTAGAAAAATCTAAGGGTTAATGTTGAATGTTACAATAGTTATCAGTCTCGCAATGTTCTGAGTCTATACTATTACGTAATTAAGAACCTAACTTGATTTTCACACGATTTTCTTTGGTTCGAAGTTTATTTGAGGTGAAATTCTAATATTTTTATAATAAAGAAGTTTAGAAATCAATAATATCGAAACGTGTTATTTGTTGCACACAAGAATATAACTTGGCAATGTGTAGAGTGTAATGAATCATTTTGAAAATAGCTACGTTTTTATTGCAGTTTTTTATCTGTCGAACGAGAAATTTGCAGAGGTCGGCAATTTATCGATATTATCGTCGATAATTTGCCGTTAACCTATAATTACCCAAAATTACAAAAATAATGTTACGCTAGTTTTGTTTAGTGTTTTCAATTCAATGGATATTGAACAAAAGCCCACGCCTCGTTCAATGTATTCAAGCACAAGTAGAAGTTAAACAATGTTGATCAACCACAAACTTTTCAAAAGATGCTTTGTACGGCTTTAATTTTGTAATAGTAATAGACAAATGACTGAAAATAAGAATAAAGAACAGGCTGTAGGTATGTATGAGGACATCTGCAAGAGGATTTCTTGAATTAAAATAATAGTTTACAACTTGAACGCTGTTGGTTATGTTACATCGTACCTATTGTCCAAACGTTACGGTTTGTTGGAACAGCAGATTGTCCTGGACTAGGGGATTGCCCAGGACTGCCCATCTATCTGGGGAAAGTCTTGCAGATTGACTCGAAAGTGATCAGCATGAAGCTCTAAAGGTAAAACCTGGAGGGGGCAACAGCCCCCTTGCCCCGTCCGCTGGTTACGGGCCTGCAAGAGTGCCAAGAGCTGTGAAAATTCGTACGATATCGTCTATGTTGATATTGTTAGCCCTTACTAACAGCCCAAGCGCTTTCGCCCGCACGGCCTTCCTTCGTATATTCCCTAATCAGAGTCGGCTGGAGGCATTTTTACCGACGTTTTACCGGAGGTTATTGAGACGCTCGCGGCTATTGTGGAACTGAAGTGGCAGTGATTGGCAGATATTGTCAATAAAGGAGAAGAGATGTTTGTTCAATTCTGTTCGATTATGTGACGTCGTGCAATATCAGGCAATTGTCACCAAATATCGCTTTCGTCCCCCTTGAGATGAGCGCAATGATGACCCTCACCCGATTTTCGAATCAATTGTTGAACCACGAGAGCAATTAGGGCGCAATAGCACATCGCCCGTTAACCATATGAATATTTTTTCTATTGGGGTGCCTTGAGACTATAAACCACTCAACTTTGAGGAAAACAGCGTTTTCAATTGTGGCAATTTCAACGGTGGAGTGGCTCTTAGCAGAAGCAGGTTTGTATTGTGTGTTTCTTAAGGCGATCGGCGAGTTGGTAATTAAAATGTTATATTTATAAAAACACGGTGGGTCTAAAGTGCTACTTCAGATGACTCTCAGAGTTGGGTTGTCTTGCGAAATCAATATAAATACTCAAATAGCTAAAAATTCATTTACAGTCGGTATCAACGGCTCACAGTTCACCAGCACTTAGCTTCTGCGACAATAGTCAGCAATTAGAATGCGTGATAGCAAGACTGTGTCTGCGGCAGTTTTTCTTCTAGCAGTCATAGGTTAGTAGGTATTTTGGTGTAGTCATTTGAAATGTAAGGTGAAATTATAGGTGGCCATTATTTATCGAATAGCGAATTAACTAGTATTATAACTAGTAATTAGCTCCGGTCAAGGTTGATCAAATTTGTTCACCTGATTAGTACATACTGAAAACTAATCGCAGGTTATCTGAGATAACCTCACCTATGGCTATGGGGACTGGTAAATAGGTACATAAAATAAATAAATTTTGCTAAGATTTGTGACCGCAACCAGGCCTGACATGACGAAGGCGCTATTCTGAAACAATTATACTGAAAGGATCTGTCTGCAAGGGTCACCAATATTCCAGGGCTGGGGGATTCGAACCCTCGAGTCTTTTGCTGTGGACTGATAATAACGGATAGCGCCTTAGACCGCTCGGCCACACTGGACCCCACTATGGGGAACTAGCATTATGTATCAGAAAGAGACAAATCAGAAAAATGTCTCTAAAAACGGGTCATTGTTTTTAGAAGTTGTTAAAAATGTTATTAAAATTTTCTACGAAATTTTGATGAATATAAACACGTTTTGCAGGCGCGCAAGCACTTCCTTTGGAATTGGACTTGCCTCAGCAGAATGAATTCTTCAATACCAATTTCACTGAGACAGTGCTTTTCGATTTCTACAGCCGGTAAGTCAACCAGACTTGACAACAATGTGTTTGTAGAGAAAATTCGTTGTTTCGGAAGAACATTGAGTGAATGATCGTCGCAACTTTCCTTCCCGCAGTTTTTAGGGGGTTTTCACTGATAGATCAATCAGACGTTGAACGCAGCCTTGAATTTATGCCTTGAATTTATGTTTCCGAGTTATTAGTGACCTTAGGTTTTTGCTGTCCTGCTTGACGCCTCGAAGCATACGTTGAATCGCAGAAAAAACGGGATATTCTGGCATAGGGGTGGGAAGCTGGATGAGATTACATTGGGAACCCGACTCAACATTTTCCACGATGAATGTACCAGCATAATTTCAGAGAAATGTTTCTAAGACCCTGGATTCCTTGAACCTGAATTTGAATTTTCTGGGCACTTCGGAGTAGGTTTTAGGGGGTTTCCTCCGAGGTTGCATGCTTTTCAATTGAATTACGCCCTGAAACTGGTCCTGACATCGAACAAATAAGTCAACAGGTGGCTAAATCCATTCACATTCCCACTTGCGTGATGCGTATTGCGTTCATTTCAGGGCATCTGGTGTCAACAATCCGATCAGGTTAACCACAGGCGATCGCGCCGCTCTTAAATCGGCCGGATTCGATAAGAATAAAAACACAATCGTTGTAATCCATGGATACCTCAATAAAGTGACTTCGAAAATGCCTCAAACTGTGAAGGATGGTAAATATCAATAACCGCATAGTTAATAACAATAATAGTCATGCTGGACCTTGAAGTCAAAAACAGCTTACAACCCAACATTTTTCCCCAGCCGTCCTTCAATTCCAAGATGCCAACGTCATTTGCGTCGACTGGAACTATTTCACAAGGAACCCCAACTATTTTTGGGTCGTCAGCGAAATGTTGCCAGTTGGCGAATTTATCGGCGATTTCATCACTTTCCTGGCCAACGAAGGACTGACGGAAGATCGAATGCACATAATTGGTCACAGCTTGGGAGCTCACGTTTCCGGCTTTGCTGGTAAACGCCTTCAGGCCAACGGACTGATTCCAGCAAGGATATCCGGTAAGCATTGATCATCTTTCATGAGTGAGCAAAGAAAGCCCGTATGGAAAGTTCGTGAATGTCAACCGATCACAATAGAGTTGCGAGTTCAATCCGACGAATTTGATTTCCTCTGCTACCACACCGGTTTTTTGGTTCTGGCGGTTGGTGAGATCGTTCAGCAAACATTCAAAGGCTGAGTTGATTTTGGATAAATTCAAATTTTAAAGCTCGAATTTTATCGATTTTTCTCCGATTGCAGGGCTGGACCCAGCGGCACCTGACATTATGTACAAATCTGCTTGGAAACGGCTCTCGAGCACAGATGCCCGGTTCGTCGATTGTATCCACACCTGCGGTGGACTCCTGGGCATGGCTGAAGCAATCTGCCAGGTCGACTTTTACCCAAATGGAGGAATCAATGTTCAGCCGGGCTGTCACTTTTTCGATGCTGGTTAGTGAGTCTGAACTTTTAGGTGGTTTAGAGGGGCTTTTGGATTTTACATTTTCTGCATCGGCTGAATCTCAAAAAAAAACCAATGGAGTTTGGTGAAATCCATCTTCAAATCGACAATCACCATTATATTTTACAGGGAAGTGCTCTCATGGTAGATCTTATCAGTTCTTTGCCGAGTCTGTGGACCCGACTCACCATTTCTCGGGCCAAAAATGCCATTCAGTGGTTGTCGGGGTGCCATACAATTGCGGAGGTGAACTAGCTGATATGGGTTACTATGTCCCGCCCAAGTAAGTATGCTTGTCCCTCTTTCTAGCAAAAACAAAATAAAGGCTACCAGCATAAGTCTTGAATGATACTTTCTTTCATGTTTTCTTTGTCTTCTTCTGACGCAACAAAAAAATTGTTTCAGGACCAGGGGAATCTACTATCTGACTACAGCTAGTTCCCCGCCATTTGCGTTGGACATCGATAGCTGAAACCTCTGATCTCCGGCGAATGACAGTGGGGCGATTGATCTCGGGTCAAATGACGATAGGGCGAATGATGTTCTCCCGTAACCGTGATAGCATAAATTCCTGTAATATCTTAGCAATAGAAGAACAATAAAGGTCAGGGCCGTCCAGAGGGGGGGGCAGGGGGGGCAAAATCCCCGGGGCCCGGGGCCCAAGGGGGCCCGGGCCCGCCCGTGGGCCTTTTACGTACTAATATGCAAATTAGAAAAAATGCTTTTATTGACCGGGGGGGGGGCCCGGTCGAGTCTTTATCCCCGGGGCCCGGCTTGGCTCTGGACGGCCCTGATAAAGGTGAAGACTTTTTTTTGTACCTGGATTTCAAATTTATTTTTTTTACTTTATAAATACAACGTTAAAAACAGCACACGATAAAAATTTCAATAAATTAGTCGTTAAGTCACAATTGGCCCGTTTTGTATAAAAGTCTTAAAAATCACAAAAAAAAGAACACCATTCATCGGCACTTAATAAGGAACTTTGTCATTTAACCAGTCTTTTTGGATAAGAACTGTCCTAATCATATCTACCGCGTTAATTTCTGCACTTCTTGGAGTGCAGCTAAATATTGAGAATGAGGCACTGCTGGCATACGGCGTCTTCTTGAGGCCTCGCTGAAAAATTGAAGCGATATTGACTGAAACTGCTTCCCCAAAAAAAGCGCAGTTTTCCGAGAAAACCAAATCAGAAGGATTTACGGTTTGCCATTTCTCCATGAGAGAACTTGTTTTCCAAAAAAACTCTGCAAATCCTAACACAAGGGTTTATTATTCACGTGGCTCGCTTCCCTTATTTGATGCATACTCCGAAGTTTAAATAGTCTCTACGCATTAAAATATTATTTTATAAGTAACAAATTATTGAGGTTAAAAAAATATTTTTAGACAAAAATAGTCAAGGTGGAAATTTGGCTCAAAAACATTCGCTGAAACAGTATTTCTTTAAATATGAAAAAATCAAAGAATCATCACAGTTGCAGGCCACCTTGTTGATTTTTCCCGATTTAAAAAGGATGATTTTTTATGAAATTTAAAAAAACAAATTTTGGGAGAAAAAGTGTTCATGGCGAACGGTGATTTTTTCTTACTGTTTTTTCTTTCTACTGCAGAATCGGATTCTACACCCTTTGAAACGTAAACCATGAGAAATTATCTCACCTTGGAGGCCTTTCCTTGGTTGGCGGTGAATTTGAGGTAACTGGGTGCATTCTTGATTCAGCCGAAGAATCTGGTAGTCCTGCAATGTAAACGGATTTGATCAAAAGGAGATTCAGATTTCTAAGCATTCTACAATCCAACGTTTCTCTTCGCTAATTATTGAACCTTATATCGAAAAAGTTCCACGAAAAAATCGGAAGTTTTTGGAAAAAGTGCCTGAACATCACCTAAAGGAAAATCGGGAAAAAATTGGTAACAGGGATAGACATTGATAAAAAAAGATGTGAGGCAAAATTTAGAATTTTCAAATTTTTTCAGGTTCTTGAGATTTTTGCATAATTTTTGGAAGTAGTGAAACCTATTTTTAATACTAAAAAAATGGAAAAATAGTGGTACCAAATGTCTTCCTCGACATTCCAGTAGAAGAATTTTTGAAGTCGGATCAAAATTGGCTGTGTCACAGCAGAACATACGTATACCAATAATTGTCAATGGTAGATGATCGACCCTTGAAATGTTGCAGTCGTTATATCAGGGATAGCAGTAAAACGCAGTTTCCTATACCAATAAAAGCGGAAAAAACTCCCTACGACAAGACAACTTGAGTAACCGCCATTTGAAGTCGGTCAAAAAACGCACCAACTCTTGCAATCGCATCGTCGCTGGTGAAACCAAGAGCCCGAAGGAGACCGATGTAGGCGGATTCGCAGGCTGCCTTTCTCTTCCGCACCAAGAATTTCATACGAGTCGTAGCGATAACAGTTTGGACAACTCCTCTGAAACATGGCAAAATTGGGATAGGATTAGGTTCATTCTCAGACCACGTTCTGCCAGTTTGGCCAATATTTTCACAATTTTTAAAAACCAAGATGACTTCAATGCTGTTTTTGAGGTTTTCCTAGTTTTTCAGGAGGAAAGATTAGTTCAAAAAATTAATGCAATTTTAGATTGAAACAAAAATTTTACACACCGGAAAGTGGGGCGCTGCCTAGGTGTGTTCCTGCCACGGACCAGTGCCGTGAGAGTCATACTGTGAGATCTTTCAAAACCTCTGAGAACAGCTGTGAGGTATTTCTTCTGAGAGACTAGTGACTTCCTGTAACTCTCAGCTCTGAAATATCTTCCCAGGTAAATGTCCAACTGCAATAAAGAGAAAACCTATTGCTAGAATTGCAATTCGTATAATAATTGCTATGGAAAGTAAGATGCAAAAATCGTCCAAGATCTGAAGAAGATTGCCCAGCTCTCTAAGTAAATAAAGGGCTCAATGAGCGTTTGATTGATGGGTAAGTCGAATTGGTGAGGAAACAATAAAATAAAATATAGGTCAACATGCGCAAGGTACACCATATACTTTGACCGGTTTATTATATGCCTCAAGGGAACAATCCAAGTACGTACTAATAATAATTTTCTGCTCCTACCTTGGCGGATACAGAAGGAGCAAAATCCATACGTTCCGAAGATAATCGCATGTTGGTTCTCTCCTGCAAGAAATCCATAAGTAATGAATCAAGTGCAATCAATATTTTTACTTCCATAATTACAGAGTAAATGGAATCGTCTTAAAATCGAGAATCGGAACGGAGCTTCAGAAAAACACTTTTATTTATACACATTTACTCAGAATCACTCCCTGAACAAGTCGCACCCCTTGTGGAATACTGTAACATCTCAATTTTCAATATATTGGCATTTTTAGTGTTTTCTATTTTATTGAAAGTAGTTAAATTTCCAGACACCAAAAATTCGCCTCATTTTCCCCTAAAATTTTGAAATATGTAACTAAATATCGTCGCGGAATTGACAACAGGCGCTATCTCATATTTGCCAACTTTTCAGGAGGGACAAAAAAACCAGTTCTGGGTTTTAATCTACGCTCTATTGCCTCATGGCGCCCTACCAAAAACTCATTTTGAGGGATCAGTGTTGCCCGGAGCTTGAAAACGACCTCACCATTCAATCCCGGCAGTTGATTTTCCGTATAATATCGTACCTAACTCATTTTAGCGAAAAAATGAGATAGCGCCTGTTGTCGATTCCGCGACGATATGTGAGAATGAAGCATGTAAAAATATGTTAGGGTCAAATATGATAAGACATGAAACAACAAGTATAGCTCAAATAGCTCAGTAAGCCCAGAATCTTTATTGTGTACTTGAATCTTTCAATTGTCTTCAACCCTGAAAAAATATGTAAATACATAAAAATCCTAGCCCCAGAAATAAATAACGAATCTACATTGATTAGCACTAGTTAATGTACCGTTATCACATTACCTCTCTCATCTGAGCGATTTGGCCAGCGAGGAAATCTCGTTCTTCTTCTAAGTTCCGGTTGACGGTCTGAAGCTCCCGTTGCCGTCTGCCCAGACTTTCGACGTTCGTGCTGAGTTCCTGAGGGAAAGTTGGGAGGAATTTCAACGAGGAACAATGAACAGGTAACTCGACCGTATCATGAAGTTATCCTTGGAAGTTATCAGCATAAATTCAAATACCTTGAGCTGCTCGAGGGCCGGACTGTATGAGTGAGCTCGCCTTTGGTCGAGTAGCTCTTGGAAAATTTCCAATTTTTCTCGCAAACGATCATTTTCGAGCTGAAGTGATACCTGAATGCCAAAAATCAATATTTTATTCAGTCGTTTCAAATAGGAGATTAACTTTGCGTGAGACGAGGATAAGAGATAAGAGAAACTTTATATAACTCTCATTTCAACTGCAGGGGGCGAGAGCTGAAATTAAATATAATAAGGGAGGGTTCATCAATTCAGTTTATTCATCGACTATCCATTATTCCGTAAATAAAATTTTCCATATAAAATATGGTACATGGCAATTATACACACCAGTTGTTCGTTATCAGCTTCCTCTTTGTCATGATCTAGATTGTCCTTCTGTTCCTGGAGGAGTTCCTTCCTTTTCACGATTTCATTTCTCAAATCAGCATTCAACTTGTTGCACTAGAGATCCCAACGGGAAGAAAATCCCAAATCGAAGTTTGAGTGTATGGAAAAGTAATAAACATGACTGTAATTATGACTAAGGGCAGGTTTATCGACAAAATTCATCGACCCAATATCCAAGGAAGCTATAGATAAACTTCACCGAGGTGGTGTTTACATCAAATTTCAATGTTAAAATCTCATTGGTAATGGGTATTGGCTTCTTTGGCTGAAACCGAATAGATAAATTTCGTCAATAAACCAGGCTTTAGAATTTAGTTTGTTTTTTTATTCGAGGGCCACTCAGAACTTGGAATTCTTTCAAATCAGAATGCACCGATTGACACAAAACACAAACCTCAGCTTCGAGAGATTTCGCCCGTTCCTGAGCGGCCAATAGCGTTCGTCGTTCTCTCGACAGAACGGCCTTGAGATCTTCGTTGAGTCTCTCCTGTTTCTCCAGTTCACATTGGAGGAATCTGCAATGTTCTTGAGCTTCGCCCAAGCGTTTCTGTCGAGAAAAATCAAGCATTAGCCATTTCAAACGAAAATTCGAGGATTTCATCGATGAATATGGTTCGATAATTTACTACAACTGGCTGAAAAATTATCTCCATAGGTAAGGAACTTTTAAGACTAAGGTCAAACATTTTAGTAATAGTAACGCAGAAAAACATCCAAAAATAAATCTTTCCAGCCAAGGAGTTAGAAAAACCAACCTACGATATAGGCCGAGTGACAAAAATCAAAAATCTATAGTTAAACGCAAACTAACTAGCGGATTATCTGAAAACTAGATCACAAATGGGTTAACTAGAACATTAAAATGAAAAAAACAAGCACCCCAGGTATTCTTGTTTGCATAGTCCGAATCAGGACTGACCTAAAATAGGTACACATTCAACACAACATTAATCAATGGCTCAGACTTTAGACTATTGCAGCTCAAATGTTTCCACGACCGAGAGGCACTCAAGAAAATCAAAATCTCATTCAAGTATTCAATACATTTTTGCAAATGAGTTTGGATGATTTTTCTTTAAAAAATTAAACTTATGTAATTGGTCAGGAAAAAAAAATTCAACACCCCCTAAAAATTTGATTATTTTCGTAGAAATCTGCAATATTTTTTTTTGTCCGGTATCAAAAAAATTGTCCAAATGTTTTTGGGTTTTCAGAGGGAAGGAGTTTTTGTACAATCTTGGAACGTTCACCAAAAATCGGGTACTGCATCTAGTTGGCCCTAACGTCTTGACACATCTCTACCTAAATATTAAGACCTATTTATGTTTATTGAGCTATTTTTTAGTTTTTCACAATAACAAAAATAATAATATAAAAATTAATTAGCAATAATTGAAAAAATAAACGTAAAGTAGTAAAGAGTAAAATTCATCCTTTTTGCATTTGTATTCGAAAAATGAACCCTTGCGCAGAAACTAATCTATTCAGCAGCGTTTTTTAAGTAGATTTTGGAGGAAAAAACTGGTTTTACGTGAGCGACAAAAAAATTGGGAATCAGGTTCACCAAAGGTTTCAAACATTTGGCCAAAATCCACTTTGCACACTGACCGAACGTGAACTTGAGCACCATAAACGAGCTTGCAAGCGTCCACCACCTGCCGAACAATTATCGGTGTTTGGTGGGTATGAATTTCGACATTGACGAGGTCCACATTGACTTCCAGGTTAGTTGCAACACCGAACACAGGATACACACGAGGAAAACCGAGTGAATCTACCTGCGGTGAACAACTATATCCTCCATTTTCAGATTCAGTTTTGTAACGCTCCATTACCATTGCACCGTTGAATTTGGCGACCGCGTCTTCCCATTGTTGGTGCTTCTCGAGCACCAAGGCTTTCAGTTTGGCCTCGTTTTCCATCGCTAGTTTGAGCCTGGAGTTCATGTTCTGGAATCGTAGACGAATTTGATTCAGAATCAAAAATAAAATTTATTTATTTAAAAATTATTTTCATGAATTAATGCACTAGTTGGCTGAAGTAGGGAAATAAATTCGACGTACCTCTAACATATCCAAATTTTCCATTTGAGAGGATTGCTTTTTCGTTTGCGCTGTTTTCAGTTCGTTTTCCAAGTGGATCCTACTAGTTTTCTCGCTTTGCAATTCCAACTCCAAGCGCAGATGATCGTTGCTCAACTGTTTGAATTTGGCGCTGAAAATGTAATCGCTACTGGGTAACTATCGTAAAGTTTGATTTGAGATGGACGCCGCAAGCCAGTCTTCGCAAGGATTTCAGGGATCCAAGGGAACATGAAGTCCTCAAGTACAATAACAGCCAGCAATAAAGAAGTTACATAACAAATATTAATTCGGGTTAATCACCGTTTTAACAGGGTTATAATGCCAACGGTAGCTCTGAGAGAGCCAAATGAAAGATACAATAGAATACTACGATATCATGATTAAATACCCGATCATGTCCAATTTTTTCTCCTGCAAGGCGTTGATCCTCTCCATCGTCTTCATGTTCAGGTCCAGATCCAATTTTTCCAATCTCAGCGCCCTCGTTTGGCTCTCTTCGCTGCTGAGGCGATTTTTCAACTCTTCTATAGTTCTAACTTTGTCGTACAGCGCCGACTCCACGGCTCGGTCCAACTCCTGAGCGACGGAGCAAATGATAAAAAAGAAACGGAAAATTAACGATGATATCGGAAAAATGAAATTGACCAATCAAAAAAGTATAAAAACAGAATATTGGGAGAAATTCATGGCTTACCAAAACGGTGGGCGATGTAGAAGCTGTTGCGACTTGTTCGTCGTGGTATGGTGTAGCCTCTAAATACACACAATTAAATGAATTATTAAAAATTATTATACTAGTGATTAGGAAAGCACTCAAGCTTTGAACGATTCTGACAATGATGCACTAAAAAAATGAAAACCACTCAACCATAGAGAGAAGATCAGCTCAACTCAATTGGATACAACCTAATGATTTCATTGAATTAATATTATCGATTTTCTAATATATTACAAATACTGTGAGTAATTTGTATTCCGGTTGAACCGGGTGATAGGTCTCACTGAGCCAAACATCCCAGTTCAAGAAATTCGAAAAAAAGGTTAAGAATTTCTGTGAATGACCACAACCGGACTTACAGAGTTGACTTGCTAGAGAGATTCTTTATTACCTCTTTTTTGATTTTTAATACAAAAAGGTTCTTGTAGCCGTGAACTACAACTCCATTTAATGGGAAATCTGAAGGTACACCGTGAAATCCGATGCTTCAAAATTGCCCATTTCTTTAGCTGACATACAAGAAAATAATGAGCAACTAAAAGCAACATACCTGGTATATGTTCAACGATTTGGGTGCTAGTTCTTCTCAATTGGGGTAAAACGGAGACTTGCAGTCCTTTCTCGGAAATGCACCTTTCTTCCGGGCGACCCATGAGTTTCTCCAATTCGACCAATTTTGAGGATAATTTTTGATTTTCATCGACGGAGGCGATCAGCTTGTCGTTCGCCTGTTGCTCCAGCGTTTGCAAGTATTTGATTTCATGAGCCAATTTGGCAATTTCAGCTTGCAATTGTTTCGTGTGCTTTCTATTGTCTTCCTTCAGTTCAGCGTTGATGAGCTCCAAGCGGGTGATTTGCTCGCTGAGCCGGCTCGCTTCATCTTCGGGGCGGCTCGCTTCGTGGGGACTTCTCATTTTGGCGAGCTGCTGCTGTAAACAGTTCCTTTCGAATTCCAATTTGCCCACGTCGGAAATGAGTTTCGAGACTTCGAAGTACAGTTTCTTCACTTCGTCGCAGTCGATGCTGGCTAGTACGGAAATGTAAGGCGTGTCTTTCTTCTTCAGAGAGGACAGCTCACCTCTCAGATTTCTCACAGACGTCATGAACCCGTCCAGTTCTTTCTGCAGGGAGGCATTTTCAGCAGCGAGGGTCTCCTTCTCAGCTGAGAGCTCCCGCTTATCCGACTTGAAGGCCTCCAGTTCTGAAGACATCATCTCGCATTTCTTCTTCAACTCGTTCTTCAGCTCTTTTTCGGTTTTCACCGTCGCTGACAGACGGTCGACTTCCTGCCGCAGCTGTTCAACTTCCATTTGCAAATCGACCGTTTTCGATTGGACGGACTCTTTCAAGATGCGATTTTCAAAGGAAAGCCTTTCGAAGTCGGAACTCAAACTGCCCAAGGTGCTCTGAAGGGATTCGTTTTCCTTCAAAATCGAATTGAGATGATCTTGAGTTTGTTCCAAATGGTTTTTGACAGATTCGCACCTGGAAAGTTCGGCTTTCAATTTTTGATTGGACACGTTCAGTTCCGAGAGTTTTTTCTCCAAAATTTCTCGATTCGATTCCATTTCCGTACACCTGCTGTCGTACGATTGCTTCAACGAATCGATTTCCGATAGTTTCCTCAGCAGCGAATCGTTTTCCGACATGAAATCCGCTACTCTCCTGCAGAGCGCGTCGTTTTCAGTCGAGATTTTGGCAATGTTACTTTCAAGCTTGGAATTTTCCTCGGTCAAGCGGCCGATTTCCTTCCTGAACGACACGATTTGACTCTGCGAGACCTCGGAGACGACGTTGTCCCGCTCTGCGAGTCCCTGAGCTTCGCTCAGCTTCCCTTGCGTGATGGACACCAAATTTCGCAGTTTTCCAACATCGATCGAAAGCTTTTCGATTTCGCGTTCTTTTTCGCCGAGAGATTTCTCAAGAAGAGCGCACCTTTCATCTTTGGTCTTGATTTCTTGGATCATGGAAGTAAGTTTCTCCTCGTAATAGTTCTTATCCTCGCTTATCCCCGCGATAGCGGATTGGAGTTCATTCCTGGCAGCCAACAGATCTTGTTCCATGGTTTGGAAGTCTGCGAGCCGCTGTTCGAGTTTGGCGATCATCTCCTCTTTTCCCAACAGTTCGCACTTGAGTTTGTTCATATCGTCTTCATCGTTCTCCTGTCAAAATACCAATTGAAAATCAAAATGAACAAGGCAAGTTATCAACAACAACAAACAACAACAAATTACACTTTTACTCACATTAACTTTTGGAAGCGAGATATTCCCGTGATGGTCGAACGATGACTTAGGCAAGGCTGAAACTTCCATGTCCCTCTGCGTTGACGATTTCAAAGGCTAGATTAACAGACAAGAAATGGTAATTTGAAACAATTACACCCCCGGCGGTCAAATTTCAATGAATTCTCCCATTTATTCGATTTAAATTGAACTTACCAAGAGCTGAGAAGGGTCGTCGAAATGAAAACTATCGTTGCCTGGACAGTCCCTCAATCTAGAAATGTCAGGCGATGTCGAATCTGAATCGGCAGTTTCCGCGGCAAAACTAACTCGAAGGCCCTTCAAACTACGAGAACTCGGATGTTTTCCACTTTCCTAAAACGAAAAGAACAACATGTAAAACTTGGAATTTTTTGTTATTTTTAAAGCAATTCAAGGAATAAAATATTACATCCTGATATCTGGAGAGCGTGTCCTGGAGCAGTTTGATTTCGTCGTTTTTGTCCGACAGGAGCGCACGAAGTTCCGAAGGATGAGAACCGTATTTGGCTACATCGTTTTTGTACTTCTCGACAAGGCCCTGGAAAATTACAATTGAGTAAAACACAACTCGATCTCATGGGCCCTCGATATTACGCAATAATATATAATAATAACACAAGTTATAATATACAATTATTGTGTTTTTGTATAGTCGGCCATGAAGGTTGTTTTACCGATGGTATAGCCGGGGCTTGGCATGGTGATAGTACCTTGATGTTCCTCTATGACAATGTTTGTTTACTTTTCCACTCAATTCGAATTTTATACCTATTTTAACTTGTTTCTCTGCATGGACTCGTTTTGGTTCATTTTTCTAAAGAAATGAACCTTTGTAATCGGTCAGGAAAAAAAAAATTTTAACACCCCCTGAAAATTTGTTGGTTCACGTTTCAAGGGGTGTAGAATCCGAATCTGCAATAAAAATTTTTTGTCCGTCCGCCGTACGCCGTACGCCGTACGCCGTACGCCGTACGCCGTCCGCCGTCCGGGGTTTTTAAGGGGGAAGGAGTTATCGAAAAATTTTGAAATTTTTACCAAAAATCAAGTTCCGTATCTAGTTGGTCCTAACGTCTCGGCAGAACCCTACCTTAATTTTAAGGCCAGTAAAACAGCTGTTGAAGTGGTAAAAAATTCGTCTTTTTAAGGAAATTTGCAACATAGGCATGTGAGGTATCATTTTCTATAGATTTTTCCATGCTGAATCGAATGAGACCATCGCCACGCCGGTAGCTTCAACCGTTTAGGAGTTATTGCAGTTTTAGTGAAGCAGTTTTGAGTTTTTTAAAATTTCCCCAATTCTTAATAACTCGAAAACTACTCGAGCCACAAAATTCGTTTTCCACTCGTTGGAATCACCACAAAAACTTCTGTCCTCCCGATATCCTTCAGAATTTAAAGATATTTTTTACACAAATCAGCAAAACAAAAAATTGGAAAAACTTGAGAATTTGGCCTCGGCTCTTAGGGTTGATTGATCTACTTACGACTACTAGCCTATTACACCAACAAGGTGACGCACTCACACTTCGACCAGTTGCGCTTGGCAACATGAGAGCGAGTCAGGCTTTAACAACGGTTCTGAGGCATGAGGCATTTTTAATTTCAATATTCAGAGAATTTAATAATAATAATTATTATTATTCAGTTAATTATGAAGGTGATTAAGAATAGATTAAATGGTAAATTTAACGGAATTGAACGATCAGCTGCGTTGAAAAAATTGATAGGTAAGTAAGTATTTATCAAGCGAAGAGGATGATTATTTTTTGCCTGGTTGAAAAAACGTTTTTCTAAATAACCCATCTAAAATACAAATTGATACTGAAATTATAGAATAATAACAGCTAAATTCTGTGTTTAAGGAGTACCGATGTATCGTAAGGTTTGTCTTTGCAATCGAAAAATGAACCCCTGTGCAAAATTTGCAGAGTTCTTCGGACATAGCAAAAACTAATCTGCACATGCCACTGATCTACTTAGCAGCGTTTTTTTGCTCAGATTTTAATTTTTTGGTTTGTTGAATTTTAGAAAAATAACCACAGAATAATTTCCTATCTATTTTCTCATGTACATTGTATAAACAAGGTTGGAGCTTTGGTTGACTATAGTGATGTAGTAGTAGATATTTAGGTTATATGAATTTCTGAGCTCATTGTTATTTCTTTTCTGGCACAGAATTCCTTCCAATCGCAACTTGGCCCACCTCAAGGCTCTATCACTGCATATTACTTAGTTTTATAATGTTTTGAGTAAGTTTTTCATCAATTATTGACATCGAATTTCATCTCGATTTTCTCTTGAAACGCCGCAGTTAAGCAATAAACCGATGAATAAACCGTTGGTGACATTTGTGGCTGAAACCCGACTATTGATAAAATCTAGTAATTGACCGGGAAAGCCGGTTACCTCTAATTTATTGCGTTCGGCCGTCATGGCGACCAATTCCAACCGCAAGGATTCAAGGGCGTTTTCATCGCACTGAACCAACGAGCGAAGCTTCTCTTGTAGCGAGCCGATCAGCTCTTCAGCGCTTTCCAATTGCGTATCCTTTTCTTGAATCTAGACAAATTTAGAGTGAATTGTTGACACATTTTGTGAAAAGTGCTAATGTATCGGAAGTACTGTGAGTAATCGGAATTCAGGTTAACAGGGTGATAGGTCATGCCAAAATGAATATTCCAGTCCAAGAAATTTGAAAAAAGGTTTCTGATTTGGTTTGGATTTCAATACGACCATTTACTTTGTAAATATGAAAGTAAAAAAATCGAACAGCCTTACCTGATGTTTAAGCTTGGCCAAGCTGTGCTCAGCGTCCGACAGATTTTCTTTGAGGTTCTGATTCTCCAAAATGATGTCCCTATTGGCCGCTGCATTGGCTGCATCCGCTTTGTGCCGCAAATAATCGATTTTATTCTCCGCTTCAACAACTTGCAACTTGAGCTTTTCTTTTTGTTTATTGAGTTCGTCGCGCTCGGCATGCATCTCCTGCAATGGAGCGATGAGAATTCCAAAAAAAAAGAAAGAAAATCCCATAAAATAAAGTAAAATAGCGGCGGAACACCATCGTTGCAACATGAAACGCTGAGGCATTGTCTTGGCCATTTAAGAGACGATAATAATTACCTAATTATTTTATAATTATCTTATTATTCTATTCTAATTATTAGGATTCGTACTTCCGCGTATTTGGTCAACTTGTCAACGCGAATCTCTTGGTCGCAGAGTTTCTTGAGAATCACTTCGTCGGCTCTTGCGTGGCGCACAATTTTCTCGTTGAGCTTATTGACCTCATCGACAGGCAAACAGACGGGCGATGGGCAATGCTCGGGTGTTTTGCACCTGTAGAAACTCTCTATGTGCTCCCTGCAAAAAAGAACGATTGAAAATTAACAAAAATTATGGCGATTTTCCGCATTTAGGGAGCTTTCAACAGCTTTCTAAATGTATGGAACTCAGGCAGGTTTGTTAATCTTTTGGAAAGGTGATGGTCATTTGCTGATAGAATTTTATTTAATTAGGTAGTTTTTAACAAAAAACACAATTTCAATTGAAAAAAATGCGAATACCAGACATTTTCTATTAAAAAATCTTGATACCAATGATGATGGTTACTTCTGATATTTCGAGATCACCGATTTCAAAAACCATTTTGCAGTTATTAAGGCGGAGGCCTTTTGTAAAAAAATTTATAATTTTAGAACCTCAAAAACAAACTAGGATAGTAAAAATTCAAACAGAAACACTAAAAAGTGAAATTACCTGATGGAGATTTCTTCCGATGGCGAACTGAGACTATTGCTCGAGGCACCGCCCACTTGATTGCGTTCCAATTCTTCCGTCTGATGGTCGACTATTTTGCCCATTTCTTTGATCTTCAGTCGAATAAGATTATTATTAATTAATGCTGCAGGCAAGAAGAAAGGAAAGGAAAATTATCGATACGAGCAATAAAACGAGAGTCACCTGCGCTTGGAATTGGCGAATGACTGAAGAATTGAATTTCAATTTGATGTTTTCCTCAAGTGCTTGTAACTGCTCAAAGCCTCTGGAATCCTCCAAACTTTGGTTCCTCAATTGCTCAATCTGAAATTGAAAATGAACAGAGCGAAAAAGGTGTTATTCAATTAGTATTAACTAGTACTACCCAAATTTTGGGTCATGCCCATTCATTAGTATCAGTTCTTTTTTTTTTTTTTTTTTTTTTTTTTTTTTTAATTTAAATTCAATAACGGTTTATTTAAAAATTGTTGTGTGGATAGTATCAGTTCTAGTTTTAGTTTCAGCTTGAGCTCCAGTTTGAGGTTAAGGTTCTTTCAACATTTGAGTTTGAGATCATTAGTTTGAGTTTGTGTATGAGTGTCAATTCCAGTTTGGGTATCGGTATAAGTTTGTGCTCGGGTAAGAATTGGGTGAATTCGCAACAATCTATAGGAATAGAAATGCTGAAAAGTTGCTGGAATTAGCAAAAGTTATAGCAAGAACGTACACACACACACACACGAATTTGGTCGAATTTGAGTTTTATTGGAAGCCAAAATGCACATTTCAAATGAGAATGACCCATTTGGTATAACTCGATTTTCAAGTTGAGCAATTGTGCCCGATACTGAACCTCGTGAGCCATTATGGATTGCGTGCCATTTTTCTCTTGAATTTCACTTTCGAGGCTGTCGAGCTTATTCCTCAGTTCGGTCTCTTTGTGATTTCGCAATGAAATTTGGCCTTCCAAGTTGCGGATAATGTCACGAAGCACCGCTACCTGGAATTCGAACAAGAACTGCTGAGCAAAGTCAAATGCAGCCATTCTAAATCAATTAAATAAAAAAAATCGTCTAAAAAAATATTTTTTTTTGTCGGATTGCCCGAATTTTGACTGTTTCATCCGTAGGATTGTTGAAATTCTCTAAAGACCTACTCGATCTATGGCAGCTTTTAATTCGGTTTGCAATGATTGTTCCCTCTCTTGGCTTTCAGCAAGGCGTTCAGCTGAATCCTTGAGTTCCTTGTTCAATTCGTCGACCTGCAAGACATGATCCAGATGATCATGATGTTTTTAATCATGATCAAGTAGAAATATTGAGCAGCATGAATAATTTAAGTTCATCAGGCAAACCGAAAAGCAGACGCACAATTGGAAAACGTTGATTTAGTAGGTAAGTTAGTGAAATCAAATCGACTAATGACTTCAAGTTCTGATTTATTGACTAAATTTATCAACCCGAAATCAAAGGAAGCTTTGGATAAACATTAACAATGAGATTTTCACATTCAAATTTGATATATTCTAATTTGATAAAGTAAATACCGATGTAGTGAATTTTATCTGAAGCTTCCTTGGATATCGGATTGATACATTTTGTCAATGAATCGGGCCTTACAGAATGATTAATCTAAATGATAAATTAATCACTAATCTGGGATTAATCTTAAAATTAAAATTTATACACGTACAATTTTAATTCTTTTTAGCTCGTTGGCCCCTAGGAGCAAAAGTCAGTTGTTGGTAATTTATTAGATACCACATTGAACACACCATCACTCAATTTCAAGGAGACGAATTCGAAACAGATTTGGTTAGTTAGAAGGGAAGTTAATTTCGCCACGAAATCGATATGAACTGCATACAGCATGCTACGGAAGCGACTCACTTTTCTCGAGCTCGGAGAGGATTTTTGTGCTCCAGGCGCCTTCACCTATCAAGTGCATCAAAATCGTGCAAAGTGACAAAAATGAATAAAACCAATTGGTGAAAGAAGATGAAGATGAATGAAAATGAATAATTTGAATTGGTGCAATTAAATAATTCGCTATAAGTGGGAAAATTGGTAAGTTTTTGGCTTAGCGTGACATTTTGTGTATAAACAGGGCAGAGGATAGAGAGAGAGACTTGAGTTTCTAAATCGAAGGATGGTAGTCAAAAATGAAAGCAAAATTTGTTCACACCAAGCATCAATCTGTCCATGCCAATAACCAATTGAGCAATCCGCGCTAAGAGCATCACAGGTACACAAATTCATGCAGAATATCACAGATTACACCATGCCGGTATATTTACAGAAACGTATTTTCGAAACGAGGCTACTCTAATAGGGGAAATTAGATTATTTTGGTACGGGAGCCAATTCAACTTGGACAACTCAAAAATGTTTCCACAGTTTTATGAAAATTATTGATATATTATTTTTTTTTTATTTTTTTATTTTTTTTTTTTGTTGGCTGCCATGCGTAAAACAGAAGCAAAAACGCTTACGCGCTAGCAACTTCAGTAATTTCCATTTGCAAAAAGTGATTCCTCGGAGCATTTACGTACTGCAGTAAATTGAGCAATTGCATCGTTTTTATCCATACTAACCAATGATGTATTGAAGGAGGAAGTGATTACGAAATAGGCAAACCTTGAATGGTTAAAATAGATTCGTCAGTTTCCAGGTTTTGAGCCAATCCCCTGCATTGTCAGTTTTACTCAAATTACGTCTAAGCTACTGGGCCGATTTTGGCCGTTCAAGGTTTGTTATTTGAGTTCGATGCTCGAGTGGGTAAATTCAAGAGAAGAAAACTTTTGTCCATTGCGTATCAAAAGAGCAGTCAATATTGGATCGATAAGCAGCCAAAAGGTGCAGTCAAAAGGTGCATCAATAAGCAATGGCAATTTAAGTTACATACTAAAGTCCCAGGTGTGAGTGAGTACCAAAACATTGCAGCAGAGGACAGTGAATTTGGGAAACCTTGTATGTTGAAAACATTACAGGACATAAAAAACGTTCGATTGCAAGCTGATAGGGACGGGGCATGGGACAAAGCTGGAAACACCAATTGATAATAATGCACAATTATGTGCTCCATTATAATAATAATGGATTCATGGAAATGATTCCATAATCCTGTATGGAAATGGAGCACTTCAAGCTCCATTATATTTAAACAAAATTATTGATAATAATGCAAGGTGCTTTCAGCAGCACGAATCCATTTCCTTGACTCAAGGACAAGAGCAACAAGTTGTTTTACCAGTGGAGTTCAAAATCGAATTTTCTCAAAAATCACTCAATCAACAAGGTTTTGCAGATCCACTGTCGAAAGGCTGAAGAAGCAGTTTAACACAGTAAAGTCGACTGGGCAGCCGAAAACCAAAGCATAGCAACAAATAAATCGTGTACCTCAGAGTTGAATCGAATGTACGACGAACATTCCTTGTCTTTCTCTTTCAGCTGGAGCTGAAGACTGGCGATTTCTCTACTGTACTCGTCTCTTTCTCCTTCCCTCTCGATCGCTTGTTCTTCCAGGAATTGTCGAGTTGAGCGCAACTGCTTGTCGGCCAAAACCACCTGTTGGATTTTCAGTAGTGAAGCGTTATTTTGCTGTTTAAGCACAACTGCTACTGGCACTGGGTTGCGGTGGGATCAGGAACCTGGGATTTTTGGAGATACTGCACTATTCCTGAGCACGTCAGCAGAAGGATCTTATGGTACATGAGCCTCGCTCTTTGAAAATTGCTTGGAAAGTTATCACGAATGATTATGGCAATTGGTTTGTTTGGTACTGATTCATTACCTGCTGCTCAAGATCTTCGCATCGATTCTGCAACTCGTCAATGGCAGAGTCTCCTTCGCGAAGTATGTCCTCCAACGATTTGAGGACCAAAGCGTCTTTGATGAGTTGGAGGAATTTCTTAGCTGGAAAATTCAAAAGATTTCAGGCGAATTCAAAGCAAGTGGACGGTGTGGAGTCAGAATCAGCCAGTTTTCGCACCAGTTTTCAATTCATTGGAGGTCTCACAGACTGCAATACTTCGGAAAACTGAATTTATTTTCAAAGCATTTGTAAATCCACTCAGGGAGCCAATATACCTTTATTCTGCAGATAGCTGGCATTTGACGGGCGGGACTCCATGGTTTCTTCAACATCACCATAAACAGCTTCCGCGTCGTTTCCCAAAGTTTCCCCCTCCAAGCCAGTCTGGAAAAAGTACGGGACATGTGGGGTAAAATATGCAAACATCGAATTCCTAGGTTCATCAGCAATAAAACGAGATAGTAGGTAATATTTTCTTGAAGAGGTCCAGGAAAAATGATTTCCCAATGAAACAATCACTATATAAATCAAAATAAAATTGTTTGGGTTGTGTTGGTCATTGCCCTCAAACTCTTTCCTTTGATTTGAAGTTAGCCCTCTCATTAGGTAGTTAGCCCTTTCGTTAAGGGTTCAGGATAAATGAGAACAAGTAGGAAATTACAAAAAATTTCCCTCCCCGGCAGGATTAGGATCTGGCACCTCCTGCTCTCGGGGCAGATACCTCAACCAGTTTTCAATGAAGAGCGTTGGTCCACTGATACATAAAGGAACGACTGCCAGGCGTCTGCCCAGAGACCCAAGAAGGTGCCAGGTTCAAATCCTGCCGGATAGTGAATTTTCGACTGGGTTTATTTGAGGACATTGAGCCTTACGTCAGCATACGATGCCGCTTTGATGCGCGCTATTTCCGTTTGCAGAGCCGCATTTTCCTCTCGCAGAGCCTCGATTTCGGATTCGAGTTTGTTCGAATCGAGTTCATTCGAGACGACTTGATTGCTCAGCTTGAACAAAGAAGCCGCTTCCGATTTGAGCCTCCGCATGCAAGAATGGACGTCCTCGCGGAATCGAGTTGAAGAATCGACCGTCCCATCCAGCACCGACTCGCAGATCGTGCTGTCCAATTCGTGGACGATCTCCGACAGGTTAGTCGCGAAACGGACGTGTTTGTCAGTTTTTGATTCTGGAAAATCTCTCCCGTCGTCAGCGTCGGAACAAAGTTCAAGAAGTTCATCCTTGATTTGTTTCAATAAATCGTTCTCAGAGTTGCGGAGAAATTGCGACAATTCTGACACGACGGCTCTCAGGGAGTTTCGCATTTTTTCGAGGTTATTCCTATGGACAAAAGGCAACGAGTGGTTAGATTTGTTCCACACAATTGTGGGTGTCTTGCGCATGCGCAGTGCAAGGTTTGGTAGGCAACGCCACTGCAACAATAATCTGGACATGAAATTGGGAATAAAATTTGGAAAAATAATATGGATAGATCATCACCTGTCTTTCATCAATTTGGCAACTTCTTTCGAACTCTCGGACGCTTCTTGCAATGCATCGCATTCCTAAAAAACGTAGCAACATAGCAGAAGCATCAGTAACGGATTCGTCATTAATTCAATGATTCTCAGCGTTTGGGGAGCCAGCCAATCGGGGAGAAAATTCTTAATTCTAACTTCCCTCTGATTGGCTGACGATAGCGTTCACCGCTCGCATATGAACTCAGCGTAACTTACGCCAAACGCAGGCTTGGTCAACATTGAGCAAGCCTTTCCAAGACGACGGTTTAGCTGGTCCAGTTTGTCGCACTTGGAGATGAGCGAGTTTTGAATATGCGCCAACTTATCGGTCATGAGCGATTCCAGGTTTGCAATTCGGCTTACGAAATCCGCATCAATATTGCTCTTCAAGCATTTGAAACATTCGAATCCAACCTTCAAAAAAGGATTTTCAAATCAAAAAAAGCACCAGGGAGGAAGGATGCGCAATATTTATTGATTTGTCTTAAACTGGTCACGTCTATACGCAGACAAGCAACCGTGGCACCATAACATTTTCCAAACCCACGCTTCTCCATTTTCCATCTGGAAATAGTCTATTGAATTATTAGAATAGTTGGGAAAATCTGCAAACATTAGCGGTCAACAGAAAGGCTGTTTGGCCCAACGCAATGATAAATTTGATTTTCTTAAATAATTTGTGACGAGTAAAATCTTTGTAGTTTTTAGGCAAATAGCGAATAACTTGGGAAATGATGGGGAAATCGTGGTTTTTGGTTTTCTGGTAAATATAGCACATGGACAACTTGTAGTTTGAAAAATTGTCTTTAAATTGCTCATGCAAATCTCGGAAAGTTCCAATAGAAGTTTTGAGACGAAGCCGAATGATCATGAGAGGTTAGAAATTGAACTGCGAGTGAAGGTTTGGGGATTTTTCCTTCTGTATTCAAAAGGTTATCGACGTTGATTGAACGCACTTGGCGCAACGTTGTCACAAATCATCTATTCATTTTGCATACAACCTCCGGAACAATAAATAAATGTACCTTTTGAATAGTATGAGAGACCATGGTCGCACCCAGCTCGTTGGCATCTTTGCCGGACTCAATCGCCACTTGCTTTCTCCGAGCCGAGAATTTTTCAAGAAGCTCCTGTTTCTCGACAGCTTCCACCAGCTCATGTTCTACATCGCCTTGACACTCGTCCAAGACCAAACGGCAGATAACTTTAGCGGCGCAACCGAAACTGTCCGCGCACTGCGCTTCAGTCACTAGTCGTTTTGGTGGCTTTTGTTTATGTTTTGTCGCGTCGTCATTAGCCGAGAACAAATCGCTCAAATCCGCCAGATCAGCTTTTCTGCCATCGAAGGGGCTGCGGAATAAAATCGTTCTTCAACCACAGGCATTCCGACCGAAACAGGATAGATCAAAAAGCATGCAGCTCTGTGACTTGAAAACGCATGCTTTGACCAAGAAAATCACAAACGTTGTTTCACAGTGGAAGCTGGACGAAGTTGCGAACTTATCTCGATCCGAATCATCGTCAAAACAAGAACTACCCGTTGATAATTTTCTACTATGCTGGCTGAACACTTCCTCAGAAAAGCTGAAATTTGGCAGGTGCAAAATCAAACAATCGGTGTTGCTGGCTGTGAATATGAGCAATGGCATTTGGAGAACCCTTCAACGGACATCGAAAACAATTAGATTTTCAAAAAATTTATCAATTAAAATATAGGTATCTTCCAAATTTGAGCGAGACCAGCCATTTTGGACTAACAGATTTTTCAGGGACATTTCTGGTAAGACATGCCCTTATCGGGCTTTTGGGCTTACGAGGTTCACAGCAGCTATAATTTGGAGATTTTGAAAAAATTCGGCCACCGGTTCGGGAGTTGGGAAATCCGTTGAAGAGTTAATGATGTAAAACACAACAACTATGGATGTCAAAAGAATGCAAGACGTTCTTGAGAAGCGTTCTCAAATAACATCAGTTCAGGGCGGAAGAATTAAATTCTAATCTAGTTAACTTTATCTAGGTACTAAAATATTCAAATCCATTAAATAAAATTAATGTTGAATTTCCAAAAAAATGTTTATAATTTATCCATGTTAGACATTTAATTCTAGTGCACTACTCGATCATGTTGAGAATCATGTTCATTCAGAACATGAAGAATTTTAACCTATCGTAATTTTTAACATGGAAAAAATGTCAATAAAAAGAAAATTCAATAGGAACTGACTTCTTCTCAAGATCGGCGACTTTCCGTTCGAAATACGTGCGCAATTCTTCCACCTCCCGTTTGTGTTTGTCTTCCAATTCGTCTTTGACTCTGAGTATAGCATCCGCCCGGCATCCGATCTCGTTCAAATGTTGCAATTCCGTCAAAATCAAATCCAATTTTTTCACCTCGGTATCGTGATCGGATTTCAACAATTGAAGGGCAGCACTGCGGAAGAACAAATCCATTATTATTGGGATTTGTTTTATTGTATATGCGTTTTATTGTTTACCCACATAATAAAAGAACGAATAACGGAAGCAAATAATAAATAATAGAAGTAAAATAAAATAGAATACAAGTAAATAGAATTTAAAAAAATAAGAGAATATTGAAATAATAATAATAATATTTAATAGAAATAACAACAGTTAAAAGTAAAACGATAAGAAAATAAAAATAAAAGAATGATTATGAAATAAAATTACTGATATAAATAAAACAAAACATAAAAATAAATAAATCGAATTTTATAACAACAATAATTTTTTGATCTGCAACATGCTGACAAACCTGCATTGTTTTTCCAATTCGATTTTCTCATTTTCCAGCTTCCTCATTTCTTCTCTCATAGTGACAACATCTTTCAGCTGGGCGTTTTCTTTCTCGAAAGTTTCCAAAGTTGACTTCGTCGCGTCGAAGAGAGAAGCTAAAGCAGACTTCAGGCCCAGCAGGAAGTCACTTTTGAAGCCGCTGATTGCATTGGCGAACGCTGGAACGGAAATGTACCAAAGGTGAGCCATATGTCGGAATACGAGCATATCAAGTTGATACATGTTAAACAGTGCACGGACCTTGCGCAGAGGATATCAGTGCGCTTTCATCGGACAGCAACCCGTCTGCGCATGCGAGGGCTTTGTTTTTCAGAGCATTGTCCAACTGTTCATCGACGTTCAAAGTTTTCACAATTTCGTTTTCCAGGTTTTCCAATTTTTTCGAGACCGCCGAGCTCCAACCTAGCGATAGACTCTAGACAAGAAGAAACAGTAAAATTGTCAAAGAGAAATTCAAAAGACTAGCGAGTAGTATGGTACTGATTACTTATTGGTGTTGGTTATTTAAAAATGGAGAAATTGAAATACCTCGATTTTAGCAAAGTAAGTATTGCGAAGAACATGGAAAATGAAGAGCGGCACGGATTCATTGAGATTTTTCCCTGCGAATGCCCCTGAAACGCTCGGTTTTACCTGAAAAATAATGATTGCATTTTTTTTAAATACTGATCTTGTAGTATTGTAGTCAGTAAAAGTCAGCCCACAAATCCCCGGAAAAGGATGAAGGAATAAGAGGTTGTATCTAGTTTGGTATTAAAGGAGCAAAACTTCCAATCCGTATTCCTGGATTTATGGAAAAGCACAATGTTCCACAGTCAGTACTCACATCTTGCGATTGCTCGGATAACTTCCTCGCGTAGACAGCCTCCATTTTCAATTTCATCAGTTTCAATTCATTTTCATGCAACTGTTCGAGGGTACTGACTGCAATCGAATACTGCGACCGATGTTCGTCCTGAAATGTAAAAAACCCTTGAGAATCTGTCCAATTGCTTCTTCTACTACGGATAGGAACATTTCTAAGCACTCACTTGAAGTATCTTTTGAGCCAGAAGTATCTGATGGTTGAAATACTCTTGGAAAGATGTTCTGATTTTGGCAGCATCGGCAGCATTCGCAACGGATGCCATCGCATTGTTGATGTCCTTCTTGCACTTATCCTGGAAAAGATGTCGCGATATTGATAATAGACTGGTTGCATATACAAACTTATACACAACTGCAAAATAAATGCCTGAAAATGTACCATGTTCTCGAAGATGACCAGATTTTCAGGTGTCGCTTGATGCTCTTGAGTAAGCTCATCAACAATGCACGAAGAAGTGAGTTTTTCAATTTTAGCTGCTTGTTCTTCTACGATTTTTTTTAATTTTTCAATCTGAAAAATCATTGACAGTGAAAAACGGCATATTTAGATCCAGTTAGATAGAATCGTGAATGAGTAAACATTCCAGCAAAAAAGAGTTCAATTATTGTAGATTTATTGGATCATGGTATTGTTTACTTCAAAGTAAGTGAGATTCTTCAGATTCCTGTTAATCGATTTGGTGGTTGATGGAATCGATTTCAAATTTTACTACAACCCGTTTTGAACCCAACATCAATTGGATTGGACCATTCATTCGTTAAATAGATGAAAATACAATTAAATCCAACAATATTCACTCAGGTCCCATTTTTGTAAGCCATAGAACAAATAGAAAAAAGATATGCTCAATTTTCGAGAAAAAATGCTGTCAAGCTCATTTCCCAACCAAAACATTACCAAACCACACGACTCCAAACGGAGCTGATTCTATCAGCAGAATGAACCTGCTATGAAATCAATGAAAAATTGATAACACTTGATGAGGCGTATGATGTATATTTAGCAAGCATTGAGTTGATTTCTTCATTTTGTGACCTGTTCCTTGTGACTCGTTTGGTCCTCGAGAGCTTTTTGCGCAAACTCTTTGGCGAGGCAATGCTTCATCGTCTGCAGAGCGTGATTGTATTGAGCTTCGACTTGTTCGTACACCTGTTTATGGTAGTCCAAATCGAGACGATAATTTTGCTCTTCGCCTTCACTGCTGGGCGAGAAATTCGTCAGAACCTGTGCAAAAAATCCCTTTTTTCAGAATAAAGGGAAAATCGGGAGTTTTCAGGAAGTAGGAAAATAACACTGAAATTTCCTGTTTGAGGTTAGGAGGCTCAATGATGCCCTATTTTTTTCATAGCGCTACCAAACTCTAAATAGTAAGAAATCCCAAATACCTACCTTAACACTAAGATTCTGAAGTTCAGCATGTCTCAACCGTAGAGAGTTGCACTGTCTCTCCCACTCTAATTTGGATTCAGCGGTCACCAAAGCGTTCTTGACAGATGCTAAATCGGCTTCAAGGGTCTCTTTCTCTTCTTTGATATCCTGCAATTTAAAAATAAATCAAAATTGATAACAGCTTCAGGCAGGGAACTCCCCATAACTCAAAACATTCAAGTTCACTAGAGTGTGGCCCAGTACCTTCAAAATTTCATTTTTATCATTGAGATCATCAATGGTCAACTTCAATTGCATTGCCAACTGCTCGACGCGCAATTTCTCGTTTTCCATTTTCTTCTCAAGTTTAGCTATTTCCTGAAACACAAGAAAATCCATGGCTGAAGAAGATGGGTACAGAATTCCAGGATAAAATTCCACCCACATGGCATGTTAAGCAAAGAAATAGAGGTAAAATAGAAAGGACATTCCAAGCCTGGTCAACCATTGTGAAACTGTCGTAAATTCAAGTGTTCATAAGTTATCAGTCGGTTTAGCCAAAACATGGTAAGTGTCCGGACCAGCAGCTGTTACCTGCTGAAAAGGTGACTGCTTTTACCTCATGGCCTGACTTGAAGCTCCTCACAACCTATCTTGAAGTTCCTCAGGATGGACAAAGAAAATGCTCCACAACGACTCAACTAAAACTTCAGTTAGATATTCATTCCCGTTAGTTCACAAGCTCAAGATTATTGCAATCAAATACATAAAAAATACTAACTATGGTCTTGTTCTTGATATCGTTCTTCTCCATTTGAAGCTCATCGTGGAGATTTCCAGTAGAGCGGAGAGCTTCTTCAATTCTAGCATGCTGTTCCTTGCTGTCCTTAATTTCCCTCAGCAAATTTTTCTCAAAATCAGCAATTCGTTGAAGCCAGCCTTCGTCGCAACCACTTTCCTTCTGAAAAATCGAACCAAGATAAACTTTATCAATATCACCAACGTGGCCTTCAGCATAAAAAGTAGACTAGCCAGTGCAGAAATAGTGTTTAGGACTTCTACTTCAGCAACGCGAGACATAACCCACCAGCCCATGAATTTCGAGACGTACGGCGCCACATTCCCTGGAAGCAATGAAGCGTTTTTGAAACTTACCTGCAAATCGAAGAGAATCTTCTGGAGCTCGGATACAGCCAACAAGAGGTCCTGCTTCTCGTGAGCTAACTGGCCGTTGTCTTTCATCAAGAGTTCCACTCGGTGCCGCGCATCCAACTCCGTGGGTGGCTGGATGGCCTTTCGATTAACGCAGAGCAGCTTCTCGCACTCGAATTTCTTCTCGATGGCTTCGTGGCACAAAGCTAGCATGTCCTTCTGCATCATCGCCACTAGAGATTCCGACTCCGACCTGCTCCAATGCCTCTCGCGGAGCTCGTTCAAATAATCCAAGCGGCATTTCAGACTTCGCGCCTCGGCGGCATGCGATTTATTGGCAGCGGCCAATTTGACGTTGTTATCCAGTAGAGTTTCAATTTCGGCCCTGCAGCAGGCCAATTCAGTTGTCGCTTCTTCCAACCTGATCACGTACAAATCTTTGGTTTCGGCTAATCTATTGATTTTCTTGAGCAGCGAGTCATTCGATTGATTTGCTGTTTCCAATTTGCTCTTGAGCAAAACCACCTCGCTCATTTTACGACTCAGTTCATTGCAGATCGTATCTGAGGCATCAGCAGCTTTGGCAAAGTCAAATTTCAGGCATTGTAGCTCCCTAAATTTAGATTCCAAGTTTACGTTTTCATTTCGCAATTCCTCGTGCAAGCCGTTTGCCCGGTTCAGTTCCTCTTCCATTTCTGAAATTTTGTATTCGTTCATTTTCAACTTTTCAGCCATTTGGCAACACTGCTGTTTCAGCTTGATATAGTCGCCCACCTTCGCCTCCAGTTCTTTTCTCTTCGACTCCAACAGACGCTGCTCGTCTAAAATACCCGCAGCTCCAACTTCCAGGTCTTTCATCTGCAGTTTCAATTCGGCCAATTCGTTTTTCAGCTTGACATTTTCAACGCTGAATTCCTGGCATTTCTCCATCCACTTGACAAGATCGTGTTGAGAACGGTCAAGTTGCGTCGGCTCGCCTGCACCTTTCAAATGGCCAGGATGATACGGGGTGGAGGTGATGAATGGAGGTAACGACTGAGACTTTGGAGGCGTAGTGTCGCTCGGGATAGTCAATTTGCTCACTGGGCTCAGCGAATGTTCAGGCACTTCAAGGCACGTGAATTCACTGCATCTAAGGCACTCGTTCTGGGGATTGGGGAGGTCGCATTGGGTTTCCGTGTGAGCCATTTGCACGTAGGTTGATGTCAGTTGCGGCAAACGGTCACACTTGGTCTTCAATTCTTCGTAGCTACTTTTCACAGCGTTCAGTTCATCTTTCAGTCTCTTGGTTACAAGATGTTTCTCATTTTCGAGTCGGCCACATTCGTTTTGCAAGGCCTCTAGTTTTTTCTCCAGACTCAATTTGCTATTTTCGTAGTTTTTCTCTACCAGGTTCGACCGCGATTTGAGTTTTTCCAACTCATCTCTGAGGTGGGCTACGGCCTCTTTGTATTGACCGAGTTCTTCGGAATCTCTGCTCAGTAGATCAATCTCTTTGCGAAGAATCTCGTTTTCGCCATCCATCTCAAGCAGACGGTCTTGGTAGCGCTCAATTCCTGAAGAGCATCTACCTATCTTTTCGTGCAGAGCGTTGACCAAATCTACGAATGAAGCAGATTCGGATAGATCTTCCTTGATGGTCGATCCCGAATCCATCGATTGTGAGTCCTCGAGCGGGTTTGAACTCTGGCAAATTTTGCACAACTCGTTCAAAACTTCATTGAGCTGGCATAGCTCAGCTTTATGTCGATCTTCGCCTTGCTCAGCAAGAATTTTAGCGTTCTTGCACTCCATTTCCAACATGGAGTTCATCGTCTTGAGCTCGTCTAACTGAACAGATAACGATTCAATTTCATTTTGAGATTTCTTCAATTCCTTTTGCCTCGTTCTGTCTGTCGACTGTAGCAGCAGTTCAAGCTCAGCATTCTTGGTCAAGGACTCAGCCAATTGATTCCTAAGCGACTCGACGTAATCGGGCGATATTTCAGCGAATGGTTTCTCAGCCTGAGGGGGAGACTCCTTCCCTTTTTCCCATTGGCTCCTGAAGAAATCCAGCTCCTCAATGTGCTCGACATCCCGTTGGTACAGTTCCTCCAAACGGTTGAACAGACGCTCCACCTGTTTTTCAAGAAGTAGGTTTCTGTTGATTTCAGAATCCAACTTGGACTCCAAGTCTTTCGAGTGTTTTTGAGCAGCTTCTCTGAAAAATTGAAAGATCCGCGTTGACTCAATTGGCTGAACTAGAAGCTCAAAACTTTCAAAACAGTAAGCAATCAAACTAACTTATCGATTTCCAAAATGCGCTTCAATTTTTCCTTTTCCCGCTCCCACTCGTCTTTCTTCAGCTGAAGCTCTCTGTTCAGTTCGACGATCTGGAAAAAGGAATAAATAGAATAGTAGTTTTAGTTCAAAGCTTCCACATTGTATTAGGCCAGCAATGCTCTGGAACAAAGTCAAATAACGACCCCTTAACTGAGGTAAGCCTTTGAGGATCCCTCTTGTCTGAAGTAAGCCTCTAAGGAAGACTGGCTCAAAATTGACAGAAACTGGATAGTTGCGGAAAAATTCATCTTCAAACCTTTGCAGTAGCATCGTCTTTGTACGAAAAGGATTCTTCGTTCAGCTGATGCAACTCCTTCTGTCTGAGCTCCAGCTCCTCTCGCAGTGCTTCAATCGTGAGGTTCTGCTCGGTGATGGTGGTTTCAAGCTGTTACATCCATAATTTATAGGCAAACAATAAAAGGAAGACCAAGAATTGGCACAATAGGAAAATGGATAGATGTTCAACACAGACGTACCCGAAAACGATAATTACTCGGTATGTTCATAATTTGGTCATTAGAATCGGACAGATCTCCCTGCAACGACTGAATTATACCGTCTTTCCCTGGGGAATTGCCAAAAATTGTAGGTATTAGAAAAAATAAAAATTAGAAAATAAAAATTATACCTACTAGCTCAGTCTTCTTCAACAACTACTTAAATTATAACCGAAAACATTACCAGATATTTCCATTTCCAGAGCATCGATGTGAGCGAGAAGTTCGTCTTTTGAAAAATCGGAAATGTCCCTCCCAGATAAAGTGCTCACATCCTGAAGAAATGCAGAAGTTCAGCAATATTAAGTCTAAATTGACATACTACGACAACTGGTCCAGCCACACGTTTCAACAAAATAAGACTGCCCATCAAAAAAAAGTGGTTTGGGTAGAATTATACAACTATAGTTACTCATCTGAATTTAGCTAGTCAAGAAGTTAAGAGAACCTATGGTAATATTTGATGTCAATGCACAACCGAGGTTGAGTAATAAAGGATAGGAAATTACCGTCAGAATCCGTTAAAACCCAACGTTGCCAGGAGCAATATTTTTATGGGCACAACCGAAGAACACTTGAGTTCTAATAAACGTAGTGTACAAGATAGCCAGAAAGAAGCGACCCCAGACTGGGCTATAAATATTTTGACTTCCTCCAGGAGTGACTAAAAATAGCCTCCAGAAAATAGATCTCTCCTCATTTTGACAAACGAGAATTGATTTCCTCACCTTTTCAGATCCGGGGGATTTCGACCCTTTATCCATCGTTTAGTGTTTTGACGCTACGTTTGCGGAGAGACATAAGAGCGCTAAGAAAATTGGTAGCGCTACTCAATCACCAACAAAGCTGACGCGTTGGCTTTAAATTCGTGGGATTCGACATTCGATCATCATAGAAAAATACGAGTGGCTACTATTTGGAGGCTAAATTTTGATATTTTTGAATCAGTACGCATCCCTTTACGATTAGTTTAGCTACAGGAACACTGCCAATTGCAATATCGGCATGAACAACACAAAACATAAACGAAAAAACGCAACGAATATCAAAAGGATTTCCCTGGCGCCCAAAAATTCAGTCGTTGTTTCGCCATTGCTATGGACACCGAATCTTGTTGTGATTGCTGTGGTCCGGTCCCCTAAAGACTCGTGGTAGACAAAATACAAAGTAAATACGGCCATCCCGGACTGAACTTACCTTAGGTAAGTTGACTTTGATCTCGAAGTTGACTTTGATCTCGAAGTTGACTTTGATCGCGAAGTTGACTTTGATCTCGAAGTTGACTTTGACCTCGAAGTTGACTTTGATCTCTAAGTTGAGTTTGAACTAAAAGTTGACTTTGATCTCGAAATTGACTTTGACCTCGAAGTTGACTTTGATCTCTAAGTTGAGTTTGATCTCGAAGTTGAGTTTGAACTAAAAGTTGACTTTGATCTCGAAATTGACTTTGACCTCGAAGTTGACTTTGATCTCGAAGTTGACTTTGATCTCGAAGTTGACTTGATCTCGAAGTTGAGTTTGATCTCGAAGTTGAGTTTGAACTAAAAGTTGACTTTGATCTCGAAGTTGAGTTTGATCTCGAAGTTGAGTTTGAACTAAAAGTTGACTTTGATCTCAAAGTTGAGTTTGATCTCAAAGTTGAGTTTGATCTCGAAGTTGAGTTTGAACTAGAAGTTGACTTTGATCTCAAAGTTGAGTTTGATCTCGAAGTTGACTTTGATCTCGAAGTTGACTTTGATCTCGAAGTTGACTTTGATCTCGAAGTTGAGTTTGAACTCGAAGTTGACTTTGATCTCGAAGTTGACTTTGAACTCGAAGTTGACTTTGATCTCGAAGTTGAGTTTGAATTCGAAGTTGACTTTGATCTCGAAGTTGAGTTTGATCTCGAAGTTGACTTTGATCTCGAAGTTGAGTTTGATCTCGAAGTTGACTTTGATCTAGAAATTGACTTTGATCTCGAAGTTGACTTTGATCTCTAAAGTTGAGTTTGATCTCGAAGTTGAGTTTGAACTAAAAGTTGAGTTTGATCTCGAAGTTGAATTTGATCTCGAAATTGACTTTGACCTCGAAGTTGACTTTGATCACGAAGTTGACTTTGATCTCGAAGTTGACTTTGATCTCGAAATTTACTTTGACCTCGAAGTTGACTTTGATCTCTAAGTTGAGTTTGATCTCGAAGTTGAGTTTGAACTAAAAGTTGACTTTGATCTCGAAGTTGAGTTTGATCTCGAAGTTGAGTTTGAACTAAAAGTTGACTTTGATCTCAAAGTTGAGTTTGATCTCGAAGTTGACTTTGATCTCGAAATTGACTTTGACCTCGAAGTTGACTTTGATCTCTAAGTTGAGTTTGATCTCGAAGTTGAGTTTGAACTAAAAGTTGACTTTGATCTCGAAATTGACTTTGACCTCGAAGTTGACTTTGATCTCGAAGTTGACTTTGATCTCGAAGTTGAGTTTGAACTAAAAGTTGACTTTGATCTCGAAGTTGAGTTTGAACTAAAAGTTGACTTTGATCTCGAAGTTGAGTTTGATCTCGAAGTTGAGTTTGATCTCGAAGTTGAGTTTGAACTAAAAGTTGACTTTGATCTCGAAGTTGACTTTGATCTCGAAGTTGACTTTGATCTCGAAGTTGACTTTGATCTCGAAGTTGAGTTTGAACTAAAAGTTGACTTTGATCTCGAAGTTGACTTTGATCTCGAAGTTGACTTTGATCTCGAAGTTGACTTTGATCTCGAAGTTGAGTTTGATCTCGAAGTTGAGTTTGAACTAAAAGTTGACTTTGATCTCGAAGTTGACTTTGAACTCGAAGTTGACTTTGATCTCGAAGTTGACTTTGATCTCGAAGTTGAGTTTGAACTCGAAGTTGACTTTGATCTCGAAGTTGACTTTGATCTCGAAGTTGAGTTTGATCTCGAAGTTGAGTTTGATCTCGAAGTTGAGTTTGAACTAAAAGTTGACTTTGATCTCGAAGTTGACTTTGATCTCGAAGTTGAGTTTGATCTCGAAGTTGACTTTGATCTCGAAGTTGAGTTTGAACTAAAAGTTGACTTTGATCTCGAAGTTGACTTTGATCTCGAAGTTGAGTTTGATCTCGAAGTTGACTTTGATCTCGAAGTTGACTTTGATCTCGAAGTTGAGTTTGAACCAAAAGTTGACTTTGATCTCGAAATTGACTTTGACCTCGAAGTTGACTTTGATCTCGAAGTTGACTTGATCTCGAAGTCGAGTTTGATCTCGAAGTTGAGTTTGAACTAAAAGTTGACTTTGATCTCGAAGTTGAGTTTGAACTAAAAGTTGACTTTGATCTCAAAGTTGAGTTTGATCTCGAAGTTGAGTTTGATCTCGAAGTTGACTTTGATCTCAAAGTTGACTTTGATCTCGAAGTTGACTTTGATCTCGAAGTTGACTTTGATCTCGAAGTTGAGTTTGATCTCGAAGTTGACTTTGATCTCGAAGTTGACTTTGATCTCGAAGTTGAGTTTGATCTAGAAGTTGACTTTGATCTCAAAGTTGAGTTTGATCTCGAAGTTGAGTTTGATCTCGAAGTTGACTTTGATCTCGAAGTTGACTTTGATCTCGAAGTTGAGTTTGAATTCGAAGTTGACTTTGATCTCGAAGTTGACTTTGAACTCGAAGTTGACTTTGATCTCGAAGTTGACTTTGATCTCGAAGTTGAGTTTGAATTCGAAGTTGACCTTGATCTCGAAGTTGAGTTTGAACTAAAAGTTGACTTTGATCTCGAAGTTGACTTCGATCTCAAAGTTGAGTTTGAACTCGAAGTTGACTTTGATCTCGAAGTTGACTTTGATCTCGAAGTTGACTTTGATCTCGAAGTCGAATTTCAACTCAAAGATGTCTTTAAACTCGAAGTTGAATTTCAACTCGAAGTTGACTTTGATCTAGAAGTTGAGTTTGATCTCGAAGTTGAGTTTGATCTCGAAGTTGACTTTGATCTCGAAGTTGACTTTGATCTCGAAGTTGACTTTGAACTAAAAGTTGACTTTGATCTCAAAGTTGAGTTTGATCTCGAAGTTGAGTTTGAACTAGAAGTTGACTTTGATCTCAAAGTTGACTTTGATCTCGAAGTTGACTTTGATCTCGAAGTTGACTTTGATCTCGAAGTTGACTTTGATCTCGAAGTTGAGTTTGAACCTGAAGTTGACTTCGATCTCGAAGTTGAGTCTGATCTCGAAGTTGACTTTGAACTCGAAGTTGACTTTGAACTCGAAGTTGACTTTGAACTCGAAGTTGACTTTGATCTCGAAGTTGACTTGGTTGTGGAGTTGGTGTTGGTGGTGGAGTTGGTGTTAGTAACATACGTGCCTCTCTGGCACCTCTCCTCGTCGATCGTTGCCAGTCAATTACTATGCACTTGCTCTCTTTACTTGATGCCAGGTTTTTCGGCGTTCAAATCGGTGAATCATTTTGTACTGGATTTTTCCAATGGACGAAACTTCAGAGATTAACAGCTATGGGGAACCGAACGCCTTAAAACGTCAACTAGACCTATGCAGACAGCAAATTCTTAATTTGTTTGATGTACCTGAAGAGATTCAAGAATTCGTTTTGGAGATGTTATCTGTCAACGATCTAATCTCCTGTTGTTTGGTCTGCAAGCGATGGAGGGAAGGCATCAACCAAAGTGGAGTATGGAAAAAATGGTGTCTTCGCGAAGGTTATGACTTCGAATTGATGGAACGCTCCTTCGCTTTGATGTCAGAGGGTAAAGATTTAAGGATTATGATTAATGGCATTGGCCGATAGGTATGTACCTATCATAAGGGCTAGTTATATACCCGGCATCAACAAGACCATAACCAATTTATTTGACGGTTTTTCGGATTTAACCTTGTGATTTTTATTGCATTCAATATTGATTTAGTGCCTCTAGCTAGTATTATACCTTAGTAGATTTTTCCACCATTTGTAATAATAGTTGCTAATTAAAGGATTTCGGGAAGAATGGGGAGTCATTGAAGCTCAAGGAGTTTATGGTCATTGGAGAAAAATTTACGAATGGCATGAAAGACTGAGATTGCACTGGAAGAACCAAAAAGTTATGAGTCGACGCATTTTGTCGAGCGGTTACGAGAAAGTGGTTGGGCTTCAAACTGATGGTGAACGAGTTGCAGTAATCCGAAACGACTCATCACTGACTATTTGGTAAACCTCAACTCGCTGATGCCAGCGTAGGTAGATAATGGTCCAAGGTACCCAGTTGGCTCATCTACCTACTTATGGTAGCATACGGACCCAACTGAGTGCACGGGAGGAAATCAAATTAGCCTAGAAAACCAAATTTCCCCTTCACAATACTAGGTAAAAACCTACCCATCGTTCATGTTGGTTCATAACAGATTAAGAAGAGCCTTCTTAACCCTCATCTGTTGAGAAGGGTGCATTTTGTTTTCTAGGTCGATTAAATCCGCCGCCCCCATTATGGTGGCCCAGTTGATGGCAGTGTTACAAGGTCACCCTATTCTTTCCATTCGGATCAATAAGGATTCAGTCATCGTCGTTCAAAGGAAGCTGCTTCAAGTATTTCATTTTCAGAAACCAAAATACGTCCTCACAGGGTTGAAGTGCTTCGAACTAGGAAAAAACAACGAAGATTTGCTTGACGCTTTTGAGAAGCAAGGTTCGAAATTTTCTCATTGGTACTTCGAGTGCTTCAGGGCCAAAGTTGCAACATCGGCGAATTGGAACCCAACTGGGCCTGTCTTGTACGATGTTTTGGAGAACATGGTTTATGCGACAGTATCCAACTCTTCCGAAGTAAGGAGTTGGAGTTTGCCAGATTGCGAACCTAGTACCCGCTATGAGGGTCTCCCACCGGTCGCACAAATATTGTCCGACAAAACGGATTTGTATTTGATTGCGTACTGCGATGAGGCGACGCATTTTTTGAAATACGTTTCGAAGACGCAAAGTTTTGAAGAGCTGTTGTCTGTTCCTGGGCTAAAGAGCTTTTTGATTGGATATGGCCTGGTCGTTGCATATCCTTCGCCAGGAGACGTAAAACTGAAACGGATACGGGCCTTCTGGAATGACCGGGATATGGGCCTGTTAAGAATACGCGATGTTTCAGGTATAAGCAAAAAATAAGCTCAGCCCAGAATCATTGATCATTTTTGCCGACAAAGCTACCCATGGTCTAGATAGGTAATTCCTGAATAGAAACTTAAATTGTGGAAATTGAAGTGGAACAAACTTTCGTTGAACAGACTACTTAAATTCCCTCAATTTGAGTTTTTATTTGAATTATGGGTACCACAACTTCTTTCCAAATCATTTATTCAGATAACACCTGCCCCAAGCACCATGGCCCAGTTGCCCCAGCTGATCCTTGAAATCCCCGTAGATTAATCAAAGTTATAGGTTGGTAATTCATTATCCTTACTTTCTTTCTAGAGCAAGTTGGAATATCACTTTATTCGCCGCACTACATTGCCTACATAGAAAAACGACTGATTCACCTGTGGGACCCTATCGCTGATAATGTCTTGGCAAGATTTTTAGTAGACGGCCACCCTTATCATTGCCAGTTAACATTTTCCACTTATGCGCTCGTCCTTACCGACACCTCGCTCCAACTTTGGGACTGGCAGAAAGGAACGAGACTGTACCGTGTTCAGACAATGTTGAACGTTAAGGCCCGCCCAGCTGGGAATTTGGTCTGGGCTGATTCGACAAGAATACTCACCTGTATGAGTCACGAGTTAGAAATGCTATCATTTATTTGAAAAACAAAGGCAATGCAAGAAAGGTGGAGAAGACAACTTTTACTGAATAAGAAAAGTAGGAAGCAATCGCTCAAACGAGCCTTTTAGAAGTAAAAGTTCTGGTGAAACTCTTTTTTCAATTTTTGTTAGTAAGTAGGTCCTGATCAAAGGACGACAACTTGCCCAAGGGCCGGTTCTGTCAGTGAAAAAATTTACGCAATTCACCAAAATGTTAGGCACGGCAACAGAGGTACTCCAGTACAACCCGTGCTAATAGGTCATAATTTACAAAAAAAGATAAATGACGACTTCCTCTCAAGATCATTGAATGTAATCATATTTTTTATACATGTTTTATCATGTTTTTAACCAGAAGTGTTATTTTCCAAAATCATGACGACCATGTGCCCAGGGGAACGTGATAATGTGCGAAGCATGTAGGTACCGCAAAAAATGAGTTTGTAAACCAGTTTCGGCGGTCAAGTGTTGGTTTTGTACTGACGATGGCTTGACCGCCGAACTCGTAAACTTTCGTCGAACTGACAACTTCCATTCCCTCAATTTGAGATTCTAATTCGAATTATGGGGTTCCACAACTTCTTCCCAAATGATTTGATTCATACAATTTAATGATCTTGAGAGGATGCCGTTTCACATCACTTGCCCACAACCTAACCAAAAAAGTTTAGATCGGGATGTTTTGACTATAGGACCGTTGACCAAATCAAACGGTTCAAGAGAGCCGTCAGAGGAACCTCATTCGGATTCCACGGTCGAGGTTAAATACATAATATATACGCGTGATGCTTTTAAATGAAACAAAGTGCTACAGAGAGCATTAAGGGTTTCTTGAAAGGATCCGAGACAACTGTGAAATCAGAGCTGAATCATTAAACTTCCAGAATCCGTGCTCAGGTCGCTATTTCCATTTAGCCAGTAATCAACCCTTAGCACCCGTCTGGTATAACCCTATAAACTGTGGTGTATACGAATCCATCTTTCGAATTTTATTGACGCCCTTGATGGTTCGTAAAATTGGCCTTAAAACTCTCTCTCCCTATACTGCGCTGAGTTGAGAACTCCCGGCTAAAATATTCACTCCTCAGACGATTTCAACGAGTGTTATATTCACTATTCGGTATGCCTATAAACGTCTGCCTTCGTGACGAGCATACGCCGAGTCCTAACTCCCTGTGTCATCTGTCAAAACTTCAACTAAACATGAGCCTCGAGTAATTTCAGTTGAACCGACAGTCTCGGCCAAACCCAAAAGTTACGTTGTCATTTTTACTGGTTTCAATATTACGGCGGCTCGGAATCCTCGCACCGATTGGTATGTCATTTCAGAGTATAATAATTTTCAGCAAATTTCACAATAATTTTCAAAATGGACTAGGTATTTGTTTTCTGACGTTATTGTTGTTTTTTTTTCTTTTTTTTTCAAATTATGGGATTTCACACTTTTTCCGCGAGTAATTTAGTATTGCCTTGGTTCTCCCATCCTCACCCATGGATTAAACATCAAGCATTCATTACTTTTTAAATCTGGGCGTGAAGCCTGCACGGAGATTTCGTTTCTCTTTTAACAAAATGAAACGAATAAAAAATAAATGAATACAGTTTGTGTTCAAAAACATTTTCTGGAGAAAATTTTGAGAGATTTCAATCTCAAGAATGAGCGAAATTGACCGAACTTGACTGGGAATATCGCTTTAGGTATTCCAGCTACAATTATAGAACGATTCCGTGTGCTATTGTACGAAGATTTTTTTCTAAATCTTCGATCATGCTCTCATGTTTCGGAAGACATACTTCCATTCACTTCGAAATGTGGAATTTCAATCTTACGAGCCCTTTTCGATGAATAATCAAACATTGCCTCCAAAATCCTCGGGGAACGATACAGCTGCTTGAGGAAAAGAGAATCATACCGAAGGAAGGCTTCTGATTGTTCGCCGTTGGAAGCAGGAGCCATTGTTTCTTGGGACGAATCCCTTTATTAATGATGAATGCCAAAGGCTGTACTAAACGTGAAGGGGTCTCTAACCTCACTCGGAGTTCCTTTTCAACCATTGTATTTAGGACAACGTACCTACATTTCTCTTCAGATCATTGTTTTGATTCTGCGCTCCACCGAAAACACAGTCCCCAAGGTTGAACCGATGACCAATATTTAGAGGATATTGGTGTCAAAGTGACAGCTATTCTCAATTGCTAGCACAGCTCAGTAAAATTGTGTTTCCGCGTATCAATTATCATATATGTAAATATTGTACACGGGAGAACGATGTTTTTCGAAACATCAATTCTTACCATGCAGTCGCTACCTTTAGCTGAGGCGCTGGTTCTGGCCTTAAATCTTGTTCGTACCCTCATGGCCTCTGAGTGTTGCGGGTAGGGTAGGCCACTTTTGGTCCGCAAGGGTGCATGCGAGATTTCCAGCATACTCTCGTTGATATGCTGTGATGACGTTCAGCAATCGTACCGGAATTTTGAATATAGCAGCCGGTTGGGAAGAAATCTGATGCGGAACGAAAAACGCGAGCATGCCAATGAAACTCCATTTTATGAGTGAGTGTTGAGTTTTTATAATTGAGAGTTTTTAGAAAATTGGAAAATGGCCGATTAAGGTTATTGCTGAAACTAAGTGGAACAGAAACTCAAACTAAAACTGAAACTCAAAATCAAACTCAAACTAAAACTGAAATGGAAACTAAAAATCAAACCAAAACTGAAATCCAAACTAAAAATCAAACTGAAATTTGAAATGAAACTGCAACTCAAACTAATATTGAAAATCAAATTGAAACTTAAACAGATATCTAAGTACTAAAAATAAAGCTGAAACTGAAGCTGAAGCTCGAATCTTAAACTCAAAATGAAAATCAAACTAAAATTCAAAGTGAAACTAAAAGTTAATCTGAAGCTCAAACTCAAACTGAAATTGAAACCTAATTGCAAACTCCAACTCGAACTGAAACTTGATTCACACACGGCGACAAATCTGAAGTTGGTATGTAATAACCGCTTGAAGATAGCTTTTAAACTTGCATGGGGATTCCCGACTATCGCTGAATTTATTTACAGTGTTATCGAAGCTTCCCCAGCTGTGCTTCAAGGGTGAGGATTTTCTGCCACTGCTATTGATTTAGGACGCCACTTACATAAAATTAGGGTTCACTCAGCCTTATCACCGCCGTTTGACTTCTCCTAGATAGCTATCAAAGTCTCCAAATATTTGCCAGCTGAAATGCTTTCGAATGCCGAGAGGGCTTTTCCGCAATGCAAAACGTGCTCGTCCTTTAGAAATAGCCTTTTTTGGAGGAAAAATTAACCTCCGCGAGTGGAAAAAATGAGGGACTTTTCGGCGAAAGGAGAGTTGATAGGGGGCAACGGGGCAAACAGGGGGCGTGGTACGGCGGGCTTAGGGTAGCAAGGGTGGCCGGCGGGAGCCCGGGCTCCTAGGGGCGGCTACCCTGACAGTCTTGCTTTGGTCCTGCTGACATGAGCACATCAGCATCCGCATTCGCCATCCTGTGAATAGTTCTTCTCATCCTTTACAATTTGGATCAGCAAAGAAAAAAGGTAGTTATTTATTTTATACCTGTTGAGTGGAAAGGATTTATTTGTATTTCTTCCAAGACCATTATATTTATCGCTCGACCGTTTTATCCCGGGGCATCCGAAGGCCACCCTCCTACCCTGATGATCCACTCATGGCCCTGAGGAGCGACCACTGGTACCATCATTTCCACGTTGCTTTATGATTTGGATAGTACTTAACTAGTAACTTACACAAATAACACCATTAAAAATCAACGGGATTGATAGGTTCGAGACCGTTAACATTTTAACGCTTTTGGCAGGCTTCATTTGAAATTCTGCTTTACCCAAAAGTATACGAAAATGGAAGGGATCCGAATGGAAAATAAAGAATCGAGAAATATTTTTTATAGTACCAGCCACTGCCTCCAGATGGACCTATGGCATTGAATCGATTCATCATCAATTCGTTTACCCTGCGTATCCTTCAAAATCGTATTTTCATCAAATGCTTCGTTGCTCTTAGTTCAAAAGACCAATTTGGTCCGTCTGATGTCCAATGCCAGCCCACTGATGAGAGATCTTCGGCGCCATCTTCAAAAGGTTTTTACAATAGCCCTCCGTCGTTTCACGCCCTCTCGCATTGTTTTACAAAGCTCTTGACATTACTGAGGCCTGATATTACTTTCATCGTACAGTGACTCCGAGCTTTGGTTAACACCTGAGATATTCGAGTAGAAACCATCATCTGGCTGCAGGTCTTTGGCAGTTAATGCTCATACATCTGAACGCTCCCCTGCTTTCGACAGAATTGAATGGCAAAATTCATGATTCAGATTTTTTTAAATAAAAAAATCTTTAGGCCTGGTTCGCCCCTGATATCGATGCTCATGATACCTCTGCTGCTTTTCAACGTTTCACCTCGGAATAATGACAACTCTTGCACCTCTACCCCATAACAATCCTAAATAAATTGCTTCATGATAGGAACTTCATGCATATAAAATCCTTTGACCATCATCAAAAATGTAGTCCATTGACCATTCTGTGTTTGGGGTGTCAATTGCTTAAATCGGAGGTGATAAAAAAGCAGCGTAAAGATACCACTAAAGACAATACGCACCCAGCTGAGTACCCGGTGAGGGAGATCTCATTCGACCTCATATGCGCTTATTATGTGCATGATCCCTATTACGTGGGCACTAAGCCATTATTATGAGGGTACTAAGCCATCATTATGGGTATATTGCCTATTATACCTTAAGAACAGATTGTGTCCTATCAGCCATCCCTCTGGAGCTGACACGGGAACCCTCCCTTATCGAGCTGGGTAGCCTAACCCAATGAACCTAATAAACCGAGGGGCAGCTGCGACTCTTTTCAAATTAGTTCGTTCTTAACAGCAGACTCATGAAATGGAAGGCCACTTTAAATCGGAGCATATTTTCGTCTGAACGGAGTTCCAAGGATTTTCCACTCAGTGATCAAACCCGCCTCTTTCATTTGCAGAGAATGGATAGGTAACACGAAACTGCATCTCTCCTACACCACCCACGCAGTTCTCCCCCAACGTCATCCTCAGAGTGCCTTTGAGAAAGCAGGGCAGCGAGGAAAAAAAACCATTTTAGAATTTATCTCTTTTTAGCCCAACTTGCCCTGTCAACATTGTTTCATTAATGCAGTCTTGAGGAGAGAGGCTGCAAAGTGATCTCAGTGTTGCGGTTAGAGCAGAAAGCTGAAGCAAAAAAATCTGAATTTCGACCCCAGGTCCTCATATGTGTGCTGAGGGCCTGCGTGATTCTGCGTCGTTCCATCTGCCTTGTGCCAGCTTGTACGTGTCGATAATCCAAAGCCTTCTCAATTACGCAAACATGGTACCTACCTGTTTGGACCGATTAATTAGAAGGACAAGAATTTAGACAACCCGACTGAGGCTCAATTCCCACAGAATTGTCCAGCCTGATGGACTGATTAGTTGTTGTTGGTGACATACTGTGAATAAAGTTATCATTATTCTCCATGTTAAGCTAATCGTGATGTTAGACGTTTGATAATTTGGCCCCAAGTTTGATGCAACAAAAATACCTTGTTCAGTGCTGGAGGTCGATATTTTCCATATCGCTGATTTGCCGAGCCAAATCGTACTAATTAATTGTGTAAATATTCCAAAGTGAAATTGCTTTATCAGCACGCAGAATCAGGCCCTGCTCGACCAAGTCCCATCTACTTGGACAAATACAATGGAACTGCTTCCCTTACCTTTTAATTGCCTTACTTTCGTATTTCCCAAGCCAAAACATGATTTAATTGTTGGTGAAATTGGTCCCAAGAACTTGTTTGTGAATCGATTTATTTCTATAGCATGAAGTACTAAATTGGATCCACAGTTTTCTCTAGGTTTACCTATTATTAATATTTTCATATGGGGGTATGTTGTTTAGAATAATATTGATTTAAAATTTTCAAAGTCAAGGGCTATTCAAAACATAGCCCAATGGAAGGAAAACCCCTTTTAATGTTGATAGCTCTGGAAGTAAGGGGATCGTGCTAAGTTTGATCTAAAAAAGTCATAATAGTAAATTCTGAGCTAAAAAAAGGACATTATTGCTTCTTTGATTCAGGATGCATTTGAAAACCTGCATTCAATTTACGATTGATAGGTAATAGTTCTATTAAAGAATATCCCAAAACTCAGTGAGTGAAGAATCTCCGACATACACCTGACACCCTTTTGAGAATTTCGCATGAAGCCGCCATTTTGTAATTATTTTTTTTGTTCGAACCGATATCGTGATGCAGCACAAAGTTTTTGCTAGCTATAGGTATGGCTAGTAGAGGCCGAGCCGTTAGTTAATTGCCGGCCTTCCATCGTCCACGTCCATGTTTCCAGAGCAACCGACGACCGTCCATCCAGTTTCCATGCTGTTGTTCCACGGTTTGTAAAGCGACAGCGAGAAAAATTCGTAACTCCCCCAAAAGTGCCGCAGGGAGCCGGGATAAATTGCGTGGTGCCCTTTTGCCCCCTTTCCCGGTTTGTCCCACCCAGGTCTCGCTGGCCTTGCTCTCTTTGGTTTAATATCGAGTTTGCGACGATTTGTACGATTGTCACGATCCGAAGCCAACTGTAGCCAATCCTTGTATTCTCGTGTTCGTATTGATTAGAAATAAATTGCATTACACAACTTGCCATTCGAAAACGGTCCCATGTTATAATAGGTAGGACAACATCTTCCAAGCGATCTGCTGGTGACGGGACATTTTTTTTTTCAGATTTGTAGTCCAGCCCTCTGAAATGTAAAATGTGAGAGTTTTTACGACGGTAAAAAATTTTTCCTGACCGATTACATAGCTGAGTCGGCAGATATAAGTTTTTTTTGGAAAACGATTGCAACCCCATCATTAAGCCACATCCGACATCAGTGCGGTTTCTTATTCATGGCGTCGAATGGCTCAGGTCTTTCGAAACATTAGATAGGCCGACTTCAAGCCGCTCCACTTCGAGGTCATTTCCGTCGAGAAAATGGGAGTATCTCAGTCGGCTGGATTGCCACAGCCAGCACATCTCCGACTCCGCTTAGCTGGCAGTTTTACTCCTCCGACTCCCTTGACGTTGGCTGAAATCCTTCGCTATTCGGTCTCCTTTCTTGAAAACGTGTGGTCCACTATAAAGCAATTTCAAAGATTGGCTACATTAGATTTCCTGTTACATGTCAGACGACAGATTACAGAATCCTTACCGATACAACTTCCATACTACCAAGTCCGTAAACCGACAATTTATTAGTCAAACGAACGACGGTATTCAAACATTGGAAATCACGATTAGAAATCGAGCGGTAGCTGGAACTGTGATACGGCTAAACGTTGGTAGCAACTCTCGTACCGACTCGCAGCAAATAATTCTTTCTCTCTCCTTCATAAGCTTGGTAAAAGCTCATCGAATATAGAGAGGGAGAGAAATCAGGTAATAACTTTAGCGTGAACGCTACCCCGTCCTGCTTCTCAGGCACCGAGGATTCAGAATCCGATTGTAAATTGGGCGGGTAAAACCTTCCGGGGACGGGGGGGGGGAGAACGAATTACGGGAAGCAAAGGCTCATCGGGGGACGTAAATTGAATCGACATCTCGGCCGATGAGAGGAAAAAGAGGAAACTGTTCCAACGAGAATGTTTTTTTCGCGGATTTGTAACAAACGTATTTAACTCATTCAGATCGAAAGTTTTTACCGTCTTTTCGAAAAGTAGCGAAGAAAATATGGTACTATCATTCCCAGATAAATAAAGGTGCCGCCGGCTATTATTTTCAAATTTTTGTATGCATTCCTACTTATGAGCTGAAAATGTTAAAACCGTTTGGTACATGATAGTTATGTACCTACATGATTTTTGGGTCAAGATGTAGATTTACAAATAAAATTAAAAATTCATGCTCCCACTATAACATGACTTTTCTCAGGTTCATTCCAATAAAACGACCAACGATTAAACTTGAAATTACGTGTCGCTATTTTCAAAATAATCGCTCATATGCCGCTCGTGTTTTATCCAATTTACCATAACGCTGATACGGGTAGACAATTAAACCATCATTTACGTTTTTAATCAAGTTCTGCCGGGGAGAGAGTCAAGTTGGCTGATGCAAGGCATGTGAGGAGGTCACACGACAGGACAGGCATAATCACGTTTGCTGCGTACATCACAAGCTCTGATTAATTTAACACGACAACGTTTACCCTCCCCGATTAGCGCGAGGGATCGCGTACATTAAAGCTCGCTTCGAATTTGATTGTAGCTTAAGCATGATATTAATACCTAACGTAATCTACCTCTATCCGTTATTGTTTGTGTATTTTTCGTCATAGCCAATTTATTTGCATTTTCACTTTAATATATTTTCGGTCTATTAATGGAAATACAGTGATGGTTGACAACTTGGAAATCGGATCGGCGGTTCAGGGGCGACAATGTTACTTCCCGATATCGCTCTATACCTGCCAAATCCTACAACACATTGCGTGAATATTTATGTAAAAAGCTCACTTTTTACTCAAAATCATTCCATTTAGGTATCCTAATCTACAAAACTCATAAAGACGATTGAACGTTCAAGCATGTTCCAAACTTACCGAGCCAAAAAAGAAGGTCCAAGAACTTCCTGTTGCTCTGCATATTCAGTGTAGACGTCGATCAATCAACAATATTTGTGGAGGTTCCAAAGTGCAGGACTCTTATAGCTTAAAAATGTTCTTGAATTTTGCTCGAACGTTCACTAATGTTCTTGAATCTTACTCGAACGTTCAAGAAGTACGATTCAATTGAGTACTTCTTGTACTGTACTTCCCAATGCCCTTCTTCTTCTGTATTTGCCCAATGCCTTACAATGCTGGCGCGTGTAGAGCGAGCCTGACCACGGTCAACTTGCCAGGACGAACCTAAAACATGATGACATCCAAGGATGCACTTGCCCTACTTACAATCAATCCTGGATCCACTTCTTTCTCATGCAGTTCAAGAAGTAATTCAATTATACCAAGCTAGCAAGAAGGCCCAAAGAAGTGCCAGCTCCCATGATTGAGCGGATAAGATTGAGTTCTCATTACCAAAGATGCCGAGAAAACCTCGCCGAAATAAAGGAAGGAGGGGAAATAATCGTTGGTCCGGCATCCTCGTAATCTCTTTCAATTTCCCTCCCTTTTTTTCGAACGTCCCGGCAAAAGGTCTCAGTCAAAAGTGTCTTTTCGTGACGAAGGGACTCAAGTCATGACAAAGAAGGGGATGGACTTCCCAAGAGAACTGGAAAAAAAGGTCGGAGAGACGGGTCCTGGAAAGCAGGAGGATGAAACCTTGGCCCTGGGCGGTAGTCTCTGTTACGGAAACTCGACCTCTATCCCAATTTGTCCTGCCGCCACTCTTAGGCTTCTACTTCCTCTTCCCTTTCTGACAATGTGCCTGAGACCGTGTGTGCGTTAGGGATCGACCTGGTCCTAATCTAAAAGGCGGTGGTCGCATCTTCGCAGCAAAGTTTGCTGAAGAAAACGTTACTTCGACGCTGTACCTTCAAGTCTTTGCTGCGGACTTCGAGATCCTATCAGGATTGCACCCATTTGCTTTGGACGAATGTGCTCCTCGAACTCTCGACTTTTTCCTCTCGATGTGCCCGAGTGATCTTGGTAAGAGTCGACAAACTAACCAGATGGCATCGGCTCTTGAAATCTGAGGTGCGAAGATAAGACGCCACTTCCACGTCCTTATTGGAGCATTTCACGAACTATATCCATGATGCATAGGGGAAAGTGACCTAATATGAGATACTTTTTTTCAGAAGGCGCTAATGACCACTTGAATGCAATAAAAAAAATCAGTTTTTGGTTTAATTTGTTCATTATTATTCCCTTTTAAAAATATTTATTCAAATTTCAACCAATCGTTATTCAGATGCTTGAAAGAATCAATTTTTCGAAATCAGTCCAGCTTGTTCGATTGGGCAACAGGTTGCCTAATATGAGATACTTGCTGTTCCTAAAATGAGACAGTCTCATATTAGGACTTCCTTTGTTAGGAATAATGAAAATCAAGATTTTGTTAGAGATTTCATTCATATAAAGGTACAAAATGAATTTCTGACTTACCATATAGGATTAAGATCCCTACCAATATAATATTCTTGGAAAATGTTACAAGTAATGGCCTTACAAAATTACAAAAAATACTGTCAGCTTTCGAAATTAGGTTAACAATCTTTGGTTGAGATTTATATGAAATCTTCAGAAACAAGGTAATCTTCAGTCTTCAAAAATTTGGCAACCATTAGGTTGATATCCTTACGTAATTTTTGGGACTGAGACTGACCAGAGAAAAAATGCACACAATGTAAAAAAAAAGAAAGTTTCAAATCAAAAATGTCCCCTCAAAAAAAAAAAGAAAAAACAATACGACAAAAGTTTTGCAAAATAAAATGAAAAATATCTGCAGGTAAAGTGATTTGCTCCAGGTTTTCCTCTTTGTTGGAGCCATCTGAGACGAGTTCCCATTTCCGTTAACACTCATGTTAAATTAATCAAGGGCGAGATAAATTGATAAATTTCATATTGCAGAAGCTTTACACACTAAAACGACGAGGTTTTGATTTAAAATAAGAAATTCGCTTATTTATCCCTAATATGAGATATCTCATAATAGGCAGTTTGCCCTTGATCATTGATCTTTCATATAGACTCTAGATAAGGAAGATAAGAAGAAAACTAAAATAAGGGATGGAAACTACATTAAATTTCGAACATTTTCCACTAGTTTAGTTTTAAGAAAATACGTATCTTGTCGGTGTCAAATCGATGCAAAAACTGATTAAAAAAATTTCACTTCTCACGCTGGCCACCTTATCGCAAACTGAGGCCCCCACAGAGATGGAATTGGGTGATTCAGCCATTCCTCCACTCAAGGACGTCCTTAGGTATACGTTCATGGAAAAATCGCTGGAGAATAGCACCATACAGAGGCTGTAGAGCGCTGTCTCATATTAGGCATGTATCTCATATTAGGTCACTTTCCCCTATATGCAGATATCCATGAGTGTAGGTACTACGTGGGACGAAAAATTCAGAGAAATGTAATCATCAAAATTCAATACCTGCTCGAAAAGAGAGAACCCTATGTAGTTTCTCTAGGTTGGTTCTAGTACCTCTAAAAAACCCTAATTTCCTAATAGAAAGTTTCCTAATTATTAGGTAATACAAAGATGCCGTCTGCAACCGATCGCAACGACTGTCGCTACCGATAGTAGCAATGAACTGGTGCGACGCTACACTTCTTTGAAAAAATCGCTAAAGTAAGAAAAGGGAAATAAATTCAAATATTCAGGATCGGTTTATCACTCGCCATAAATCTAGTATCAGAATACCCGCAACTGCTATGGACAACATTTGCATATAAAAAATGCCAGGGGAAAATAAATCGACCCCGAAAGTAGCTTCAAGTTCATTGATAAACCAGCCCTCAATGTCCTACAAAGCACGGACAGGTAATGAGCTTAATAGACGTCAAGTTCCGCAGCGATGGCGAAAATCCCTTGCCATTCCCGCGCTATGAGGTTTACCAGGGTGAGAAGTCGTAAAACGTTTACGCCCTTTATCTTTCCCTCGTGACAGATTAATAGTCATAAAGAGTGGAAAACTATCGGAATAAGTGGCACTATTTTGAATATGAAGTTAAAACCCTATAAGAAGCTCAGCACTGCCTGCTGTGCGATCAGAGAAAATGGCGCTGGTGGAAATGATGAAGATTTATGGTGCCCGGCGGAATAAGAACGTACGGGGATGGGAGTTGTTCAACTTGATTGAAACGTCCCTCAGCGCCGATATCAGTAAGCCGTATTTATTGAGGCGAAAGCTTAGCGGAAAGACGGTAAGAAGGCTAAAGTGCTATTAAAGTAAGGTACCTAGCAAATTTACACAACGAAGGCAGCAGGAGGTGTGGCGTCACCCGTTGAGCAGATTTCTCCACCAAGCACCAACCTCCCAGGGCCTAAACTGTTGCTTCAATTCAACCGGTTTCTTCCTAAGCTTAGAACGTCAGTTTACAACCGACGGTGCCAGTTTTACTTAGCGAGGTAATTTTCTTGAGAAATTATGTACATGCAGCGCTCGTTTCCATCTTCAAGTTTAACGCTCTTTTGGAACGTTGAAATCAACGTCTCAAGTTGAAACGTCAATGAACTCGTTATTTTACCCCTGTGCAAAATTATGTAATCGGACGTACCTAATCATCGCTTAGTTCCTACATTGTTTCTACCCCCTTTAAGGCCAGGCGGAATTTTTAACAACGGAATTCCAAGAGAGAAGAAAATGTTCGGCGGAATGGTGACAAACCTCTGCTTAACTCATATTATTACTTGAAATTGGTTTATCGGAAGTTGTACAAGGTTAAGGGCCGGATTATCAATTTATTTACAGCTCGATTTATCAATTGCAATAACCAATTTCCAAGAAATTCTCATGAGGGTCAATGATAATGAGTCTTAGGTGAAATGTAGTGCAAGCGTCCTTGCATAAATCTAGCTTTACCTAAATTAATTTATTGATAAAGCAGCCCTGAAACGTTTTGTCATCTTTCATAATCCGGGTAACCAGGAGGCAAGGTTCTTCCAGTTAAATAAGTGTTGGTTTCTTTATCCAATTTTTAAAACATTATCAGATGATGGATTTTTTCGAACCGATGATCGCTGCCTTATGTCAGAAACATCCGCTCAAAATGTTGAGGCACTTTAGTTCTGTCTTCAGAACGGGGGTTTCCCAATAGAGAAAATATTGATTCTCCAATCTCGTTCGCATCTCCATAACGCTAACCAAATAATATCGTCGAGTCATCGCGCACTCCGTTGCTAAAGTTTTCATGCTGAGGACAGAGAAGTCGATTCGTATTTTTGAGCACGCACAACGCGACAGCTAACCAAACTGAGATTTATATTGGCACGCTGTTTTTATCAGGCCGATAAACATTCGAGACCACTTGGAAATATCTAGTGCTTGGTGCGCAGGAGTGTGCCAATGCTGAAATAGGTACCAAATCTAAAAGCCTGTTCAAGGAGCGTGAGGTAGGCAATTTTTGTAATTGCACGTTCGGCACTACAAAACCCTCCACTGCGCATGCCCAACGCTCCCACGAATGCCTTTAACCACGATCTTTGAACAAACCCTATGAAAATTACAGGTGTAAAGATGAAATGGATTCACTATAGTGTGATCCATGATTTTTGCTTTCTGATCTCAAAAACCTTCAGGTACTATGATTGGCCCTTTCTGGGAAGTGGGAAATCATGGACCATATTATGACACCGAAGTGGAATAATTTTAACGTATGGCGCCTCATTGGGCCGCTTAAAAAAATATTGAACAAAATGAATGCGTAGATAGACGAAAAACAGAATGTGTACCCGGATCATGAACTCGGCAGATTTAGGACATGCGCGGGCAGATGGAGGACACTACAAGTCGATTATTAGTCGCAAGGGATCGTAGTGCAATCGTTATCACACGACGTCAAGAATTCTATTACCCACCTGACGGATCACAACAACTTTCACAGTCTCCGCGCCGGCATAGCTGTGTATCAGAGGAAAAACGGCCGGTCGTCTGATACGAACTTGAGAAGAAGACGTAGAATGGCAGGAATGGTGCTATGTATAGAACGATAAGGTGCAGCGGGGGGCAGGTCGGGTTTCGTGGCCCTTCACAACATGTAGGTTAACCCGATTTCACGCGTGGTGATGTCAAGCGAACCTTGGCCAGCGTGGAGCGGCCCGCTTTGCCATAGCTCATCTTCCCTTTTAACGCACATTTCCTTCTGCTCTCCTTTCTCTTGCCTCGAGCAAGAGGAAGAATGACATATGAGTTCACCTGAACGTCATTTGTCAACCCGAAGAACACATCTTTCGAGGTAGAAGAGATGACAGATATAGTCGTCACCTTCGAGACTAGCGAATTTCATATGTGTCAATGACATCTAATCCATCGAGACAACCGATAAACTGATCAAGCTGAACAATCTATGCCTGCATAATTCATAAGCCTATGATGTTTATTCAAGAATAGGAGTACTAACTTGAAATGAAGCCGGGGGAATATTGCGGAAAAAGTCTACCCAGTCGAGTCCATTTTATTGACTTTGAGCCTTAATGACTTGGGATGAGCCTTCGTTGGTTTTTGTGGTGATTGCAGGCGTTTTATGTGGGAGACGAGGGCAAGAGATATAAAATGGCGACTTCCTCTTGAATTCCGACTGATATCGAGAGGATGCCTTCATTTATCTCTCGCCCTCGTACCACAAGAAGAAATTGATGAAACGAGGAACAAACCAAAACAATATATTCAATCAATTGGATTCTACGTATTTTTTTCACCTCAAAAACTGTCTATACTTACATAATCGTGTATTATCTATATTTCAAAATGGTATTGCTAAGGTACGTAGGACAATTCAAATTTTATTACGCATACCACATACATGATATAATGTATATCTATATGGGCATCCGAACTTTAGTTACTCGCAATAACAAATTACTGCATCATGTTCCCATTAACTTATGATTATATTATGTATGACAATTCATGTGGTTTCATTTCATTAGGGGAGGTCCACAATCTGAAGACGACGCTTGTCTGGTGATGAATAGCCAAGGATAGACATTCAACGGGGACATCTGCGGTTGTAGTTCTAAGGACTCGTCGGTTCGTATAAAGTCGGAATTTCAAAACTAGATTCCCCTGAACCTATCGACACATATTAGAGCCTAATAATTAGAGCCCCATCATTACGAAGAACGGCAGATCGTAGCGGAATGGCCCCAGTCCTAAAACTCGTAATACCTGCACTGACTCGAGGGTAACCGAAGCTTAAAATCAATGTGTGTTTTATATCCCCCCTCCCTTCAACCCCGGGTTCGATAAATTCCTCTCGTCTAACTTCCAGCAATGAAACCTTACTGCATTACGTACCAACACCATTAAAATAAATCCCTTCGCCCCGATATTTGCTCCCTGCCCTACCCGACAGCATGCACATCAAGAGAGAAAATAGGAAATAGCGCAACTGCACATTGAATGTGAATGAATAGAAACAATGATGCCCAAAGTAAGCACGATTGAACGTAGACGGGACCTAGCCGTTAGATAAGAGCACTAGCCTTGTTATAGCCAATTTTTAAAAATTTCAACAAAACATTTCTTTCACACCGAGATGTTTGGCCAAGGTTTTTTACGTAGTGTAGGTATTTTTGGTATATTGTACGACCACCCTTCTGCTCCAACTACCCTTCGAGTGGCACCAAAACCCTCGACCAACCATCGACTCTGAGACTGATCAATGGATTGCCCATGTTTATTCTCATATACCAACAAAATCGGACCAGCACGACTATTGCACTTTTCATCAGGAATGAATTTAGTTTTTACGACTTAGAATTGATTTTGGTAACCATTCGGGCACCGGCGAAATACAGCATGAATAGTTGGGTGGTTTTTATGTTGTACTAGTGTGCAGATTCAACAAACACCTTTCACACTATGGTCGGGTGGCTATCTGGGTCATTCAAGTGCCTACTAGAGCTCTCGCCAGCTTTTATTAGTTTGTCGTCTTCCTCTATTTTCACGGAGGTAAAATCTAGGTTGGTACCTACCGCTACTTTTCGTCCAAGGTAAGTACCAACTAGCTTTAAATAGCGGCACAGTAGCTCGATTCAGTTTCATAAAAAAGAACCACTTTTTTCAATCTTACGCAAGCGCAGAAGATTGGGACACTAACGTGTATTTTCCCCAAGTTAAATTTTAAGTGATTTACCGCTTCCAAGTGAAATCACTCGACTACTGTGTAACCGATTCATCCTGAATATTAACGAAAAAAGGAAAATATAGAGATGGGGAAGGAATGAGGATGTTCTTTGCAAGGATGTTCTTCACGGCAGGGCCACTGTGCGGCTATATGTTGGGCAGTATTGACCTGAATGCTGAATTTATAAAGCTGAAATATTAACTTCGTTAAAAATTCGACCGTAGGATACCTGCAATTATGATGGTCTCATTACAACATTCATTAGGCGCTTCCGGAGAGAAATGAGATGTATTCCGACATTTTCGGGGTTTCTCAAAATTGCGTTATTTACTTTGTAGCACACTGGTTAAGAGATCTGCTCGTGGAGCAAGAGGTCTCGAGATCACACCTTGGCGATTAAAATTTGTGCATAATTATCATTGTCGGCCAAAAATCTTTCTTTTTGTACATTTGCATTGAGAGCTTCTGGACATTTATGATCAAAACCGCATCCAAAGTTTATATAGGTAACCAAATTGGGTCAAAAATTTGCTCATCAAAATATGGATGTATTGGGTGTCCAACAAAACCTACGCACTACTGGTTTTGTTGGATAGATGTAACTTAGAATGTTTAGGTATACCTCTGATACGGCTACCAGGGCCAGATTTCCGATTCCTTGTCAGCATACTAAGTCAGCATATAAGCACCGGATTATAAGCATTTTCTTCTTTTCCAAAACCCAAACGCACTGCCTCATGCGGGGAGGTTTAACCTTCCGAAACCAAATGCGTGAAATCCAGCTGGTCTCAAAATCGTCTATTCTCCACAAGCGACCAAGGGCTAACTTATCCAGCGCTGATATTGATCATGAACCCGGCCCGCATACGCTCCCACCCCGTATCCCTGGGTTCTGTAAGTTCTCCTCCCCCCGATCGTAAGCTCGACTCACTCGATTAGTTTTCTATCATATGTCCAATACTCCTCGTTCGGCTGGTTTCTTTCCATGCTAACATCAAATAATGACAACACCAATAATCAAATAATATGTTCGTCTTGATCGTCTTTATCACACAAGAATAAACACCGAAGGGAAAATTGGTAGAATCAATACCTTCGTATAGAATATGAATTTACGTGGGGCCTATGGTGTTCAATGGTCCCATGATCGCTTACTGGTAGTTCGATGCTAAGAAACGAACTGTCGGACGGGCCTAGTGAGAAGGTCGCCATATCACTCCCCCTCCTGGCAAAATTGATTTCAGGAGCTGTTTGTGGTTGGCTGTTGGCTCGATGGCCGGTTAACCTTTACGCTCACATTCCTGAAACCAGAGCTTCCAGGAGTTGATTACAATCAATTCAACAGGTTGACTAACGCTCCATTTCATTTAAATGCCCACCAGTGCTCCACTCGCCTGGTAAAAAACATGAGGAGATTAATGATCCAATGCTAAAAGTCGGTACTGCTCAATCACCACCGTCCAAAAGAGAACAAACTAGCCGGTCGCGTTGTTTACTCAATGACTTCGTTATTCCGAACGGAGGAGACGATCTTGTTTGACTTGTTCTGATTGAGGTTGTGAAATACCATAGATATACGTCAGGTGCGCATTCGGGAGCTACCATCGGCAGGAAAATATCGGCTATAGCTGAGTTTGTTTTGGGACAGTACCCGATTTGCCCCAGGCTTGAATTGGCAAGGGATAGCTCACCAAACCAAAGCTTAGTCTTGGTGTGAATGTGTGGCGGAATATGTTGGCAGAAAGGCGCACTATTGACGAACACTCAAGCGTTAATTCGAGAAACCTCTTTTTCTGATGAAAAAGTGAAAATAGTCAGAATTCGGCTATTTTCGTCAGAAGAATAATCAACGGCCCACGATTCATCTTAAAAAAAGGAACCTCTTTTTATTTCAGGTGCCTACCTAAGACAGTTTACTTGACAAAATTGCCACTTTATGAATTTAGTTCTACGGAAAAGCATGTGAAAGATGGGCTATTTCAACTGACAATAAAAATATATTCAAAGATCGGAATATTTGTTTTGGAATCTCAAAAATAATATAATAATAATATGCAGTGTATACTCACTGCATATGTGCGTATATTATACGACTATGATAAAATTAAGAACATTCCTTAGCTATATTTCCAACTGACCTCTTCAACTTAACTAAGAGGACTTTGCAGGAAGTTAACCTTTGGAGGAGAACTTAACAAGTCGGACTATTGTGTCCAAGTGCGGCCCAGTCAGGAATGGAATCTGCTGGATCCAGGATCTAATTTAGTCCTGAGGTATTACAAAGTCAAGAGCACACGTCAGCTAGTGCAGAGGATAAGCTAGGAATAGCGTCCGGGGTAAGGGATGGGGCAGAGGCATCCGAGGGTATGACTAGGGTATGAAGCGAGAGGGACCCTTTCAACTGACCGAACGAACAAAGACAGAAACTGGCGGGGGGCCTCATTCTGAACAGAGGACCTGCTTCAACGAGGGCTAACATATTCAGAGTTGATATTGACCATAAACCTGGCCTTCGCGCCAACGCCGCTCCAACTTAACCGGGTCCAGACGACCGGGATCAGTTCCAAAACAATAAATTTGAGACATTGTGGACTGAGAATTTAGTAGAGCTCCTTTACTTCGATCAATCATCGAGTCAATAGTTTCTCATGCATTTTCCATCGATGCGTTCGAGGGTAGGTATGCTTTTCAATATAGAAATTCCTGCTTGGTATGAAAGCATGTTGCAGCAAAATCGATAAACTTTCTCATTCAATCCTGGTCTGGGATTGTTTGACTGATTTGGATGGTACAAGTCGAATTTTACTTTGAGCACATTGTTGCATTGAGATGCTTGGTTAGTGAAGGCATCAAGATAGATTCATCTTCAAGTTCAATCTGGACGAGTGTGCGAGTGAGAGGGAAGAGGGTCAAAAGTTCTTCATGGTTCTCTCAGAAACCAGTCCATGGGGACCATTTTAATTAGTGCAAAGCTCAAAAATTAGTCACCTATATTCCGAAGGACGTTCGAATGGTGAAACGACCTTTGAATATCGGCACCACCTCTGAAGTGATGTTTAATTACGAAGTTTTGACGTCAAGTACACTGAGCTCTCAGCCACGAACTTGATTCCGAAGTTCAGGAGGCATTGTTTCCAGAAAGTTTGTGATTTAGCTCATTGTCTTCAGCCAACTGTTCGTTTCAAGTAGTTGCCATTCAGCCTTTGGAGGCTAATACACTGGTGTAAGTGGCAGTTTGGAACGGTAGCGCATGGGTTTATTTCCGGAAAGGAATGAATTATTTTGAGCATGAAGAACTTCAGAAAATGAATCATCGGTCGGGTGTACTGAGGTCCTCCGGGTGTACTCTGTACGGGTGTACTCGGGTAGTCTCTCCCACCCGCTGGGTGTACTCGTGACATTTCCCGAACCGCCATTACCGGACTGCTGTGATTAGGTATAATGAGTTTCCATATAACAAATAAACTAGTTATAAAAGTAAGTATTTCACAACCAATCTCAAACCCGGCACTTTGTTTGCTCAGGTACCTAATGTTTCTGGAGAAAATGGCCTGATGAACTTACTAACTGACACCTCATCAAAAATAAACCAGACCAGACGAAGGTGGATTTAAGGCTAAAGCCATCTTAATTACAACTCCCAACCCCACCAGGTTAGCCAACCTGAGTCAATTTATCACTCGAGAATGCCTGTCTCCGTTGGCTCTTTGATAAGCCGATTAACAATTCAATAACTTTTAATTAGAGTTTCATCTTCCATGATATTATAGCTTACTCTACGCCGCTACGGCAGCCCAGAGCTAACTGTATTCTAGCGAATGATTGCCGCAATGACATAATGATCGAAAATGTTAGATACATTAAGTACCAAAACGTCGTATCAAGGAATTAAGCTCAGATGCGATTCCAGTTTCTAGTCTTTCCTTGGTGACTTTTTAATTGATTTCCCACCGTAACAAGCTGCTAAAATTTAGCACTGTGTTTCTATCTACTATGTAATAGTTGTTGTACATGAGAAGTAAGTAGGGGGATAATGGGGCTTTCAGGTTGTGCACCATACGAGCAGCCGAGTTTTATGGGATTCATTCGCTATGGCTGCCATATTTCGTAGTCTCATAAATCGCTCGTAGACGGTGGACCCGAATTCCTACCCCTACAGACCTGGTTCTCGAAGTTCAACCACCGATCGGCACGAATCATGGGGTGGCATAGGATCAACCGCAAGAATGGCACGTCGTATATGTTATTACATGTGCTTTCCTCACTTGGAAATGTGATAGGAAGAGATAGAAAATCTGTGATCGTTAAATTCCGCCGGGACCTCTCCAAGCGAAAAAACAGGAGGCTCTTCCAGCGTATCCTCTCAATTCATCCAACCGTCCTATCGTCACTTCACACCATGCGAACCGTTTGTTCTTCCAGTGAGGGAGGGTCTGTCGTTTTTCCTCCCTCCCATTGTCGGCGGATTAATTGGGGACAATTCCACCCCTCTTCACTAAGGGAAAATCAATTCGCTGGTAAGTGGTGGTTACTCCTAATGAGAAACCGATACTTTTCCGAATTATCTGCCGTTGATTCAGACCAGATGAGATTTCTATAGCACCTGTGGATTCGTTATCACCGCCCGAGCTGAATAAGGGGGCGTATACCTACTGTATAAACTACTGCCCTTGCCAGGCATCGATGCTCAAACACAGAGGCCACTTTGATCAATAGGATGAGGGTGCGATAGACCGTTCGAGGCGGTCCTTTTCGCCCGGTATCCAAAGCTGTCCCGAGCGTGCCCTGCCGCCCTCTAGGAAAGGCTGGGAATTAGGCTGGACATGTCTCCAGCTCCACAGGCCCTAATCCTACTGTGTTGCCTGTGATGCAACTCATTGCATCACCGCCTTCAGTTAGAGAAGGACAGAATTTCAGAGCTTATAATATTATAGCTAGGAGGTCCAGAGTTCAAAGGACAAACATTGGTTCGTATTGGTCTCAAGCTTCCTCTGGACCTCTGATCCAATTTTAATTTTCAGGACGTTCACCGAGAAGAATCTTCTTGTATCTGATACAATATACGCTGCGGAATTTCGACATCATGGTATGGTGATTACTGGCTCATAAGAAACACCATAGAAAATCATAGGTAGGAAGGATTTTATTGGTTTTTTGATCTTGGATTTGGTATGAAGCCGTTTTCTGAGGGAACCCGCTTTTCACTTCTACCTGCATATTCTTTGCTCTTGCAATATGCCATCAAAATTCCGATGATACATTTTAATAGATGCCACAATCTCGAAATGTAAAATCAAGTCGAATATTTCGGTCCCACTTAGAGTTCCGCAAAGATTAAGGCAACTCCCCGGTTTATAAAATGAAGCTTCCCCAAGGTCTGACCCAAAACTTTTTTCCATCAGTCTGATTCATTATCAATCTGAGGGGGAATGCTCTACCGACGCAATCATTTCCCTCGAGTCTTTTGGAATTCTGCGTTCCTCATCCTATTACTTCTCATTTAATCAAAAGTATCATACTCTCGGAATAATTCAGTTCATTACGTACCAAAACGTAGTCCATCTCCCACGCAGAGTATATCAAATTTTCTCACAGCAATCATATTGTAAACGACTCAAAAATTCTAAAAATATCCAAATAGAGTGTCTTGAAGAAAGATGGGGGAAGTGAAAACGCAATTGTGATACCCCCTCGATTGTTAGCGATGAAAGATAGCAATGTCCTACCAACTCCGGTCAAAATTTATTTTCAAGCCTTGGGTACTTATAGAAAACCGATGCGATTACCATTGCTAAACATTTTTAGAAAGGAAAAGGCAACCCATATTAAGTTGTGGTTACTTTTTCAAAACGTCTTTCAACTTCAATAAGTAGGTCAACATTTCAACATTTTATTTCGTTTTAATTAGTGCTCAACTCCAAGCCCCGAATTCGCTCTATAGGATGGCGCAGTGGATAATCACGTCACCGAATTTTGCATTGTATAGAGTCAAATCTGGTCCAGGCTTAAAAAAATCCAATTCTGGCTTTCCAGAGAGAATAGATACCCCGAAAAAGAATCGGGGAAGCAGGATGAAAAAATCAGATAAGCAGAATCTTTCAGGTAGCATCTGGTGAGAAATTTGGCATCAGGCGTCAGTGGAAATGATCCGAGTTAAAAGCGCCCCATTCAGCGTTTTTTTCTCTTCGACGCTACAGGCGACGCTGGGAATGATATTATCAGAACCTTACGAAAAGGAAACTGCCCAACCCGTGATAATGATGAACGACACGTCAAACTGTCAGCAAGTCAACCTCGCCCTTCATCATCGTACAAGTTGGTAGCAGAACTCGATCCTTTGTCGCACAGCAGGGTTTACATGAAGCGTGAACTGAGGAAGTACCATAAATAATACGAGCGACTTCCTATCCTGTTTCCCTGGTCACATCCAGAAATTAATATTTTGCTGCCGTCCGACTTCTCGTGAAAAATTGAGAAAATGTTGAAGACACTCTTCAAAAAAATAAAAAACCAAGTAAAAATGCTGTACAGGAATAAACTGCGAATGGTTTTAGCTAACAACATTAGAAATATTTCTGTTTTATTTCAAATTTACCTTGTTTCCCGATGATAGGATCTACACTGCGAGTGCACACAATAGATTATATCTAGCTAGATTATTTACCTACCTACTTCTAGTAAAAAAATGTTAATGATGTCCTAATTGAGTCAACCCATAGGGTATCACAAGTGGGGGTATCATAAGTGGGTTTAGTTCCCTTATTCCGATAACTTCCAGAAATTTCGAAAACCAGAGATGACATGAACTGTAAGGCTAAGGACCATATTTTTCATGCCTCCTATGGGAATCGAATCCATAACTCTCGGGTAAGTATAGCCTGGTAAGACAGGGGTTTTGGTATTTTTTGATTTGCAATACGAACTTCTTCTAATCACCCAGGAAAGTCTGTCATACCTTCTAACTCAGGAAGTTGTGAAATGGCTTTCGGAACTTCCTCGAAATTATCTCATTCCCCAGGAAGCATTTCAGCATAATTAAAATATCATACCAAGAAGATAAATGGGACTTTTGTGCTTGAGCCATCCAGCCAGAAAACTGGGAACAAAAGGCTGGCTGCTATTATCCGCGGATGCGGCTGGCAACTCCCCTAACTTCACACAACTTTCTAACTGATATTATCGGCTTGACAATATAATTGCACACTAAGAACGAATGATAAGAACCGGATCCATATCATGAATCGGATATCTGTGGGTACGATGAACTTTACGCGGAACGTAGTGAGTGACCTCTGAAATGTCCGATGCGTGTGTGAGTGACGAAAATTACGATAGGTACGGACTTACATTGTGAACGGATATGGTGAAATCCACCAATCGAATTTTTTTCAATGACCTGCCGATATCTGGGCACAACAGCAGCGAGTCTTTCTGGATATTTTCATGCAGTGTTCTTCCCACTTTTGCCTTGTAAGTTGGAAAAATTACAATCAAGTAACGATTGCTTGAAAGTTACATCTTGCCCAAGTAATGGCTGTCTGCGGGCTGGGTTTGTGAGGTCGTCCCTTCCACCACCCAGAAAGGCTCCAAAGAGAGGACGCACAAAGATGTTAAGAAGACTCCATGTGGAAGGGAAACCCATCGAGCAGGAAAACCCTCCACGTTCGGCGAACTAACTAACTGTATCAAAACCAAACCTCCTCATCATCAATCCTGTTTCATTCGCCGTTGAATGTTATTCTATAGGGCCTAACACGAATATGAATGTCATACGATTTTTTACTTGGAATCCAGCAAGGGACGATAAAGAACTTGTTTTAGTCCTTTGATATTGTTATTCCGCTATTTTTGCCCCTCATAAAACCACCTTGTTTTTATGAGCTGAGCTTCGCAAACGGCCCCATGATAAATACTTCGATACACACCAGAGCAAAATATTTCGATTTGGATTTATCCTTTATTTTGTTTCACGTTGTGAAATAGCGATGAATTTTACTGTACGATCAACCGCCAATTCCAGAATTCCCGAGTTTTGGCGAGAATCGAAATTTTGCTCATTTTGAAATACGTGAGGGTGTGGCAACTGGTTGGAACCTAAATTCTTAAACGGCTAATAGAATTTGCACCTACCGTTTTGCAGCTAGGCACTGCTCCAACCAACGCTCGAACACAACAGCTGTAGCAGCTGCAACGCTTCTACTTGGCACACTGCTTGAAGCAACTTGCGCTTTGCAAGACTAAACACCCATCTAGGGTGACCCACATCATGAAGAATTAGCACGCCGAGGAGGGTACAGAATGTTAGCTTTTCCACCTCAATAGCAAAAGAATTGAGTGATTTTTCAACTAGAGGTTAAGAACCCATTAACATTTTTGGCTTAATCCTTGGCTTCAGTAAATTCTCGCAGCCGCAGCGGCCGATAGAGAGGTGCTCTCCGCTCCGGGGTCGGTAGGTTCCTACCTTACATTTTTTATAACCCAAACGAAGGTCGAATGGTTTGAACTCCATCACGAGTTTTGAACAACTTCTTTAATCCCCTCCTCCCAGGCTGTTGCTGTTACGATCCTCTAGGGACGTTACACAACAACCAGCCCAGGCAATTGAGACAAGTAGATCGAGGCAAATAATTGAGGGTCATTCCATGCAGGGATGCACGGCAGACATAAGCTCACAAAAGCGCTGGGATGGAAGGGCCGGGGAATGAGCGTTTCTCTAACTACAGATCACTCTAACTCTCCAGTTACACCCATAGCTCATAATATGAGATATATTATATCTCGACCTTAGTGTATGCGTACCTATCATGGGCTGAATTGAGGGTATGTAAACGACCGGTAGCGAGTTTCACTTGGTTGACCGCGGTACTCATGGCAGTAACTAATCCTCTAATGGAAATTCAATTGAACCCCGATCCGATAAGATTTTTACAATTCACCACTTGCCGAACATCAAAGTTCATCAATACTTTAAATTTACAGGGTTATTACAGGCACCCAGGGTGGGGGCCTGGGAGACCATGGCCCACCCCGAAAGTTTCTGGAATTCCTTCCCCAAAGTACTACCAACGAGCATGACATATTTTACATTATCAAACTTTCAAGTGTAAAACTCACGATTAAACAGTAACTCAACTCATGATCAAACTCAAAGCAAAACTCACAATGAGACGGAAACTCGAACTCATGGACAAACTTGAAGTCAAACTCACAATGAAACAGAATCTCAAACTCATAATGGAAATCAACGTCAAACTGACAATGAAACAGAAGCTCAAACTCATAATAGAAATCAACGTCAAACTCACAATGGAACAGAAGGTCAAACTCATAATCGAACTCGAAGTCAAACTCACAATGAAACAGAAAGTCAAACTCGTAATAGAAATCAACGTCAAACTGACAATGAAACAGAAGGTCAAACTCATAATCGAACTCGAAGTCAAACTCACAATGAAACAGAAAGTCAAACTCATAATAGAAATCAACGTCAAACTCACAATGAAACAGAAGGTCAAACTCATAATCGAACTCGAAGTCAAACTCACAATGAAACAGAAACTCAAACTCGAAGTCAAACTCCCAATGAAACAGAAGCTCAAACTCATAATCGAACTCGAAGTCAAACTCACAATGAAACAGAAACTCGAACTCGATGTCAAACCCCCAATGAAACGGAGGCTCAAACTCATAATCGAACTCGAAGTCGAACTCACAATGAAACAGAAAGTCAAACTCATTATCGAGATCGACGTCAAACTCACAATAAAACAGAAACTCGAACTCATAATCAAACGCGAAGTCAAACTGACAATGGAACAGAATCTGATACTCAAACTCATAATGGAACTCGAAGTCAAACTCACAATGAAACAGAAAGTCAAACTCATAATAGAAATCAACGTCAAACTCACAATGAAACAGAAACTCTAACTCGAAGTCAAACCCCCAATGAAACAGAAGGTCAAACTCATAATCGAACTTGAAGTCGAACTCACAATGAAGTAGAAAGTCAAACTCATAATCGAGATCGACGTCAAACTCACAGTGAAACAGAAGCTCAAATTCATCATCGAGGTCAAAGTCAAAGCCACAATGAAACTGAAACTCGAACTCATAATCAAACGAAAAGTCAAACTGACAATGAAACAGATTCTCAAACTTATAATCGAACTCGAAGTCGAACTCAAGGTGAAAGCGAAACTCAAACTCACAATGAATCAGAAACTTGAGCTCATAATCGAACTCGGAGTCAAACTCACAACAAAGCAGAAAGCAAAAACTCAAAATCGAAACCGATGTCGAACTCACCATTGTGAGTTTTCATTAAACAGAATCTCAAACTCGAAGTCAAACTCACAGTGAAACAGTAACTCAAACTCGAAGTCAAACTCACATTGTAACAGAAACTTAAACTCGTCATCGAAATCGAACAAAACAAACTGACAATGAAACAGAAGGTCAAACTCATAATCGAACTCGAAGTCAGACTTCGGTTTCATCGCGAGTTCGACGTCGGTTTCGAGTTTGAGTTTAACTTTCTGTTTCGTTGTGACTTTGACATCGAGTTCGATTATAAGTTTGAGTATCTTTTTCATTGTCAGTTTGACTTCGCGTTTGAGATTCTGTTTCATTGAGAGTTCGACCTCGGTTTCGATATTGAGTTTGACTTTCTGTTTCGTTGTGAGTTTGACTTTGATCTCGATGATGAGTTTGAGCTTCTGTTTCATTGTGAGTTTGACTCCGAGTTTGAAGTTCTGCTTCATTGATAGTTCGACTTCGGTTTCGATTTTGAGTTTGACTTACTGTTTCGTTGTGAGTTTGACTTCCAGTTCGATGATGAGTTTGAGCTTCTGGTTCATTGTCAGTTTGACTTCGCGTTTGATTATGAGTTCAAGTTTCTGTTTCATCGTGAGTTCGACGTCGGTTTCGATTTTGAGTTTGACTTTCTGTTTCGTTGTGAGTTTGACTTCCAGTTCGATTATGAGTTTGAGCTTCTGTTTCATTGTGAGTTTGACTTTGATCTCGATGATGCGTTTGAGCTTCTGTTTCATTGTCAGTTTGACTTCGCGTTTGATTATGAATTCAAGTTTCTGTTTCATTGTGAGTTTGACTTTGATCTCGATGATGCGTTTGAGCTTCTGTTTCATTGTGAGTTTGACTTCGAGTTTGAGATCATGCTTCATTGACAGTTCGACTTCGGTTTCGATTTTGAATTTGACTTTCTGTTTGGTTGTGAGTTTGACTTCCAGTTCGATTATGAGTTTGAGCTTCTGTTTCATTGTGAGTTTGACTTCGAGTTTGACCATGAGTTCGAGTTTCTGTTTCATTGTCAGTTTGACTTCGCGTTTGATTATGAGTTCGAGTTTCTGTTTCATTGTCAGTTTGAATTCGCGTTTGATTATGAGTTCAAGTTTCTGTTTCATTGTGAGTTTGACTTCGAGTTTCTGTTTCATTGTCAGTTTGACTTCGCGTTTGATTATGAGTTCATGTTTCTGTTTCATTGTGAGTTTGACTTCGAGTTTGACATGAGTTCGAGTTTCTGGTTCATTGACAGTTCGACTTCGGTTTCGATTTTGAGTTTGACTTTCTGTTTCGTTGTGAGTTTGACTTCCAGTTCGATTATGAGTTTGAGCTTCTGTTTCATTGTGAGTTTGACTTCGAGTTTCTGTTTCATTGTCAGTTTGACTTCGCGTTTGATTATGAGTTCATGTTTCTGTTTCATTGTGAGTTTGACTTCGAGTTTGATCACGAGTTTGAGTTACTGTTTCATCGTGAGTCCGATTTGATGTTAGTGTTTTTGTATCATTGTGAGTTTGACTTTGATTTCGATTGTGAGTTTGAGGTTTTGGTTCATTGCGTGTTTGACTCCGAAGTTGAGTTTCGGTTTCATCGTGAGTTTGACTTCGGTAATTGCACATGCATACCAAAATATGGAGGCGCTGTGTATTATCCTGCGTTATCGTTTTCTACTCAGTGTGATAATCTTTCCTTAGTATCAGGTATGCGCTTTTATACGATTACGCTCGTTTTCAATACCACAAAAACCAAATAGAGGTAAAGGCCAGCAAACGCGCAGCGTCACGGTTTATTATGCCTGCGCACATCATCATTCTGGCGACGAAGCCCTGAGAGGAAACGACTGCTTTGATTAGCTATTCTCTTTATGCTCCCTGGAGATTTCTAGAGCCTTGGAAAAGCGAATTAGCTCGATGTTGTCACGCTTTGCGCCGAAGAGAAACTCGACCTTTATTCCCCATTGGATAGCTTTATATCACAGACAATATGCGCAAGCGGGGATGACATTCATAATTATTTGTATTGCCTGAGCTCGATTCCCTTCTCAGCATAAGCTGGTGGATAGATAACTACCTACACGTGCGGGTACCTATTTGATTACCTGCCTAAACCGATTTTGAGTGTTCTGGAGGCGTTGATAGTTTTAGCCATAGATCAGAAACGGCTGTAGCCACCTACATTAGTGATTTGATGGAATATTCAAAAGAATTCTAGAATATTATGTAGAAATTTTGATGTACTTTACCCCGTAACTGGCTGAGTCATAATTTGTTGGAGTAGCTGAATGGGTGTTGGAATGACAGAGAGTAATTTAAGAACATGCTGAATGTTCTCGATTCTACCGCTCTACCTTATGTGAATTGAAATACCCAGTGAAGGGAGTTACCTAATATCAAAGGATTAGGTAGGCCCTCGTGTATGAGAGGGCCTTAGCCCTGGAACCGCTTTGCTCAAACCTCCAGCACGAATGCACTCAAACCTGCCTATGCAATAAGGTAGGGAACATGGGGAGAGAGAAATATTTTCTGGCCGCCATCAACTTGTTTTACAGAGATGGTATAAAACTGGGGAGGGGGCATGGAAGCTACGAGAGAAAAGCAACGAGTCTGGTTGACAATGAGACTGAACAAAATAACCAGAATAAAAACCTCGTTCTTTCTTTCGAGAGACAGAATCATTACACAGAGAGGGAGAACCACTTTCGCCATTTTCTCTTACGTCAGCCCCCTGCCGCAACAAATGAACGCGGTTGGTAGTCTCTTCTCTCTGAGCACAAGCCACCAGTGTAATTTTCAGGTGTCGAACACTGACTGGCACCAGCACACTGGCTCAAATCGAAAGAACCGCCAGCAAGGTGACATACCGGACTTGATTTACCCGATCTTCTTGCATTATTTTCATGGTTTGCTTATGAGATCACCGATTCCCAGAAACTGATGTGAGCAGATCAGGGGGTAGGGTCACCGTAAGAAAACTGCCTCTTCCGCCGAGCTTTCGATGTATTATAACACCTTCAACAAGGTCTATAAAAGCGATGCAAAACGATCCGGGGGTTCCCAGAAAGTCTGAAGTAACGTGCCTTCAGAAATCTTGCTCCTCAGAATTTCAAAAGGCTCTGCTTTGTAAATGGTTAGGTCACAAGAACAGATTGTTGAAATCCGGGGTAAAACTATGCTGGTAAGCCTTTGCTAAGTCAGCTCGAAAAGGTCGTAGCTCTTTGAACGTATACGTGTGAACGGAGCAGCTACCCCTCGGCTGTCCGATTAGAGGAACTGCCTGCTGCCAGTCAGCAATAGCTCAACCGGAGCCACGCGCGCACTCGGAACCCCATTCGCAATATTGGCTCTTCCAGCCACTGTTATTTGCTAAGGCCGACCCTTTCCTTACATCCCCTTCCATCCACTACGTTTCCCTCTTCGTTCACGAATAGTCAATTATAACCGCTCCTAATATCGGTAATGGGAGCATGAATACTGCAAAAGCTGCGCTTCCTTCAATGCTCAAATTGACCGTGCATATTTATTTTCATATCGATGCATTCATTTTGATATTTTTGTTTTTGTGGCTTGACATTACATGCAATTAAAGGAAGAAGGGAGGTGTGAGGTTATTTATGGAAGAACGCCACTCCTTCAAGCCAGAATTCAATAAGTTTTTCACGTTATCTACCACACAATCATAGGTCACCCACACCTGAGGTTTTCCATCTTCTCCTATGCCTTGCTCCACTAAACACCTGTAGATATCAGACGATCGCCGAAATCCTGCCTCATAGATAGGCTCGTTTCCCCTCGGTCTTTAGGAGTCCTAACCACAAACAAACACGGCGCTCCCTTACGACCCGCATGGTATAGAGACGATCACAGCTATCAAGGTACCTGCAATCGCGACCACAATTTCCGAGGTCCCAATTTCGAGATTCTTCGAGGTTGCTGGCAGGGACCTTGGAATTGAGGCCTCATACATTGTGGTTACGATTGACAGCACCTTGGTTGTTGTGATCGTCTCCATATCATGCGAGGTTGATGCGAACGGCATGTTTGATTTTTTTCGAAATTGACCAGCAAAATGAGCGAAATCAATCCGGTCCATCGGATGGCTTCTGTGCAAAGGAATTATTCTGAATACGACTCATGGTGAATAAAGTGATTTTGGAAATCCAATCACTCTGAGTTACCTATAACTTGCTGCACTGCAGGAACGTCAACCCAACTCTACACGCTTCTTTGCTAGAATCCAAAGAAAGACCTTCATATTTCACCTGGACTAGTGAGAGTTGCGAGGCATCAATTTGATTTAGCTCAGGCTGAGCGTGAATATAGGTGGCACCGGTAGAATTTCGGGCGGCAGACTTCGTTCCGTTTGAAGGTTAATAAATAACCGTTTCTTACCCCTGAGAGGCGATTGAGTAAGATGGAGAATCGGCCACATCGATCAGAACGAACAGGTGCACTGATGGAATCCTTTCCAAGGATTGGGTTCCCGAGGGCGATGAGGCAAGTGGTTGCAGTCGACCACGAAACAGCCGTACAGCATCCGCCTCGTTCACTAGCCAATTACGATACGTTCACATACATCCGTCGAAATACCTCGAGGTTGTTCCGAAAATTGGATGTTAGGTCAAGTTTTCAGTTGATTCCATAACATCTTCCGTACCTACATTGGTCGGAGAGCAAATTTGAGCTCAAGAAAACGTACCAAAGAAAGACTAGTGGTGCGTAGATAACACAAAATACTTCCATATTTTGATACGATAATATTTGTTTATATTTTGATCCTTCTTAGGCTACTTAGGCCAAAAATTTCCAAAAACTCACTATGCAAACTTTAAAACTCGCCTAAAACCACAAAACGTCAAGCTATCAAAATATAAAAAATATTCACAAATTTTCCAAGGTCAAACAAAGATTTCAAGACCAAGAACGCTCAAATCGGTTCATTTTTGTGGCTAGGAAAAAATAAACTAGAAAACACTAAAATTGCAAATATATCGGAAGAAATTTGAGTAATTCTAATTTTGGTTAAACAGGGTGACATGTCTTGCTGAGACGAACATTCTATATCAAGAAATTTGAAAAAATGTTGAGAATTGAGGCCCTTTTGGTAAACGACCACAGAGACGTACACACAGACACTTGTTCGGGAAAGTAGGGCCTATTTCTAACTTCATAATCATGACTAGACCAAACAATTTAATACCTTATCCCGGAAAAGAGTTGAGTTTGCATCTAATTTGAAAGGGATGAGAAATATTGCAACCCTTTCAAAAATGTTAATTCGAAGTTAGTATAACGGGGTTCCTGAATTACTGCCACTATGGATTTGAAATTTTAGAAGCGTACTCCCACGCAATAAAACGCAGAGTTGAACCGGTAGTTTTCAACTATGAAAAGGGAAAGAATAGATGATACTGGACAGGTCGTTCGCAGGAAAAGGGGAATAACTACCGTAATGGAAGTCTGGAGACTCGTTACGGCCCGTAATGACTGCAGTGAATTAACTGGGCCGGACGACTTTGCTGAGCCCTACCCACCCACAGGGCCATCAGTAAAAGTATTCTCTCAGCTTCCCTTCTCATACTGTACCATACACCGTCCTTTTCGGCCCCGACCCATCCGCCCCCACCAAAGTTCTTAGGCCTTCCCACCCACGACCATCCTTCCAACCCTTGGCAGTGTTAAACTGGCATTTTGCTGTTGCTGAACGGCTAAAGCGACTCGAAGAAGGTCGTTTTTCGAACGAACGCCTAGCTGCCACGCCAGCATTCGAGTAATTAACCCCGGAAGGTCACCATAAATTGTAAGATAACAATTTCGCTAAGCTAGCTCTATAGAGTTAAAGTGGTTTGGACAAACGCTTCAGATGAAAATTCGAAAAGCTCCAAGAAAGTGGAAGGAGCCAAGCATTCGGCGAAGGTAGGAATACCATACGACTCCTAGAATCATATCACTCAAATCATGTAAATAACGACAGTGAATCTGCAAAACCTCGAAGATTTTTTCAGAAGACGAGGTTACCCAAAATTTTAGAGGAGGTGAAAAAACTTCCGATTGCTGGATGGGCAAATGGAGATGACCATGGGGAATTCGCTTGCACCCCAATGAAATTAGATGGTTTCAACTTAGAAGGTACCTCAACCGATTGAACTAATGAATTTGACCAGCTTTTGGATAGTGAATGAGCGCCTAAAAAGCAGCTTGAGTCCATTTTCTTGACTCGAGGAGAAGCACAAGAAGCTGTTTTACCAGTAAAGCTCAAAACATAATTTTCCCGAAAAACACAATTTGCGAGGTTTTGCAGATTCACTGTCGATAATCTACGGTCAAACTTTACCCTGATATGAACGCGTTTTGGGACAATAGGGACAGCGGTTTCCATGGAGATCCTCCAATAAGGTGGTTACTATTTAGGGTTTCCTTGGCTAAGGAAGTTCGGCGAATGAGGCACCTGATGGCATATCCCGTGTTGAAGCACATAAGGGTGTCGGTCCCTTTGATCACCAGAGTGGCTTTTGCACTTTAAATGGCAGAAGGACGAGGAAGCAACATTTGTGGGAGTGGAATTTTAATGTGCAACAACTGATTTAGGACGTAGGAAGAGGTTCAATGGACAAAAAGTGGGACCAAGTCTGGGAGCAAAACTTGTTGGAAATACCTACTGATCCTGAAACTGTTTATCAATTTATTGCATTATTTTAGTGCATTGACTAATTCCAAGAAATTTTCCGTATGACGGTGAATGAAATGTAGTGCAACCGCCCATGGATAATCTAGCATTAAATTTCTGCAAAGGATGTTCTAGGGTTTTTTATGGGAGCGGCACCCTATTATTTTGATTTGTTAACATTTATTTCCCAGTTTTATTGCTGTTGTTCCATTTTATCCTCATTTGATACATCAATGAGATATGTGCTGGACAATTTAAATAGCAAATTTGACAAATACGGAAAAAATATAAATAAACTACTGCGCAGTGCTAGGGTTGAATAAATCAATAAACTGTCCCTATTAGTAAAATATTTTTCTTTTTTATTGACAAGCAAATAATACGTTCACAACAGAGGTATAAAAATTTTATGCATAAAATACAGCGCATAATAATTCGGAGGGTTATTTTCAAAGCGATGAAACTGCTGTAACAACCATTCGCAGATTATTCAAGTTATCCTTTCGGGCTTGACGTTGAGGAAAACTGAATCCTGTCCGAAGCCAATGTTTACATTGGCCTGATCATATTTGAGTGTCCCATTCTTCTTCTCGTCCCTTCACGGCGTCATCTAATGGGGTTTCTCTACAGGGGGATCCCAAGTGGATTCGGCGAATAAGAAAAAAATGGCCGGGTTCCATGACGAAAATCCATTCCTTTGACAATAAGGGCGTAGGGTATAAACCGAACGGCACAAGACGGAAAGCCGGAAAATCGTATAGAGCAGGAAAAAAACTCGATTTGATCCGTGCATCGGAAAGATTGATTGAGAGGCAGCCAACGCGGAAATTGAGGAAATCAAATCGAAAATATGACGCTCTCACTCTTGCTGTAGACAAAAAATTAAAAAAAAAAACACCAAATCATGTCAAATTGTCAGCGATCTTGATATAGATCGATAAGAGGATCACTATAAAATTTTACGCCTTTCAAGAACATGGTTGAACGAAATTCTTCGGATTGGTAAATTATTGACCAGGTCCGAACATTGTTTCGCGAAAGGCTCTTGTCTCAGCTATTATTAATTCAATCGAGTTGAAAGCGTGCACCTGCCTTGGCTGAACTCCTTAAGGATAGAAGGAACTGCCTCAATTCTCGTCGAAGATTCTCTCTCTTGAAAACGCTTATTTTCCCAGTCGTGGAAATGGGAAAGTAAATATCCGAAGTGTAACTAAGGTGCGCGGATTTCCTGGCGCGATTTCCAGCTAAGAGATTGGAGGGTTCGTAATTATATTCTGGATTTATCGATTAGCTCGCAGTTGCTTATAATTATACCGAGTAATTTTCTGAATTTACACCTGAATTTTGTTGGACTTTTGGTATAAAAAATTCAGCAATTTTCCTAGGAAGTAGGTAGTTAAGTTCATTTTCACTCGTTGAGGATGGTTTGGATGACCAGCGATTTCAAAGTGGAGATACAATTATTGTCAAGCCTCATGGACAATGATGTCTTCACATCGAAAGCGCTTGCTACTTGACCTATCTTGACCGGGGGAGGTGGACCTAAGGCCACAATAGCTTTAATGGAGGACTAACCAACGCTATGCAGGGTGTTCAGACATAAGATTGTCTTCCTCCTTTGCTACAACGTTAGTTCTCTAAACTTTTTTTGATAGCCCATGGGAAAGTACACTTTTTTAAGGATCAATTTTAAATTCAGCGTGAAAATTTTCGGCAACTTAGGCGTTCAAACAGTGATTAAAAAGCGAGCTTTCAGCAAAAACCCACTTTTTCCGCATTCAAACGTCGATTTCTCGAGTTATGAGCAAGGAAATGGAGAAATGACTTAACACGTTTTTTACGTTAAAAACACGAAAAAACTTCAAAATGTACTTTTTCTAGGGCTCACAAAAATTGCATAAAACACAAATTTTAGCAACGAGTTAAAGAGTCGACCCCTTCAAGGGAGACAATCTTGTAACACCCTGTGTAACTTTATTACTATGTTCCTATAAGATTTTTTTTAACAGAACCATTTAAGCGAATGAAACATTGGTTTTTATGAGGGCCGATCAAAATCGTGAATGTAGGTCTGCATACAGAAAGTTGTACTATGCAAAACGGCTGTACATTAAGCGATCTTTACACCCCTTGTAAACACTAAGAGCAACGTTATCTGCGGAAAACAAATTCGACATTGATACTACGAGAGAATCCGTGTAAGTAATGTTTCATGTTTGTACTTCCTCAACTCCATCATATTTCACAGCGGTACAATCCCCTTTTTAAAGACCCCTGCTGAAAGCTCAGTAGAGAAGGAAAGTGAATCCTGTTGCTTCTCGGTAAAATGTTTGCACGAGGAAACGGTCTAGTTCGAACACGGGCGCGGCCGGCCGTGTGCTCACGTAGGATTCTGCGCCCGTGTTCGTGCTATGTTTGGAATGGAACGTAGCGCTACATCTGCCGGGGGCCCGGGGGAGGTGGGGTCTAATAAATTTATTCGTTGCCCCTGCCAACGCTTCCTTTGGCCTCTTGCTTCGCTTTTCCGCTCCCTCGAGGCGCCCAATTCGCCTTTACACGACTCGCCTTTCACTTCCAATTATGGGTGCAATATTATTTGAAACACCTGGAGCTTCCTTCTTGTCACCATAATCTCTGGGTTTACGCATCTGACGTTCCCGTTAGAATGGCTATACCCATTTGCTGTAAATTTTATCTTCACCTCGAGGTAGGTGAAACATAAAACCACTAAGATTGGAGGATTTAGAGAAGGTAGTGAGTAGGTACGCAATCTACTAGATACATACCTACCATCTCATGAGATTCTACAATGAATTTCAAGATATAGGCCCGTATTCACAACACTTCCTAGGCATAAGGGCCGCTCGATGCTCCAGCACTTCCTTTGCACATTATATTGGTCAATTTAAAAAAAAAAAACATTCCGTTTCCATAAAACTCGCATTGTGATGGAGACGATCCTAGCAACTTAGGTGCTGTCAATCGCAACCTTGATTTTCGAGGTCCCAATCTAACAATAACTTCCGATTTAAAATCTAATAATCGAGAAACTCGCTTATATGAAACGGACAGGTTTTTGGTAGATACATTAATCGAATAAGTTAGCTCGATTCTTTTAGGGAAAAATACCCTCGGAGAAAAGACTTTTTAGACAAAACGGAACGCTATTCCCTGTCTAAAACATCAAATTGCGTAGCGGTTAAAAAGGCTTCATTCGCTTTGTATAGACGAAGCTCAATAGGGCGGACGAATAAAGTTTGAATGGAGTGTCGAGGGCAAGTTCTGCCTCCTCGTCCCATCCCATCCCACTTCAACTTCAGCTTCTTCTTCATCGGTAACGTCTAGCAGCCTTTTTCATTTTCTCCAGTAACAATGAAGGAATTTCATAACCATCCCGAGCGGCCATTCTGCGCGAGCAAATGACATTTTTAGTCGCCAAAACAATTTTCTCGTTCGCACGACAGATCTTTGCGGTACACCTACTCGAATAGAATTTTCGTCGAAAGGTTTGAGATCACCATAGTTTTACTTTTTTTTATGGAACCAAAGAAAACGCAGTGATTAGATGAAACACAATGCGTGCATTTTTTACAGAGGAACATTTTCGACCCGATTTGATTACCTCTATTTTGACTGTTTTTTAAGCTGTTTAGGTCAAAAATATCACAAAACTCAGTTTTTTAACTCAAAAAACTTTAAAACTCACTTGCAAATTTTAAACTCGCCTAAAATTGAAGAAAAAAAGTCAAGTTACCAGAATATAAAAATTCCCACGTATTCTGTAAGGTGAAACAAAGATTTTAATATCGAGAATGCTCAAATCGGTTTGTTTTTGTGGTCCAGAAAAAATAAAATAGGAAACCCTAAAATTGCAAATATATCGGAAGTACGATTACAATACTTCCATTAACTCTGTAAATATGGAAGTAAAAAACATTAGCAAGGTCTTGGGATGTTGTAAATGTTATAGCAAACCAGAAAGATTCTAAATAACTCTGCGATTGCAAGAGGCTTGATAAAGCGTGAAATAATTCAATAAACGCGGTTATGTTATTTTTTATGGTTCCGTAACAAGTTAATGGACAAAGCGAGAGAAGTTTTATATTTTTCCGCCGTTTTCTGACCATGACCAAGCTCGCCTGTGAGCTTAGGCAGATATATTCTCCCAGCTATTAGCAGGTTAGCACTGCTTCAATGGGAGAAAGTTCGAGCGAATAAAATAGCTACGAGTTTTAAACTTTTTTGTCCCTGTTCCATATTGTACTTAAATGTATAAAACAAGCTTGCACAATTTTACCAGCTATGTTCCGTACGTACCAACTAAGTAAACGTAGAGCAACTTAATTCGAGGGGAAAATGATATAAATAAAAATTCCAATATTGTTTTGCAACTCACATAACGTTTAAAACCGGGCGTAATTTATTCAAGCTGTATCTAAGTAACTGAAGACCAAGGTCTTGTAAATCGTATTATTCCACATTTCGGCGTAGGATTGATAAGCATTAGAGTTAATGAAAATTGAAAGCAAAAGTAAAAACATAATTTTTGTAAAATTCCACTAAATTGAACTTTTCATGATGGGTACTTCTGTGAATACGGCCAGATATGTCCAAAACAGTAACCTGCACCTAATTGAATTTCCAAAAATTTGAAGATAGCAATTTAAATAAATTTAAAAACCATACGGTTCTTATCACTTTTGACGCTTGACTGGTGGAATTGTTCGTGAAAAATCGTTGTATCGAGTACGTTACATCGAGGCCATACGATAGTACGGAAACATTAGGTGAATAAAGTAGTGAAGTTATTAGCATTATTAAGAAGTAAAAAAAAGGTATATTATTGATAATATAAATTGTAATAATATACCTATATGTTATTAATATATTAATTTTAGGAAGTAAAAAATTCAATATTTTAAACGGTTTGTCATTTTTGTTTGTTCCAGGTACACCTACGCATAATGCTAACAGCCTAGTTCACTTTCTCAGACGTACGTTTGATAATGGAGAGCCCAACAGGTAAATATTGGGTTATACTTTATGCCTCGGTAAAAAACAGAAGCTTTTATGGCCATAACGGTCACCCCCCCCTCCCCCCCGTATAGTGCACTCACGATCTACAGAGTGATGCAGTTATACCTATTTATGCAAATCCTCGTTTTCTTCAGTTTCAAACATCAGGGAAGCACCTACTTCGCGGATCAGGATGTTGGCATTGAAAGATCGAAGTCACATTTTCCAAATTTCGAGTAAATCGAATTACAAGGTTCAAGTTATCGCTTGATAAACTAATACAAAAATAATAAAATTCTGCTCTTCAAGAAAAGAATGTAGTTGTTTTCGACCATCCAAAAAATAAATAAAAAAATTAAATAAGGGTAGGTTTTGTAGGTCAGTAGGTGAATCGTTGAAATGCGAGATTTGATTTTTTCTTACGAACTCCTTCCGGTGGGATTGAATGTTCATTATTTGTAAACTTATTACATCTCGTTTGACAATTTTTGCCCTATCGACCTAAAGCTTTATATTCATCAGGTACGTTTCGTAGATTTTAAGGACAGAGGTCAGATCTACATCACAGTTTTATTCTGATTAGCACTCCAACCGATTTTATAAAATAAAATGTCAACTACAACTCCAGGCCTTTTATGAGCGACGGGCGAGGGTGACGGTCTTTCTCCAGGGCGTGCTGAGTGTCAAGCCCCTGCGGGTGTTTCTCCGACGGTTTGATGACAATAAAACCTCGGAAACCCCAGCTTGACGATTTTTTAATATCTACTCCGCGCCTTTAAAGGTTCTAGGCTTCCAGTGTTGCGAAGCGAATTATATGCTTTAAATATCTACGAGCCTTTTTATTGAATATCTAATTGAATTAAAATTTCTGGGCTGGTAAGTTGTCTCTTAAAAATCCGATCAGATTTTCAAATTTTTGAGCGATACAATAATATTATATTTTTCCGACTTACTCGGTAAATATGGAACAAACTAAATTAATGTATTGGAAACAATAACAATGCTCATGAAAAAAAGGACAAAAAAAATTGAATCTGTATGAATTAGGTACCTACCAAAAGCAGCTTACGGAGTAAGAGGGCGAGCTTTATACCTATTATAATGTAGTCCCAGCATACGTCATTATATTATCGAACGAAGGCGCCATAATATGGCACACGTCGTCTGCAACTCTTTTTAGCACCGACAGTATGACGGGGAAATACAAGCAGCTGTGGGAAAAATGTGAGGATAATATGTGGTAGGTATACCTATAGGTACATAAAATAGCCGAGGGGTTGGCCCAACCTCTAGAAAGAGAATTACTTCTTTCCAAGGGTGAGATTTCTCCGAAGAATGGAATACATCTATTGTGTTCAGCGGTTGGTCGGAACTGGGCCTTACTAACTCACCACCATAACTTACCATTGTCACCAAAGCGGATGTAGGAGTAGGCAATTGTGCGGCTTCAACCCTTAGGTTCCTCGTATCGGGGGTCAGAGTTTGTGATTGGGAAACAATCTTGTAACAGATGACGCAGAGAGTGTATCTCAAACCAAAACTGAAACTCGAACTGGAACTGAATTTCAATCCCAAATAAAAGTTAGAGTTTCACTTTCGGGCTTACTTTATTTTCAGATTGAAATTCTGTTCCAGTTCGAGTTTCGCTTTTACTTTCGAGATTACAGTCCAAATTTGATTTACCTACAGTTCAAGCTTTAGTTTCACTTTCGCTTACAGTTTGCGTTTTACTTTTTGATGTTAATTTTCATATAAAATAATTTAATTATTGAGTGCCAAAGGAACAGTGTGGCAATTTGATGTTTGGATGCACACGGTCACCTGTGTAGGTACCTAAATCGAGGAGCCAAGAGTTTTTACCTACCCATGAAATAAACTAGTTTTCAACATAGGAAAAAATTAAGGCTTTGGCAGATTATGCATCGAATAAGGGCACGGATCCACGTGAACAATAATGAACACGGGGGGAACCAAGATTTCGGTACAAGGAAAATTTCATGCCCATAAAGAAAGGTCCTCCTCCTGATCCTGAAGAACCCAGTCAATTTGTCATGGTCGGTAATTCTTTTTTCATGTTTCTTATGGCGTTTTTGTTAATGGTTTTTAGCCCATGTTTTTCTTCAGCGTTTTTCGCTCTCAAATCATGAGTCATGTTATGGATTGGCAGTGAACATAATGTTTATGCATTCCTTGAATTCTCGTTCCAGAGCCGACGATGATCCGTAGAGGATCATACATGGCGGGAGAGCCGCTGATTGTGGTGGAGGAGTCGGGAGGGATCATTGAAGAAGAGGAGGAGGAACAGCACAGCGAAGGATACAATGACTCTCCATCGGCTCCAGATTCGCCCTCGCTGAATCCGTATCTCCTATCGCCGTACAGAGATATGAGGAAACGATCACTGCCAACGCCGCACTGCACCACTGGCATCATGGCCAGCCAAGTGAGTCACTGGTGGGGTGTTGTGAAGGGTTAACGCGACTCCTGTGTGTCCGTCAGAGGGCTGTTGAGGGGTTAAGCCTGTCGTCTCTGACGAACTTCAAAAAAGAAGCAGCTTGAGCATAGCAGCAAAATTTGCACTGTGCATGCGTAAAGCATCAACAAATCCCTACACGCAAGGGATCAGTGCAGATCAAACAGATCGTTTCCTTGCAAAGGTGGTGAACACGGAGAAGAACACAACCAACGTTTGATAGCTTGCCATCAAAATTGAAAGCTTCCCTCAATTAACGCTGCAGTAGGTAGTTAAATTTTTACGACGGATTCGCCCCACGAATAGCGTGATCACAGTAAAATCAATCGCTTGGAAAAATCGTCAGTGAAGATGAGGGAAAGGGGATATCCCTGATCTTCCATCTACCTACAATTCTTCAGGATATTAACGGGGGTTTATTGGCGTTCTGAGGGGTAATTGAACCCACCACCCAAAGCATTTAGTTCCGTCCTTCCAAGCTCGATTAATTTCCAACGATGTTCTCAACTCGCGGCTGCTCGGTGGGTATAGAAAGCTGGAAGGCCTTTCATTTTTCAGCTTGGGAAACCCTTTTTTTCGGCTGATGACTTTTATAAAAGTGTATAAATACACAGGTACAGCCTATTAAGAAAACACGCTCGTTCGTTCGAGAGAAATATGATCAATAGGCAAGGAACAACAAAATGGGCGATTATAATCTCTATACTTAACGCAGTTCTTATATTTTTCCCCGGAATGGTAGTTCTTTTGGAGCTTCAAATTATGGAATCGTAATTTTTCCTTGATTCCCAATTTGAGAGGGTTCCAAAGTCGATTGCACTGGTTGGACAGCTGGACAATTCCTGCACGGCGAATTCCCAAAGCCCACGGGATAGGGTCTCGAATTGGACGTCATTTAACTCAGGCATTTGGACCCGAGTCCAACTAGATTCCAGGGCAGTGGGCCCAGATTCCAGTTCAAGAATCTTGACTTGAATGACAGATTTCAAAATTAAACGATTCGCCAAAATCGCTTTTGCATTATTGTATTCATAATCGTCATTTTATGGGCTGAACCCGTTATTTCGCTGCCCTAGGTGAGGAGACTGTCGGAGCAAGGTGGAGAGACGGGAAAGGGGCCGTCACCAATCGAACAAGCATTCCTTGCAACTCTCTCGCAAGCACCAGCACCCACGCCTGGTGGCAGACGGCATTCGGTAGTAACGATATCCAGAGTTCCTCAGACCAGCGGACTGTTCGGGAGAAACCGACGAGAATCCATTTCGGCATTTCCATCGTCCGGCCTGCCGCTTGGACGGCTGCAGCGAAAAGACTCGTCCTCGTCAATCGCAAGGTCTCCCAGCATTTCAGGAAGCAATTTCAACCTTCAGCTCGACATAATGGATGACATAGCGGATATAAAAGCACGAAAGGCCAAACTGAAGATGTGGCAGACGGATAGTCAAGAAAAAGTCTGCGAAGTCGAAGAAGCTGGTGCGACATCACTTTACCACCAGAAAGAGAACCGTCGGTTTTCCGACGTGACGGGAATCATACCCCCTCCGTCTGCGAATAAGCGAAGAGCCTCCGAACTGCCGAAACCATTGCCTGGAAGTGGCGCTGGAACGCCGCCAGCCAAACCGGAAGGGATTGTATGCTCTAACACGGACCTGTCCATCATGTCCTCACTCACGTCCTCAGCCCAAGAGATCGGATCCCAGCCCGTCAAGGGTCAGAGCCTCCAGACCGATGGCCAGGAACAGCTGCCCCAAGAGATGGCAGATACCAGACCTACAGCCATCGACTCCAAGAGATTACAGCTCAAAAATAACAGGTCAAATAGCTTTGATATATCATTATTTCCCGAAGAGAAAAGAAATGAAAATAAAGAGAAACCTACTGTTCCAGGTAATTGGTTCACCCGGCGGCATTTACCGATGGCCAACAAAAAATATCTCACGAAACCCGACAACAACAGCAATGCCTTGGAAGACGGAAAGCTAATTGAGGAGAAATTAGTCTGGGATAAGCCAACTGGAGCCGTGGTCGACCCTCAAATGATCGGCAGTGCCATCGAGGTATTCTTGAACAAACGAGCATCAGACACACCAGCGCCATCGTCGGCCGACAGCCTAACAAAAAAATCGCAACAATCGTCGTCCTCATTTTGGGGTGGCTTTGGTGAGCCGAAAGAGACCGACGAAGAGGTATCATGTGACAATTCCATTTGCTCTACTCTCAAAGACTTGTTCATCAAATAGCTATAAGTTCTATCCCTCATCATATTTGGGGGAGTTTTTCTGGATGTTGCTGTTACAATGTTTTACGTGAGGTGAACAGTTTTATTATCGAGAATTCAAAACGCTTTCTTTTTTAGCAATCGAGCCAACCCCTTCACAGGGAAGAGCACCAGTGGTGAAGGTGGACGTTTATCTTTCAGTTGTACGTGGCGTAGGTTTTCTGCAAGGGAGCCAGGGCGTCAAAAACGGAGGAATGAATGTACTGAACGTAACTTAAAAAGGAGTACATTTTCGAAAAATAATGTAAAAATTATTAGAAATATGACCTGGTTTTTAGGTTAAGGGTCGCTTAATCAATAGCTGGTTATCCGAAAATCATCGCCAGTCTCTAGGCCAGTAAATTCTTGGAAAGAAAGCCTATGCGCATCAAGCCTATCACCTCGAAATCAGTGACTTAGAGATTGACCACTGATTTTTTGATAATCGGATGTTGATAAAGCGGACATCGTAAGAATTTGCGGACTAACCTAATTGTAAAAATTTTAGTCGAGAAAAAGCCTCGATCTGTCAAACTCGTTAGTTGCATATCGACGGTGTAGAATCAATACTGCCCAATTCGTTTGCCATGCGATCTATGGACGCGTGATTTGCCAAGTTGCCACCAATCCAAGTTTTGAGAAGTAGGCAACCCAGACGCCCCCAAAAGACACGACGCTTTGAATTGGGCAGTATTGCAGTTTCATCGTCGATATAATGTAGGCACCTATGCATAAGAACCTCAAAACTACGGGTTCTCTGAACACGGGTACTTATCGAAGTACCGCAAAAAATAATTGATCGGAGAAACGGAAAGCGGGATTGTGGTATAACCTTAAAGTTCCCCGTTCAGTCACTGGTGCTCTCTTCTGGAAGGAGATTTAAATAAAATGATTTAAATAAAAGTTGTGAAAACACATAAGAACGTAATAGGAACCCTTTCGATCTACAACAGTAAACATAAGAACCGTCGTTTGAAATTGTCATTTTTCTATAATATTTATTGGAGTGTTTCATCGAGATAATAGAGAGTTTTTGCATAGCACGTTAGATGTTGAATGACAATATAAATGCGAGCATCTGACCGACCTGTCATTGTTTGTATTTCCAAAATGATATGGTTCTTCTATCATACGTATTACCACAAGTAGTTCTACCTTATTTCTAAATACGGGGTGAGGCAGAAAGGAGGAACCTTGGTTGGATTCCCATTCAATTCTATGTGAAATACGATTTCTCAAGCATTCTGGCACTCGTCAACTGGCTGGTAGGAGTCCGGGTGGCAGTTAGGTAAGAAACGGGAAGGGGTGGCAGTTGGGTGAAAAAACGGGCAAGGGGTTGAAAACCGCCCGAATACACATGTGCCTCAAGGTGTGTTTTTGTGCGCGTTTTGGCAGTTTATGCTTTTGCTGTTGTCCCAAAATGGGGCCCTACGCACATCTGGATCACTTCCTCGCTCATGGGACCATTCTGTTATTTTCTCTGCATGGGACTCAGCAGAGTCCAAGTTTCGGTGGCCTACGAGCTATGCAAAAACTCTCTAATAGTGTAGGTATATAAGGATTCCGTATTTAGCCCCTTCGTCGAAACCAGTGCCGATAGACAAAAATTGAATCCAATCTAATAGGACACTTATTCTTGTGAATTTAAAAAAAGTAATTTATCGATTAGTCGTAATTGTGAATTTTGGATTTGAAACAGTTTCTCGTTCTTGGCATATTCTGAATAACTAGACAGGATCAGATATATCCGGGGGAAATTAGAATGCTCTTAGCGAATTCGATAGGACGTAGTGAAATAGTGTAAAACTGAAGATAGAATAAAGTGTTGTCATCCCAGCCCAGTGAATAATCAAAAAAAGGAAAGCGTACATAGTGTCACTTGAAAATCCAAATCCGGGGTAATTGGCTCGCACAACAAGCGTAAAAATGCATGTGATATTTGTGATAAGAACCTACGTATTAGAATTCTCGTTCATCATAGAATCAAAAGTTATTGAGAAAATGCGATGACAATTTTCTAGACGTAAAAAATTATAGCACAGATTTTTCTCGTTCAGTGTCGATATTTTATAAATCGTTTCAATTGTATAAAATGATTTTCCTATAATTATTATAGATCCGAATGAATAACATACATTTTTTGAATAAAACGCTAGGTCCTCCGTCGTTTCATCTCGACTGTTGAATAATTTGTCAAATTATCATCACTTTTTGGAGAAAGAACAGAATTATTATAACTACAGTTTCTCTAGTGTAAATACTTATTCTTCATTGTAAATTTTAAACTTGTTGTCTGAATGTTGGAAATTGATAATAAATGTTGTTAAATGTTTACTTATATACCGAGTCGGACCGCAGCTGAAGATAATAAATAAATGGGAGATTAACCCTCAATCTGATTAGAAGACCAAGACTTGGTAATTACTTAGTAATTTCTTTCGGATTTGTTTTCTAATGTTTTATGGCGTTAAAAACAGCACGAAAACGAGACTAGAATTTTATTCACTGAAAAGGAGGGTTGTAACAGGAGATGAAATATAGCAACAAAAGTCCTCAACATAGTACCACAGTACAAAGTCCTTAGTAACATTCAATTGCGCGTTGAAATTTTCGTTACATACAATAATCAAGCTGCAATAGAACACAATATCGTTGATTTAGTTGTAAAACCGGTATCTCCTACAGTGACATGCTGAGACCTCTGATTATGCCAGACGAGCAACCATACCATTCCATGAAATAAACAATTCGGATCATTCACTTGAGAAAAAAAAACCCGGTATCGCGTTGGTAGCATTTTTATATTTCCACACCCAACACTTTAATTTCCCAGAATGAGCAGAATTTCAACATCCATTCAGTTTCAACAAAAGGTAAGAAATTCTGAGGGTGAGTAATCATATTATGTTTTGTACCATAGAATTAGATTTTACTTTTACGTTGAATTTAGCCTTCTGATAGTCGTCCCAATTCTAGGAAAATTCAAAAATAATATGCCTGCTGCCCATTCCGGCACTTTACCCTCAGAAGATGGCGCATCTGCTTTCACGATACTGCAAATTATATGATTCATTTGCACTTACTGACGCATCGCGGATGACATCCGTTGTACAAGTTAGCAATGTGGAACTCACGATGAGACGTCAATTTGAACTTTGTCCAATTTATTGAAATTTATCGGAGGAAGAGTTTTCGTTATAACGCCGGTAGCCACTGTCAGTTGATTCTCTCTCATGGTGAAACTCTGTCCTTGATTCATGGCCATTTTCTTCAAAAGCGTCAGCCTCACGGTGGCGTGCTCTCCCGGCATCAGCATACTGCTTTCCAGCAAATCGATCCGGCAAGCGACATTCCACGTATTGGAGAACAGAATCTGTATGTATTTCGAAGTCACCGGCTTGGAGCGGCCACCTTCGGAACGACTCAGAAAGTAAATGGTCGCTTCGTAAGAATTGGTCAGAGTGGAACTGCCCGCTAGGACGACCTGCATTCCTCGCTCGATCGAGTTGCTCTTTACCGCTCGAAGGAGGACACCCACGTGATCGCCAGCTTTGGCCGAGGGAACGGACCTCTTGAAGACTTGGATGTCTGAAATTACTGTCTTGAGCTGCATGTCGAAACCCTGCAAAACAAACAAATTCCGTTTAGTTTGATAAAATAAAGAAAAATAGTTGATCGCCAGAAAAGCAAAAATTTGAAAGAAAGTCCAAAAATATTTTCTCTTCACACCCAAAATGAAGATTCTTACGAATCTGGTCTCAATTTCATTTCACTCACCTGAATTTCAGCTTCGTCGCCTTTCTTCATCGTACCTTTCTTCAACGTCCCGACGACGACAGCCCCTCGCCCAGTAACTGTAAACGAATTATCAACAGGCAGCAAGAAGGGTGACGTATAGTCGCGAACCGGAGTAGGAACATGTGCGTCCAAGGCGTCCAGAAGCCGCCAGATCGACGGCTCGCCCAACTCGCTCTTGTCACCCTGCAGAGCTAACAGAGCGGAGCCGAAAACGACGGGAGATTCGTGCCCCTCGAAGCCGAAGTCCGTCAGAAGTTCTCGCACTTCGAGCTCTACGAGTTCCGTCACTTCAGAATCAACGGCGTCGCATTTGTTCACGTAGACGACGATCTTGTCGACGCCGACCTGGCGAGCCAGCAGAAGATGCTCTCTGGTCTGAGGCATCGGGCCGTCGGTGGCGGCGACGACGAGGACGGCACCGTCCATCTGCGAAGCTCCGGAGATCATGTTCTTGATATAATCCGCATGTCCTGGACAGTCCGTGTGAGCGTAGTGGCGCTTCTTCGACCTGTACTCAATATGGGCGATGTTGATGGTGATCCCGCGCGCTTTCTCTTCGGGCGCCTTGTCGATGCTGTCGAACGGCACGAATTGGGCGAGTCCCGCTTCCGACGTCACTTTGGTGATGGCCGCCGTCAAAGTCGTCTTCCCGTGGTCGACGTGGCCGATGGTCCCAACGTTGCAATGCAAAACTTCGGCACCCCCGGAGTACATCCGGCACCACGATGTACCATGTTCACTAATCCTTATCAGTTTCCGATATCGGCCAGTCCAGAAACAAGTGCCGCGAACAGTGAACTGTCTACGACTTAAACCATTTACCCCGGAATTTGCAGGAGATAAATTTCGGGACAGGAAAACGTTGGATTGCAATTTAGAAAAGTTTTTAGGACTGCTGCTTTGGCACTTACCGCAGAATCCTAAAAATGGGCTTGAGACCAGAGAAAGCCTTGAAACTCTGCGGGGCAGCCCGAACATCTTCAGAGGGGTTGTCCAGAGTCGAGAAAGAACCAAAATATTCGACGAAATTCTAATTTGAAGCAGTTTGACAAAAATCGGTCCAGCGAGAACTACATGAGATGGCAATGAGTGTGATACTATTTTACCTCGAGGCACAAAAATTCGAATAAAAATTGTTACTTATTCGAAATTTTTATTGCAATCGTGAGCGCCAGCATTATACGCAAGAATCAGCCAGAATCCAGCAGCAGGCAAGCGCAAGCAGGCGAACTTGAAAAACAGCGGTGATAAGAGATAACGTTGATTAGATAACAAGGTATGATCCAATAGGACGTTTAGCCCCAGACTACACTGGACCCAGTTGTTAGGAACTCTGAGCAAATTAAACTGTTCGGGAAATTTCAACCCAAGTCAATAACCCAATCACATGGCTTGGCATCGTTAGCAGTCCTAGAGTGTTCTGGGCACAATCACCTAAGGTTCTGTCCGGACCGGCAGTGCGCGAAGTGCTTGTCCGGAACGGTTCTGCGCATGCTTGGTTCTACACACCTGGAACTAACCTCATGGCAATTCTGAGCCGATAACAGCAACAGCAGGGTGATAACGGTTTGATAACTTCGCTTTCATCCTTCTGTGTTTATGTTCTGTTAGGTTGTTTCTTTAGGTGAAATTTCAGAAACCACGAGTCGCCTGAAAATATAGATTTACATTGGTTTTGCTGGACCAAAAAAGCTGCGGGCGTTTCCGCTTTCAGGTATTGTAGATCATATTGAGATAAACTAGTCGATACTTATGAGGACAACGCAGGTATTGCTGCAGCAGCATGCTGGTTGGATGTTCGTACGCCACTGGAAAATCCAGGGCAAGAGAAATCTGCTGGCCGACAACTGCCTCAAGGTTCTCAAGCAGCAGAACATTCCCGTCGTCAACGCTCTAGATGTCGTCAACGAGAAAGTTCAGCTGCCGCCGTAAGTATTCTTCAAAGTACTTACTTCATGATGAGGAGTGAAGCAGGATTATTGCTGCTACTGCAGATCTATTCTTACCTATATCTATAGTTACCCCATCAAATCGCCGGCGTTCTTCAATTCGTCCAACACTACTGAACTCGTTCAGCATCTGACCTTCAATGATTCCAATGTCCTCGTCACGGGTTTGGACCAGGCCAAGGTGTTCACCAACAGCGTTGAAATTGCTGCCGATTCCCTGAATACTTCGGAATCTGACTTCAGCAGGCACGATTTAGTCAAAAGGTCAGTTTTGGCTTTTGGCCGCTCATTTTTGAGACAGCTCCAGATTCATGTGCAGAAACGGAAGTTTATTATTCATACTTTCATCAAACAATGCCTTTCCTTGACTCGTTCAGTTGCTCTTGCTAACTTGCTGATTTGCACAAGAACACTGTCCTCTCTACCAGGTGTATCCGGGCTTCGCTGCTTTACGATGCTCACCAAGAGAAGCTGCCCAAAATCACAGACCCTGAGAGACCTGCTTGGAACTTTCCTCGCGTATTTGGCCTCACTGATCGCCGGAAAAAGTTGGTATAAAAATAAAATTTTTCAGGCATCATTTATTGGGATTGTGCCAGTATTCAAGACCAATTCGATTTGTGGGGCCAAGTTAACCGCGGGGCAAAATTAATGTGCGGAACCAAGTCTGTATGAGGGACTGAGCTGTATGCAAGACTGAGTAGGGAGGCGGGACTGGGCTGGTATGCGGTACCAAGCTGGTATGAGGGGTTGAGACAGCATGCTGGATACTGGCCTAACAACTTTCTCACACTGCCGAGTCAATGCAGATCACGAGCGATTTGCCTATCACCTGTGTGCACGCATGATATTTTCAATAGCACTATGAACTCCACACAATAAATCTCCTTGTTGCTCCACAGTCTACTATTATGCAATCGGCTGATCCAGCTCTGCTCGTCGCTCAACCCGCAGCTGTTAGCTCACCGGCGGACATTGACGGACGCAATGTTCAACGTTCCTCTCGAGCGAGACGGAGAGCAGGTTCTTCTATCATTAAGGGCGGACATTCTTCTCACGTCTAGCGAGCAATTGGAACCTCCGTCGTCTTATGTTGACGTCGACACCCACCGTCGAGACAAAGAGTTGCCTAACATTAGCCCACTGCTGCCAACTTTGTCGCTCATTAAAGATTTCTCGCCCAAGGACAAACTGGTGGACGTGTCTCGTAAGTGCTTCCATAATGCACTCAATCCAATGCATAGTAGCATGCATGTAGTGCATTCAATCCATAATGAGTTCAATGTAATAAAAGATTCGTCACTTCATGATGAAGCATTTTCCCCTTCATTCTTGTCAGAACACTTCGGTTGAAAACCTCTTAATTTTTGTTGGACGCCGGTTCCCCAACTTGGCTATTGTTGTCAGTAATTTCGCTCACCAATGTTTTATATTCGCAGCCTTTTCGCTGGGATTCCAAAAGTGCAACGTCCACACTGCAATCGTGCACTTGAACTCGACCGAAGTTGCCAATATTCACGACCTCGACATCAACCGGGACCAGATCCTCAGTCGTTCGCTGATGAAGGCCTATGCATTTGCAATTGCCGAAGCAAGGCGCCGCTATGGGGTTAGTAAGCGATTTGAGGCTTTGTTTGTTTGTTTTTTCTGTTTTTTTTTTTTAACGGGTTGATGAGGTTTCTAGTTGTTTGAGGGCAAGAGGTTCAACCTTGACTTATTCCTAGTATTTTTATTTTTTTGTGTTTTGTCATCTCCCATAAGGAACAATGAAGTTCCGATAGGAAAAGTCGATATGATGAATTGGTTGTACTGACTTCGAGACTGGGGGAGAAAGAAGTTTCATCTCAACGGGGGAGATCAGCTAAAAGCTATCACTAGCATGCTCTAGTACAAACGATTAATGGTGATAATGGCAACACAACACGAAATATCCTTGTTGTTGTTAAGTTTCCTTTTTTCGCCCTGACTACATGGCCACATCAGGAACGTAGCAGTCCTCTTGCTAGGCGCACTAGTATGACGGCATACTCTCAGATTGAGGCCCAATTTCACCAAACGTTTAAAATCATGATTAACTTGACATGGGGAATAATTATTATAGCAACTCTGCTCACAGATATGTCACCATTGACAATTAAACAGCTCATTAGGCGTAGCATTGTGGTGAAAAACTATGATTGTCTCAGGCAAAAACAAAGTATGTATTGTTTACGGTTACCTACATATCAATTCGGGAATTGCTGTTAGGTTAGATTTTTCTAGTGGGTACTTTTATTTTTCACTTTTTCATGCGTCGTTTTTGAAGTTGGTATTTTCGGTTTAAGTATTTTCCAACACCTAACTGCTGAGTACAAAGGGGAATAGTATTATCGTACTTTGTTACAGAATTCCGACAAACTGCCTCATCCGGTCACCGTCCAATGCGTTCAGACGGATTCGAAAGATTTCCACTTCAGCGTCCTCCAGCTCAACACTGTCAAAAGCGCAGAGGAAACGGACGAAAGGAATTTCTACTGGTCGTTCCCTTTCATGTCATTGTACGATAAGTGCGAGTACGATGCAGGCAAACCGATTTTAGAAGGTTACAATCCTTCAGTGTTCAATACGCTGTTAGCATTTTGCTGCAACAGCTGAGCAGCTGAGTTCAATTAAGTACAAAGTTTAATAAAAGTTAATAAAAAATTCTTTCGACTTGAATCGAATAATGTTCAAAGCTCCTTTACAGAGATAATGGAATTCCTATTGTTACATAGTTGGAAGATTCAATGCCAATGATATTGATGTAAATTTCTGGTATCTGGTCGGATATTCCTGTAGCCGAGATGAATAATATTTAGGTACATAACCACCTATACAATACGCACATACATCATAACATATAATAAAAGTTTTGAAATCAAACCAAAGCTCAAATTGAAAATGAAACTCTGACTCCAACTGATATTAAACATTAAACTCAATTTTAACTAAAAACAAAAACTCGGACTGATACTGCAAATCAAGTCAAAACTCGAACAGATGCATAGGTACAACTGAAACCAAACCTCAAACTCAATCTGAAACTCAAATTCACACTGATGCGGAAAATAAAACTCAAACTTAAACTGAAACTGGAACTCAAACAGAAACTCGAGCTGATACTTTAAACTGAAACACATACTCAAACCCTAACTGAAAATCAAAGTCAAACTCAAACTGATACTGAAAATCAAACTCGAACTGCAACTGAAGTTCAAACTCAATCTGGTACTCGAAATGAAAGTCGAACTGACACTCAAACTCAAACCGATTCTGGAAACTCAAACTGATACATTATCTGAAAGTCAACCTCAAATTGAAATTCAGACTGAAACTCTAACAGTTAGATTTTCAGTATCAGTTTGAGTTTCAGTTCAAGTATGAGTTTCAGTTTCAGTTCTCCTTTCAGTTTGAATTTGATTTTCAGTATCACTTTTTCTTTCAGCTTCAATCCTGGTTTTAGTTTGAATTTCAGTTTGAGATTCAGTTTCGGTTTCAGTTCGATTTTCAGTATCGGTTTGAGTTTCAGTTTCAGCTCGAGTTTCAGTTCGAGTTTGATTTTCACTATCAGTTTGAGTTTGAATATCAGATTGAGTGTCAATTCAAGTTCCAGTTTGATTTTCAGTATCAGCTTGGTTTTCAGTCAGAGTAAAAGTTTGGGTGTCCGTTCGAGTTTGATTTCAGTTTGAGTATCAGTTCAAGTACCGGTTTGTGTTTCAGTTTGAGTTTGATTTGCAGTATCGGTTTGAGTTTGAATTCAGATTGAGTTTTGATTCAGTTCAAGTTTGAGTTCTAGTTTGACTTTCAGTTTGAAGAACAATTCGAGCGTCAGTTCAAGTTTCAGTTAGAATTTTAGTTTGAGCTTTAGTTCAAGTTTCGGTTTGAGTTCCATTTTGAGTTTGATTTTCAGTATTGGTTTGAGTCTCAGTTTCAGTTTGTTTGTTTCTCAATATCAGTTTGACTTATATCTTGCGTAACAGTTTGAGTCTGAGTTAGAATTTCGGTTTGAGTTTGATTTTCAGCATCGGCTTGGCCTTCATTTTGAGTGTCAGTTCGAAATGAGTTTGAATGTCAGTTTGACCACCAATTCAAGTTTCGGTTCGAGTCTCGATTGGCTGTCGATAATGACGATCATGGGAATCCGTTCAATGTGAGAGTGATATATATTTTTTCCATTCCCTACTTACAATAATATATTTTCCTAAAGGGAGCATAGACTATACATTATGCCGTAAGGTTTTATTCTCAATCCCCCGCCCCTTTAACGGACCAGGCTTATTCTGAGAACCTCCATATTTATGACGCCGGGCCTTCCCCAATTCTAAGTCCTCGATTTCCATTATTTTTCCAACTAATCGTTACCTACTTTAGTTTATCTGGTACCAGGGCCGCTCGATCCCAAATCCCCGTAGCTTTTTTCATATTCCAGGTTAAATTCACCGAGCGGGTGGACTAATTCCTTTTTGTAACGGCAAAAAATAACAACATCGGATACAATTTTCTTCGAACGCCTTAAGTTGGGCTCAAGATTTTTCTTCCTTCCGCGTTCCCGCAGGTTGTGCCGAAAAAAATTCCTCCCGCTCTCATTCGTTATTTATACGCACCTACATTTCATCTGGCTTATCCTCTTCCCCGTGTTATAAGCCACGTTTTCCAGAATGGTACAATATTGTTTCCCTTCCTTCGCCATGTTTTTCAAGAACGGCTCACCCTCCGTCCATTCCGCTCTTTCCTGTCTACCCTCCTCGTTCTCCAGTGTTTATTTACGACGTTTTTTATTTCGCTTCGTCGTCGCCCGGCCGAGTAATTCGTCCGTATGGTTTTTTTCCCTCGGAACCTTACCCTTAATGGGATCTTCTTGTTTTGATTTCAATGAGCGTGAACAATTCGCTGAAGATAAAATTTTAAAAATGCTTGAATGATAAACGGAGCAATAATGGATGTTGCAACGATTGTTGAATTCAGTCATTGAATAATTTATTATCCCCCTTGGAATTGAGTTTTGAGGGCTTACCGGCGAATAGAAATTCGTAGTTAGTTTAATTAAATTTTCACTCTTCTTCTTCCACTCCCAATGAAACGAGGAGAAGGAGAGCATCTATAGAGATCGAGTCAGGAATTAGAATTCATAAACAATCTTGATTTTCAACACGTAAATGAGTCAGAAAAACATGTTTTCGGTCATAAAGTGGGTTTGTATCTCTCGTCTGATCCGAATGTATCTCAACTTCAATCACTCAAAAATTATGGTTTTTCGTCTTCAACTTTTTGAGAAATCTTTTAGAAAATCTATATTTTGAAACTAAAAATATCAAAATTAGTTAACCAGCTCAGAAGATGCTGCTTGTAGAAGGTTACTAGTTCAGATTATCGCGCGTTGCAGCGAGTTATCGTAATCTATTATTGTGTCATACTCAACTGCATGAACAGGGCTCACACCCGTCACATCTCAACCATTGAAACTCCAAATTTGTTAATCCGTGGCCAGGGGCACAGATGCTCGGAAAATTCGGCAAATACGTGGATGCGTAGGTCGAGTTGGATGCTTTCTGCCTCGGGTTGGTCAGCTAGCGAATCGAGTTTTTCTCGGTTTAATTTTAAAACAACGGAAAGACAACGATCGTACATAATTTTACAGTTTGTTCACAACTTGGGTTCATTCGCGAGGAATGCCGGCGCTGATTTGGCTCTCAATGCCGCACTCGTCCTCGCCCCTGAGGATCTTGAAGTAACCGTTGTCACCCCAATCTGTGTTCCACGAGTTGGCAATCAGCCAGTAGGGGGTGCCGTCCTCTTCGCCCCATCCAAGGATCCTAATCGCATGACCTCCCAGCGTTTTTCCCGCTACATGCTTGTAGACACCTGTTCGATAATAAAATTTATTACCAACTTTTGGCCGGATACTGGAAACGGGTGTATTGAGATGAGGAAGCTGGGGATTTTGGTGAATTTCAGTTAGTGCGCTAAACAATTTTCCGCGATTTTTCCATGGTGCATTGGCGGCCAATGCGAGACCATGTTTTACCCTGTCATTCAAAATTCTTCGTCGAGCGTTTTCTGTTGAATTGATGATACAATTTTTAAGGTTTTGCAGAATATAAAATAATATGCAGTAGGACCTACCTAATTTATTGATAAACTTGGTTGTAATGTTTAGATTATGAGAAAAAACAAAAATACAGTTCACCTAAAAGCGGAAAAGCTAAGAATGGCGCACAGTCAATTAAAAAAATTAAAAATCAATGTTCAGACGTTTTGTGTGGTAGATAACGGTTGCTCACCTGATTTGTATTGCAGAAGATCGGCATGGACGGTAAAAGCGCCTTCCACCGGGCCGTTTTCCAAGATTTCATGCCTGATAGTGTCCACGTTATTTTCCACGGTGTATGCATTCTTTCCTGCGTAATGGTACAGTAGATACCCAATGAAAAAAGTGTAGCAGATTTTTAGAATAGTTATACCCTGATCAACCATGATTTACCATAATGCAGATCCTGCTTGTACGGAAGTTTGTATCCATCGATGCACTTATGTTTGCACTTGGGCGTGCTGGGGTTCTCTCCCTCGCACGATGGCCTGGTTCCGTTTGAGTGATGCTCGCATGGTTCGATCTCGTACGGTTGGCAGCCCTGCATGAAGTATTTTGGTCAAAGAACGGCGTTCGGAGTTCAACATTTGATTTTTAAAGCGTTGGATGTCTCTAGTCGATTAATCTTGCCAATGAAGCTTCAAATTTGGTAGATATCCTTCGAAACGAATCCTCAAACTCGAGTTTACCTGTTTGCTCCCGTAACTTCCGCCGGTGACGATACCGTGGTTAACCCAGTGGCGCCAAGCCGACCCAGGGAATCCTCCATGGCATCCAAAGCCGCACGTATGGCAGCATGAAACCAAGTTGTCCGATGAGAGCCGCACATTCACTTTGCCATTTGAATGTATGCAATGCCTGTCCGACATGGCCTCCACTGCTCCGAACGCCTGGAAAATCCAATGTTCGAGCAAGCTTAACTCATTAAACCCATGTTTCTCCGGAAGCTACATCAGGATGCAGATCTGCACTGGCAAGGGCTAGCGGTCTTAGGCTACGCAATGGAAACCCCTGGCGATTGTGGACATTCTGCAAGTTTTTCCTTCATGCGTTTCCCCATCTCCATGAACGAGAATCTTCATTTTAGTCCTCAATTATCCTCACCCAGCAACTGCCGCAGGCTCCTTGATCTCGGATTTCCGCAATCGTCGGACAGTTCGGCCATTGTTTACGGGCGTCGAACTCCTTCGGCAGAATCGTGGCTCGCATGCTGTTGGGAAACTGTTTCCGTGGGAGCAAACGCGTGTTCGCATTCTCATGGACGCCCATCAGACCCTTTAGGAATTCGAAGGACGTGTCTTTGTGGAAGTTTCTACCCGCCTAGAACAGATAACAGATGAATAGCTTGACCTCTTCAGCGATGCTAACATTTTGGCATGTCCCCCCACTTTTGTATCCAAGAGATTCCCAAGAACAAATCCAGAAACATTAGTAACTAGTTCCCTAACCTAATCGAACGAACTAATTGTCTTGTCAGACTTCTCAATACCTACCTTCCATGTCGTATTCAATGAGTTCACGTAGTCGATGAAATCGTCGGACATGTGATCGGACGGTTCTCGGATAGCGGCGACCCAAGAACAACCGATCAGGAGGATTATCGCTAATGCTCTCATGTTGTGTCGATGTCCCTGAAACGAATGAACGTCTTCAAGCTCGTTTGACAGTTTGATGTAGTTTTTTGAGCCCTGGCTCAAAAATTTGGGAGAAATCAAAGTTCTGAGGCGTGGGAAATTGCTCGTTTGGAGGGAGGAGGGTAATATTTAGCTTGGCCCGATCAAGTTAAAGCAATATTTTGATGTTGGGTCTGTTCGATCAGGCCAGTCCCGTGCCAACAACTGCTGACTCCAAACAAATTCAAGCCATGTGATTTTGTGAATTTGCTTGGCTCCGTTAGTAACTAGTCCGGGACTGTCCAGGCCTGATCGAACAAACCTAATTTTACTGGACACTGAACTTTCCTCAAGAATAGTTATGCACCTCTTGTTCAAACCTACACAACCTGCCCTTACGTTTTACACTTACCTCAATCCGGAAATATTTTCTGCCTGGTTGCCACTGAATGTGCGCTCACAAATTCCTGTGGCGCTCGACTTGAAGATTCAGTAGGAAATATCCTTAGCTTTTAGTTACCCTCAGCTCGAAATCAGGAGATTAGTTCATAGTTTAATCTTGGGGCTATAGGTCAACAGCGTTATCGCCTTTTATCCACATTGGATTAGAGCACAGGACGTCAATAATAGGCGTTATATTATTTATGTTCAATATGTCAATACCCTCTGCAGTAATGACAAACCTTGTTTGGCACCATTGCTCACGTAGTTGTCTTGACAGAAGCAGCACTGTGTTCTAATAGGAAACTTGATGAACGAGATGGTCCTGAAAAGGTACCTTATAAATTCATTCAAATAAATTGACCCCTTTGAATAGTCTATTTATAAGATATCCTGAGTTTTTTCTCCAACCAATCGGTTCTGGAGAGTTGCCGAATCAGCGGTATCTTGGATTCGCATGTAGCGATATAGTTTGTGCCTATTCGAAGATACGGTTTCTATAGACTGTATAAATTACTCCAATTAGACCAATCTACATGATGCACTCTTGAAAAATTTATTTGTCAATTAGGAACTTATAGCTCGTAAAGCTAAAGAATGAACGCTCCTTCCCACTATGAAGATCATGTCAAATGGAGATTCACAAGATGCGTCAACGACATTGCAGTCAAATCAGGTGAGTGCTCATATCCCAGGTGCTGATGCAGCACGACTTTCATAAACGAGCACAAATAGGCATTTGTCCAGTAATTTTCACGCTTTCGGACGATTACAGTACTTCCAAACCATGGATGGAAAGTCAATGGATTTTATTTAGTCACGAACCTACACTAACATTTTGTTTGTGTTGGCCATTTTTTCCCGAGCAGAGATTCTTTTCTGGGTATTTCAGTGACGCATAGGATACAGATATCTCATTTTTTCACCCTCCAATTTTGAACCTTGTACTTAGTGAAGTTCGCCTCGAAATGGCAACTGATTTGTTGAATTCAGGGCCTTTTTTTAAAATTCATTTAAAGCTGGATTTATCCAAGGAAGCTTGCACTACGAACCTAGGACATACATCGGTAGTAAGAAATTTTCAGTATGACGGTCAATTAAAGTCTTTTATTGACCGTCATACTGAAAATTTCTTGGAAATTCGTTAATGCAAGCGTCCCTGGATAAATCTATCTTTAAAAAAATTGAAAAACCGGCCCTCAAACAGACTTAACATAGTTGGTGCCTACTCGTCGGCTTACCTACGTTTGATTGTGTGAAATTCAAAACACTACCCACCAATCGAAGGCAAAGTGGTGAAGGTTTGCCACTGGAGAATCCTCTGTGCGTGACCGCGGCCGGCGGACTGGACTGGACCTCGAATTGCCACCATACGTCTTGTTTATTGGGCCCAATCAATCGCCAACATACGCGGTCGTTGCCGGCCGGAAAGGGCCACTTTGTTTTCAATTTCCCCTTTTCGCCCGATTTCCATCAACGCCTCTTTTTTTAGGGCCCTTCGCAGATAAACGAGGGGTCACATCAGATGCAGGATGTTGGTTCCGAGTAAGAAACTGTTCGCAGTAAGCCCCTGGAAACGTCGATATGTAATAATATTCGGATATGAGTCTTTTCTCTTTAATACTTGGAACCAACGAGCAATTCCATACAAGTTTCATAACGTCAAAAACTTTTTTCACGTTCGAAAGCTCCAATTTCATATTCCCGAAAGGCTAACGCTGGCACGGTTTCAATTGTCAGAAAAATCGTATATGCGCGACTAAAGCGAAAAAGCGGGAATTGACGAACAATGCTTCAATTCCAAAGTATCGGCTTTGGAAAGTTCCTATTTATTATTGATGAATTGCCGTAGGTACCTAAATTCGTATCGTTGTTTAACATTTTGACGTTTACGCAAAAATATCAATGTTCTGAATTATTACGCTTTCTACCTACCTACGTATATGGGACTATAAGCCGGGATTTTCGTTTTTTTTCATGATGATGCAGTAATAACATTGTCAGTATGAGCTGTTCGAACATTGAAATTTTTCGACGGGCCGATGTACGCAAATATTCAGTGTTTCTGGGGGCGGTTTGACACTTGGTTTGTATACTGTTGTTCGGCTTTAGTCCAGCCTGAGCGTGATCAATGGTGTTCCGCTCTGAGAAGAACACAACCTATCTACTTGATTTTGTCGTGTATTTGAAGTCCTAGTTGAATTCTTGGGTAATTTCGAGCCGGAAAATTATAAAAATAATACAAAAATTCAGGGACACTATCCCTGAGAACATTCATGGGCGAAACAAATCCGAGGTGATTATTTAAATGAGGCGCTACTAGACGATAATGGCATAATAAATAATCCGTAGATATGCAGTTGAACATTTGCTGCTTTTGGTTCATTTTTCTTAAGGTTCTTTCCTTTGTAACCTCAGGAAAAAAAAGGCTCTTTTCCATTGTGGCCCGTGGTAGAGTGTAGTTCGAAAGGTGTTGTGAAGGTATGCAATAATCGATGAACCGCCCCGAATTCCCGATTTCCACGAGAATGGTTGGAATCTAGGTAAAGCATTTCAGGCTGACTAATATCTTGTCCACCTCGAAGCATATCCACTCCTTGAACACGACGAGTCTGCTTTTGAAAACCCAGGGTATAGTATCCCAAATAGTTCCAAGAAGGCTTCTTTGAAGAATTTTCCCTCAAAAAGTGACAATCACTGTAGAAATACCTTCTGGGAAATTTCCTTCCTAGTATTTTACAGCTACCTCTATTACCTATTTCAATTTTTTGATTTCGGGGCGAGAGTCATCACTTCCTGCGGCAATTCAGGTTTGTTCCAGGAAGTGGACAGGGTTGGATACGCTTGGCTGGCTCATGTTCCTTTGAAAAAGACCTCACTGGCATGCGTGAACAACGGTTCACTTACTCGAAAGCCTCAAGCAATTAAGAGTAATCATCAATATTTTGCGTTTTGCCATAATGAAACTAGCAGATTTCATTTGATATCTGCTGTAGGAGAGCAATTATACCTATTTTTCCGTCTCCTTCAAATGGGTCGTTTTCGCAGTCGCCCAAAGGCACTTTACACTCGGAAGAGTCTGTTGTCTCTGAAACGAGCGAGAACTCAGCAAACTCAGAACCACCCAAAGTCGCTAGAACAGCATACATGGAAATAGGGATTGAAATACTTGTCATAAAATTTAAGGACGCTTCATTGAATTTCCAGTATAATGTGGACGATGAAGTCGCAGATGAGAAATACTTAAGTTTATTACCTAAGTTTTGGTATGAGTCCAGGGTCTTTTCATCTCTGTTTTTCCAAAGACTGGAGGTCTCTGGTACTGATATTAGGTACTTCTACTTCCATATTAACTAAGTACCTACCTAATAAAAATATGGCGATTTTGTTACAGTTGCAGCGACTGCATTTAGTGTTCTTGGAGCGAAATTTTTTTTCAAGAAAGGTTTGCATTTTGGGTTGATTTTCTCATATCTGTAATTTAGGTACTTATGTTTTTTAGTAAAACAATACATTTTCATCTAGGTACATAGTTAACACAACGAGATGTTTTCCATACTTTGTGGTGGATTCCAATCTCGTTCCTATCTGTTCCTCACTACCTACTAATCAGGCAGTTGGTTGTGCACTGGTACTGTATGTACTAGTGAGGAGATCGGGCTTCCTTCCAACCATTATTCGTGTAATCACGTTGGAATTTACAACACCCTAGGGGAAATTTTGTAGAAGCCCTCTCGCCTTGCTTGAATGGCGAGGCGCCCCTGGCAAACACTTCATTCTGTACCCCTTCCCACGTTCTCTTTATTCATGATAAGTACTCGAGGAAATAAAAGTGAGTATCTTTTCAGTGGAAAAGTAGATACCGAACCCACCCTAATTTTCACTCAAATTCAGGATTTAGTCAAGTTATCCTCCCAGCTTTACCAAAACTGTAATATAACCCCAGAAATGCTCCATACAATTTTCATCTGGTTTATCTAGTTTCTTGGTACAATAAGAATTTATAGTCCATCAAAAATCCCCATCAGCCCAAACGAATAGGTATCTAATAATTAAAATGTCTCTTCTCAATTAATTTGGATTTTTAAAATTGAGGAAAATTATTTGACGCTATACTTCCAGTGCCTGTTTCATCGGCTGCAGTGGTTGGTCTAGGAACCGCGTTGGGGATGACGTACAAGAATTGCGAACGGGAAATGCAACTTTCCTTAACCAGTGAACGTGAACAGCCTCCGGTAAGCTAACTTGAAAATGTTGAGTAGATGTTGGTCATATTTTTCAATAGCTTACCGGGACGAATGGGCTCCCACGTTTATCTAACGAGTCGTTTAAAGTTAGATAAAAATTGGTCCTCAGTAGGTACCACTCATTGTCGTCATGGATTTGTAACCGACGTTTACGAGAGCGCTGGTATTTCAATATATAGTTCTATCTTTGAGTCCAGCTGGCAATTAATCAATGAATTGTGAATTAATGTGTTAAAACGTTTTTTTATTCCAGCAGGTGAACCGAAGCCGTAAAGACGAATGCATAAAGTTGAAAAAGTAACACGATGTCGTATCATCAAGGTATTCGCTCCGAGAATACCTACTCCTGGTTTTCAGTGAGTGTCGTGTTGACAACGAACAAAACTGACCGAAAAATGGAATAAATCCTGAAAAATGATTGTGGGTAATATGCGATTGAGGTTGAACTGCAGATTGTTATTCTTCTGCACGCGAATAGAAATGATAAATAACATTTCAAGAGGCCATTTAAAGTGCCCAATAGAAAATTCGTCTGTTTGAACTTAAGGAATAAAAAACCTCGAATATGATTTGTCGAGTGTCAAGACTAAATTGGAACCGTTACCCCAGGTTTATCAAAAGCTTTCAAACAACTCCTACCAGAGAAAGTTTTCCATCCGTTGATAATAAGTGAACATACAGAGTAATAGGTAACCCACCCAGGACAGAAGTCTGCCAGTTGGCAGATCGTTCTATTTCATTCACTATCCACTGTGATTTCGTTCGACATTCTGAAGGCGCTGTGGTGGGACGCGAGGGGTGGGGAGCATGTAAAGTGTCAGCCTCCCGGGAGAGGTCCCAATATCAAGTAGTTGGCTCGTAGGAAGAAAAACTCGTTGCGAGATAAAAGTAGAGAAGCTCGATGTTCGGGACTTGAGCATCACAGAGCACCCTACAAATGTCTGAATCCAGAGAGAATCTGGCCTTGGAAGGCATAGCGTCCCAACATGTAAATAACCCTGGCCCAGAGGCATCACTGCCGTCGGCTACCAACAGCTACCGACAATATCCTTCAATCTCTGCCCGGCCCCTCTCTGTTGTACTCCATCAGATCCTTTCCATCTCCATCTCGTCGTGGTCTCGGTTAGCACCGGCCGAATATTTCTCTCTCGCTCTCCCACTCGTACAGCCTCTCGCTCCCAATCTTTATTGCCTTACGCCATCGTACAACGCCAAATCCAAGGGGCCCTTTAATAGTCACACCATCTGCCGCACAACGCACAGAGACCCCTGACCCCCCCCCCCCCCGTCCATCCATCGTTCGTAAGCTCAAACGAACTGCAGGCCCCCGAAAGGATGGAAATCTTTGCTCCGGAGCGTCACGTTTGTGCTGTGGTCCGTAACGGCAAAGAGTATTAAAAAAAGGCTGTAAAAAGAGAGAGAAAAGCCGGTCAGTTGCGCCGTGGAAATCGTTCTGGGAGCTTGGGGCCTCTCGCCATCAGTGACCTTATGCATATGAAATATGTAATGGAAAAATAAATCCGATCCTTGAAGCGTGAATGTGAGCGGGGTCATTCACGTTCCAACAGCTGAACCTGACATCAAACTTTCAATCAAAACAGGATTCAATCCCGCGGAGCTTTCCCGGAGGAAATTTGAGGTAACGATTCCACCACCGACCTACATTTTCATCCCTGGATGGGACCAAATATTTTTCTCTTCTCAGCTTTTGGTCCGTTACGTTGGCAGAATAAATCGCTCTATTTCAGTTTTTGCTATCCCGTTCAGTTGTGATCTAGTAATCGTGGGTCTGTTCTTTAAATTATATGAGAACTCAAGAGGTTAGATTTTGCGACGCTTACAACGTCAATTTTGCCGGAAGGGGCTTGAACTGAACAACAGACTTCTTCAATTCACCCAATTTGAGTATCTATGCAAGAAGCAAGGCCTATACTCATAGCTGTGTAAAGCCAGGAACCTGGAGCTTCCCAATAACTCAACTTCGCCATTTATTATTTCTCTAATAATATTTTAATTCTTTGGAAAATTAATAATTAGGCACATAACTTCTGGTCGCACTTGAGATATCTCGTATTGTGAACGTCAAGCTCCGAGTATTTTGCGGGCTATGTGGGTGCATCGTCTCACCACCGGTGGCAATATAAATGCATTATCTTTGCCCCAGAGGTCCTGTAGCTTTAGTAATAACTGCAGCCGCAATGCCCTACTTAACACCGTAGCCCACTTAGCTCTGTACTCCGACCCTGCAATCGCAATCATTGTATCAGCGTTCCATTATTGCGGTGTTGCCGCGTTTTCATTAGCTAAGTAATAAAACCAATCTTGGCTCAAACATCCCCTTTCCGTGGCATTCTTTGGCTCTGCCCCTGCTGCGAGGCTTGTTAATCTCGCTGGGCCGTTGAACATGGAAATAATCATGAAAATTACAATACTCTACCCCTATCTATGTGATCTCGTCCTTTATTCTGCATCCTTTGACTGGTAAATGTCTGCTGCCTTTTCCCCGAGCGAAAAAACCCGGTTTTTTAGTAAAAAAAAAATATCATTGAAGAGCGTGTGATATTTCTGGTGCCTCGGACGATCCTTCTTGATCTTTTAGACCTATTCTGCCGTGCTAAGATAAATCTCAGCGTATCGACCAGTATTTTATGTTTTAGGAGGCACCTGCATGAAATAAATGCCAACACGAACATTTTGCGTTTGAACCTTTTTGATGCACTGGAAACTTCAGTTGAATTTTTTACGAACATGACGATGGGCCTTAAAAACCCTACCTTTGGCAGCTACAGCAGTTTTCGCATGTCCTCTGTAAATCACATTTCGTCCGATAAACCGGTCGTCATCTATCTGGGCAAGCCGCCAAAAGAGTGACTACTATTGGGTGAACGCCCAACTGGTCAAACGGTTACCAGTACAACTGGGTACATGAACTTTTCCCAGGGACCGCTGACCGGACAAGGACGTGTCCAGCACGATCGTGTGTTGGTTCAAAATCTCAACATGTCCACATTATTGGACTAGCCAGTTCGCCCGTTTCTTTACGCCTGATGTGGGTTAAGCAAAATTCACTGGCCTTCCCAATTTTTAACAAATTGTGTTTTTATAATGAAAATATAAATTATAAAATAGAAAAAAATTAAAATTGTGAGTGTAGACTTCACTGAAATTTAAGCATGAAATTCGAAAAACTGACGCGTCGATCTGTGAAAATTCCGGTGCTAACTAATTTTGCTTGAAAAAGGGACATTGTTGTCAGTAATGAAATGAAAGGCTCTCTAAGACGATTTCAATCATTGACATAATTATTTTAGACTGAATGCATTAACCATTTCGTCGTGCATTCAGGTGGTCAAAGGTTCTCAATAAACGACTATAACGTCAACCTCAATCAAGTATTGATGGATCGGTTGGGAACCGGAGAGCGGTTTTCTCGTTCCTCCGTCGCCCTCTGTGGGCTTCCATCAATTCGATGAAAGTTTAATTGAATTTTAATCAATAAGGACTTTCGCCTTGCGGGAATCACGTGGCTTCCCCAGTGGAAATCAAACTCACCGACGAATATACGATAGGAAATCCTGAGCGAAACCTTATTTGCCACCCCGCCCATACGTTCGCAAGCTGATGGTATAAAGGATTCTGCCATCCATGTGCGAATTTTCGCTTTTCCTATACCAAACTGCCATTATTGTTCCGTTCCAACCAACAGGACTAAACTTTGAATACAGTGGGAATAATTTCAAGGCATCGCAAATTTCTATGCGACGGCTACCAATGCACCATCAGGATAGACGGTTGGGCTATTCGATAGTGCTCGACATTCATTGAGCTACCTCGCTCAAAATAGTCTGAAATTGTTTGATGTGGATCCTACCAGGATAATTTTTCAATGTAATTTTTTACTGGCCACGAGTGTGAAACGATTTTGTCTTTTTTGAAGACAAAAAAAAATTGGTTTTGCTTTCATGAATAGGTTATTGATTTTTGGATTTGCTATGCGAGAACTCGTGGAACTCTCTTGTTTGTGATTTAGATGCCTCTGGTTTATTCATGCTCGCAAAGTAAACCCTGTTTGTCTTATTTCTTCATGCCAAGTTTCGATTAACACTCGACGTTGGATAGTTTCTGAGGATCTATAGCTTCGCATCTACATGTCTTATTCGCTGGTACCTAAGAAGTTTCAGGTGCTTATTCAAGCTCGCCTTCGTGACTTGCATCTTGACTCCCGGAGAGTCGGATTCATTATTCATCCGAGTAATTTAATTGGAGGCCACATAATATTAATGGAGGCTTCAACTCTGTATTATGCATCAAGTTCAACCGACAATGAAGGCGTGCGTAAGCGTTCGTCTGAGTGCTTGATTATTGCCGTCAGAAGTTTGCATGCAGCCATTGACATTTGTAATTGTAAGGCTCGCTGAAACCTTAACTAATATGAATGCTGGATAGGAGAGGAAGAGTAAATATGCAATGTCTCCCAAATTGTATGAGACAGGTTCCTCATGATTTTCCCGTCGGTGTATGGATTGCTCCCATTTTGGGCTCGCCAAAAGTCATGGGTATTTCAAAGTCGTTGTGCTTGGGGCTCTGCAAATATAAAGTCGAGCAAAAAATCATTTTTAAATATAAGAAATCCCTCCAGGTCTTCGACGAAGGTTCGGCTCAACCCTCAAAGCTGCGGCTCGTTGTGGGCTCGATCATATTGCATCAATCTTAAGAAAAAATGCCTTTGACCGTACGATCCATGTCGACCCGTCAAAACCGGCAAGTGATAACAGGTTTTCGTTGGCGTAATTCAAAGTATCGGTGCCATTGGATCGTCAGTTCGAAAAACTGAAAAAAAATAGAATTGATGATGACCTCGCGAGAACAAAATTTGCTGGAACATGTAATTTAAGGATTTTTGATAATTTTGGTACACGTATCATATATTTCTCTGGCATGCTCTTGAACGAAAGCTTATACCGGCCGAATTTGTCCTCATCCGTACAGTAATATCAATTATATGTTGGGAGAAGTGATAAGTAAACTTATTCTGAACTTTATTACTTGGAAAGAGCAAGAACAGCCTCGCTATGAATACAGAGGGGAAGAGATGATAATTTCTTATAACTTCGCGTTTCCTCCTATTCCAACTCCCGTCAACAGGTTCATAACCTGGAAACGCACAAGTTTCTTTCCATCCCCCTCTCCTTCAAACTTGTTCGTATTCCGCAGGAAAGACGTGAGAATTATCTCCAGGGTTTGCAGGGAAGGCAGGAATTAAACCGGGGTTTTCTTTACTACCTTCTGTTTAATTCCTATCGCAAAAATGCCGCGAGTTCTGCTCGGCTCGTGATTAATTATCCATTTTCTATAGCGCCTGTACTTCCTGCTTTCAATGCCTCTATTCAATTACTGAGTGCTTCTTGATTCATGAATAACAATGGAAATCTCTCACGTTAGCGGTGCAGGTCATTTCTTGATTGCTGCGTTATTTTATTCATAATATCCTTCCAGGAGATCCAGAAAAGAACGATAGACTCTTGACTTAACTTTTTTTTACATCAATCCACGTGGACCTATCTTGAACGAATTTTTTGTTTTTTAGGAACTGAAATTTAATTTTGGCTCAATCGAGGGAGCCAAGGAAAAGTTTGCTCTTCATTTTTGGGAAATGACTTCCTGATTCGGTGGGGCAGGGGAACGAGGGCGGAGTCCCCAATGGTCGACCCCAATTCAGGTCCTCGATAACGTCAATGCAGATACTGGGATGGTACCTATAATAGAGCACTGTAAAATGGGATGAATTCGTCTTTAATTATGAGGCTCGACGTCATTTTCAAACTTCAAATAATTGTTTCAGCCCATCGCTTAATTATCGAGAATCCCCAATCCCAGGTTGATCACTATATGCTGTGGCATCGAAGAACCTCCCAATTATAATTTCCGGTGTAAGCTATCAAAAACCAACGAAATAACTTCAAGTGAACGAGGGCAATGCTGTTTGGCCCGTAGGGTAGTTTACTACCAAACATGGAAGAAAGTTTATTACATTCTTTCGACCCCGGGTTTCTCCCTACCTTCGTCTGCGAGCTGGTTCATTATCCAAGATGCACGACTTAAGTTTTTGCTGTGGAACTTGTTCATATTCTGGGCTGCTGCCGACCTTCTCGTTCTTCCAAAAACTTCCAATTCGTTAGCCTCCTATTCCTCAACTTCCCAAACGGTAAGCGACGCACGGAATGGAGTTCGGTTTCATCTCGCCGGCGACGACGACCCGGGAGGACATGTCTTCAGGAGGAGTATGTGTGTTAGCTGTTGGCTGTCGACTTTCGTACAAACTGCGAAGTGGCAAACTGAAAACTGGCTTCGGGGAACTACGAGACCAACTTGTATCAAAGGTGCCTTGGCAAGCTGAATTCTTTAAGACCTCCATCAATCCTTAAAGCGCTTTGCTCACTCTTCTTCGCCTCGCCTAAACGTCCTTAGGTATTCGGACTCTCTTTAAAGGTATAAAACTCCTCTCAGAAGTGCCTGCTAAAGTTCTTACACTTCCCTTTTTCCGAAAGGCTTTATTCTCTTTTTACGGCGTTAATAAATATTTTAACCTTTCACGCTCTCTAGTTAGGGCGGAAGACGGGCCTGATGTGCCCGTTGGGAAAAAAGGACAGAAGGAAGAATCGCTTTTATTTTTATTCCGTCAGCAGTCGATCACTCAAGTAGGTACCTTTTCACTTGGGGTCGGGAGAGAGGGACTTGAAGGAATAATGGGTTTTCTTAGTGCAGAATGTCGACCCCTAGCTGTTGTTGTCGATCTCTTCTCGAAGAATGGCCTCACTTACATTGTTATTCTAGCTTTTACTTGTACAGCTACAGATGGATCCTTGAAAAGTCGACAGCAAGCCGCTATTGTAATACCTACTACTCGCGTCATAATAATGGCCTGCGTATTGGCTCATTTTGAATGGTGGATCGTTTATTAAATATACAAATTTCGTTGTTATAAGCCATTATAAGCCACAGTAGGTATATGAACCAGTTCATTTATGACATTACATCCAATTCCAAGTTCATTTCTACTTTCATATTTACGAAGTAATCGTCCCAATATTGAAAATCAGAACGGAGCTTTAGAAAAAACGTTTACCCATACAGTTTTACTTTAGTTTTTACTTCATGAACAAGTGACTATCTTCCCGTCGGTGGCCTGTGATTCTAAAATCAGCCCATGTCCTTACCAAATAGGTAGGAACACTTTCTCACACCATAAAATGTTTTCAAGAAGCATGGAAAAAAATCTTATCTATACTTGAGCATTTCTTCCGGTATGTTTGGTAATAAGGAAAAAGGAGCTTCGGCATTCTTTTGCCTTTTCCATCAAATTTTAGGTTTGTACACCTACAATTGTTGGTCCTGTCAAAAGATAACAACCTTGACTTCTTGGAAATCTTTTCTGAAATCTTCCCAATATTTTCATTGGAAGTATCTAATATTTCAAATAGCAATGGTCTAGTTGAGTAGGCGCATAATAGGCTTTTTCACAGTTTCCATAGGCTAATAAGATAACTTTGTTAGGTAAGAGGGAATTTCACCCTAATGAAATTTCTAACTGCAGGGAAATCCTGATGAAAATCAGTACGAAGCGTTCAAGATTAGTTTGGTCCGTTGGTTTTGTAACCAAGTTCAACGGCCACCCGCTTATCCTCCGTTAAAAAGTCCTTATTATTCTGTAAGATTCCTTCCCATGAATTCGCTCAACAATTGAGCTTTAGATAAGCTCTTGTAGAGTTGATTCACTCCGCGTAACTACCCTTTGTTTTCATTTTATCAGACTTTAACGTCGGACAAAAGAGCCAGCTACAAAAAATAATCCGAGAAAGAGGATAAAAGGAAATTGCGCCATTTACAAACAAGGTGCTAATAGAATATTTCTTCGAGATTATCTTGCAGCAGGCTTGTCCATTAGGCCCATGATTAGGCGATTACCCAAACCTCCGCCTAATGGTTCTCTTTTTCTAGGCTTCTTGAACTGGCTTGAAGGGGGGGGGATGAAATTATTTAGACCATTTATCCTAATTACGGTCAGAAGGCAGATAGATGATAAACCCTCTCTCTATAAGAACTGCGAGAAAAAACCGAATAACCCTCCACTCTTGCCATCTTTATTACGAAAATAATATTCGAAATTAACAAAAAGTTCATCGCTTGGCCTCTAGAAGAAAGGCCCGGATCCTTCGGAGTCTCGATTCGAACGGAAAAAGTCCTGGAAGGGACTCCTGGTTCTCCTTCTCTCCGTTGAAAGTTCCCCTTATCTCATTTCTCGCGTTCGTCATCTTTTTCAATTAAACTTCGCAAAGGCTAAGATAGAATCAGCTGCCCCTCTATGAAATCTTCCTAATGCGCGTTAGAACAGGATTGTGTTATTGGTGGGATCCGATTGGTCATTATAATGATAAATCAGTTTGAACCCTCGATCTCAACAGGCTCTCCGTGGCCGAATGGGATGAGGCGTTTAATTAGATAGCAGGAGGTGCAGGTTCGAATCCTGCCGGAGAGGCAATTGTCGCCATTTCCCTCTCGTGCTGTGTGCTACCAAAGCTACTGTTAAACAAGGTTACCTCTTGTAACTATTAGTTATCGAAGAAAAGGTACAACTTTTGTGGAAAAGACTACTTCCATTCTCTCAATTTGAGTTTCTATTCGAATTATAGGGTTCCACAACTTCTACCCAAATGATTCAATTCGTTTGGGACTCACTCACAATGTGAGCCCTCAGCTTCATTCTTCATCATTTGATACAAGTTGCTTTGAATGTAAAGCAATGTACAGATAACTCACATGAAAGAATGATACCCCCCTGGAATCTAAACAAGAAAGAGCATGAGTCTTGAGCTTCTTGCATGAATATTCTGATCGTGTCTTCTGATACTTCCACTATGACATATTCATGTTAAATTTATTTCAAACGAAAATTATCTGTATTTCTTTTCCGTATTTTCTGGCCCTATAGATACCGTTACCGATTTCATTCGTATGCAACAAGAGAAAAAAAGGGATATCAGGAGAGAAAATAATGGGAGGTCAGAAGAACGAGAGATAACAAGAAGGGCACAAGAGAGCGGGCTGAAGATAGTGGTGGGCCCAACTTGGTCACCAGTCCAACAAGTTTCTTGGTAATGGACGGCTCCTGGTTTCATCTGTTAACCGCAAGTTCCTTCCCCAACTTGAACTCAACTCAAGCTAAGAGAAAAGAAAAAGGTTTTTTTCCTTATGCCGATCCCACCCCTACCACCTAAACGAGGAGCATTTTTTCTACTCTTCGCCATGCGCACTAATGAAATTTTATGGAAATTGATGCAAGGGGAAACATTGTAAGCTGGTCCAAAAAGGAGTTTAAACTCGAAGAGATAAAAAAAATGTGTAAAAAACTTGGGAAAACACAAAACTAAAATTGAAATCTTATAACTAACAGCTCTTTCGGACGTAGTACTAAAGTTCCTCACTCCTTTTCAAATATAAATCACCTGAACCGTTATGTAGGCACTTACGAAGGTTACTTTCCACTTTGATTGCTTTCACAACTTCTGCCCGTTTCCTTAGTAGGATTAAAGGGACTCTCAATGTTTTTGCTGCCTCTTGAGAAATTTTTACCTCCGCGCTCACAAATTTTAACCGTCAAGAAGTTGTAAGTCGTATGAATATTGTACGATGATGAATTCGCTATACCTACAACACATGCATGTACATCGCTATCTCTCAGAACTGGAGTAGCTTGAGGTCTCAGGTAATGTTTTCATGCCTCCGCATCACAGGATCGAGAATGTATCAGATACCCAACCCGAGATATAGAGGAACCTCTTTTATGTATCTAATAAAGCTAGAAGATGAGAGTTTTCGTGTTCCAGACTCCATTAAAAAGAATTCATTGCTAAGCTGAAGGGGGTACCCTTATTAGTTCGTTTATTCATAGCTTGAGCGCTTTCAGCCGCTAGGCCCTCTTTACGAGCAATTTTGGTCGTAATAGGGGAGAGGATCGGACTTGGCGTATAGACAATTCAACGCTGAATTAAAAAATGTCCTCAAAATTTAAACGAAGTTGTTTTGAGAGGGAGAAATTCGGGATTTTATGATGCGAGTGTGATTTGCCTGAAAACCCTCAAAATATCATAATATGATGCAATACCTAATATGTATTTTGGAAAAGGGTTGAGATAGGAAAGTGCGGTGACTTTTGGTGCCATTTTCAGTCGAGTTACATCCGAACTTTTTCCTACTCCAAATCTGGACACACTGTATGAAAAGAAGCGTTCTTAAAGATATATCGAAGATAAAGTATGGTTTTGAATTCGGCGCGAGGTCGAGAATGGTAATCAATGTGCAATAAACCGTGCAATCGTACATTTCTGTTTCAGAAACATCAGCCTCTTTCCTAGATAAGCGTTTTATTCGGATTTAATAAATCGAGAGCTTCCTGATACCATTTCATTAATGCTCCTCAACATTTCCTAAAAGTTTCGAATTACAATCATGTTAAAGGATGAACACGTTACTTCCATTTACTTTATAAGTTTGCGCAGTAAATAACCGAAGTTCCGTGTTTACACGGAGGGAAAAATTGGCTTTGTTAGAACTCATGCTGAGTGTAGTGAAGGTTAATGAGGTCGGGGAAAACCCGAGCTCGATCCTTTGCTCCGACCCTCCGACTGTAGTTTTCCGACTCGTTATGACTCGCCAGTTTGACCGAAAAGTTTCTTAATAACGAACAATTTCACATTCGAAGATGCGTGAAAAAGACACGGAAACTGGCGCGGCGCGGGCAGCTCCTGCGCATTAGCCAATTAAAATTGGAATTGAACCCGGAGGGATAGAACTTTTTTAATATTCACGTTTCCCAAGGACTTTCGCTGTCACGTCGGCTGATGGCAGGGACAGATGTCGAAAAGGGAGCCCAAAACGGAAAGTTATGAGATGAGATATTATCCTTTTATCGAGATTGAATACTCATAATACGCTTCGCTAAGTAATGGAATAAAAGAGGTGAGACCTGAGACGAACGGAATCGGAAAATTATTCTCTCTCGCAACCAGAAAACTAGCCGCCCATGCAGTGCATAGTGCTGGAAAGATTAATTTCTTGGGTCCTTTCCAAGTTGGAACGATTCACACGGGGTCATTTGTACAGACTGAGCATTACACTCGACTCTGGGTTTTAACCGCCGGGATAAAAGTTCCGATGCCGCATTTCCCACGGATTTTCCATAGGAGATGAGATATTATCAAACGAGCCTCATGTTCATTCTACGAAAAAAGGCCAGTCAAATGGGGTGGTTAGATTTTATTTGGAAATTAGGAGTAAAAAGAAATTGGAGTTTTTGCCTTGTTTTGGAGCTCGAGCGCTTGCTTCCGTAACGTTCTCCTTAGGACCTATTTTGCGCCAATTCCTAATTTCACACTTCAGCGCCAATACTTAATTTTCACTGTACAAAAAACCCTATTAGTACCATCGAGGCTTGTCCCGGCTTTTTTCTATATTTTGAAAGTATTCAGGTAACTGGAGCCTTTTCCAACGACTAAGATTCTTCAACCAACCGCCTCTCCGGTTCAATTTTATGCAACTTGATATACTTCGTTAACAGCGCCAGTTCGCCAATCAATTAATCCACCCATCCTCGTCCTCTGCATCGCCTCCGTTCCCTTTTTGGAGCTGTTCAAGAGTATCCTCTGTTTTGTATAGTTGAAGTTGGCTCCAAGTTCAATTTAATAGCCGCTTTTTGACTAATTTTACACTATTACACTTAGTCAAATGGAAAATATTTTTTCCGAACTCCTACTAAGTCCGTATGTACCTGATGTTTCAAACGTCATATGGCTTGGTTCAATGTATAGGTAGATACTAATGACACGGTTTCCTGAATATAGGTATTCTCTGAAAATACGTCCTATTTCGATTGATTTTTGAAATCTGGTTGTCTCGAACCTAATTCCCATGTTAAAAACTCGTCAGTTCTTAGTCTCAGCAAAATTACTCGATATGTCTTCATACTGAAATGTGTAAATGGGACAAGTGAACACAGTTTACAAACTGGAGTATAACCATTGAACGATTGTTCCACTCAAGATATCAAAATGTTGGAAGACGATCCTGTTATCTTTGCGCAGCTGGTTTTCCTATCGCTCGATTTTCGATTAAACCTGGATTTTTCAATTTTCCTCGCCAAAGCTTTCCTCTCTAAGTGCTGATTACATCTTACCTGGCAAGATTAGGCGAACTCTGAAGGCGCCCCTGAAAGGCGTAATGACGTGGAAACAGATCTTGAAGTGATGGACGCGATATGCGCTCGATTTTTCTTGAGTGCTGCGTTTTCTAAAGAAACATTTCTCCCCTTAGTTCCTTGAGCTCGGTTCAGCTAAGCCATCATAAATACTTGTTAATCAATTTCTTATTGATCGTTTTTATTCGAATACACAAATTGACGGAGGGCGGAACGAATTAATTAGGTTGATTATAAATAAGAGTATATTATACTCTATAATACCATATATGGTATTATAATTTGCTGTTCACCAGCAAACAAGCTTTAAAATATGGATTCATTTATCCATTTTTTCCGTGCCTATTGGAGTCTATCGTTGCTGTATACCTATCTCATACATGATTTTGAAACATAAAGTCGGTGAGCCCTTGCGGATTGGAAATACAGCGTTAATTTTTCAATCAAACAATTTTACGGAGTACCTACCTATTGCTCAATTTACACTGCCATTCGTGCTGAACTTCGCCATTGTCCTTGTAGATTTTTCGTTCTGTTTACATTCGCTGATTGACTCTCGGATTCAATGCCTGCAACGCGCTTTCCATAATCGTATCCGCTCCACGCAATTCCGGCTCGCTGACAGTGTTCTGTTATGAATAAACAAAACCTCAGATTGCACGGTTTCTTCCTAATTAAATTTCCTAAGTAAAACGAAGTGAACGGAAGAAAAATATTCGCTCAACTATGCCACGGAGTGGGAGGGTAGCGTAAAGTGCGGTAAAAAGAGTACGCGATGCCTGGGGGCGATGGAAGGGCGGAAGGAAGGACAAGGGAGGAACGTTGATTAAGTTGGAAATTGTGTTGTGGGGACCCATCTCCTTAGCCCCGCTCCTTCCCGCTTTCCGTTTCTTAAGAAGAGTTGTTATTTTTTCCTCCTCTTTGGGATAGAGACGCCGTGCATTAATAAGGAGTACGAAGGTTAAAAAGATCCCTCCAAAAAAAAGAGAGCTGCACGTTCAACGAAACAAAACACCTGCGTGCTGACCGCAACGCGGATAGTCACTAATGTGTGAATGTCGTGGTTGCACCTAATTTTCGAGATAATGCCATTGTTTGAAATAGCGAGGGCCGATATTTCAATTTTTTTCGCCGAATGGCGACTGAAGTCGGACTTTCCAAAAGTCTGACATGGATTTTTTCGCGCCCGTAAAAATTTGAAACAGAAAAGTGAAATTTTTGTAATCACTCCACAATTTAAGGGGCGAGGTCCCATAGGGCAACCTGGGCAAGCAGTACCTTGCCGATTTCTGCTCATGTTCATTGTTCTTAAATTATGAATTTCCTCGGTACTGCTTGCCATGTTTCTACCTGAGAATTCGCCACTGGGGGCTTTTACAGAGGCAAAGCACGAAAGACGAAAAATCTTTGAAGGGAAAAAAGTGTTTTTTCCCTTGGGCTAACAAAAATGTTTATAGAACAAAAATTGTTGCATATCGTTCAAGGAAGGCAGGCTGAAATTTGAACACACTGCATATTATGTAAGTACTATCACCAGTATTACGTCAAGCATTTTAATAATCGCGGTTTAATCGCTGCTCTGAATTGAGGATCCTGGAAATTGGCGTTTAGTTGGAATTCTGGCGTACAGGGACGTATAAGGAACCGGCGTAAGGAACGTAGCTCAGGACCCTCGGCGAAAGAGGGGGATCGTGAAACGATAAGCGCAAAGGATTCCCTTAATGTAAAGGACGTTCCTGAATACGGCCCCTATTCTCCCTTATCTTACACGCAGGGCCGAGTGCTTCTGCCCATTAGTCATCGGTTATAACGCGTCGTTTTGTCGACCGCGATTCTGTACCACCGAATACTTCTCCTTCGTCGCCTGTCGCCTGTTTCTGATCGGTTATTTTCACGCGACGTGGCGCCGTTTAGCTCGGATTGCCGTTTTGATCCATTTGCCGTGGAAGGGATGGATCGATGTACGATATTATCTATCTGGTAGGTATATGGACTGATAAGAACCATCCGACCATGAATAGTCGAACTAAATATAGTTACTTTTGTAGTTGAACCCAAAAATAGCTATATCTGTGATTTCATCGACAAAGTCATTATGCTAAATTGATAACCAGCCCGTACTTAGGCGATTTCTCTTTAAGGAATATTGATAACTTTCAACGAGGGAATACTTTCATCGAACTTCCAACTACGTACCTACCTACCGTTAAATTTAACGTCCAGTTGGCTGCTTTTGGTCTGATACCTGAATTCCTATTTACCTATGCATGCACACGCCTAGGCTTGTGTTTAAAATTATTCATGAGATAGACTGCATTATTGAAACAACATAAATAAATAAATTAAAATAATTACTAACAGCCACCTTGCTCACTAATACGGCTGTCGAACTAAATTAGTTGTTTTGAGAGTTGAGGCGAGGCATTTAGTTAGATCACTGCTGTTCTTGACACGTATTGAAAAAGTTTCAGGGCTCGTCGAGTTCAAGTGCCTCAGGTTCGAGAATGAAAAAGGCGGCAATGTTTTTCTTTAAAAAAGAGATACATTTTAACTGGTTGAACATTTTAACCATAGCACTCCACCGGCATGGAACAGGGATATTGTGGGTTTGAATTGTCAGAACGCGTTAGACAGGTCGGAAAAGTTCATTATTTGCTGTCACTTTCATAATCAGTTTTGCTAATATCCCAGGTTTTTTGATACCCCAAAAAAAATGCTTTTTCCGAATTCGTAGGTCATTTTGGTTTTTCTCATGTGGACTCGTAAGAAGTAGTGTAAAGATGAATGTTTCACATTGTGGAAAAATTGTTGGAAACACTTCTCCTCTTCTTTTGTCACTTCTGGGTTATTTTTAGCATGAGTCTAAAGGCATGGACACAAAAATATGAAATTACACTTTTTATCGCCCCAAAATATTTCAGAATCTCAACATTTTTTCGCCTATATAAAATACCTAGGTGTAGGTGTAAAAATGTGGATTTATATTATAAATCCTATTTTGATATTAGCAGGTAGATCTTTTTTTCGGGGACCCATGCTATCCTGTGACCATTTAGCCGGCTTTATTCGGTTTTTGATATTCAATGGATGTTTCTCCCACGAATTAATAATAAATATTAATTCCAAATTTTGGAAACCACGATGGCAGTTATTGAAAAACTATTCATGGGTCGCCCAGTTGGAAATGAATTTTTCTTGCTGGAGTATCAAAGACGAACCTCCGGCAAGGCAAACTGTTGTTGAAATCTCGTTAAGTCAAAACCGCCCGTCGTCGCATATCGGGGGACATCTGTAAAATGCGGGTCAACTTCGTGTTCCGACGGCGGAACTCAACTGGAAATATGGCTCGTCGCAATGAAACTTTTGTAGTTTAATTGAAACACTGCTTGGCCGGCACTGGTGCCAGTTCGAAACGAAGTTAGCAAGTCAAAGCCTGTACAGGAAAGAGAGGGCACCGATGCGCGGATCGGACTTTGAGTCTGCGGGGATCGTACGCGGAGAAACAGAAACAGAAAAGCCCGAGTCGAGCGGAGAGCGAAAGAGACGGATACGAAATGGAGGGAGCCGAGAGAGACGAACTGATCGCCGAGTTGATGGCACCTGTTCCACAGCCTGGCTCCCAGTGTCGGTCGCAATTTGTTAAATAAAACATCAAGGAACCGGCAGAAGCGAAACCCGACCGAGCCCATAACGAGAATAAACAATGGGAAAACCGAGTGTTAGGCCGGAAGAAGGAAGCCGAGCCGAGTTACAGATTCAGTAACGGTATAACAACAACAGCTTGGAACAGAAAATGGAAGATTCGCCGCCGAGACGGATGACTTCTAATCGCAAGTCGCAATATTACTTGCAAAACAGGTTAAATATTACCAGACTCAGGGACCGTCGAGGCCGATGTTGAGCGGCTGGTGTAAACGGACCAAACGAGTTTTACTCCTACTTAAATATTGAAATGGCCGGTGCAACATCTAGTAAAGGCATTAGGAGAGCCTTTAAATTTATACCGCATAAATTCATTTGCAGAGGCGACTGTAATTTGGGGGTTGCCCTGAAGGTGAATGGAATAAAGGAGCTTCTGATATTTTGAAGTTATTTCATTTTTCATAGAGGTCGTAAACTTGAAAAAAATTTAAACTGTTCGAATTTCGCTAATAAATTGACAACGGTGTGGTGATGCTAAAAATCTTAATCTATAAAAATTGCATTTTGATCGAGGTTATTTCACCTGATGAGCGTCTGCGTACTAAACCTGTGGTGACCAGATAATACACAATGGATAAAACATTATATAGAAGGTAGATAATCAATTAGAAATTCGAATCATCCCAAAACTGAGGGAATGAAATTGAGAGTGCTTAATGAGGTTTGCCATGAGTCTTGATGTGTAATGTGCGCAGAGACCTAATAATTAGGTGCTCAGTACTGAGTCGATGCGGCTTCAGATCGAGGTCCGAAATTCCTATCTCATCAACGTACCCTAACCAGCCAACGTTCTGTCTTGATTGCTAGGCAACGAAGTCCATTTTGGTAGTCCTATTACAACCCAAAATCCACACCCTCCTGTATCGCTCATTGCAGCTTGGTGAAACTATTGTATGTTGTGAGCTACCCAACAAGGAGAAACTCATAATCCGGATAAATACTAAATCACTCGCGGAGGAATTGTAGAATCCCATAATTTGAATTGAAACTCTATTTCTTTTCTTTCATTTTTACTTCCATATTTACGGAGTAAATGGAAGTATTGTGATCGTCCTAAAATGGAGAATCGGAACGGAGCTTCAGAAAAAACTTTTTCTTATACACATTTACTCAGAATCACTTCCCGAACAAGTGTCTGTGTGTCCGTGTGTCCGTCTGTCCGTCTGTCCGTGTGTCCGTGTGTCCGTCTGTCCGTCTGTCCGTCTGTGGTCATTTACAAAAATGGCCATAACTCCCTCATTTCTCAACCTTTTTTCAAATTTCTTGAACTGAAATGTTTGTCTCGGCAAGACCTAACACCCTGTTTAATCGGAATTTGGATAACGCACAGTACTTCCGATATATTTGCATTTTTAGTGTTTTCTATTTTATTTTTTTCCGGCCACAAAAATGAACCGATTTGAGCGTTCTTGGTCTCAAAATCTTCGTTTTACCTTGCAGAATATGTGGATATTTTTTACATTCCGAAAATGTAGCGTTTTTTTCATTTTGGGCAAATTTTAAAATTTTAATAGTGAATTTTTCGATATTTTCAGCCTAAACACCCTTAAAAGCAGTAAAAATATGATCAAATTGTGTCACAATTTTACGTTTCAAAATATGGAAGTATTGTGTGTTATCTACGCACCACTGGTTTGAGTTTCTATTCATAATCTGGATTCTCGGGGGCAAAGAATTTTCACAATTTCAGTTTTTATGTGCTGCCTAGTTAGCTGAACCCCATGCTTTGAAAAACAACGGAAAATTGCTGGTTAATTCTCGGAATCATATCAATGTGCCTTGATTCTGGAGCTTCGCTTCAATCCAGATTGTGTACTTAAATCCTTTCCTACGGGCCAGGATGAATAATTATACTTAGGTACCTAATGAAAAGCGAATTTATATTTTTCATTCGTCTCATCGACTTGTACTCGACTTTTTTCGTCTCCTCGCAAAAGGGAAGGTCCTGCCCCTGGGACTTCTGAGAAGGGGAAAAATATGATACCGCTGGTAGGAACGTAGCTTTTAAAACCAAACCAACGCATAACAAAGGCCATCAATTTTCATCCAGCTCGCACGACGAGGGTTGTGCGTTGAACCCGAAATGCATCCCGTTGATAATATATATATGGCATGGGCCTGACAACATTGTCAACATTCATCAGACTTTTTTACCATGGGAGCGCCCAGCCAGTCTATCAAAAATAAAAAGATATCGTACAATATTTAACATTTAACGCCGGGATATTAATGGCTGGAATTCTTGCGGGTGTGTAGACCTAAATATGAGCAGAATACACGATGCCTGTTCATAGATGCGTGTGGATATGGAATCATGCATAGTGCTCGAACAATATTATTTTCATGCTCTAGGCACATTAAAACCAAACGCTCGACATTTAAACGTGCTTTTTCTACTTTGAAGTATAGAATACCTAAAGGAGAATGATCTTAACGTTGAAAGCTACGTTTTGGGAGGAACTATAGATAAAACTCATAACTATAGGTCAAACTCAATTTGAGACACGTCTGGTCCGAATTTCGGTCCGAAAGGAATTACCAACCAGAAACATGATACGTAATCCTTGGTATAGACGCCAGAGACTGTTAGCACCTGCAAAATACATAGCTCGAATGCTCCCTTGGCCGTTCAATAGAATATTATTATAGGAAACCCGGCGGTGCCTTGGAGGCCGCCGAATAACTGGGCCAGTACACACGGAGCACACACGTCGCATTCCCAGTTGGCCATTGCTATTCGTCGGAGTGCGGCATTCGATCGGTAGACATCAGCGAACTTGACGAAGGGCTCCCTTCGGGCTCGCATCTGAGTCCCGGTTAAGTCGTAGGTATCTCCTGCATAAATTATTCACATAACAATAACGGTTAGTACTCCCTTGGGATTTCCTCTCCCGGCCCATTCGCCTCTTAAGTTTAGGCGATGACCTGCGCAGGCATCTTGGAGAACGGGATTGCTGCATACGTAACTGTTAACATAGGTTCGATTGCCGAATCACTGGAAGACCGCTTACCTTCACCACAGCGTCGGATGTAATCACCACAGCTTTACATACGGGCGAAAAATGATCATTTTTTCCTATCGTTCACTGAAAATTGGTTCAGAGAAAGTCTTTCGGATGATTTTAAATTATAAAGCCACCCCTGCTAACACCTAACGCTCAGAATCGCTTTCAGAACAGATTAACGTCTGTCTGTCTCAGAGCGAATGATCATTAAAAGTTTCATGGCGTCACCCGCGATAACGTAGGAACCTCGGAATTCGAAGTCTGATGAAGCAAAAACTCTGGTGGACCATTATCTCTCTGGCTGGCAAGTGTCCAGTTGAATGAAACCTGCTGAACTGGCGCCAGCCAATTAGACTCGCGTAAACTGCAGTCGACATAATTTTTGTACATAATTTTCCAAAAATACATAACCGGTCAGGAAAATTGTTTACAACGCTCCCTCTAACTTTCAAGTGTTGCCTAACGTCTACAAAAACCTACAACAGTCGACAAAAACAGTCTACAAAAATTTCTGTACGCCGTCACTACCAAAAGGCATAGATTTTGAACAAAATTTTGAACTTACTTCCCACTATAAGCATCGCTTATAAGACTGGTTTTTACCCTCCTAATAAAATTTTAACATTTCTAAAAAGTATTTATGGGTAGCCTCTGAGTAGGGTTTAACAGAAAAAATCTTAACTTTTCTACGGGCCTTCAGGACCAAGAAAAATTCAAAAACCAACATAAAAAACCTTCGATTAAAAAAAATTTATGAATTCCACTCCACTTTCAGCGTAAAAGACATAAAACGTCATGAATTTTCAGTGAGAATCACCTCCACAATCCATTTTTATCTGGAAGTCTATCTATGATAAGATCTTATTTGAATACTCTAGCACAAAAATATACCACTGCATGAGACCTTCGCGGACCAAGTTAAAAATTCTCACCCAATCCTCAAGAAATTCCCAAGTACAACCGGACAGTCTGCGTAATGAATGTGAAATAGGAAGGCTGACGACATTCAGCCCCATAAACAAAATTTATGGAGCTGCGATTGTCGATAAGGTCTGAGAGGATCGGAAGTCGCTTTGGGAATCGTAAACCCGAAGGAGGAGGTCTGGAGATGATTAAACGCCCACCGTTCACCCGGGACACGTTCCACGGCTGTTCTGTAAGGTGAGGCCTGTAAGGTGCTTCGAGAGGGAAGTTGGAATATGATTATGAGACGGCGAAAATTTGCCAAGGGGACTTAAATGCGGAGCTAGCAACTCTCGGTAAATTAACTCGACCTCGAAAGCCAAACGGCTATAAAATTTCACCGGTATTATAATATCGTTACTGCCGGCGAACAAAAGTGGCCTAACCCCCAATGGGTGTTAACTGGGCTGGAACGCCACGTTAGAGCGAATTCGAGAGCGGATTTAACCGTTCGCTAAATCTATGCTGGAAGTCCGTAGCAATAAAATATACTCAATATGATTGCTCTGACGATAATGCTCGTACCTCTCTTCGTATGAGATGAATCTTGATGAACGGCTGCTGACTCCAGCTCAACGGAGTATATTGACAACTGGTTTCTGGAGTTCTGGACTTCACCTGGGCACAGACACGCACATGCGAATGTTCGCCAAGCACCAAGCCGAATTGCTCGGTATTTGGCGAACATACTGCAACTCTCCTCAGATATGCGCGTTTTTGCATAGCGCAGACACATTTACGGATCTTCGGCCAAGTATTTGTGTTTCTCGACAATGAGTGATCGCCACCCGTATTTACATTGGGTCAATCCTGATATGACATATCATCATACAATATATTGTATACCGCCCGAAAAACATGGATTTTTTGCAACAAAGATGTTGAGCCATGGTGAGCCACATTAGCACAATGAAGGATAATAAAAAGTCGAAAATACATCATCAAGCAATGCTATTCCGATTTGTAAGTTTTTGCGATAATTGCAACAGTAACTTGAATAAAATCACTTCGCTTACCAAGATACTATGTTTTTCCGGTCATTTTTGCTAAGCCACAAGGCCTTGAAATGTAACTGCAAAAACTCACTATTTTCATCAGCTTTGTTCTACGTTGCTTGAAAATACGGATGGAATGTTTATGCGTGCTGACAGTAATGTTCCATGTTGATCTTTACGGGGTCGGGACGTGAGCAAAATTTTCCTGACGGCCATTTCGAGAATTCGCCAGTCTCAAGAGTCTACTATATCGTATGGGTATAAATAAACATTATATTCGCACATTGGTAAAGGTACGAAAACATTGCATTGCAGATGTGTCCCCAATTCTTGCACGGGCAGGGTCGGAATTCAATATTCATTGATTCGAGCGATCTTTTCTTTATGCGAAGGGACGGGACTCAAAATAAAAATGCTTTTTCACCTCCGCCTCTACCTCGAGTCTCAGGAAGACCTAGCTCATGAAAGTTAGATACGCGGCTGAAATGGACCGACGGGGCTTATGTATAATCTAAATTTCAATCGCCCCCACTGAGTCTACCTTCCGAATTTGAATTTTTGAAAAATTACGGTTAATTTAACTTGTGAGAAAATGCATGTACCTTGCGACAGCAAAAGATTCTTTTCTTCATAAAGGGTCCCCTCCAGCCTCAAGGCGGTAAAATAGCCTCACGTCCTCGAGCCGACACTTTGTATATAAGTAATGACTGCTGAGGAAGGCCGTGCGGGCGAAATCGCTCGGGCCAATGGTAAGGGTTAATAAAATCAACGGGGACGATATCATAGGACCTTGGACTACTCTTGCCTCACTCGAGGGATCACTACAAAACATACTTCAGGCAAAAGTAAAAAAACGTTATTTTGAACCGGAGAAATTTTTCTTGAAAACCCCATTAAAACATCAAAAATCGTATCTTGGAAACGGGCTGAGGCTGGAAAATGCGGTTGGACTCTTTTTGTTCCGTTTTCGGTGCAGTTTTACCCGACTTTTTCAAGTTCGGGACACCCTGTATATCCAAGGATGGTTCCAATCCCTTTTTCAGCGCTCAAGTAAGCTGTTCAATTCAGCCCAAGAGATTATCCAAACTTATAGAACTCCGGCCGTGAAGTTTCCCCAAGTTATCATCATCAAAAGGCTTCCTGATGAAGTTTAGTGAAAATTCCTCCAGAGACACAGTTTATTATGCGTCGAACGTCAGCTAAAGTCGACAACGCTGGATTGGCGCTATTTAAGAGCCAAAATTAAAACGATTGCAGAGCTCAATCAAGCGCTAATGAATTGTTTTCATGCAACTTCCCCTCTGCCGCGTCTTTTTTCTGCACAATGTTCACAGATTTTGAACCAGCGATTTACTTCACCTGACATTTCAACGGAGACACATTCGCTGCATTTCGTGACGGCCGACTAATGAAGATGGACGCTGACTGATTGAAGAGCCTCGTTCGGTTTCTGGGAAACGCTCGAAAAATCGGCACCCCTCTGTCAAAATACAGTTATGATGATTGGATCAAATCAACGTTGAGCCGACTCAAACGCGGACTAGACGGAAAATGAACGTGACCGACGTAGCGATCACGTCAGCCCGGACAAGAAATTAAACGATTCAACATGGAAAACGTGTGTTCCAAAGGATAATTGAGGTTCTGCCAGAGATAAAAGCCCCAACCGGTGGCGTGGCAGAGAACTAGGAGCCAGACGAGCTTTGCGGGCCGGATATTTGACTGGCCAGTAATGACATTGATCCTTGCGGCTAATCTTGTTTTTACCAAACAGCACCAATTTGCATACTAACTCTATCATCGCGGCGCAATATTGAAAAGGCTCCACTCCCTGAACAGGAGAGGGAGTTCGGCTTTCAGTACAAAGGGCGGCTGGAGTGAGGAATAGCTTTTAGTTAATTTTCCCCGGCTCTCCGACCGAAGCCTCGGCGAGCTGTAAAAACATGCTAACAACCGAATTTGTAAAAAATAAGGGGGAATTGGCACGGCAGTGGAATTATTTATATTTACGGTAGGTAACCTACCTATGCCTTGTGTGTGGAAAGTAAAGAGTTCGTCGCATAATTGCCACTGCGGTGTGCAGGGATCTGTAATCGCTGATATGAGCGTTCTAAACTACGAGGGTATTATACACATTACAATATTTTATTTTCTCTACCTGCATTGGTTATCGCATCGTGGTGTAAGGTATCTGAGAAAAGTAAATCACGACGGCCCCTTTTACTTCGACGGGAACTAAAAGCGCGGAGTGAAGTTTGTGCGGGAGCGCGAGAGGAAGGTCCAACTTATCGCGGCTTGGAATCTTGTCGGTGTTGGCCGGTCAGCGGAGCCCGGCAACGGCTGACTTTACCTCGGTGATACCTTCGCTGTGTTGAACAGGAGATTGCGGTCCGTGGACGTGGCATAGGGGCTTCGGCAGACGAGGAGGGTCTTACACTTCGATACAGCCGAGTATGGTACGGCGTGTTCACATTCAGCGGAATATATCGACAGTGCACCTGCAAAACCTCGTAAGTTGAGTTTTTGGGAAAATGATGTTTTGAGTTCTACTGACAAAACGACTCCTTGCGCAACGCCTCGAATCAAGAAAATGGACTCAAGCTGCATTTTTGGCGCTCTTTCACGATCCAAAAGCTGGTCGTGGGGTCGGGACTGTTCGTTTATTTAATTGGTCGAGGTTGGAACCGTCAAATTTCATTGGGCATCTCCCATGTTCCCATGGTCATCCTTATTTGCGCAGCCAATGGGAAATTTATTCACCTTCTCTAAAATTTTGGATTTTGAACATACGAGGTTTCGCAGGTTCACTGTCGATGGGACAGACAACTTCCGTTCCCTCAATTTGAGTTTCTAATTCGAATTATGGGTTTCCACAACTTCTCCCCAAATGATTTGATTCATCCCTCTATCTATTTCGACTCGGAAAATCCCGCATCCGTGTGATTCTAACCGGGTACACTCGGTCACGTGTAGGGTGGGTCCAGGGCGGACGCCAGCGCCCTTTATCGCGACTCCGAGGACATCCCCAACTCTGGCTGTCTCTCATCCCCTTCCATCCGACAGGGTAGCCTAGCCCACCCTCCGATAAAAGTTGTGAATGTGATTCTGTTCCAACTAGGGTGGCCGACGTGACAATGTTAAATGCATCTGTCCCCGAACACCGGACAAACCTGTCCGCGACCTAGCAACTTGAAATGATTAGACAACCTATTTTCAATTCTATTGTGAAGATATATCTAATTATTTCTAATGAAACCATTCGAGCAGATGACGAATCGATAGGTAGGTATATATACCAATTATGATATATCATAATATTATATGATATAGAATTCCCAAGTCGAATTGAGAATTTTCCACACCAATTACATTTAAAAATTCCCAATCCGTTTTGGAACATTCTCATTAATTAAATAATATTGGCATAGGTAATATGCAAACTATATATGAGGCACTGATTTCCAAAACTTGCTCCTTGCAAGGTAAACCGTTTTTCAGAAATCACGAAAAACCTCTAAAACGTTATTATACAGCCGATTCGCATGTTTTTTTTCCACATAATTTAGATTACATCAATCCAATAATGATATATACATATTATAATAAAATAATATTATATATGCCAATTCGTCGATTAGGAAGCAACAGGTGCTAACGCAATTTTTGGCCAAATGAGATTCTCATACCGTTGGAGTCGTCTTTTCAAGCCCGTGAGGTCGATAATTTTTTTTAAAAATCGATAGTACCGAAATATCGATTGAAGGTGACTGCGGCAAATGCAGTCCTTCTGCAACATCCTGCAATCGCCATCAGTTCACTGCCGTGACCCTATCAGCAAAATTCGATCAAATTCTATCAAACTTAACTTCGAGATTAACGTCAACTTCGAGATCAAAATCAACTTTGAGTCAAAGTAAACATAGAGATCAAAATAAACTTTGAGAACAAAGTCAACTTAGAGATCGAAGTCAACTTTGAGATCAAAGTCAACATCGAGATCAAAGTCAACTTCGAGATCGAACTCAACTTCGAGTTCAAAATCAACTTTGAGATCAAACTCAACTTCGAGATCAAAATCACCTTCGGGATCAAAATCAACTTTGAGATCAAAGTCAACATCGAGATCAAAGTCAACTTCGAGATCGAACTCAACTTCGAGGTCAAAAGCAACTTTGAGAACAAAGTCAACTTAGAGATCGAAGTCAACTTTGAGATCAAAGTCAACATCGAGATCAAAGTCAACTTCGAGATCGAACTCAACTTTGAGATCAAACTCAACTTCGAGTTCAAAGTCAACTTCGGGTTCAAACTCAACTTCGAGATCAAAATCAACTTCGAGATCAAAATCAACTTTGAGATCAAAGTCAACTTTAAGATCAAAGTCAATTTTAAGATCAAACTCAACTTTGAGATCAAACTCAACTTCGAGTTCAAAGTCAACTTCGGGTTCAAACTCAACTTCGAGATCAAAATCACCTTCGGGATCAAAATCAACTTTGAGATCAAAGTCAACTTCGAGATCAAAGTCAACTTCGAGATCAAAATCAACTTTGAGATCAAAGTCAACTTTAAGATCAAAGTCAATTTTAAGATCATAGTCAACTTCGAGTTCAAACTCAACTTCGAGTTCAACGTCAATTTCGAGATCAAAGTCAACTTCGAGTTCAAACTCAACTTCGAGTTCAACGTCAACTTCGAGATCAACGTCAACTTCGAGTTCAAACTCAACTTCAAGTTCAACGTCAACTTCGAGATCAATGTCAACTTCGAGTTCAAACTCAACTTCGAGATCGAACTCAACTTCGAGATCAAAATCAACTTTGAGATCAAAGTCAACTTCGAGTTCAAAGTCAGCTTCGAGTTCAACGTCAACTTCGAGATAAAAGTCAACTTCGAGTTCAAACTCAACTTCAAGTTCAACGTCAACTTCGAGTTCAAACTCAACTTCGAGATCGAACTCAACTTCGAGATCAAAGTCAACTTCGAGTTCAACGACGACTTCGAGATCAAAGTCAACTACGAGATCAATGTCAACTTCTGTCAAATTTATCGTCTGGTTTATATGTTATCCATACGCATATAAGAAATTGAATCTCTTATCATTATTATTCTTATTATTATTATTCTTATTATTTATTTTATTATCTTATTATTATTCTTATTACTTCTTATCATTATTATTCTCTCAATATTCATTGGTTCGTTTTTCTTGTTCAATATTCTCGATTGTTTGAATTGTGATTTGAAACATTGTTTGTCCATAGATTTGAATTGATAATTGAGAACTTCTAACCATCATCAACGCCTCGATAGTTATTCCGTTTTTAACTTGATCAGTTGTTTCCCACACCGACAGTTACTATTCTCGATACGTCTAAAGGGATAATAAAAGTTTCATGAAATTGATGGCCTGTTTGATAAAATTGTCGTGCTAAAACCATTGAATAATCACATATCAGATGTCCTAACGTGAAATGGACCCTACGCTGAAGCCAGAATGCCACATATCGCAGATCGCCCACTTGATAGTCACCATGAGTAATTAGTATGCGGCCCCTAATTCATACACGTAATTATGAAATGTACGGGGAGGGGGGTGTACATGATTTGGCCCGGGGTGTGAGCAGAACCGTGCAATCAGCCACCTAACTATTACCATAGAGATCAACCCCTAGGTGCAGAATTATTTCCATCGGACGGGCAGCCAGTAGTTGACATTACGCACAGTGGGTACCTGCATAAATTGAGTATCACTTTCATAAATTTTGGTCGAAAAATAACATCACCCCCTTGCAATATTGTAACGATTCGAAAATTGTCATTTTGAGAAAATTGAAGGTAGACAAAGATATTAAATAAAATCATTCTAAAGCTGAAGAAGGTAAAAATTTTTAATGAATTCTAAAATTTCAACAACAAAAAAATTTGAGCATAATATGCCTTCCAAGGTGTGATTCGTTTTGTAATAAACCACCCAAAGGCTACATAGGTACTCAAATTTTTTTGTTGTTCAAAATTGTGTTGTTGAAAGTTTCATAAATATTTCGTGGTCAAAAATTATTTTTCAGCATCTGGTGTGAAGTACAATATATGAAGTAATATATAAGTAATATATATGAAGTATTTATATGAAGTAAATAAATAAAAAACTCTTCTGGATTGTGGAAAAGCAGTAGGACGATTTACAGTACTTTAAACTGAGTTTAAAACATTATTTTGACTCTTCCTCGAAGTGTTTATGAATCTTCTCTTAGGGTTCTCTTAGGGTCATTTGAATTTAAAAAAAAATTAAATTTTCAGTACTATTGCACAATAAAATTTCATGTTTCCCATTTCATGATGTTCTGAAACAGACACACCTATAAATATCTCCTTCGATAGAAGAAAAATCGAATCAAGGAACCAACAATATTGACTCCAGTGTTCCTCTAAATTTCCCATACTTTTATCTCGTAATTGGCTCCCTCCTCTGGCTCGATTGATCCTGGATCGGGCAAACAGAACTCCGTGTTGGCTAAGTAGTGTCTTACATTGAGAAAAAGGACCTCGGTACCTAAGGGTTTGCAAGGCCTCGCAGGACCGTTCTATTGAAGCTACCCACGGCCCGGGTCTGATTGGTAGCGTTTTAGGCTCATGGGTAACATCGTCTTCCTTCCAAAGGGGATAAGGATACAAGCTGCTCAGTCCGGGTCTCTAATGAAAACCAACTGGCTCCCCCTTCCCCCACCCACCCTCGACCTTCTCAGCTGGGCTAGAGTTAAGCCATGGGATCCCGGTTTAGTCTCCTTCGACCCCGACTCCGATCCTTACATAAACGATGAAAAATTATATTGACCTCAGCGTTAACAACGTCATAAGTTCCCGTTATTAGGTAATGAACTGCGGTAAATGACTGAGATGGCGTCATAAAAATTACGGCTTTCCTTTCCCTCGCGTTTAAAAACCGAGAATACGGCAGCTACGTCGTAAGGATCGGCTATTCGTTTTACTTCCGTATCCAAGAATTGATGGAAATTCGGCAGTTGTCCGAGGAGTGAGGACCGGAGAAGTAACTCTTCTTACTAATAGGTAATTTACGTAATCTCGAATGCACTTAGATACCCAGAAGCATCTGCTCTATAGAGAGGCTCAGTAAGTCGGTAATTATATCTATGTTTTTTAGAAAATAAACCATGTTTAGCAAAAAACTAAACCAACTCCCAACCAGTGGTGCGTAGATAACACACAATACTTCCATATTTTGGAACGTAAAATTGTGACACAATTTGATCATATTTTGACTGCTTTTAAGGGTGTTTAGGTCAAAAATATCAAAAAATTCACTATTCAAATTTCAAAACTCGCCCAAAATAAAAAAACGCCAGTTTTTCGGAACATAAAAAATATCCACATATTCTGCAAGGTAAAAGAAAGATTTTAAGACCAAGAACGCTCAAATCGGTTCATTTTTGTAACCGGAAAAAAATAAAATAGAAAACACCGCTGGTGCGGTTGGTCCTAAAAGTTGTGGTTTGCTCCAACTTGAGGCATATTGTCAGGGGAATCCGATCAAAAAATGTTAAGGGGTCGAAAACCCAAAAACACTGTTTTTGAGATCATGACTTTTTTACATTTGATCGTTTTTGAGTTGTCTAGAGTTGATTCAGAGGATTCCCTTATAGGAGGTGCACGTCACAGAAAAATTTGCTAAACGCTCTTTTTTTTTTTTTTTGAAATCGGACCACTCCTTCTATGCGTTTTGCTGCTGACGGCGTACGGCGTACGGACAAAAAATTTTTATTGCAGATTCTTGTTCTAGAACCTCTGAAACGTGAAAGAACAATTTTTCAGGGGGTGTTGTAAAAAAATTTTTCTTGATCAATTACATAGACCTATAATGTACCTGTACATTATTTCTGGAAATAATGTACCAAAATATTAGTTATTTTATATGAATCCATGTTGAAATAAGAAATTTGAATTCGAAGGAATATGGTTAAATTACAAGCGAATCGGAAATCGATCGAGATACTAACACTTCATTATATTTTTATAGGAAATAGGCATACTGTTGGTCCGGGTTCAGGTTAATCTAACCAATTTTATGCGTAACAACTGCCAAAAATTAAAATTAAATAATGAATTTTGATTTTGATTTAATTGAAAAATGTTTTTGTTCATACATGCCTATTGAATTTGATGATAAAATCTAGAAGGAAATCGCAGGTGTACAGATAACACACAATAAGCTCTAGAAGAAAAACTGAAAATTTTTATGTTTAGCTCATGTGAAAAAAATCTTTGGCGATTACAATGGTTTATTTTTTATTGAATAATTGAGAAAAAATTATGAAAAATGACTCTTTGTTATTAAAAATGTATTGAAAAATGGTCAAACTTAGAAATTGAATTAAATTAGGTACTTTAAAGTCTTTTAAGGTAATTTAAAAAAATTGATTTTAAATGTTTTTGACCTACTTTCTGTGAGCCCTTAATTGATCGGTTCAAGTATTTTTTAATGTAACAATAACATAACTGCATTGTTGAGAGAGCTACGAAAGCTGGGACAATTATCAGAGCTTACCACATGCTTACTCATTCAGGAGATGGAATTCCATACGAGCTCCATTCATCTCGTCTCACTTACACGTCTCGTTTAACTCTTTCCAACAAGGTCGCGAGAATGAACTTTCTGAAACCAATGTGGACCCTGGCCAAATATTCGATGTTTTCTTGCCGACAAATGGTACCAGAGATTGCTCGGTGCCATCGTTTACAAAAACAAGCCCTTTCAACTTGAAACTGCCTAATAGTTTTACCTTCTCGAATTGGAGCCGCACCAGTGGTCACCGATAGGCGGTGACAAAATCAAGATTTTCACCCTCCGGCGCCAGACAGTGTGAAATATGACTTGAAGTTGTCGGAAACATTGGAGAATCCCAAAAAGGAGCACCTTGCTTTGACTTTTCCTTATCGCATAATCTGCAATACAAGTATAAATATTAGTATAACTAATATGGTTTAAAATAAATACTTTTTATTATTTATTTAAATAAATATTAATTAATACTTTTTAAAAAATAAATATTTTTTATTATTCATTTAAATAAATATTATTTAACAAAAATCAAAAATTTCTAAAAATTGAGGTACTCATACTCATAGGTACTTATACTCATAGTAATATAATATGATGATTTAAATAAACTGACGACCAATCGAATTTACCTGAAGTTCGGTCGAAATTATATGAATCCTCAGCCCGAAGATGTTACGGATTGTACATCACTGCAATGACATTGTGTGAAAACAAATAGTGAATTTCCGATCGAGTTACAGCCTAATTTCTGATCGATGGCCGTAACATGATTACGAACAGTGGATATTCAAAGCACAAAAAATTATTCAAGGTAATTTTTGTATTTAATAATTGGCATTTTTTTAATGAATCGTACTTACCTATCTCCCTAACGACTTCTTAATTGAACGCTCGAACATCAGGAGAAACCCGAGTCACAATAAATCGCGAAGACTTTTCGAGAAACACTTCAGAAATGTCAAGAAAAACTGGACAGGACACGAGATAATAAAAAACGCGAAATTCTAGTTTATGGGAATGTAACGGGTCGATAAAGTGCCAAAATGTGGGATCCTTCAATACAATACAACTACCTATTTACCTATTTTTCGTTCGTAAGCCATGCATCTCTTCGATTTCAAATGAAAAACTCTTACCTTTGGACCAAACCAACAGACAAGTTCGGACATACCTGTAACAAAAAAATGGAAAATCCGTTAAAGCTCCATTTGCTTCAGGGAAGCAAAAATAATAGAAATAGTGTGATATAAATCATAAATTTATCAAAAATGATGAAATTTATCATTCAATGGTAACTTACGTTTGGCCGCGTCGCTCCTCGTTGGCCGATGTCCTCCGGCTGCATACTCCGAGGTGTTGCACTTCTCGAACCACAGAATTTTTCCACAGCACGACACTTTTTTTGTCAAAATAAAACTTGATTTTAGGAGCAAAAATCCATAAAACAGTTCAATTTACGAATTTAAGGGATTTTTGAATTTTTTTAACAACTAGGTTTTACTCAAAGCTTTTGTGTGTTGAATTGCTTTCAATGGTGAAAATTTAAAGCAAAAGAAATAGGTCTCTTACCGACTCAATTGTCAAAGGCTCCAGTCAGGAATTGAAACTTTTTGAACTTTGAAGTTTGATCAGATGAACACCAAACCGAAATTTTCAAACCTAACGTAATCACCTACTAATTAGTAGGTTAATTAATATTGATCAAATGTTTGGAATTGCACTCTCTTGAGAATAAACCCGGCACTTGATCACAGCTGCAACAAACAAGAAGAAGCATTGCGGTTAGACGTCAAATTTTGAATAAAATCGAGAGAAAAAAATATTGCTTACTACACTGGATTAGCTGTAGACTACAGCGAGGACGAGTTCATAAAAATGTAAGATGAAAATCTCAATCATGAAAAAATCTGAATTTCCAAGTTGATTATGAAAACGACAGCCACGAGCATAGGAATGCGCCAGAACGAGCATAGGATGCAAGATTTTCGACACTATTCTAGCACTTACTTTCATCGAACCGATAGAATCTTGACTTGTGGCGTTACCAGGGCGGCAGACACAAAGTCCAAAGCGAATCCACCACACAACACAACACAGCGACACAACACAGAACCATTTAAAAATTGTTGTTCCCTCAACCGGCACGAGAAATCGGACGGAGGCGATTCGGAACGAGCGAAACGGGACGGTAAGAAAATGAAATGAGTATTTTGCAAAAAATTGTCGGTTATATTAATCGAATCCGAGATTTCGTGGAATTATTATTACGGAATAGTGCTGGCTTAATATCGATAGTACGGTGCTATCGATAGTTCCGTGTTATCGATAGGTCGACAGAATAATATATTAAATATTAAATAGGTTCACAGAATAGGTCGACAGAATAATATATTAAATATTAAATAGGTTCAAATTTTGAACCTGAAAATTTTTACTCAACCTAAAAAACGAAAAACGCTCTTCAAGTCGCTACTATGATAACCTGAAGTCCTGAAAAATAAAAATAAATCAAGAAGACAGCATTTACGCTGATTAATGGGTCTTAATAATGATGCTGATTAATGATCTTATTAAATTTCCAAATTATTTGGAATCTTTTATTAAAAAAAAGATATTTGTCCTCATTCCGGATCTGGATGACCCAAAAAACCATGCTAGATACCAAATCTTACCATAGATATCAGTACACCGAGCTAGAGACACAATAATTAACTAAGTATTGAACTATTAATTAATAATAAAATAATAGATAGGTTGGCAATAATAAAAATAATAATATAATAGGTAATGTATATAAGTAATGATACAATGTATTATCTGTATTATGCCATAAAAATATGAAACAATATATACCTAATATAATAATAATGAATAAATAATAATAATAAAATAATCAAATTCTACTTTACAGTTACAGTTGAATGCGAAAAAAGGTAAAATTTTTTGAAACTTGGACGATTACGAAGATTTATTAATACTGAATGATAAACCAAAACTATCACTAGGTCAACGGTAGTCCAAATTAGCAAGGGAGTCGGTGTGAAAAAAGAAATTTACCGAAACTATCTTTATTTACCAAGAAATAAACCAAAACTATCGATAGGTCAACGAAAGTCCAAGAAATTTACCAAAACCATTTTTATTTACCTTTATTTTTATACTAGCTGTAACCGCCCGGCGTTGCCCGTGTCAAAAAAATTGTGATTAATTGATTAAGTAATTAGGTAGACTGTCTCTCTCTCTCTCTCTCTTCCCCCCCCCCCAACACACATAACATTCCCCGTCGATAAAAAGAACCAATCTGTTAAAAAATTAGTTTAAATAAGAACAGGTCATTTTTTTAAATTTATAAAAAAATTTTGGGTTGAGTTGAGTTGAGAATTTATCCCGAATTTTACAGAATTTTTCCGATTTTATCGGAGAGAGGGTCGGAGCTAGTTAGGGCATGTCGCTCTAGTCTCATAGCTTAATATGTACTTTGGTACACGGCGGTCATTGCCTCGCCGCCTCGAGCGGACTGGATCCAGCGTGTTGAGGGCGTTGGGTCCATCGCGGTCGCCTCGGGTTCAGAGTCCGTTGGACTAGCACGCCGGGCTTAGCCAGGAATTGCCTTGCACGCTCATGAGGGTGCATAGCGCTGCGTCTACGGAAAAAATAGTCGGCGGCGCATCGCCGCGTAGACGCAGCGCCGCGCTCCCGGATTTCGCCAGTGGAGCAGGGCCGTGTAAATTGAATTGTGCCCTCGCTAATCGATACTATCGATAGTTTGTGTTTGTTATTCAATAACAAATCTTTGTAATCGCCCAAGTTTCAAATAATTTTAAAATTTACCGTAGGTAGGTACTCTCACGATTATTTCTCTTTATCCGAAAATTTCTTTCTACTCCGACTGGTTTATTTGTTGGTAAGAAAAGATAGTTTTGGTAAATTTCTTGGACTTTTGTAGTTAATAAAGATAAATAATATAAATGTAAATATAATATAAATAAAGGTAAATAAAGATAGATTGGTCAATTTGATAAAAAATATAAATAATATTAATAAAGATAAATAATATAAATATAAATAAAATGTAAGTACATAAATAAAGATAGTCTTGGTAAATTTCTTGGACTTTTGTTGACCTATCGATAGTATTGGTTAATTTCTTGGACTTTCGTTGGTAAATAAAGATAAATAATATAAATAAAGGTGAATTAACATAGTTTTGGTAAAATTTTGATAAATAAAGATAGTTTTGGTAGATTAAGATAAATAATATAAATATTTATAAATATAATCTATAATAATAAAAGGAAGACTTACACATAGTGTAATGTGTCTGTCTGTCTGACCGAGCTCTCCAGCCAAATCTATCGCACGCAGGGACCTCAAATTTCAGAGACGGAAGCCAAAGGGACTGGGCCACTGTCATCTGGTGCCACCGATTTTCGACTTTTGAAATTGAATAAATTTGACAGCTTTAATTTAAAAAAAATGACCTGTTCTTATTCAAACTAATTTTTCAACAGATTGTTTCTTTTTATCGACGGGGTACTCAACACAACTAAACTCAACTCGGGTAGGGTAGGGTAGGGTAGGGGTAGGGTTGGGTTGGGTTGGGTTGGGTTGGGTTGGGTTGGGTTGGGTAGGGTAGGGTAGGGTAGGGTAGGGTAGGGTAGGGTAGGGTTGGGTAGGGTTGTGTTGGGTTGGGTTGGGTTGGTTGGGTTTGGGATGGGTTGGGTAGGGTAGGGTAGGGTAGGGTTGGGTTGGGTTGGGTTGGGTTGGGTTGGGTTGGGTTGGGTTGGGTTGGGTTGGGTTGGGTTGGGTTGGGTTGGGTTGGGTTGGGTTGAGTTGAGTTGAGTTGAGTTGAGTTGAGTTGAGTTGAGTTGAGTTGAGTTGAGTTGAGTTGAGTTGAGTTGAGTTGAGTTCCATGTCGATAAAAAGAGACAATCTGTTAAAAAATTAGTTTAAATGAGAACAAGTCATTTTTTTTTTAATTAAAAAAAAATTCAAATTTATCTAATTCAAAAATCGAAAATCGGGCTCCGAGGTCTGGTGGCCAGCCCCTTTGTGCTTTCCGTGTAAAAAATTCCAGGTCCCTGCGTGCGATAGATTTGGCCGGAGAGCTCGGTCAGACAGACAGACACATTACACTATGTGTAAGTCTTCCTTTTATTATTATAGATTATATTTATAAATATTTATATTATTTATCTTAATTTACCAAAACTATCTTTATTTATCAAAACTTTACCAAAACTATCTTAATTCACCTTTATTTATATTATTTATCTTTATTTACCAACGAAAGTCCAAGAAATTAACCAATACTATCGATAGGTCAACAAAAGTCCAAGAAATTTACCAAAACTATCTTTTCTTACCAAGAAATAAACCAGTCGGAGTAGAAAGAAATTTTCGGATAATGAGAAATAATCGTGAGAGTACCTACCTACGGAAAATTTTAAAATTATTTGAAACTTGGGCGATTACAAAGATTTGTTATTGAATAACAAACACAAACTATCGATAGTATCGATTAGCGAGGGCACAATTCAATTTACACGGCCCCGCTCCACTGGCGAAATCCGGGAGCGCGGCGCTGCGTCTACGCGGCGATGCGCCGCCGACTATTTTATCCGTAGACGCAGCGCTATGCACCTTCATGAGCGTGCAAGGCAATCAGTCCGCTCGAGGCGGCGAGGCAATGACCGCCGTGTACCAAAGTACATATTAAGCTATGAGACTAGAGCGACATGCCCTAACTAGCTCCGACCCTCTCTCCGATAAAATCGGAAAAATTCTGTAAAATTCGGGATAAATTCGGTTAACGGGCGAAAACAATGGCATTTTTCTTAACTTATTATCGATATTAAGCCCGCACTATGCCGAACTCACTTGCTTTCACGCAGAAATGACCGAAATAATCGGTAATTGAATTATCGAAAACCTTCACTCAAACCAGTGGTACACACAATACTTCCATATTATGATTCGCAAATTTTCGACACGATTGTATCACATTTTTACTACTTTGGAGGCTTTATGGCTCAGAAACACCAGGACTCATAATGCAAATTTTAAAACTCGCCTAAAAATAGGAAACGTTATCGGAACATGAAAAATACCAACGTATTCTGCAGTCTAAACCGAAGATTTTAAGACTAGGAACGCTGAAATCGGTTCAGTTTTGTGGTCAGGAAAAAAATAAAATTGAAAACGTTAAAAGTGCTAATTTATCGGAAGTACTGCGAGTAATTCAAATTTCGATTCAACAGGGTGATAGGTCTTACTGAGAAAAATCTCTTAGTTCAAGAAATTTGAAGAAGGAAATCAGAAAAAGGACAATTAGAAACGAAGTTTGTCGATGTAAAACATTTTTCGAAGTGTTTTTTCCTGTCCTAGGGGGGCAAAAAGGAAAATTTACTTACGCGAGCGCGACGCGACCGACCCGGAGGGAAGACGGCGGAAGACTGAGGCCGCGAACAGGCGATTCGCACTAGCAGGATAGCCGAACATGAAATTACACGGACGAACATGCGCGCGGGTCGTAGATCTCGGAATCGTAGCGCCTACGGATTGCTGAGCCGTGCCGGGCGGCTGGTTCGAACTTCCGCCATGCCGGTCCGGGCGGCTGATAAAATCGTTGATCGAAGGGCTCGGATTGCCCGGCTCGGCACCGCCCGGCTCGGGTTCCGGCAGCGCGGCGCGTCTGGTCCGCGGAATAAGGGTACATCTCAGTACCTATTATTACCTATTATATTATGCTCTTTGTGCTTTGAGGTATCAATTTGTTTAATGAGTTGATAGCTACTACCTAGAAATGTATAGAATAGAACCCACTACTATCAATTCAACCATTGAAAAAAAATATTATGGAGAATTCTTACTTCAAGTATGTTTTTCTTTTTTATCCCTACTACTATTGTTCTTGAAGCAATGAAAAAATTGCGCTACCAAATGGCAGGCAATTTCTTCAAATCGGATGAAAATTGGAAGCGTGAGAGAGGAACGAACGCAGCTAAAAACTCACCTTGAGCAACCTCCTCCTTTTCTGAAGTCGATCGAAAATCGTCGAATTCGGTCCATTGGTCAGTCGGGTAATGTAGAGATTTCTGAAAACCATCTGCAACTGAGGAATGGAAAATGTCAACGTTCTCCACCTGGTTCGAAAATACGCTCGCCAAAACGCTCCTCAAATATTTGACCATCTCGCGCCCGATTCGGACGATCGCGAATTGTAAAGCGGCGCTCGGCGGCGGCAAATTGCGCGAAACATTCGCAAAAATCCAACCGGGCCTTTCAGAATATTGAGAATAGCTGAAAGCTCAAAAAAAAAAAAAAAAAACGCGGGGAAACGCGGGAATGAAAAGCGAAAGAGTACGCAATACGCGTTGAGTCGGCTATTGAAACGGGCTAAGTAGCTCCCACTCTCGGATGTGTATGGTGATTGTGGCATTTACTGGTGACGCCGGCGGAGTAGCGACGGAGAGGAAAGAACTGCACGATGGCGAGAGCGAGCGAGAAAGGAGAGACGAGATGTAGTGGAGAATGATGAATAGGAATCTACATTCCCTGCGGAGCTTACGACCCGAGACCGAAACGTATAAATCACACTGCCTTATATACAGATTCGCGTCCTAAGACATTTATTATATTGAATAATGCTTTACATGATATATATCGAGCCGAAGTGTGTATAGGAATATATTTCACGCGAGTTGGCCATTTCATGTTTTCTATATCAGTGTCACACCTGCACCTTCGACGCTTTGTTTTCAATTAGTATCCGGCCGAGGGAATTTTTTATTCCGTTTCGTAGCGTGGCATTCTTGTTTCTGTTGCTAGGGGAAGTCGTCGTTTTCTAAATAAATTTTATGCGTCGGCGTTCGTCTAGCAAAATAATGCTTTAAAGCGTACCTACTAACATTCTTGACTTTACATAAAAAATTATTTCCGAACAACCTATTTGCAGAGGGAATAATTGTGAACGATCGAAATCGGAAGTTCTGTAAAATCATTTGTACCTCTAGGTAATTTGAATGCTAATTTCAGTTTGAGTTCGAGTTTCAATTGGAGTTCCAGTTTCAGTTTGTGTTCCAGTTCCAGTTTCAGATTCGGTTTGATCTTCAGTATCAGTTTGACTTTCAGTTTGAGGTTGAGTTTCAGATTGAGTTTGATTCTCAGATTGAGATTGATTTTCAGTTCGTGTTTCAGTTTCAGTTACAGTTTTGGTTTTAGTTGCAGTTTCAGTTTCAATTTGAAATTCAGTTCTAGTTTCAGTTTGGATTTCAGTCCGAGTTTGAGTTTGAATTTCAGTTTGAGGTCGAGTTTCAGGTTGAGTTTGATTTTACGTTTGTGTTTCAATTGCGGTTTCAGTTTCGGATTGAAATTCAGTTTGAGTTCGATTTTCAGTTTTAGTTTGAGTCTGAATTTCAGTTTGAGTTTCAGTTAAGAAGTTGAGTTTCAGGTAGACCTCGATTTTCAGTTTGAGTTTGAATTCCCGTTTTGGATTTAGTTTCAATTTGAGATTCAGTTTGAGTTTCAAGTTGACATTAAGTTTGACTTTCAGTTTGAGTTTGAGTGTCAGTTTGAGGTTGAGTTTCAGATTGAGTTTGAGTTTCAGATTGAGTTTGATTTTCAGTCTGTGTTTCGATTGCAGTTTCAGTTTCAGATTGAAATTCTGTTTGAGTTTGAGATTCAGTTTGAGTTTGAATTTCAGTTTGGGTTTGAATTTCAGTTTGAGTTTCAGTTAAAAGGTTGATTTTCAGATAGAGTTCGATTTTCAGTTTGAGTTTCGAATTGGCATTAAGTTTGACTTTGAGTTTCGGTTTCAGTCTGAGTTTCAGTTTGAGGGTGAGTTTCAGATTGAGTTTCAGTTTGAGGGTGAGTTTCAGATTGAGTTTGATTTTCAGTTTGAGTTTTAATTTCAGTCTGAGTTTCAGTTTGAGGTTGAGTTTAAGATTGAGTTTGATTTTCAGTTTCACTTTCAGTTTTGGTTCTAGTTTCAGTTCGATTTTTGAGTTTGGATTTCAGTTTGAGGTTGAGTTTTAGATTGAGTTTGATTTTGTATCAGTTTGATTTTCAGTATCAGTTTGAGTTTGAATTTCAGTTCGAGTTCAGTTTGCGGTTGAGTTGGAGTTTCAGTTTCAGTTCAAGTTTGAGTTTCTGCTTGAGATTCAGTTTGATTCTCGGTATGAGCTTTTAGTTTTTTTTTCTTAGTATGTGGGTATCCATCAATTCCGGTGTCGATTTGTTTCGGTGTAGCTGACGTGTTTTCTCTTCAGTCCAACCTCCGACCTCGAGCTGTAGTTTATCATGGTAAAATTCGGTCCATGTTGGAAAAGTTGTAAATGGAAATATACGGGTAGGAAAGGGTACAATTATCGAAAAAGACCGAGGGGTCTTACCGTCGTTAACATCGTTGTAACAGCTGGCCGACCCGTCGGTAACATGCAAGGCAACAGGGAAAATTAACTTGATACGCCGGTATGAGGAGCGCCGAGACTAATCGGCGCGGATAGTAACAGGACGGACGTTAGAGCGCCGAGATACGCAGTCCATTGCCGAAGTTCCACCTGTAATTTGTTGCCGCCCCTCCGCCCCGCGGGCAACAACAATGGCAACAATCGGCCCCGCACTATGAGAGATATATGAGCCGCAAAGCTGCCGCTGCCCCGCCGAGTTGGAAACGGCCAAGTTTCCGCTCGGCTACGCGCCCGGCGCACGTGTATTTATTTCTTAAACCGCAGTCAACTTTCGGGAACCGCGTGATTTCGCTCGGTTGATCCGAGCAACGCGCATCAGTCAGCTTTCACTCGAGGCGGTTCGAGTTTAATGTTCCATCGCAGCGCGAGCGCAACTTTGTTTGTTCGTTTCCGCTCGGGCGGCCCCGCGACTGACGTGCGAATCGGCGCATCGCACTCCTCCGTTTTGAACGTTTTTCCCCGTTTTGGAAATTGAATTGGCGAGGTCAGTCTCGCGACCTTCGGTTCATTTCCAAATTGATACGACAAATTTCACACATATTTTCGGTTGGAATTTTAGGGTGGGATTTCTTCCACGGAATATTCTGTGACTAATTTTTTACCTTCGAATTTTGATTTATTATTCAATAATGAACCATTAAAATCGCCCAAAACATTTTGGATGTGATGGCTCCTATGGTTTTATTCAAATTTCACTCCAAATTTTATTTAAAAAAAGCATTCATTTTACCCATTTGAAGAGACGTGCTGGAACGAAATAGGTATAAGATACCATATTATATTTTAATGGATGAACATATAACTATTTCAATTCAAATTTTAATTTCAATAGGTACCTACTGGTTTCAATCGAAATCCAAACTTTGATTTTTGTGTACCTACCTATTGAATTTTGCAGCGTCCAAGATTTTGTTAACTAAAACTCGTGATTCTTGGTACCTACCAAATCCAAATAAATACGAATTTTCGAGGAACCAATTTCACAAATTTACCTGCTAGAAAAAGGATTTTTTCAAATTTGACCGAAAATTTTCGGCGTTCCCTCATTTTAGCGTGGGGTTAATTAATTAAGGACGCAGATTTCGAGACCGAATTAGTAGACGGCGACTAGTTTGAAAGGAATTCCTTGTACTTCACTCAACTCGGCGAATTTGACTCAATTAAATTATCGTTGACTACTAAGCAGCTGGCGATGCTCGGCAAATCGGCTGGATGAAATAGTTTTTGCCACCCCCCTCTCATCTCCTCAGTCTTAATCACCTGTTTTTGCTCTCTGTTGCCAGATGTTTCTCTCCGCCAATAATTATCCATCAGCCGTGTACTTAGTGAATATACTTGCTCTTTTTGCTATAACGTAAATTTGATCTTAGTTCAGTATCGCTTCCGTGTTGAACGTCTTTCCTGAAGAATTCAACCGGCACGAGTGTCTGTTGATGTGTCTGATGAATCTGTTGGAATGCTAGGCAGGTCTGTCATAAGATCTCATCCAAAAAGTGCCAGAACTTGACATATCAACTTTTGACAGACCAGCCTAGAGATTTCAAGCATTGCAGTACCTACCTAACATATTTCTTCATAAACCAGTGGTGCGTAGATAACACTCAATACTTCCATATTTTAGAACGTAAAATTGTGATCATAGTTTGACTGCTTTTAAGGATGTTTAGGCCAAAAATATCAAAAAATTCACTATTCAAATTTCAAAATTCGCCCAAAATGAAAAAACGCCGCATTTTCGGAATGTAAAAAATATCCACATATTCTGCAAGGTAAAACAAAGATTTTAAGACCAAGAACGCTCAAATCGGTTCATTTTTGTGGCCGGAAAAAAAAAAATTGATAACACTAAAAATGCAAATATAGCGGAAGTACTGTGCGTTATCCTAATTCCGATTAAACAGGGTGTTAAGTCTTGTCAAAACAAACATTTCAGTTCGGACACACGGACAGACGGACGCACGGACACTTGTTCAGGAAGTGATTCTGAGTAAATGTGTATAAGACCAGTGGTGCGTAGACAACACACAATACTTCCATATTTTGAAACGTACATATATGACAAAATTTGATCATATTTTGACTGTTTTTAAGGGTGTTTAGGTCAAAAATATCAAAAAATTCACTAAGCAAATTTTGAAAATTCGCCAAAAAAAGATTCGCTACATTTTTGGAATATAAAAAATATCCACATATTCTGCAAGGTAAAAGGAAGATTTTGAGACCAAGAACGCTCAAATCGGTCCATTTTTGTGGCCGGAAAAAAATAAAATAGAAAACACTAAAAATGCAAATATAGCGGAAGTACTGTGCGTTATCCAAATTCCGATTGAACAGGGAGTTAGGTCTTGACGAGACAAACATTTCAGTTCAAGAAATTTGAAAAAATGTTGAGAAATGAGCGAGTTATGGCCATTTTTGTAAATGAACACAGGACACACGGACAGACGGACACACTGACACACGGACACACAGAAACTTGTTCAGGAAGTGATTCTGAGTAAATGTGTATAAGAAGAAGCTTTTTCTGAAGCTCCGTTCCGATTCTCGATTTTAGGACGATCACAATACTTCCATTTACTCTGTAAATATGGAAGTAAAAAGGCTCCTTGCATGCTGGATTAAAACGCATGTAGTAAACGGTCTCATAAAGCGTGAAAAGCAATTCTCGCTCCTTGGAATTCTTCGGAAAATTTGTTCGACTGTCATCAGAATTCATCGCTTCAGAAAGAGGCATCCTTGGGAACGAAGCTGAAGAATTATTGGAATCTACCTTCTCGCCAATATTGGTTCGCAACCGCATCCGCCTCTAACATACTGATCCTTCTTCGCTCCAACTCGTGTTGCACTTCATCAAAGTCTACAACTTGCTCAGCTCAGAGAGAGTTGCTCTCTTCTTCGCGTCTATTGCCATTTGAAAGCAATTTTAAACTGAGACCTTTACCCGTCGGGCAGGACGAGAAAAAGAGGAAAGCAATATATCGCGTGTGGCCCGAAGCAGATGAGGTCGCGCAGGACGAGGCGGCCCTCCCGGAGATAGATGTGACACTTTATAAAGAACCCCCAAGAAGAATGAAGACGTTGACAATCGAAGTTGGTGCTATAAATCCTTCCGCTCGAAAAGAAGGGTGAGAAAGAGCTGAGCAACGGGGTCCGCCGGTATCGGGATGAAGATCTCGGGTCCCGAAAAGGGTGCGAGCATTGCTTTTCTGGACGTCGAGAATCGCTCTGCATGTACCTGGCTCTAAAAACCGAACAGGTCTTACGAGCAGATTTTTCCCTGTTTTTGCTAAAGGGATAAGCCTTTACGGAAACTAAAAGTAGCCCATCTCCAAAGCAGCTAAACTCACTATCGACTGATCAGGGTTGAAAATCCTTTTGGCAGGTGAGGAATCCCATGATGATTCTCAAGCTGCAATGCTGTACGATTCGTGAACCAATTTTGGGTTCTGATTCGTAACAAAAATGGGTCATAAATACGTCAATGCGTCACATTTCAGGGCAACTCCGGTCGATAGACCCAACCGTCAACCCTGCGGAGGCGAGATGCTTTCGCATTTGCGAGGAACGAGGCTTGCGTAGCCACAGAGTTGTGAGACCAAGGCACTGGAGCTCTTCTATTGTACGGATGAGCGTATAGGAGAGCTCCAGCATCCTGGTCCCACCCCAACAAGAAGTTCACGTCGGTATCGCAAGAAGTTGAAAAAGTCATAGAACAGCTTTGTCCTCAGCTGTAGGCTTGTCATTTCTCCTCTTGATGAGAATGTTGCAGCTCTGGAATACGGAGAAGATGAAAATTATGGTGATGCGAATGATGAAGATGAAGATGATGAAAATGACGAAGATGACAAAGACGACGAAGATGATGAAAACGACGAAGATGACGAAGACGATGAAGATGACGAAGCTGGTTTTAGCGACGAAGATGACAAAGATGACGTTGATGATGAAGACTATGGAGACGAAGAAAAGGATACAGAAAATAAAAAAGGAGAATACAAAGAGGAAGAAGAAAAAGAAGAAGAAGACGACCAAGAAGAAGGAGGAGGAGAATGATAAGATGGAGGAGGAGAAGGAGGAAAAAAAGGGGAGACGTAGAAGAAACACGAAGAAGAAAAAGTAGAAGAAGAAGTATAAGGAGGAGGAGGAAGAAAGCAAAAAAAGAAGTAGTAGTGGATGAAGAAGTAGGAGTAGACGTATGCTGAGGAGGAGGTGGAGGAGGAGAAGGAGAAGGTGAATTACATGAATTTGCTTTATTAAATTTGCTTTATTACAGTACATAGCATGATCCACCCCCCACCACGCAAGTCCCACTCCACCCTACGACTGTCTTGAGTGACTACTGTTCTCACTTGGCCTCATCTTGACGACTTACTTTGGCCTACCTACGTATCTCTGCCGCTGAAACCCGTGTACCTGATTGTTTTTAACTTCATCCAGTTTTCGACTCCTTGATTGGCTTAAGTTGCAGATGAGTAGCCTCCCATCCATAACGTGTAATACACATCAGTTCAACATCCTATCGGAATTTTGTTTTGAGTCGAGCTTTCGTAATGTATTTGTGCTTGTACACCCAAACAGGCCCTAAAATACTTGTATAATATACTTGATACTATCAAGTTCATATACTTTGCTCATCCCTTCCAGAACTTAGCCTATTTAGACCCCTGCCAATACAATCGTGGGGTATCCGGTCTGCGGCTTTGAAGTATCCTCGGCTACCTGTCTGCATCCTCTTGACCGTAGTGGAAATTTATGTCTGTAGTAAGGGAGGCCACTGTTGATGAAAACTTCGGTTCGGCTTGCGGCTTCAGTGTGGCTACTCGAGGTTTCCCTCACCACCTCTCAAGCAATTTAGACCGAATTTGCATACTGTTTTGCAAGGCAAAGATGAGCGGTCAAACCGACTTACGCCCTCTCGCCGATTCACATGTGAGTGGCATTTGAGTAGTGGCTGTACTTGGCAATGGTTTGGCCGGAATTTGGGATTTTTCCAAAAATTTTACTCTCAACATCCGCAGAGATTTTTCAAGAGGATTTCAAGGTGATTTCTTTCTTTTGCATTTCGGTTTTGCAATGCATATTTTAATTTTAAGCCAATTTTAGGCCAATGAGCCAAGCAGCCACTGAAGAGCCAGGTTTAAAAAATTTAAAAACCTACATTTTTTGGGGTGGGGGGAGGCACTGTTTGAAAACCTTTTGGAGTAAGTTTATGTGCGCGGATCAAATAACACGTCATCGGCTTTTCTCGATCAATTACCTTGGTAAAGAATTTCCAAGTTGAATTTCGAATTTTTCAAACCGAATTGAGAAATTTCCAAATCAAAATAGCTTGATAAATTTTCAATTTGATTTGAGAAGTTTCAAATTCATTTGGGGAATTGCCAATTTGGCCTGGAATTTCGGTTTGAGATGGCAAAGTCGAAAAACTCGATACCCAACTCGATTTGATTTAATTCATTTGAAGATGATCGGGAAATTGGAGCTGATAATAAATAACCTGTGTTTATTGGTGAGTGTGGATTCTCTGCACTGTCTGCACGATTTTAATTGTTTATTATCATTAATTGAATACACGAGTCAAACACGGATAATTAATTTCCCCCGTTTGAATGAAGTATAATGGCAGCTGTTCATATAAACCGAATGACGAAATGGGAATCAATGATAACCGTGAATAACAATAAGTTATTTTGACATTAATATTAGCAGGCCTGGGTCCTTTCTGTATTGTTAACGTATATCAGTTCATCTTGTTAGTAAGAATTTAAATCAGTTATCGAACCCTCGGTATCATCGACCTCACAACAGTTACCTACGCGACCGGCTTCCATCAAAGATTCAGTTGCCGCCGGTTAGGAGAAACTGTAAATTAGCCGCATGAATATAATAGTAGTATGGTAAATGGAGCATGGGCCAAGGTAGAGCAGCACAACATGGATTATAATGCGCTTGTGGGAACCGAGGATGAATAGCGACTATAGGTAAATATAGAGTTACCAACTATAGGCCCTAGCGGTTCAGGTTGATATGACCTCCCGAGGGATTAGGGCAGCCGCTCGATTCAGAATGCAAACTAATCCAATCTGCTGAAGGTTGAGGTAGAGAATGGATTACATCGGTTAGAGGAGAGTTACCAATTCGTACAAGTGCCAAAGAGTCGGTTCAATGAGGTACGTCAAACTGCTGACGTCATACTGGTTTTTATCCTGACAAAACGTACCAAGGTATACCGAATAGCGTAGAAGAGGGGAATACATCCTGGATGTATGGATACAGGACTTCTCCCCTCTAGGCAGTCAGATTGAACGCACGTGTAATAAGGATTCATGGCCTGCCGTCAAAATGGAATGGTCGGAACAGGCGGAATCGGAATTCACGGACCGCGCACATTGGCAGAGCTAAAATCATCGAAATTGTCCCTCTGAAATGACCGGCTCGCATTCTGTAAAACGGACGAAAATATCGAATATTTCGTAACGAGTAAATAAATAACTGCTAAAAATAGTTGCCAACGGGGCTCCTAGAATCGGGCTTTGCAAATTTCGAAATATTCATCTCTGTTTTGTTTTACCTTGTACACTATTTTCCGGTAATTTAATCAGTCAGAATTTTTCTTCAACGACTCACAAAAATTTCAAACTTAACGTCGCAAACAGTACATAGAATAATAGAACCGAATAATTCGAAATTTCCTGCTCCATCATGCGCTGTCCCTAACAAAACGCATCTTGATAATCGTCCGATACGAAATTTGGAAAAAATAACTACTGAAATATCAAGAATAGAGTTTATTCTATTCGATTTCAGTAATAGAATTAATCAAATTCAAAAAAAAACTTCGTGAGAGTGAGTCAAACTTACCGTTTTTGCGGGAGTGCGTCTTCGTTGAGGTGACAGGGACGTAATTCGAGAAAAACATGACCCGGGAGGTCTGTGATAAGATTATAATAAAAAAAACTTCCTTTTCGTGTTCACTAGTCTCCACTTATGTCTAAAGAACCTTGGAGGAGGCCAAATCAATGTTCTAGTTAAGAGAAAACGCTTTCAAAAATTGGTGTCCATTTGGACACCTTGGTCCAAAAAGGGTGAACATGTCTAGATTTTACGAAGTGGCCTTCCTATCAAGAGTTCACGCAAAATTCACAGTAAAGTCGTTTGGTAATAGAAAAATCAAATGCCATAAAAATCATGATCTCGAATACAGCGTTTTGCCACATTCTGACAATACCCATCAAGCTGGACTGGACCAAAACTCCAGAGACCATTTATTTTAGCCAGCATGCCAGAAAATGCAATTTTGTAGTTGATGACTTGAGGTAGGTAATCGGTTTTTTGAAATATTTTTCAAATATTGTTCGTACAGCTTTCATTTTATGGACTTTTTTTTATAGATTTGGCTAGATTTTAGATGACTGGTTTCGACGGTTTCCTTGGATCCCCAAACATTTTTCGAGGGTCAGGATGCTCATACCCGTCGAGTGGTCGATAACACTTTGCAAATAGATGGCCCCCTGTTATTTCTTGATTTCTAAAGTAATTTCAAATTGGAAGATACGCCTTGCAGTAACCATATTTGTGGGTTGAAAACTCTTCCTGACAGGCCTTTGCGGTCTGGGGCCTTTGTGGGGTTGAGGGGTCTTAGCTCTTGGTTGTTAGCTTCAAGCGGATTGCTATTCTCAGAAGCGCATTAAGAATTCCGAGAGGTAAGGGAATTACTAGTCTTCGAAGAAGTGAAACTCAGCCTTAGAACAATTATATTGCCTGTTTAGAGAGGTTATTATTATTGTTTATAAGTCGCTCGACCAGCAACTAGGCTCAATACAAAATGCAAATTATCATAGATTTCGACACAATTCGGCCGCAGTGAAGAAAACTACTGATATAGGTAGGTACCTGTGAAAAAACCGTTGGTAAGTAGATAGAAAAAATACATCCATACTTTTCCAGATTTTCGATTTTAGGACGATTACAACAGGTACTTTAATTTACGTGGTAAATATGAAAGTAAAAATTTGAAACAAATCTCGGTAGGTATGTGCCTGCTGTTCGCACTGATCCCACAATTCGAAAGCTCAGCTGATTCTGGACTTTCAGTAGCGAAAAGAACCGACTCCGCTTCCATATTCCGTCGTAGAGTTGGAAAATGAACAATAAAACCATCCATCATTCATGTAATCTATTTATACGCATTATACAGAGAGACGAAAAAACCGACGCTGCTCCAAGTTGGAGAAAAAATGAGCGGTTTAGCTAACCCCAAGGGTCGGAATAGGATGAGAAGGCATGGTCCCTGGGTTGATCCCGAGGCCCATAAATAACGCATAATCTGAATACTCTCTCTCGGTCTCTGGCCCCACTCCGGGGGTTGGGGGAGTCTCCACCCTCAGGCTTGTAAGCTTTAACTCTGGCGTCGGAAGAGACAAAACACATTACCTCTAATTTTCTATCGCACGTACTCCCCTTCGTCCTCTCACCCGCTCCTGTGGGACGCGAACTTTCAGGCTCCAGACCTACGTCCCGGGTCCGATGCTTTGCTTTACCTTTTATCTTCCCCGCCGACAATGCTGTTAGAGTTGCCGGTATCCAACTGTGATGTCCCGCACGCATATATTTCCGTCGGGCCGGAATCCGAGTTTTTGGTCCGTTTTGCCGTCGAAATGAAACGCGGCAAAACCTCGAAGGTCGAGTATGTGCGATCAACGGCGGCCCAAACTACTTACCGTTATTACGTGGCCCGACCTTTCCCCTGCTTTTCGGTAATAGGGGACAACCTATCCGAGACGGGTTGCCCTATTTTAACAATATTCCACTCCGCGGCGAAAATTGAATCGAATAGATTGGGGGAGATGGGAGTGAGCGTAAACCGAGTGTTAGAAATGAGGGGGGTATAAAAAATTGGCGACTTTTTGGATCTTGAGTGAACATTGAGCACCTACCAGGTCTGATAATATCAGGTATATTGTACGAGCCATCAAAATTGATAATTATCGAGAATTGCGAAAAAACTGAGATCAAGACAAAATGTAAATCCAAACATGCGTATAATACAACACTCAATGCCTAATTCCCAATTTTGGCCTGAATTCCTATTTAGACTGATGGTGATGTAGGTGTCAGGATACCGCCGTGTATGAGTATCAGTATTCGGACTATGCCGTGTATCAGTATTATACTGATATAATATATTATACATCATACATTACGCATTAATATTATACATTATACAATATTACACATAATATGTGTAACACATAATATTATATTATAATATTATACATTATACCATATTATGGTTTATCAGTATGCCATGGATCAGTATTAGTATTATACCTACTCATATAATATATCAGTATATACCATATTATGGTGTATCAGTATAATACTGATAATAATATTATCAGTATATTATACTGATAGCCTGGTATAGATACGGCTGTACTGCCGTCCAAAGGAGAAAAGCCGTAGAAGAGGTTAGGATCCTTACTACTATAATAGTACTGGTACTTCCGATTCGATTTTGAGGCTAGGACGATTACAATACCTACTTCTCTTCAAGGGTGTTCCTCACTCACAGGGCCGTCCAGAGCCAAGCCGGGCCCCGGGGATAAAGACTCGACCGGGCCCCCCCCCCGGTCAATAAAAGCATTTTTTTCTAATTTGCATATTAGTACGTAAAAGGCCCACGGGCGGGCCCGGGCCCCCTTGGGCCCCGGGCCCCGGGGATTTTGCCCCCCCTGCCCCCCCCTCTGGACGGCCCTGCTCACTCAGTACAGAAGTAAAAGGAATGAATAAAGCGCATAAAGACGAATAAGACCGACTGCCTCTGTTCTCTTTATAGCATTTTCAACACCATAACACCAGACGCTGAAATGCGAAGCTGTTATGGTAGGAGACAGTGTTGATCGAGTGGCCAATTGTGCTGCTTTGCAGTACGGTAAACGTCGAGATCTGAATGCTTCTTCATTCATTTCCGCACATTGTTTGATTTTGGTGCATGGTCTTGATCACTCAATTCGTTTTAGCGAGAAGTTTTCTTCATTTTCAGGTTAGGTGTGGTGGCAGGAACCTGAGTCGTGGCCCTTTTTACTATCAATCAACGCAAATTCAGACAACTTCTATCGTGAAAATTTGGGTAACCTCTCCCAGGGCCTTACAGTTGGTCAGGAATCGGATTTTCAGAGATTCTTGCCTTTCAACCACCTGATCCAAAAAATAATCGAAAACGTGTCCGTTGTCCATGGGCATAAAAAGATGCCAAAAAATAATTTTACGCGAATTTTTAGTAACTAGCCTCATATGACTCATATCATGACACAACTTCACCTACCTAAATCATTAATGGATTGATAGCAAGGGCCTGCGTTCGCCTATAAATAAAACAAACACAATACTTGGCCCCTCCAGCGATTCATATTGGAGTTGGAATCAGCAGAAGTTGACCTCCTGCAAGAATCGTCCAGGCGTAGTTCCGTCGGATAAGGGTAACAAAAATCAACGTTGCCAGAGAGCAACGGTGCGGCGTCCGATCTCGGCACCGTGATTGGTGGCCTTTCCTTAATACATAATAAATAAGGGTAAGATCCCTTGGCAAACCTAACTTCCTAATCTGTGCCAGTCTTGTATCGATCCGCAGTGATATTCTATTTGCAGTTCCAAGTTCTGTGCTGCGCTTAATTCCGAGCCTGTGACTGCAGGTCAAAAAGACACCGAAACAATTGAGCCTGACGGTGAATTATATAGGTAGGTTGGCCTAGGCCTCCACTAACAATTTGCCCTGTGACGGGTTAAATAAACCATAATATTTCAGGGTTTAAATATGCGTTCCAAATTGAACGTCTCTTAATTCAGTGCTTTAAGTTCCCTACTTAAGCTTTAAAATAATCTCAATAACTCTCTCAACGTTCATATATTTTCTAAACTTTTTTCAAGTTTTTGAAAACCGATAAAATTGAATTTTCTTACAACGGTGCAATATTAAAAAACCCAAAAAGGAGTTGATGTCTTCAAACAGCTCTCCTGGCTGCCCCAAAAGTTTCGGCAGGGTCGGCTCATGTTTTCCGAGCATCTTCGGGTCAAAATCAAAATTTTGAGGTGCATGATCGTGGGGTCCTGTTGAACCGTTTAGGCACTATGACTGATTTACGTTTAGTCACAGTGATTTTAGAAAGATTTTTCGAGAAATTCGGACTTTGTCAGCTTAGAACTCGATTTTAACAATGAAAGAAGGGACGTAAAGACACTTGAATATCCAGGAAAAATGTTGCAAATTTTCTAAGGATTTAGAATCCGTTGTCTTCCACCCTCGATTTTTAACCGTTCTCAAGATATAAGGAAACACAGTGAGAAACATTCAAAATCCTCGTAAAATCCCTAATATAACAACTAATAGAACAAAACCTCCAAATCAAACCCATCAAAATTTAGGTAATTGAAGGGGCAACAAAAACCCTGCATCCATACACTTAAAAGCAGCCACACCTAAAAGCGCCAAACACACCTTTTCTATTCTTCCTAGGCTACAGTTTCCTCCAAAACAAAACTTAAACTCAAAAAATAAAAAATTGACCCTCTTGATGGCCCCGTACTAAACCATTGAAATCACATCCATAACTCCCTCGACGTTCGGAATGTTTTCAAAATTTTTTCTAGGCATGTTCCATTATAGCTTGACCAGAATTAATTAAGTTCAATCCATAGACAACTGGTGGTTTTTCGTAGAAGAAAATCTCGTTCAAAAACATGACGTCCAAAAAATCACGTTAACCATGTTGATCATTGTTGATTATTTGGTGATAACAGTCAAATAGAATTTCACAGATTTCGAGCTCAACTGATTGCGAAATAATGAGACTGCTCATCTGAGCACTTGGCTAAGAATCCTGCACGTCTAATGTATAGGTACTTATGCATAAGTTGGCATATCGCAGTTAACATTTACCCAACAATAAGTCCCAAGCTACACTTTTGCCAAAGAATAAGTGAGGAAGGTAAGAGTATAATAAATAGAAAATAACGGCGGCAAAGGCGCATTTGCGTTCCATCCATGGACCCCTCGCTATTCGTATACCGAGGGCATTAGGTCCCGGATTGTTCCATCTTGGAAACATTCCAGCTTTGAGCATTACAGTAAAATGAAATGCGTTACGACGTTAACCGCATTTGTGCCGGTCTGGCGGGCCAGGCGACGAGACCCGGGGGGTAGGGGGTGGCGAATGGTGTACGGCAGGAAAGGTTGAATGGCAAGGAAGGTGAATGGCAGTGGCTTATACGAGCTAAGAGAACCCCTAGCGAACACCCCCATAGTCCCATCAAAACCTCCGACGGTATTTTCCCTGGATAACTCGCGGCCGGCCCCAAAACTTCACGCTACCCATAGAGCAACTTCCACCTCGATGGCGACCTCTGGCGGCAGAATTGCGCAAAACGACTTTCGCAATGTACATGTCGTTTATTCCGATCCGTCTGGGCCGACTGTTATTTGCCATTAAACTCGACCCGGCCGCAGCTCGAGTTATGATGTGAACATAATTTTCCATACCTTTGTTCGAAACATCTTTCGCTGGCGATAAAGTTGAGAAGACCTCATGCCAGGGCTTAGAGGTCCTTCGGCAGTATGACGATAAAAGCATTGTCGAGTCCAAAAATCAAGAAAAAAATTTCAAAATGGTCTCACTCAGAAACGAACGAATTGAAATCGCCCGTTTCGAGGAAAACTTTGTCTTCGGGCTTCCAACATGCTCCGGGGTTCTGGCAAGATCTGTTTTCAAAACGGATTTTCCTTCAACAAAGAGGGTGCCTTGTTTGAATGATAATAATTTTTCTCGCCGGGATTTTGATGGATTTTCAGGAAGTACCTGTGTAAATAAAGTGTCCTGTGTGATTTGGCTTTGACATTAGGGCGTTATGGCTTGGGATGAGGGTGCAAAAAGAGTGAATGGTCAAGAACTCGAGGAATTCATTTACTTTAAGTCTCAAATGTACTAATAACATTTTAGCTCGCTAATAACGCATGCTTCAAGACAAACAACTCGAAATTCATTAGTTACGGAGACTGCTAGAATTTGCCGTCGCGTCGTTGTCCGATTGACCCAATTTCGAATCCAGCTGAACGATTTTAGCGGAACTTCTTCGACGGCTGTAACAATCTTTAACGCTACAGATACCGCCAGACGAATACCACGAAGCGGAACATGAATAACGGGCAGATCGACGAAAGAAAAGGATGGTGCCCATTCAGAAGGCGAAGGTAGTCCAATCATCTGATGGCCGGGGTAGCCCATGAAACCATGGCATCCTCGACCCTCGATCTGACATGACGGATGAAAATCTCATTTCCGAGCAGATGAGGCCAACCGTATCCATCAAATTTGAGTCTCTCGCTTCCTGCGAATGGTAAAACAGACTGAACGGTTAGCAGGAGCTGTAACTGAAACAGACGACCAAATACAGCCGGATAAATAATTCAGCCGCCGGATCCAGGATGGCGATTCGTCTTGACTACCTGCTTCTTCGGCGGCGGAGGAACCGAAACATTTTCAGATAGTCTCGCATGCCGAAACATAAAATACCTGACATACCACCGAGACTGTCGACATGTTTTACCGATACGACGAGCCCGAGATCCGCGCTCTTTTTACGAGCTATGCAGTAATCGTTGATTAAAATAACCTCTGTACCTGTCTGTAGTGTCGTAAACTGTTTTTAGAGCTGTGATGCGATGAGGACAAAGTTTCATCGCATTTTGCTCCGCATTGTTGCTTAAAAATAATGTCTGTTTTTATTCCTGTTTTCAACCATAGAAATTCCGCCCACCCAAGGCAAGTGGCTCGAAAAATTATTATGTGAAATTAACGGTTCTAATATACTTACCAATAATTGAGTTGAAATTAATAGTACTTATCCTATACAGCGTGGTCAAACATGAGATTGCCTCCCGAGGAATAGACTCTTGAGCAATTTTTCCTGCCTAAATCTTATTTTTGAACCCCAGGAAAAATTCGCTTTATTGATTCCAAGTTTTTTTCGCGTCTTTGACCTTGGCTTAATAAAATGGCCGTAAGTTCCTCAGATTTTGGAGTAATCGCAAAAATGGGGATATCGTTGGGAAGGCCGTTAAATTTCCTATAAACTTAGAGCTTTCTAACATTGAGTTAAAAAATTGAAAAAATCGAGCCTAAGTTGAGAATTTTTCATTTCTACAAATGACCGTTCTTGCGACGTGAAAAACAAGAATAAAGGCTAGAAAAAATTGGAACAGCTCGTGGTCGTTCTAAGGGCAACTGGCCCAGAATGTCAGCTTATCAACGGTTTAATCATTTTTCGATGATTTTACCTCATTTTTTTCTCTTTTACACTTCTATTTACACTTACTTCGTTTTACACTTTTTACCTATTTTTACTCACAGCAGAAATTGACGTTTAAAGCAGAAAAACGACCTAATGCTAAAGCATATTCATGCTAAAATATTATGGAAGTTAGAAAGAAAATATATCCAAGTGATGACGGTCGATTCGGTTGGCCTCTGGTTTTTTGGAAAAAAGTAGTATGTGTCTACACATTCCCGGGTCAAAACCCGAGACGAAGGCACTGTAATAGAGACGGGAATGGATGATTGTTAATTTTTAAAAAAGTTGGGACAGAACCGGGATGTGACACTAGTGAAAAACTGTCCTCGAAATTGGAAGTCGCCTTGCGGAGCAAGATGAATTACAAATTAATTCTAGTGGCTTGTTGGTTTAGGGATGGAGGATAACTTGGGCCAAGTCATATTCTTGACACTCAGCCAGTCAAGTCGAGAATCCCGCGAACAATTTGAATAATTTCCCATCTCGTACTTTCATGGCTCCCAGCCTCCGGGTATATATTTAAAACTCAACGAAACGTTAATGCTCCTTTTCCGGCTTTTCTCTTAAACAAACTTGACGGAACAACAAGTTGAAGTTCCTTCTTCTGGTGGTCTTACGCTCCGCATCGGACAGCCTTCATTTCCATCAGGCAGTCAAAAATATTAACTTTTACCAGCCGTCTTATTTCCGCGAATGAATCGAATTCAGCTGAACGGAAATACTTACAGGAAAAACCCTGATCCGTAAGACTTCTGTAGGCCGGAACAAATTGGCCTTTGCCTTTTATAACGCCCCCGAGGTTGAAAAAATCGGAAGAAAAACAATTAATGTGTTGTTCTGAGAGCAGACCAGTGACGTAAACAATCGCTGTAGGTTTTTCCAGGTACACTTTCCTTTTATTCTTCCAATTTTTAAGCAGAAAGAAGAGTAACGAAATTGAACATGCTCGATTGTTAGATAAAATAGAACTTTTTTGAGATGTCTATTGATCTCAACGTGATAAGTGGCTCTCCCGTAAAATTTGGGTTTTTCGACTTAACACCTTTTCCATGTCAACGCCTCATAATATGTATAATTGTACATATTATGTACAATTATAGTACTCGCCTCTTTTTGCCAGCCTTTTCAGTTAGAACGGCAATTCCAGAGTCAAGAACATTCGCAGGTCTTCGGACGCAGCTGGAGCCCAAAACGTTAACAGTTTTGAGTAATGGTTCCGAAAATAGCGACCGAAAGACTCGCAGCCGGGATAGTTCCGAAGGGTGGGGGGGGCTTGTTTTAATGAGAAAAAGAAAAGATGAGATGATGACGAGACAGCAGGGAGGGGTGTAAAAAAGATAATAAAGTTTTCAATTAGGGAAAAGCAGGGAGGGAAAAAGAATGAGAAAATGGAGCGAAAGAATACGACGATGCACGATGGTGCTGGTGGTGCTAATCGCGTTACAGGAGATGTTCCGAGTTTTTCTCGAGTTAATAAGGTGAATTATACAAAGTGTCTTACCTTCTAAGAAAATTTCTCTTCCCCTGAATCAAACACTAATGTTAAGGCTGAACTTGTACTTTGCTGATATCAAATTCAAATCCTCGAAAAAAATTAGAAGGACTATTTCCTGGGTAAGTTTTACTTCCATATTTACAGAGTATATGGAAGTATTGTAATCGTCCTAAAATCGAGTATCAGAACGGAGCTTCAGAAAAAACTATTAATTGAACACATTTACTCAGTACGTTTACTTGTGTACCCGAACTTTCCGAACAAGTGTGGGTGTGGCCGTCTGTGATGATTTACAAAAATGGCCGCAGCTCCCTCAATTCTCAAACTTTTTACAAATTTCTTGAATTGAAATGTTTGTCTTGGCAAGACCTAACACCCTGTTTAATTGAGATTTGATTGGGACAGTGCTTCCAATATATTTGCATTTTTTGTGTTTCCTATTTTTGTTTTTTCCGGCCACAAAAATGAACGGATTTGAGCGTTTTTGATCTTAAAATCTTCGTTTTACCCTGTAGAATATGTGGATATTTTTTATAATCCGATAACTCCGCATATTTTTGTTCTAGGCGAGTTTTAAAATTTGCATTGTGATTTTTTTTTATGTTTGTCCTAAACACCCTCAAAAGCAGTCAAATTTTGTCACATCTTTACTTTTCAAAATATGGAAGTATTGTGTGTTATCTAAGATCTTAGATGTTATCTAGTTCGAATCTCCTGGACTCCTCCAATATTTTAAAACCAGTGCATATTTCTGTATAAAAATTAAGCAGAAGGCTCTGCACTTGATGTTAAATCATTTGGAAAAAACCCAACAGAAAAAAAGTATTTGTCCTGTTTTATCCCTTTAAGGCTTTAGGAATGTACCTCAGTAAAATTTTGCCGAATGTTCGACAACTCAACTATCGACTCATTTTCTCTTGAAACTTCGTCAAAGAATTGAATTTATGATTTTAGCTAATTGAGTATTGATAAACCGACCATGAGGCGTTCCTTTCAACGTAGTTCTCAATATTTTTCAATGCGCTTTCTCCTCTTTTCAGATGCTGTTTTCTTTGGCTTCGCCCCTTTCTACGTGGAATTTTCGAAAGTTGCAAACTCGGCTCGGAACTTGGCAATAATTAAAATGGCTATTCAGTCTTCCGTGACGTGGCATTCAGACGAGCAAAAGCCTCGGTCCTGATTATTCTGATTCGGGGGAGGAATTTCGTGGAACACTCAGTAGAATTGGTAGAGGTACCTCTTCAGTTCGAGGCTCGTATTTTTAGCATTTTTCTGAAGAGTGATCCCAACGTAAGATCGGAGTTGCGGCGGGGCCGGAGGCTGAAGCCGTTTTATACCAATTTTCTGGAATTTTGCCTGTTCCATAAGTGGCAACATCCGTAGGGTAGTCGGATACGTCTTGAAACTAGATGCTCAATACTAGGTGCTTTTAATAGGTATGCATGTAGAGCTTACTTAAATCACATACTTTAGTTTTGTCCATGATTTAAAACCCTGTAAAATGTCTCTTTTCAGAAAATCCGATTATATTTGTCATAATAACAACTTGAAGTCGCTTAACTAGACAATTTTTACATCAACCGAAAAAACAAAGGTCGGCTAAATTTTTGACACTAATGGATTGAATTTTGAACACCATTGAGGCTGTTGGGATGAAAAACGCCTAGAAACCCACAATGCAGATTTTAAAACTCGCCTGAAATCGCAATACGTTAAGTTATCGGTATATAAAAAATATCCAAGTATTCTGTAAGGTGAAGCAAAGAATGATCAAATCGGTTCATTTTTGTGGGCAGGAAGAGTGAAATGTAAAACAATAAAAGTGCCAACCCCCCAACTCAATAGAAAAACTCAACTCTTAAACTCGACTCAACAACTTACGAACTCAAATCAACCTATAAATTTACCTCACAAACTCAACCTACAAACACAACCATCGACTAGACTCAGAAACTCAACTATCAAACTGAATCAACTCACACACTCAACTTAAAAACTCGGCTCTCAAAGTCAACTTAACTCAACTTTCAAACTGAAATCACAAACCGAACTTTCGAACTGAACTCGAAAACTTAATACGAAAACTCAACTTTCAAACTGAACTCGAAAACTCAACATTCAAACTGAACATTTTAATGTTGGAGTTTTAACTCAACTCTCAAAGACAACTTGAAAACTCAACTTTCAAATTGAACTCTCAAAATGAACTTTCAAACTGAACTCGAAAACTTGATACGAAAACTCAACCTTCAAGCTCAACTCTCAAACTGAACTCTCGAACGAAACTTGCAAACTCAACTTTCAAAGACAATCTGAAAACTCAACATTCAAACTGAACTCACAAACTGATCTCGCAAACTCATTTTGATAACTCAACTTTCAAACTCAACTAACAAACTCAACCCTCAAACTGAACTTGAAAACTCAACTTTCAAACTGAACATTCTCGCTGAACTCTCAAACAAAACTTTTAAATTGAACTTTTAAACAAAACTCGCAAACTCAACTTACAAGCGTAATTTGAAAACTCAACTCACCAACTCGACTCTCAAAGTCAACTTGAAAACTGAACTTTCAAACTGAACTCACCAACTGAACACTCAAACTCAACCTATAAACTTAACTCTCAGAGGCAACTTGAAAACTCAACTTTCAAATTGAACTCTCACACTGAACTCTCAAACGAAACTCGCTAACTCAACTTTCAAAGACAATCTGAAAACTTAACTTTCAAACTGAACTCACAAACTGATCTCGCAAACTTATTTCGATAACTCAACTTTCAAACTCAACTAACAAACTCAACATGAAAACTCAACTTTCAAACTGAAATCACAAACTGAACTTTCGAACTGAACTCTCAAACTCAACTCTTGGACGAAACTCGCCAACTCGAATCTCAAAATCAACTTGAAAACTGTACTTTCAAACTGAGCTCACCAACTGAACTCTCAAACTCAACTTATAAACTTAACTCTCAGAGACAACTTGAAAACTCAACTTTCAAATTGAACTCTCACACTGAACTCTCAAACGAAACTCGCTAACTCAACTTTCAAAGACAATCTGAAAACTTAACTTTCAAACTGAACTCACAAACTGATCTCGCAAACTTAATTTGATAACTCAACTTTCAAACTCAACCCTCAAACTCAACATGAAAACTCAACTTTCAAACTGAAATCACAAACTGAACTTTCGAACTGAACTCTCAAACTCAACCTATAAACTTATTCAAACTGCCTTCAAACTGCCTTATTCAAACCTACAATCTCAGAGACAACTTGAAAACTCAACTTTCAAAGACAATCTGAAAACTTAACTTTCAAACTGAACTCACAAACTGATCTCGCAAACTTAATTTGATAACTCAACTTTCAAACTCAACTAACAAACTCAACCCTCAAACTGAACTTGAAAACTGAACACTGAAGTTCAGTTTGTGATTTCAGTTTGAAAGTTGAGTTTGCAAGTTTCGTTCGAGAGTTCATTTGAAAGTTGAGTTACCAAGTTGTCTTTAAGAGTTGAGTTAAAACTCCAACATTAAAATGTTCAGTTGGTGAGTTCAGTTTGAAAGTTCAGTTTTCAAGTTGACTTTGAGAGTCGAGTTTGCGAGTTTCGTTTGAGAGTTCAGTTCGAAAGTTCAGTTTGTGATTTCAGTTTGAAAGTTGAATTTTCAAGTTTCGTTTGAGAGTTCAGTTTGAGATTTCAGCGTGAGTGTTCAGTTTGAAAGTTGAGTTTTCAAGTTCAGTTTGAGGGTTGAGTTTGAAAGTTGAGTTATCAAAATAAGTTTGCGAGATCAGTTTGTGAGTTTAGTTTAAAGTTGAGTTTTCAGATTGTCTTTGAAAGTTGAGTTTGAAAGTTTCGTTTGAGAGTTCATTTGAAAGTTCAGTTTGTGATTTCAGTTTGAAAGTTGAGTTTTCGAGTTCAGTTTGAAAGTTTAGGTTGTGATTTCAGTTTGAAAGTTGAGGTTTCAGATTGTCTTTGAAAGTTGAATTTTCAAGTTTCGTTCGAGAGTTCAGTTTGAGAGTTCAATTTGAAAGTTGAGTTTTCAAGTTGTCTTTGAGAGTTGAGTTAAAACTCCAACATTAAAATGTTCAGTTTGAAAGTTCAGTTTGAAAGTTGAGTCTTCAAGTTGTCTTTGAGAGTTAAGTTTATAGGTCGAGTTTGAGAACTCAGTTTTCAAGTTGACTTTGAGAGTCGAGTTTGCGAGTTTCGTTTGAGAGTTCAATTTAAAAGTTTTGTTTGGAAGTTCAGCGAGAATGTTCAGTTTGAAAGTTGAGTTATCAAAATAAGTTTGCGAGATCAGTTTGTGAGTTCAGTTTGAAAGTTGAGTTTTCAGATTGTCTTCGAAAGTTGAGTTAGCGAGTTTCGTTCGAAAGTCAAATGTGAGTGTTCAGTTTGAAAGTTCAGTTTTCGAATTAAGTTTGTAAGTTGAGAGTTTGTGAGTTTGAGAGTTGATTTTGGTACATTATTTCCAGAAATAGTGTGCCTAGGTAATCGGTCGAGCAAAATTTTTTTAGAACACCCCCTGAAACTTTTTTGTTTCTTGTTTCAGAGGTTCTAGAACACAAATGTGCAATAAACATTTTTTGTCCGTACGCCGTACGCCGTCAGGTCAAATTAAGAAAAAATTTGAAAAAATAATGGATTTGACTTTGGGGTTTTTTGGCGCTGATCAATACAATATGGAAGTATTGATCTACGCACCACTGGTTTTAATGGAAAACAATTAATAATATCGATATAACAACGATTCTCCGGAATATTTTCCATCCATAAATGAGGAAGTACTGTGTGTCATGACAGTACTTCCGATTTCCCGTGAAAATTCCATGACATTTAATGTCTGCAACGTAAATGAAGCGGAATTCGGATTTCGCCACTGATGGAATTGGAATGGTCAACTCTCGAGCCGGGAATTGCCACCCTGGTGCCTTCGGAGCATTAAGTTTGTGCACTGAGCGAGAACGTATGATAAATTATTATAGGGGAGGATAAAGGACGAAAATAGGTGCCGAGCGGAGGAATAAAGGGAAGTCGAGCTACGCCGGGCGGCGTGCGAGGGCGGATATGGCGAGATGGCCGCTCAAAGGAAGACTCGCCCCAGTCATATCTCGGCCTTTCCTTCCTTAGGTGTGAATGGGAGAGAAAGCATTAGAGAGAAAACAGAAGAGAGACGCGCGAATCGGCGAGAGATGTGTGACGTCGGCCCGTGACGTTGCCGGCCCTCGGCGGACAAAAGAGGCCGCGACCGGAGCCGAGGAGGAAGTCGGCCTCTGCGGTTCTGGACGCGCCGCTGCCCCCGGGAACAATGGCCGCCCGAGGTTCGCCCGCCGGACTCCGACCCTCCGGCGACCCACCACCTTCACCGAACACGCCTGTCCGCTCCACTTATTGTTCTGGGTAACTGGAGCGCTCCGCTAATCCGGCATCGCGATGTTTTTGGTACGTAGGCGAGAGGCCATTGTCGCCGCGCCCGCCCGGTGAAGTAGTTTCGGCCGCTAGGGTCCGCCGATATATCGATCGGACGAATATCGATTTTTCCCCCCGATTTATCGACGGAAAACAGTATCGATCGGTGATGTACCTATCGGAATTTCCTCCCGGACCGGTCCAACATAGTCTCACAACACACTACTCCTATCCTAATTTCATGTTTTTTCGTCTCCTGTTTTTAGGATAGGTGTCGGTGTACTGGCAATTTTCCCTATATCCGGATTTTCTCTGTCCAGGAAGTTTTAGAATATCGTATATTTTATAGATACAAACACTACGATGGAAAAAACTCTCTTCTTCATAACTAATTGCTGATTCCGTATACCTTCCGTTTTGGGCCTTAATTAACATAAAATACGTGATTTTACCAATTAGGTACCCCAAAAGAAAAACATGCGTGCGTAGATAACACACATAACTTCCATATTTTGATATGTAAAAATTGGACACAATTTGACTACTATATTTTGACTTTTTAGACAGTTTAGGTGAAAAATATGAAAAACTCAGTACTACCTATGCAAATTTTAATACTCGCCTGAAATCAAAATATTATTGACGTTATTAAAACGTTGAAAAATTTACTAAACGCTCGTTTTTTTCGGAATTGGACTTCTTCTATACGTTTTCCCCGACCGATTACATTATTTCTGGAAATAACGTACCAATAAGTAAAGGAATTTCAATTTTCAACCGCTAGGTAAGTATCTATGAAATTGTGTAGGTAATTTCACGCATATTTCACCCATCGCTTAAGTAATTGGGGGGAAAGCGACATCCGTTCGACCGAATATTGCGGCAATGAATTCCGAAGTAAATAAATGGAAGGGACGCGTAGTTGGTCCGTCTAGTCCCAATAAATAAAGCAAATGTTCGTCTATGGCGACGTCCGTCCCGATAAACTACCGTGTATATCTGTATCCGCATATCTATAAATATCCGCATTTCCGTCGGGTTTAACTCGATTATTTTCCGAAAGAACTATCGCTCAAATCCTTTCGCCCCGGCGGATCCCCAATTGCCGGGCTGAATAATTTCCCTCGCCGTTGTCAGGTCGAATTGCCGGTTTCATCATTTTACGCAATTAGCAAAGTACCTATAGCGAGTATTGGTTCGGCTTTTTTTGTCAAAGGTAATACGCCACACACGTGTAAAAAGTAATTCGAGCCGAAGCTTCCCAAAGTTGATCGATTACGTGAGGAGGATTTAAAAATTAGATTAGCTACCGGCGGCCCAACAGAAATGAGGGGAATCCGGGGTTGGGGAAGAATGTAATTAAGGCCCTAAGTTGGCAACGTGATTGGGTTCCGCTTGGCCGCATTCCCGTAATTCTTTGGGCGCTATCAGTCCGTGGGGCCATTCCGCCTGATGGTTGGACCATTTTACGCATTCAAACGCTCAGACAAGGAAAAATTCGACCTGGGTCGGGGAAAACGACCGATTTTCGATTTTCCTTCCGATTTCCCGCCTGCGGTTCGGCCTGCAGATTTATTGGTGCAATACGTTCTAATACAAAAATTATTGTAGTTAAATGGAAGGATTGGGTTTCTTCCAGGTGCCAGAGTGCTGGCATGTATTGGTAGGCACTTACATACTAACACTCTATAAAATTGTGTAGGTATTTTTATAATTGAAGGGTAAGGGGAAAGAACAGGAAATGTCCATTTTTCCCGAAAACAAGAATTAAAGAAGAAACATAATTCAAATGAACAAGAACAGCAATGATTGAACGAAACCCTACCCTGGGGTATCTATAAATTTGATGAACTCATTAATATTCATGATTGTATTTAGTCTTTAGCGGAGTTTTCACTCGCTAGAAACACATGGACAAAAATATTGGTAATCCGCGAATTTCCCACCCGGAGCAACTCGCAGTTTGAATTCTACGGAGAAAATTAAATTATTCTGTTTTCCGATCTGAAAGGTTTTTAGGAGTGGAAAATAATGTATGCTGAGAGGAAGGAAAACACATCATGCTTCTTACAATTCAGGTTCTCAGCCTTGGAGGGGGGTCTGAGCCCGGGGAGGAGAACCTCCCCCTCTTCAGACCCCTCCCATCATCGGTATTTGTTCGATCAAATATTCAGACGAGCGCAGAGAGGATTTCTCTCGCCGAATACAGAAAACACGATAAACGTCATATTGTCGGAGGGAAGAAAGAACAAGGACTGGGATGAGTGTGGGGAAAATTGTGGGGCGAAATCGTAGCTGAGTCGGGATGCTAGCGGTTTCCGGTTGAGCGGCGGCGGAAGAGCGAGGATAGCAAGGCGGCAGAAGGAAGACCAAGGACGCAGCATAAGAGGCGGAACGTGAAGGAGAGGGACAGCATGCGAGCTGGAGGGGGAAGAACAAGGATAGCATGCTAGCAAGTGAAGTGGCGGGTGATTTGTGGGCTACGTGCCCGTGTGAATCCTTCGAACCCTCAGACTCCTCACTGAGATCCTCAATACAATTACCTTTTCATATCACACCTTGAATACCAAGGGACGAACGCGAGCGACTCGGCACTCATACAGTCCGAGCTTCTTGACTGTTGAATATCTTCGGATTTCTCCACGACCTCATCGTACTCTCTTTTCCGGAGACGAAATCCCGAGGATCCTGATGAATTTCATCTCGGGGTGGTTTTTTTCAATTATTTCACACCCCCTTCGAGTGGTAGATTCTTGAACGTTGAAATTCCGAGGGCTATCGGCAGCCAGGAATGCTGGCGCGGATGGAGAAAAGCCTTAAATTACGACCCCCGTACCCGACCCTTAAAAATCCCTAGCGGTTACGGCAAAAAATTTCACCTGCAGTTCGATTCCCATTTCCTTACCCTCAGCTTCGGTAACGTAACCTGTTTTGAACCAATTTTATTTACAATTTTTGTTTTAATCGCATTTTTTGAATTTTTTTATAAGCATAGTAAAATCCATGTACTGTAGCACCTCTTTTCTACTTTCATGCTTACAGAGAAAATCGTCCTAAAATCGAAAATCGGATCGGAGCTTCAAAAATGCCTTACCAATCGTTTCTGAAGAGCTAGCACATCATTATCATAACCCAGTTTCTACCTGAGTATCCCCCCCTGCCCTACCCGCACCAACCGCCGTACGCGCCGTAATTAGTTCCTGTCCACCCTATTATTATGCAAAAACTTTTACTTATAAGATGTATAAATACACTTTTAAATAAATAAACTTTTACTCGGAATCGCTTCCTGAACAAGTTTCTGTGTGTCAGTTTGTCCGTACAAAATGAGCTGTCCAATTTGAGCGTTTTTGGTCTTAAACTCTTTGTTTCACCTTGCAGAATACGTGGTTATTTTTCATCTATCGACAACCTGACGTATTCGGATTTTAGGCGTTTTTGAAATTTGCATAGTGGGTTTTTTGTCATTTTTGATCATTCTACCCCATATTAGTCAAAATCAAATTGCTTCGGTTCAAAAATTTTCGTATTAATATGGGAGTATTATGCGTTACCTACCAACTACTGGTTTTCCTCCTAAGGGTCGGCTCATCAGTTCAGTTTATCTATCGAATATCTATCATTCACCGAACACAATTATCCATGGATATGTTGACATATGAGCTTACAGTCTATATTCCCAGAAAACTACTTATTCGAAGGATGATGGATATTCGATAAATAACCTGCATAAACCCACCCTTACAGGGTGAAACTATTCGAATCAATTTTAACCCTGAATTCAGTTTATTAGCCGAATATTCTCCGAACACAATTTTCCAAGGATACGTTGACATGTAGTTTATATGCCATGACATGACAAATTTATACCTATCGACGGTGTAAAATCAATACTGCCCAATTCCTTTGCCATGCAATCTATGTACGCGTGATATGCCAAGTTGCAACCAATCCAAGTTTTGAGAAGTAGGCAACCGAGACGCCCCCAAAAGACACGATGCTTTGAATTGGGCAGTATACTATATATATATAATATTGCAGTTTCACCGTCGATATGCCAAATCAATGATCAAATTTATAAGATCAATGATTAAATTTCATGGATACGTTGACATGTAATATAATATATTACATTGTCATATTATGACAAATTTATATGCCAAATCAATGGTCAAATTTATAAGTCGAATAATATAATATACTATGTCATAATGTATCATATTATGATATATTATGTCAGACTCATAGGTATGTCATATACGTCAATTTTTAACCCTGAATTTTCCATGGATACGTTGACATATGAGCTTACAGTCTATATTTCCAGAAAACTACTTATTCGAAGGATAATGAATATTCGACGAATAACCTGCATTGACGATCCCACCCATACAGGGTGAAACTATTCGAATCAATTTTCAACCCTGAATTTCAGGGGATGCACCATTTTCCTACAGTCCGCCACAATGGGGCTCATTCGGACGCAATAATTTAACAAAAAAGCAATAGGTGTCGCGAAGCGGTTATCGACTGACCTGGGGGGCATTTTATCTCAGCTCGTGAGGAAAAATCGAGTGGATAAAACGGTCCATTAAATATTATTTGTTGTCGGCCGTGAAGGGGAAAAATAACTTTCCACGACGGAGCCGATGCTTTGACGTAACGAGGGAGCGGACGGAAAAATGGGGTCTGGCGGATTACGTTGCCGGGCCATGGCGAAGGCCACCATGCCGGACGAATCCCCTGTCAGACGCTGTTACGTCTGTTGTATTCGCATCGGCCCACCAACGTACACCCTCGCCCGTTTGATAGGTTTACACACCGGGCGAACTCGTCCATATCTGGAAGCTCAGCTCTGGGGCTTATTCGCAGGAAAAACATGGCTTTACAGCGGGATTTCTCTCCGAACACAGGAACGGCCAACTAGTTGGCTAGATTTTCACTACGGGTTTTCTATCTCTTTTCTCAGTCGGTAAACGAAACTTTTTCGACGAATAAATAGAAAAAAGGTTTCGTGCAAAATTACCGAATGCATTTCCGAGCTTTTGAAAGGAATACACGCAGGATGTCCAGGTTCGCTGCAGGAACGAAAACCCGCGAGGGTCCGATTGGCAACCATGTACCTATTTAATTTGACGAAACTTTTATTTAAAAAAGTCTTTCCGTAAGAGTACCTCTAATGTAGCATTTTAACAGAAAAAAATATAACCGACCCCTAAAAGACGCGTGAACAGCTAACAAATAAAAGTGCAAATTCGGAATAAAAGATTTCGACAGCACACTGCTTGAAACCCGACACGTCGTCCGTTTCTACGAACGACTCAGTACCATGGAGAACTTTTCACTTGAACATCCCACATACCTATACGGTATAGGCTATACCTTAATTTTCCTGAACCTAATGAATAGGAATGTCCAAGTGAAGATTTGTCCTTCGTACTGAGCTATGCTGTAAAAAGGGCCCCACGATAGGCAGGTATTGTTTTCTTATCATTTCAAGAATTGTTGTCCAAATCTTCTTTTCTTTTTCGTTTCTATTTTCACTTCCTCATACGTCTTTTTGAAATGGGATTCACATTTTGGTAGAATGTTTTCATCTATTTTTCTATCTACTAAAAAAAAGTTGTTAAAACTGAATTTTTTGCTCAGAAACCTTCCTCGATGTGCTTACTTTCCCAAAATTTCATCCCGGACGCTGGTTCCCAAATAGTTCTTGAATGCATAGCCCACATTTATTTTGGTTTATTATTCAATAGCAAATCAGAGTAATCGCTAAGAAATTTTTTTCCAACCCCCTTGAGATTTCGATGATTTACGTTTGAAAGGGTTTAGAATCCAAATCTGCATTTAAAAAAATTCCGTCCGTCCGCCGCCGTACGCCGTGTACACTTTTTACTTCCATATTTACAGAGTAAATGGAAGTATTGTGATCGTCCTAAAATCGAGGATCGGAACGGAGCTTCAGAAAAAACTTTTTCTTATACACATTTACTCAGAATCACTTCCTGAACAAGTGTCTGTGTGTCCGTTACGTCCGTTACGTCCGTCTGTCCGTCTGTCCGTCTGTCCGTCTGTGGTCATTTACAAAAATGGCCATAACTCTCTCATTTCTCAACCTTTTTTCAAATTTCTTGAACTGAAATGTTTGTCTCGGCAAGACCTAACACCCTGTTTAATCGGAATTTGGATAACGCACAGTACTTCCGATATATTTGCATTTTTAGTGTTTTCATTTTTATTTTTTTCCGGCCGCAAAAATGAACCGATTTGAGCGTTCTTGGTCTTAAAATCTTTGTTTTACCTTGCAGAATATGTGGATATTTTTTACATTCCGAAAATGTGGCGTTTTTTCATTTTGGGCGAATTTTAAAATTTTAATAGTGAATTTTTCGATATTTTTGGCCTAAACACCCTTAAAAGCAGCCAAAATATGATCAAATTGTGTCACAATTTTACGTTCAAAATATGGAAGTATTGTGTGTTATCTACGCACCACTGGTTTCCCAAACAAATTTTCTTTTTTTCTCATTTTGAGTTGGAAAATTCTCAATTTTATCGGAAAAAATCTCAATTTTATTTGGCAAATTCTCAATAAATAGGGTTTTGAAAATTCGCAACAAATTTGGTTTAGAAAATTGTCAATTTGACTACACTTATTTACATTTTTTCACAAAAGCAACCGGTACTGGTACAGGTTCGAACTTATCCGAGTTCAAACTCCACCAATGAGACGAGGGTGAACTGTTCAATGGTCACTTTCCACGCCTCATTCACTCGGTCATGATGTCACCTGTCGCGATGCGGTGTTAATATTGCGTTGCGGGCGATTCCTCAAACCGAAGCTCAAAATGGCACCGCTGCCTCCTAGATTCATTCCGCAAATACTGTCCGGAGATGGTAAGTGGTAGTTGGCACCTCCCACCCCTCAACGTTTCAACAGCTCATTTCTACCGGGCTGGTTAATGTTCAATATCTAACGGAAACCCCTGGTGGACCTCGTGGCCGGCTGATAATGGAATTTCACTACCAACAGCACTATTAGAAATGAGATTGAAATGAACATTCGGTTAGGTCGGGCGCCGGAGACTATAGGAACAGCGATGGAAGAGGGCCTAATTGAATCAGTCTAAACGCTGTAACAGCTCTGGTTCAACTGCTTTTAATTACGTTAGTAAATTGGAATCAAGTTCATTTGGGACGAAAAGGGAACCTCCGACTCAGTAGAGCGTCCTCGTTCACAATTGAGTCTCCTCATTCCTTCCTGACCTCATAGCTGCTTCATTCCTCCTGCCACATTCTCACATTTCCACCCCAGACGAGGCAAAGATTGATGTTCGCCAGGGACCGGGATACAAGGAACGAGGGGACACCGACAATATTGTGTACATGTACGACTCTCCCAGCCGTGCACTTGTTGGCATACCCGGCCACTCGGTTGACATTGAATGAAGAGAGACAATGCAAATTAATGTACCCTGCAGAATTAACCCTAGGGTAGGTATTATAGATTGAAAACGACAGACGTGCAGATGTACAGCCGATGGGACCAGAGTTTCAATTTAATTTACCTATACTTAGGTAGGTAACATACCGTGCTATGAAATGCGCTTATCTTTAGTAAAACCAAAACTGGTGTTCTATGTTCACTTGCTAATGATATGCTATAGTTACCTGGCATCCCTGTGCCTCAGCTGCCATGCCGACTTTGACAGACCAACCGGCTGCGCAGTTGAGTGAAGCCTGTGAACTGCTGAGACTGGATCAGCACCCACAATAATGGTCGGTGTGCACATTAATAATAATACCATTGATAGATCAGAGGTATAGGGTTAAACGTAAGGGGAGACAGTTGTTCTTACGTTTGATCCTACCTCTGATCTGCTGACAACCATAAACATCCACGGGTCGATCTACTTATACAATAAATAATAATAAATGAAAATAAAGTGCAGAAATCACTTTGCTGATCCCATGAATGTGTTCACTTTTGCACACCTGCTTCAATGTTATGAATTATCTATGGAACCTTGATCCTCAGAAAAATTATCAATCAATTATCAAGATAACCAAAGAATTAAGTTCTTTCTAGCGTTTTAGTTTTTGTATTTCAGTAAAAAAATTTGCAAGAAAGCTATTTCTATATGGGGATTTAGAGAAAAAATTGTGACAAACTTTTCCCCCCACGCCTCCTTTAAGTCACTGGTCACCAGGGTTCCTAAAAAAACGTGAGGTATACCTTTTGGTATACCAAAAGCTTGATTCTCAAAATAACTCAATAACGATTTGGAAATTTTTTTTGACAGAACAACGAATTCTTCGAATTATTCACGAAAAACGTCAAAAGGACTCCATTAACGAAAAGAGGACATCAGGCTTCCTGTATTCTAGATACCTCCCCCTACATCTGACCAGTTTTGGCTTCCACCCTTTTCAATACCTCAAATCTTTCACTGAAATGGGCAGAGAATGCAAAAATTACCTTCCAAATTGAAAATGGTCTCGGCCCGAGGGCGTACGAAACTCATTTCGGCGTAAGTTCAACGGAACAACCAATGTCGTTCATCGGATATTAAAGACGTCACATCCATTTCAGGCCCCCAGAAGGATGCACGATGTTTCCTACCAATATTAGAAAAACGACGCACTTCCCGAGCAAAGATCACCTTGGCGACGCCAGGACTAATGAAATCGCCATAATTTTCTTCGTTTTGTCGTTATTTTGAGAGCGTGAAGGTCTTTTCTTCAATGTTTTTGATTCGATTTCTATTTTCCAGACTACCAAAATGTCCTATTACGATTTTGTGAGTAAAATTCACCTACCATTTCGGAGAAGTAGATGGGCATAATAAAATATTCGATTACCAATATAGGGCAACTTTATTCTCAGGGTAATCGAGTTCGTGATGAGTCATATCGTCATTTCACATCTGCGAATGACATCCAAATCGAAAATCATCCATCATAAAAGGCTCTACGTTTTCGGGAATCTCATCAGACTGAAATGCGGGCAAAGGAGCGTTCGCCGTTGACAGTTGACTTTCAAGCCTTTTGTCATGCGGATGAATGAAGCCTCCCTGAAGTGTGTCGTCCTGGAAATGTTCTGATTGCAGCTGGGATTTCAACGGAGGTCGAGCAATAAGTCTTGAGCGCCTCCCGGCTGTGTCTTACTTGCCCTTGTACGGCCCCGTTGCCGGCCTAACAATTCTTTCATCTATAAGTTCAAAAGGACACAAAAGCTTTTTGCTGGCAGCTCATTCGGTAGGATCATAAAGGCGAGCGAAACATCTGACATCGCCCGCTCAAGCGACAAACAGTCAGAAACAGTTGAAAACTTCGGCGTTATTTCCCTCTTCGAAGAAATTTTCTAATAATCAGGGTAAATGTTGGATCGGACATTGTCAACCTGCCATTATACACCTATAATAGTAGGAGATTAAAGAGCATTAGGAGATTAAAAGATAAAAGGGGGTTTCAGCTATGATACTACCTTTATCAATTCAATCTTCGTGTATTATTTTATCCCGGCCATGTTTTAATAATTTTATTCCCTATTTAAAATGTTTTAATATTTATTCCCTAGATAAAAGGGGGTTTCAGCTATGATACTACCTTTATCAATTCAATCTTCGTGTATTATCGTTCGTGTATTCTGCGAAAACAATAATCTCAATGTCAGCCAGTTAAGGCCTTAAGTTAAGGGTCTTATCTATGAAAACCTCTGATGCATCCCCATAGGGGAGTAGAGCGCGAGGAAAAAAATTAAAAATTTTTCTTCGGCAATGTGCTCAGGGGGTTACAGGGCATACATAAAAAAAAGTCCCCACTTTTCCCATGCATATCAATTATTATGCTCATTAATCGCTTGGCGGTTGCCAGTTCTAAGGATATTTTCGCTCAGAGAATTTATCCCAAAAATCGTTGAATCCTAATAACTCCCAACAGCAAATTGTCGGTAGTGTAGACTGTACAAGGGTTTTGGCACCCAAAAAGTGGGATTAAAGTTTTCCGAAAAATCGTCACTATTTACAACGTTTATCTCTTAAACAGTTGGAGCTAGGAAAGTAGTGCATTAAATGAAATTTACCGGACCTTCATTTTAAGTTCTTCTTTTTTCTCGACCCGACCTCTCCTGAAGAAACGATATCCTAACTATCCCTCCCCACACTTTTTCACCACACTTATGGGAAATACCCTCGACTGCAACACCGCTACCACAATATCTCGCTACAATAAACAATATCGATCAATTAATGAGCACCTGGCAAGGAAGGCAGATGAAGGAGCACCTGGAAATGATCCGATTAGGTATAAACCTTCCCAGGGAGATTCCCGCAATCTTGCAAAAAAACTGAATCAAAATCCGCCCTACCGTAAAAGCATGATGGGATCAGCATTACTCATTCATAGCTCGAATGGCGCGATTTATAAATGGTTTACGGCAAATCTATAAGACGTGACTTGATTATCGCGCAGACTTCACTGGCCTGTGCCAGTTAATCCAAATGCAGCAGTCTACATCACCTCTGTGTTCCAAGATAGAAAATTTCAAATTAGATTGTTTAGTATCCAAATTAATTTCCAAACTTCCAATACCATAACTTTTACGAAAACAATTTGCCATACAAGAAAATGCTATACTCTTCCCAAACTCGCAGCAGCATGAGATGGCAATTATTGCCATCTATAATATAGATTATTATCTATACATATAGCCTGTATAATGGAGGATACCAATGAATTCGTCAATCCGTACTTCATTTCCACGTCCTCTGATTGTCTCAAGCTCGCATTTCATTCACGGAATTCTTCAAATTTTATATTATTCATGCCGTGGTAGTTCGGAGAAAGCTGTGAAGCAAAACGAGCGAGCGATTACTGGAAAGATAAATAATTTGCAATGGCTCGCTATACTATTTTTATTGTTCCACCGGTGCTCACAATGCAAACAAGAATAAAGAAATTGAAGGTAAATAATTAACGAACTCGGCTCATCTCGCGATCGTTGGAATACTAAATAAATAAATTGAAGTGATTTCCAGAAGCGAGTGATTCCATTTTTCCCCATTGTCTCACGGAGTGAGGACTCAAAATGGTAAGTGGAATTTTTGTATTATTTTTCCGCCCCGTCAGGATCAGCTTACGAAAAAATCTTCCGAATTGATAATATTTGAAATGAAAAAATTGTTTTTGAAGAGTTATTGACCATTGGTACGAGGAATTTTAATAACTATTCAGTTTTGTGAATGGCAAGAATGAGGGCTTGAGTTTTTTCCATTGCCTTTCGCAACAGTGCTTAAAAGCATGAGCTTTTTCATCATGCTGTATTACCAGAGAAAACCGTACAAGTATTTGTATTACTGGGTTTATCGTGAGACACTAAGGTCCAATTACACCAAAAATTGTACCCCTAATGCGCTGCTTATTGATGTTAAATCCCCTTACTGGCTATAGCAGTATACTGCAATAGGCCAGCTCCCTAATACCAATTTTTTTTTTGTTGCAGACTAAAAAAAAAGACGAAACCCTTTCAACAGAACCTAAGTACTTCACCACGAATAAGGAACTCCTTGAAACACTGGGACTGTTATTGAGCCCAAAAAATGGGGTATCATTCAGGTCAATTTTTTCATTGACGCTGATCACGTCTGGGGTTTTTCACTACTCGTTAAGGGTAAAATACTCTGGAAGATACATTATTGAAATCGGTTTTCAGTACCTGGGAAAAAATTATTAAGAAAAATACTAATTTTTGTCCAATATTTCCCAGGTTGTCATGGATCTAAAAGAATTGGAGCTGCTGTCCGTTATAAAAATATTTCACCTGACTTGCATCTACTTGACAAGCAGCCTGAGCGCATGGATGGTTCTACTGAATTCGAAACACTTCTACGTCCTCCATTCAATCATAAGGGGCGGATTTTACACTTACCCCGACGGGTTGACTAACGAGCAAGCGCTCATAAGGAGCCGAGCGAATCTGAAGGTTTTCAAAATTTCCAAATACGGTCCCTGGTTTTTCGTCATCGGCACCTTGGGCAGCGTTTTGAAGGAGCCGCTACCCTACGATTTTGAGGAGTGGTACAAAGAGTATGCTGGATGGATACCTTTTGTCGTCAACTCCTGGCCAAGGTTGCAATATTATTTTTTTATATTAAAAATAAAATGATAATGCAAATTTTGTAACAGACAGTACTGATACTGATGCTCACTTTTTATTCATTTTAGTTTTCACTTCCGTACTATGTATTTAATTAGGAATTACTTTTTCCGTGTCTCTGATATCATTGTTTAATTTTTTATCCATAAAGAAGATTAAAAGCTGGATTTTTGGCTTTAAATGCCTCAAGTATTTATGACGACTAAATTGAGATTAACACGACGGTTCAACCACTCCCCCGAAAATATTTTATTTTTTAGGGGTAAGATACTGTGTGGCGCTTAAAATAACCAATCCAATAAAGAATTTTTTTTAATGCAGATTTAATTAATGTGTACAAAGTTTCAATATTTTCCACGCGTTGATTTGTGTAGCTTGAGCAGCTTCCTATACTGCGCTCTCAGTTATCGAGTTCAATGGCATCACCTCTCTCTTTATCCGCTTTGATTTCATGTAGCGACCGGAACGGACTATTCTGTTTTGTCTGGAAACAGTATTCGAGCCAGTGGCCGTATCACTGGAGTTCGGAATGCACTTACCTGTAACATTGTTAGATTTACGTAATGTGGTGAGCATCGGCGTATTCGAACTTTACAGGTACGTTGCAAGTCAACTATATCATCTGATGGCGGCAATGTCGGCTGCGCTTCTCGGCGGCTCTATTTGCATTGTTTTCATCACGATTGCGGAACATCTCTTGGCTCAATTGGAAATATTGTGCATAGAAGTCGACCGTGTGATAAACTTGATTCCAAGAAATGGTGACGTGAAGTCGGAAATGGTTGTGTCAAGTCGAATTCGAAGATGCATTCAACATCACCACGTTATTCTCGGGTGTGGCACTCAGATATACCGGATATATTTCGAATATATATAATATTATATATTTGAAACGCAATAAATTTCGTTAATCAGTCATCGATAAATGTTGGAATTTTTTAACACAAAGAGCATTTTATTCAGAGCGACATACCGGGAAGCCAAAGGTAATTTTCATTTTATTATCAAACCGATTTTTACATTTCAGGTATTTTATGACATTCCAGCTCTATTTCAATATACCTCTGTTCTTCTTCCTGGCGGCTACATCCATCGCGATGTGTACAATGGCTTTTTTGGTCACGGTGAGTTATCGCACATACACACCGAATACATTGTTATGGCATGCACGATAAAGTACGGCCAATAGGAAAAAATAGCTATTCCCTCTCCTACCTGCTTTTTCATAAACCTGATTTAAATTTTTATCCGTTCTATTCTAGGATCCTCATTCAACGTTCGGCATGTCGGTAGCGTTTCTTTCACTCTTCGCTCCCGAAATCGTGTTCTGCTTTTGCTACTGCACTTATGGGCAGAAAATAGCCGACATGGTAGGTATTCTACGCTCGAGTTCTACCTACACTTTGGAGGCTAGGCTCGCACAAATGTGACAGGGTATAAGAGCAGCTCTTAACTAATGGTCGTTTTATAGGGGGAAAAGCTTAAGGCTACAATCTGTCGAGCGCCATGGTATATGCAAAGTGTTCCAGCGCAAAAAGCTCTGAAGATGATATTGATGAGGTCTCAGAGGCCATTAATGCTGAGCGCGTCTGGATTCAAAGATTGCTCTTTCGCCTCTTTCGGAGAGGTGAGTTGCTTTGGAAATCTTTTGGCTCAGAATGGTTTATGCACCCGTAAGAAGATCGGAGTGGACTATACGTCTGTTGGTTGATAATTGCAATCCGAGCCAGAAAAAATCATGGAACAAATTTTGATTTTCCAAGATTTCAGCGCAGAAAAATGTTTGATTGAGTTGATTCCTCGGTTGGAAACGTGTGCTCGTTTTCGAATCTTGGATTTTGTAATATTGAGCCTTGAGCAGTCTATTATACCCTGAGAGATCCTGAGAAATTAAAAAAATTCAGAGCCGTGTAACACCACCTCCCATCTGTTGATATCCACGAATTAATCTGTTAGGGCAGGCGTCAACCGCCGTCACAAAAGTCAAGCGGTAGTAACTTCGGTGATGAAATACCTGTCTGCCTGATATATAATATTAATCGCCGAGATGAGCATGCTTGAACTTGAAATGGAAACTTGACTTGCGTGATTTGAAATGGTGGTTCCTTGTTGAAGAATTGTAAAGCTAGCTGGTCATAGATTATTCATGAAAGTGGCATGACGTGCGGAGTGACGTACTAAGAGATGCAGCGGACTTGTCAGTAGGAAAATAATTGGAGTCGTTAATAACGAGCTCAACCTCAATTCAGATTTTTGTTTTCAGATCATTCAAACCACGTACACGTATTTTAATATGCTTCAAGTTATGAGAAAAAAAGGAAATTTTTAAACATTTAAATTGCTACTAGTCTTTGTAACCCAACCACGTGATGGAAAGTTGTTGGACGGCCACCATTGACGTCTCACCTTTTTAGGCTACATAAGTAACTGTGAATATTAAAGAGTTTATAAATATTTAAATTGAAGAAAAATATTGATTTACTTGAGCCCTGGTACCAAAAATATAGTTGGACAACTTACCACTTTCACAGCTCTGTCTGGTCGGATTAGCAATAAATACATTTTCAGCGATGCGCCCGTATTTTTATTTTTGTTATTTCCGAGATTATTCAATATTTTTGGAAGCATAATTTCCATTATTCATAAACTTTGCCCACCGAAATGAGAGACAACTTCCTAGTCCAAATTAAATCGTCGGTTCTGCAGAAGCAAAATTGTTTACTTGATAGAATGGATCAACGTCATTAGTAAGTATTTCACTGACAGTTTTGGAGATGGCACAAACTATCTCAAACTTTGGTGCGGCTGTTGTGGTGTAATGTCATGAATCATCCGGACACACTGCCGCATGGATCACATCATGGCCTGTAAAGCTACAGCATCAACATCGTCCATCAACACAATTATGGTAGTGCCATAGGCAAGATGTCTTTATCCTGCTTGGGTATATGCCCCAATAGCATTACGGTTATTAAGTTGGATAGTTGTACTCATTCAGCCCAAAAGACTGGGGTCAACGAACAGAATTTCAACTTGAGCTTTGAATATCCAAACGCCTTCCTTCCCTGAACGTAACGAGCGCTTAATAATTTCATCATCAACATGGCTGTCTTTTGACAACATAGTTTGCTGATGAAGAAAATTTACGAGCTCATTTCGCTATGCACATTGACAGCGCAGCATGGAAACGCGGTAATCCCGTCACCCCGTAAATTTCAGTGCTCCAGTCGTTCTTCAAACAACAAACCTTTGCAGCTAACAACCTAATTCCCAGGTGGGAGAAATTAGTCTCTTGCGCAAGTCAACACGGCAGACAACAAGTAGTAGTCGAAAAGGTGTGAAACGAGGGAACGACTGTTGGTTAACGCAGGTTACTCGCCTGTGTCGTGGTCGGCTGCAAAGCTACGTTACCGTAGGTAACCAACTGAGAGACGGGAGAATCATAAAACAAACAAAGAGGCCGAGGCTAAGCTCTCGCCTCGAGGAGGAACACTTTACTATCCTCGCTCCCTCGCGGTTATAAACATTCCGACCAGAATGTCGACGGTAATTTGCGTCAACGTTAGTATAAATTGTACTATACAAGCTAGTCCCAGGTCCCAGCCAGCCCATGAATGCTCCCGTCGAGGAAGATCATCTCTGGCGCTGTAATTGCGGTTGCTGCTCCTCATGATGCAAGGCGTCACTTTATACTCTTTATTTGCTGTCGGATGTCAAGCGTCGTAAAAGGGAAACGTGACAGTGCTGGCGATTGGCTGGAGCTCCGGAATTGGAAGATTTGCGCTGAGAAGGGATTTGTCAGTCAATGATGGAAGAGCAATATTTTAGCTCAATAATGCCATTTTTACAGAGGCCTATTCGAAATAAGGCTAAAGAGGCCGGAAAATATTTCCCTAACATTTCGAGGGTGAAGTGGCAACATGACCTAACTCATTTTTCGGCCGTATTGAGTTAAGAGTAGGTATAGATGCAAATTTTCGGGCCGAATCGATTGGTGAGCTCAGGGTGGACGAAATATCGGAGGATTGTGTGAAAAATCGAGTCATAAAAAGTCCTTCTCATTATTTTCAACAGAATACGTTTTTGGTGTGTCATGAAAATTTAGGAAAAATGAGTTAGGTCATGTTGCCACTTCACCCTCGATTTAATGTTTAGTCGGTGGTTGGCCAAGTTTTGCTTAGTTGTTGGTTGGTCAATATTTTGGTGAAAGAATAGAGATTTGCGCCGAGAGTTATTATACCTATGGCGTTTGTCCGTACTAGATACGATGATTTGATTTTTAATTCAGAAGGCAGGTGTACGTATGTAAATAATATGACATATCGATGCGCGATTTATAGCCGTATAAAGGGCCCTATAGCGAAATTAAACCGTAATGAATTTCTCTCTTAATCGAGAGTGAGGTACTTAGCTAATTCATCGTCAGTTTTCACTGCTTTGAACATTCGTTCACAGCGGATCTGGCTAATGTCAAATTCCGAGAATGATGGAGATGGCTGCAGGAGGAATGTAAGCGGCCGTTTTGCCGCTCTGCTGGATGATGAATGAGGATTCGAGTTCACTTGAGGGCAAACAGTTGGTTATGGCTGAGGGAAAAGGCGAACTCGGTCCCTGGCGACCTGGCGCGGTTGACGATTGATGAGGGCGAAACTGTTAGTAGAAACGGGCCGGCTCACTCAGCTAGGCTACCTAATAATTGACACTGCCTCAGTTCACAGTTTCCTCGTTGGGCGCCGGCTTGAGCCGGCCAAGGTTAGGCTGGGCGAGGTCGGCGGCGCATTCGATAGGCTTCCCTCCCACCGACCACGGTTATCCGCCACCGCGGTACGATGAATTTATCAACAGCTCGCCTTCCCGAGTCAGACATTTAAAGGAAGAAAGGATCGGATTCGGTTTGTTTACCTTTTTCAATCGAATTTCCAAAGCGCAACACGATGCTGTGTTCAACGCTCAAGAGCCGACCCGCCTGCGGTTACAGAATAATAGGATCGATCCTCTCCCTTCGCTGACGGTATACTGACGATAACAGGCTCGTTAGTTAACGATATTTACACTTGCTTCGCCTATACCGAAATGTGCGACACCTGAAAGATGGTGTACCGTTCAAGTCATCTCAGCATCGCAGACTGGAAAACTTGGTTACTCCCAGCACTCAGGAGAGTAAGCCATATTTATTTTGAATCTCGTTCATTTTGGTTTGCAATCAAATTGTAAGTGATCGCTCAAGATAGAAAAAACAAACCCGCCCTAAAATGTTCGTGGATTACGTTTCGAAGGATCTAGTATCCGTAGCTGCAACAAAAAAAATCCCGTCCGCCCGCTGTACCCAATCCAATTTTTTTTTTGCCCAAACGGCTGAAGTTTCTTTTGTTAAATTTTCATGAAAAATCACCCCTGGCCTCGGACAACTTCCATTCTTTAGCCAAGCCAATATCTCAATTTGGAGGTTTCTGAGAGGGCAAAAAAATCGTCAACTCCTTAAAGAGTTGTATTTTTTTTTTCAAAAAATCTTTCAAAAATTTTTCAAAAAATTTTCAAAAAATTTTTTAAAAAATTTTCAAAAAATTTTCAAAAAAATTTTTAAAAAATTTTCAAAAAATTTTCAAAAAATTTTCAAAAATTTTTTTAAAAAATTTTTCAAAAAATTTTTCGAAAAATTTTCAAAAAAATTTTCAAAAAATTTTTGTCAAAGGAGGTCAAAAAATCGTCAACTCCTTAAAAATTGTGTTTTTTTTTCAAAAAATCTTTCAAACATTTTTCAAAAACATTAAATGTTTTCTTAAACAAGTACCTACTTCATTCCATCAAATTTTTGACGCTAATACGAATTTCGTAAACCAATTTTGGAATTTTCTTTATTGAGAATTTCCAAACAGAATTGCCTGTAAAAATTCTCAATTCGACTTGGAAAATGCTAGGTAAGAATTCGAAGTCCAATATCAATAATTTTCATAGAGCAAAACATTAGGTATCAAGTTCTTCTCGAATTTTCAAAAGGCTGAAAGTTTTTTATCAGTAAATTTGAAAAAAACCGACGGTTTTATAGCTGAGACCGGGTCCTAAGGAACTTCCATGGGAACGATAGGAACGTAGACGTCAACTTATCAGGGGTACCTAGTGTGGGTATGACCTATTTTATATAATATATAATATAAATATTATATTATAAGAAAGAATTTTGGATTGCAGGTTTCCAAGCGGATAAGTTTGTCAACCGTTCGAATCTCCGATTTGCTTCGCCAGTCTGAAACTGCTGCAAACCAACTTTGGCTGAAGGCCGCTCTATTTTCGGTACATGGGTCCTTGGGACAATCGATTTCGAAAGATCATCAGTCTAAACTGCTTTCAGCTCGGTGGAAATTTATTAAGCAGAACAATTGAATTATCGATAACAGTTTCTGAAAGGCCGCACAAAGCGTAACAAGTTCGAGAGTCGGTAAGAGGCGCAGTTTTGAGTCGAGGGTTCGGCAATAACAACACTCCCTCCTCCTTGCTCGGAGAGGCGCAACTTCACCGGACTTGGAAAATTCAACGGCAAATACGGACAAGCGGAGCTCGAAGTTATGATTTCAAACGGACGTGAAAACTTTTGAAGAATAGCTGTTGCTAGTCAGTTTTCGAAAAGAAAATCATAAATTTTCTAACGAACATCTTCGAACGGGAAATGAAACTTGCCTCTGTAGCCACAACTTCAACCGTTTTATCCATTACTTAAGAGCGGAGGCTTAAATTTTCTAAAGCTCTTTCAAAGCGATGATAGCTTGATACAACGGATCTGATCAAAGAGCCAAAAATTATAAAAGAAACTTACGTATTTGCCACTATATTAAAAAAACCGAACAAGTCGTTCACTGTTAACATTCTACAATGTAAATAAAAAAATAGAAAAAAATATCTATGTACCTACTGTGATTGTTAAAAAAATTATTTCGAAATGTCAAGCTTACAATTTTTGTAAAAGTTATTCCGCTCTTTGGGATAGGAGATCCACCTTAGCAATTCAGGCCCAACCATAAACAATTCAGTTTTCATCGCTTGTCTCGACCCCTTTAGCGTTCTCTTCTCGTAATTCATATTTTATTTGGACCCGCGTTAATTCTAATTAGCTGGCTCCAAGTACCAGGTGTGTCTCTTTAATGAAAAACGTTAAATTACGCTGGTAACTTCGGGGGGACTTTACGTGACCAGTTCGCTAAATGGATTAAAGTTGAGATGGTTGGTTTAGCACGTTTCACTAAGCAAACCGTCCGCAGCATTACGTTCTAAATGACCGCCCTTCCAAAACACTCCTTCCATGTATAATAATACTGCGAATCTTTCTCCCTTGCTCGTCTCACCTTGGATGGTTTGCTTAAGGTAAGTGTAGAATGCTGTTAAACTCGTTCCGGGTTTTGTCGAGAGGGAGTTTTCCGCCCGGTTCATCGGAGTGTAGAACATGCAATAACCTGATGATTGGTTACATGCCAAAGTAGCCAATCATGGAAATGAATAAAGATTGTAAATAAGGATTGTAGCTTGACTCCAGATTTGTAGCACTCGATGTATTCCATTACATTGGATATAAATATCCAAGAAATACTTCCTCAATTCTACTTTCTATTAATGGCACAGTTTTGTCACCGAATCATAATTTTTTGGCCATAGAAAAATTTGGATGAGCGGAAAAGTTGCATTCGAAAATTGTGGATTCCAGTGGCAAATTTTTAGTAAGAAACAGGGCAAGCAGCACCAAGGAAATTCGTAACTGAAGAACCACAGACATGAGTAATGGTACGCTAGTTCTTGCATGACGATTGTAAAGGTAATGCTTGCCCAGCTAGCCAATATATTGAACACAATTCAATGCTTTCAATATTTTTAGCATAAATTTTCGATTTTACGCTGAGAAATTTTGAAGGATAGAAAAAAGAAAATTCAGAAGAGAAAAGACGTAATTCTGAAAAAATTGAAAAAGTTTTCCGTTTCGAAGAAATGTTTTTTCTCCTGAAAAATAAAATCAATGCGTTAATTTTTGGCTGAAATGAAAAAATTCAGGATTTATCGTTTTCATTGCAATTTCGTTGACTCAGTTTCGTCATTTTCCGAGGCCGGATTGATACCATCAGCTCAGCCCACGGAAGTCGTTGTCTAAAGCCAGTTCAGTGATAAGAACAGTTTCGCAATGACCGAAAGGGCTCTCAACGACAGGATGCACTAACGGTTTGCGGTCCAAGTTTGACTGAAGTTGGCATTTTGTCTATGACTCAGGGACGAGGACAACTTGGGCGAAGCTGCGACTCAACTGCGCCCAAGCTTGGGCTTAGGAATAACCGCAACTTTGCGGGATCGAGGTATGCGAGTTGTCGGGCAGTAAAAGCTGATTAGCTAATGCTCGCTCGGCATGTAGCCGAGGTAATTTTCCAAGAGTGGGCTGTAGAAATGGCTGACGCGCTCCGTATCTCTTGCGCAGTTAAATATTACAACTTTGATCTTTGCCACCGGTAACGTCGACTGTTATGGACCGGGAGGAGGATAAATGTTGAACAATGGCCGACCAGTGACGTAATTTGCGAAGGAATTTACGAAGGCTCATTCGAGATGGAGCGCGCCAGCCGCGCAGCTTGGGCCCGACCTGCAAATTATTTATAGCGTTTGCATGGTCAACTGAACGTTCCAATTCGCGTATGGAAGTGCGCCTGCTGCAACCGTATTCCCTCATATTTGTCTATCAACTTTCAAGAGTGAAATTGGGAATTTGACCGAATTCGAGCGCGGAAATCCTATTCTGGCTTCCTGCCATAGCTTCATCGAACCGTTGGGACAGCTTTCATGGGACAGGAAATTTCGACCACTCCGGTGATAGACAGTGTGAAGACTGAATTATCCAGGTGAACAAGAAATATGCATTTAAGCCACCCAACCCCAAAATACATACAGGAAGGGGAGGAATATATAAATGAATTTTTGGAAATATAAGTTGCTCCTATCTAAAGCAGCAGGGCGCGACCTGTCGGTGCCATTCATAATTAAGTACTCCTACGCGTATCAATGTCTTTAACTCTTTCAGATTCACCCCAAACCTTTGGCCTCGGGGTGGCATGATGTAGAGAGGATGTTAGGTATTATTTTAATAAATCAGGTCGAAAAATATTTCTCTGTCGTTGCAGAAAAAGGCGAATCCTCAAAAAAAGAAGAAAAAAATATTTCGTTTGGCGCACTTGAAAAGTCGCTGAACGTCAGTCCGAAAAGAAGAGGCGCGCTGAGGGAATTTACGTGTGACTGACAAAGCCCGTAACGAAGTAACAGTTATGAATAATTCATTCAATCTTATTTCGAAGCTTGGAACCGTCTCTTTTCCTCTTTCAGTTCGAAGCACCGGATTACCCCTCTCAACATTTCCCCAACACTTTGCCGCTTTACTCATCGACATTAGTAAGAGCGATCTTTGTTTTATCATTTCGCATTCGATGATGTAACAAAGTTAACCCTTACCAGTTAGCTTTAAAAGGGCCTGAGCACCACCAAACCCTCCTTATCGCTGATCGAAAACTGGAGGAGTGACGATGCAAATTTCGGTTTACCCTCCCCACTCGCTAATTGCTTTGCAACTTAGAAAACGAAAAGACTCAAAGTTGTTATTCATGAATATTTACATCGAAGAGCAGTAGTGCTATTATAATCAGCATCACTCTCCTCTTTCCACTCGACTTGTCCTATCGATCGATTTGGAGACTTACGATTTTTTCGTCCGACGTTTTTCATGAAACTTTTAACATCAGCCGAACCCTGATCTCTATGGTCCTCCTCCTTCAGGGTAAAAATCGAGATCAAAGTTGACAAATTCCAAAAATTGTGTAGAGATTCCAAAAAATCCGAGTTATGGCATCTACAGCCTTATTGGCATGTCGGAACCCCATCAACCTGCGCCTCAAAAATTTTGCCTCGATCTGGAAATGTGCGAAAATTCCAGACGGACCTGTCAAAAGTTCAGGGTAGCCATGAGAAGAAGATGGTTTGAAGAAGTGAACTGCATGAACCGGTTCTGTTTTTTCTACCCTTGAAGAAGATTCATTTTCAAGCAACTTTGGTATAGAACGTATCGATGGTTCACGAGGCTATAGCCTCCGAAATTTGAACAGGGCGTATCATTTCATCAAAACTGGGAAATTCCGAATCCCAACAAGTATGAAAAGTTCCCCAACGAACCATGATCATCTATCAATTCAACTTGAACTACCCTGCTCCTCGCTTTTATCCCGATCCATCATTTGCGCCTTCTCGCTGCATATCGCTAATTGAATTAACTTTCAAAACTCAACTTTCACCCTAGGCAAAGGCAGAGTAAAAGGGAAAGGAGAAAAAAGAAAAGTTCCTCCGAAAAATTGGACAACAGGGGAAAAAGGTTTTATCAAAATACTACCTTATACTTAATTTTCTACTTCCCCCGTTATGAAAGAAACAGCATTTTAACGGGGTAGAACGGTCCTGATTACCAACTACGATGCGGATTAAGGAGCCGGACAGAGAAAAACTCATTATGTTAGCCTTTTAAGCCCCCGCATTGTGCGCGCCAGGCGCCTACACCTGAAACAAGATTACCTTCTTTCTTTTTCGTCGTTCCGCTCAAACCACAGCTGAACCTGCGCTAAGCCCTATTTGGCTTAATGTTGAAACGTCCCATACTTTTCAGATTTCTCCACTTTTCAAACGCCGCTAGGCCTAAAAATTGCAAAAACCAGCTAAAAGGTAGAGACAAAATGATTTCATTAGGTTCGGCGGGCTGTATGTACAGTATACCTAATGCAGGTAGGTGACGTTAAAAAATCTCGTTTCGGTCATTTCCTTACCTGATAATCCGTACCTACCGATCAAGACTATGTGCACTATTAGTAACTATTTTCGGCTTTCTTCCGATTCCCTATAAAAATATCACCATGCCGCACAGCAAGGTCGTCCATCCGTAAATGTGTTCAAAAATTACCGAATCGAGCTAAGTGTACTTTCAGCTTCACGATGGAGGTATCAGAACCTAATTCGATTTCGCTGTTAGAGCCTATCCGCTTGCATTATCTATATCCGAGAATGAAGGTAACCGGACCTGAGAGGGTCACGCTCTGTGGGGTAGGTAGTTACCCAAATGCGTTTACTAGTGCCTGCTTCAAAGGCGTCAGGTCCCCGCCACTTGATCCTTCAGTTATTTCTCTTCCCGGCAGAGCACCTCCCTTCTCCAGCAGCACCTCATGCATGAGCCCAACCCTAACCTTGTCCATTAGGTATTCAGCCATTCCTCGACTCTGCATCCAGTTTCCTGGCTCCACCTCTATCTATCATCCACAGTCTCACAACATTGGATTCTCTTTCCGGCCCCTGGGTCCACCATAATTTCCCTCCGCGTCGGCCCAATTGATATATACCACTATGCTAATTCACATCTCATTCCGCCATAACCTGCATTATTCATTTGGTTTCAAGTGTTTATTGTGAATGCTTTGCCTGGAGCAGTCAGGCATTAAGAGAATCTCTTCTACACATGAAATTTCTCGAGTTTCATGCCAATTAGCAATTACCTATTTTGCCGTTGGTTGGGGAATGTAACATGCTATTTTCACAAAGCCATTCTGTATGTTTGTCGTTTATTCGAATATAATAAAAGTTCCAAGAAGGCTTTGCATGGATGGATGGGAATTCCTTCTCTGTTTTCGTTCCTGCTAGTGTTTTGTTTTACAGAATGGTGAGGCATCAATTTTTCATGTTTTCCATCAACGCTTTTCTGTTCACCTCCTAAACGCCGGACGAATGAATCATCTCTTTCATTAGAAATGAAAAATTGTTGTCACTAAATCACTCTCACCACTCATTTGTATTGTTTTATTCAAGGAATGGAGTTATCTAATTTTAGTTCGTTGTGAGCCGCGGTCATCGATGCGTACGAGGGCTAGTATAGTGGAAAACGTTATTAGGCTGTATCGTACGCTCCATTAGTAACCAAACAATTATGAACAGAGGAACCGGCTCGAGTCTCACGGCTCTAATTCCATTCATTCCGTCAACTGGGGTAATCCCTGAAAAAGCTTCATGGCCTTCTTTAGCTAGAGATGCCTTTTAAGCAGATTAAAATGGAGCTACTTTACCAAAGCGCGGTAAGGAAAGTCCCTCTGCCACCGTCACGGAGCAAGTACCTACTGCCACATTACGCGATTCCCTGGAGAATCCTCGGAGGCAAAAAAATTCAATGCAGACGTGGACCTCTTTGCTATCTTAACCACTTGTGCCTAATTGTGAACAAGCATTGGGCATTCGCTTTCAAAATTCTTTCCTCCAACTCGGAGCAGGCCATCGCTAATGAAGCTTCGTCCCGAGATTTAAATCCCGAGTAAAGTCACTCTGTTGTACGTTGTTGGGTGTAATGACGGAAGGATCAACTATTTATTGGGTAATAGGATACATTGCATATAGGTATAGCGGTGATTACCCAACTTACTAAGTCATTGTTTTTTTAATTATATTTTTAAGATACGTCGTGTTCACCAAGTAGCGAGACCTGGGGGCCTATTCTGTCACCTGAAAGCAATATGTCTTTGGAAATCAATATCGATTTGCCATGGCAAATCTAATGACAACGTATGACAATTTGTGTAATGAATCGATAGCGACTGCCAAGACATATTGCTTCAATTTTACAGAATGCATCTCTAATAATAACCAACCTGTACGAAGTGTAGAGTTTCTCCAGTAAAGAGGACGCATTTCGTGGCTTAAGAAGCAACGAGATTCTCATACCGTTGGATTCGTCTTTTCAAGTCCGATCGATTGGCGAGGTCGATAATTCTTTTTAAAAAATCCTGCTATCGCAATCAGTTCAGTGCCGTGACCCTATCAGCAAACTTCGATCAAATTCGATCAAACTCAACTTCGAGTTCGAACTCAACTTCAAGATCAAATTCAACTTCGAGTTCGAACTCAACTTCAAGATCAAATTCAACTTCGAATTCAAACTCAACTTCAAGATCATTGTCAACTTCGAGATCAAAGTCAAATTCGAGATCAAAGTCAACTTCGAGTTCAAACTCAACTTCGAGTTCAAACTCAACTTCGAGATCAAATTCAACTTCGAGATCAAAGTCAACTTCGAGATCAAAATCAACTTCGAGTTCAAACTCAACTTCGAGATCAAATTCAACTTCGAGATCAAAGTCAACTTCGAGATCAAAATCAACTTCGAGATCAAAGTCAACTTCGAGTTCAAAGTCAACTTCGAGTTCAAAATCAACTTCGAGTTCAAACTCAACTTCGAGATCAAATTCAACTTCGAGATCAAAATCAACTTCGAGTTCAAACTCAACTTCGAGATCAAAGTCAACATCGAGATCAAATTCAACTTCGAGTTCAAAGTCAACTTCGAGTTCAAACTCAACTTCGAGATCAAAGTCAACTTCGAGATCAAATTCAACTTCGAGTTCAAATTCAACTTCGAGTTCAAATTCAACTTCGAGATCAAACTCAACTTCGAGATCAAAGTCAACTTCGAGATCAAATTCAACTTCGAGATCAAAATCAACTTCGAGTTCAAACTCAACTTCGAGATCAAAGTCAACTTCGAGATCAAAATCAACTTCGAGATCAAACTCAACTTCGAGATCAAAATCAACTTCGAGTTCAAACTCAACTTCGAGATCATAGTCAACTTCGAGTTCAAATTCAACTTGAGATCAAAGTTAACTTCGAGGTCAAACTCAACTTCGAGATCAAAATCAACTTCGAGATCAAAATCAACTTCGAGTTCAAACTCAACTTCAAGATCAAATTCAACTTCGAGTTCAAACTCAACTTCGAGATCAAATTCAACTTCGAGATCAAAATCAACTTCGAGATCAAAGTCAACTTCGAGTTCAAAGTCAACTTCGAGTTCAAAATCAACTTCGAGTTCAAACTCAACTTCGAGATCAAATTCAACTTCGAGATCAAAATCAACTTCGAGTTCAAACTCAACTTCGAGATCAAAGTCAACTTCGAGATCAAACTCAACTTCGAGTTCAAAATCAACTTCGAGTTCAAACTCAACTTCGAGATCAAAGTCAACTTCGAGATCAAATTCAACTTCGAGTTCAAATTCAACTTCGAGATCAAACTCAACTTCGAGATCAAACTCAACTTCGAGATCAAATTCAACTTCGAGATCAAAATCAACTTCGAGATCAAAATCAACTTCGAGTTCAAACTCAACTTCGAGATCAAATTCAACTTCGAGATCAAAATCAACTTCGAGTTAAAACTCAACTTCGAGATCAAATTCAACTTCGAGATCAAAGTCAACTTCGAGATCAAAATCAACTTCGAGTTCAAACTCAACTTCGAGATCAAAGTCAACTTCGAGTTCAAATTCAACTTGAGATCAAAGTCAACTTCAAGTACAAACTCAACTTCGAGATCAAACTCAACTTCGAGATCAAAATCAACTTCGAGATCAAAGTCAACTTCGAGATCAAACTCAACTTCGAGATCAAAGTCAACTTCGAGATTAAAATCAACTTCGAGTTAAAACTCAACTTCGAGATCAAATTCAACTTCGAGATCAAAGTCAACTTCGAGTTCAAACTCAACTTCGAGATCAAAATCAACTTCGAGATCAAAGTCAACTTCGAGATCAAACTCAACTTCGAGATCAAAGTCAACTTCGAGTTCAAAATCAACTTCGAGTTCAAACTCAACTTCGAGATCAAATTCAACTTCGAGATCAAAATCAACTTCGAGTTCAAACTCAACTTCGAGATCAAAGTCAACTTCGAGATCAAATTCAACTTCGAGTTCAAAGTCAACTTCGAGTTCAAACTCAACTTCGAGATCAAAGTCAACTTCGAGATCAAATTCAACTTCGAGTTCAAATTCAACTTCGAGATCAAACTCAACTTCGAGATCAAAGTCAACTTCGAGATCAAAATCAACTTCGAGTTCAAACTCAACTTCGAGATCAAAGTCAACTTCGAGATCAAAGTCAACTTCGAGATCAAAGTCAACTTCGAGTTCAAATTCAACTTCGAGATCAAAGTCAACTTCGAGTTCAAACTCAACTTCGAGATCAAACTCAACTTCGAGATCAAAATCAACTTCGAGTTCAAACTCAACTTCGAGATCAAATTCAACTTCGAGATCAAAGTCAACTTCGAGATCAAAGTCAACTTCGAGTTCAAACTCAACTTCGAGATCAAAGTCAACTTCGAGATCAAATTCAACTTCGAGATCAAAGTCAACTTCGAGTACAAACTCAACTTCGAGATCAAACTCAACTTCGAGATCAAACTCAACTTCGAGATCAAAGTCAACTTCGAGATCAAACTCAACTTCGAGATCAAAGTCAACTTCGAGATCAAAATCAACTTCGAGTTCAAACTCAACTTCGAGATCAAATTCAACTTCGAGATCAAAGTCAACTTCGAGTTCAAACTCAACTTCGAGATCAAAGTCAACTTCGAGATCAAAGTCAACTTCGAGTTCAAACTCAACTTCGAGTTCAAAATCAACTTCGAGTTCAAACTCAACTTCGAGATCAAAGTCAACTTCGAGATCAAACTCAACTTCGAGATCAAATTCAACTTCGAATTCAAAGTCAACTTCGAGTTCAAATCCAACTTCGAGTTCAAACTCAACTTCGAGATCAAAGTCAACTTCGAGATCAAAGTCAACTTCGAGTTCAAACTCAACTTCGAGATCAAAGTCAACTTCGAGATCAAAGTCAACTTCGAGTTCAAACTCAACTTCGAGATCAAAGTCAACTTCGAGATCAAAGTCAACTTCGAGTTCAAACTCAACTTCGAGATCAAATTCCTCCTGAAAAGTTGGGTAAACTGCGATAGCACCTGTTAGTTCTCAAGCGACGATTTGAGCTCCAATAAATGTTGAATCGATGCTTTGCTAAAAAAACAATTCTCGATTCTCCTTTCAATCGACATAATCGCAAACTACAACACTGGTTGAGTGTGGTACATTTTTCGTCAGAGGCATAAAATTATCTGAAAAAATGTACCTATTATCGCTCAACTTCGGGATTATTTGATTACTAGAATCTCATGTATACTCTAGTTACTGCCTTCTTCGACTGCCAGCAACCATTCAACCGAAAGCAACTCGACCTTGAGAATATTTGTTTGATCGAAAAAATAATAACTCAATAATCTCAAGTAAAAACTGTTTTTCTCTCCAGCAGCGGATGATGATTTCATTGAATAATATTACAAATTGAGGTGTACCGAATGATATAAGGTTCACCTCCAGCGAGGCAGAACGTTTTTGCTGCTCATTTATTTGACCATTTACCTGGATAAGAGATATTCTATTGTTTATTAAAGTAGGTCGTGCGGAAGGCGCGCAAAATATGGTCGGAAAAGGAAGGGTCGAGCACGGGGCCACCTACAGCCCGGCCAAGCGTTTATTATAATCCTTTTCAAATTATTAATGCACCCTCCGGCCTGGAAGCTGCACCACCGTGCACAGATTAGTTTTAATAACTGCGGACCACACGCGAACACGTTACAATGATTAGCCGAACCGTAATTCAAGAATGTGTGCAAATTATTGTTTTCCATTATAAACACAATCAAGGGAATAAATTGTGGAATAAATTACTTGCATTTTGATCGTAATAGCCTCGTAGTTAGCTCCACGCCATGATTTATTATTACTTCGGTATGGTCTGAACGGCGCGGCGATGGGGCTTACTCAATGATATGGTGGACTAGCAAGTATCTATAAAGGAATAGTTTTGAGAAGCGGGTGGTACCTATTTGAACTCAAACAATCTCAAATTAACATTGTTGATAGAAATTGTCAAAAGAACCTTTTGAAATTGTGCCTAGCTGAAATTCCTCGACCTCCAACGAAAAGGCAAATCCAGCTGACCAATCCTGAGTGACATGAATTCAGCTAAATTTCATAATAATATGTGCTTGAGGAGTAAACATTTTTCGACGGAACCGAATGCACGTTCGATGAAAAAACTCAAATCATAGGCCAACATCTGAAAAACAGCCATAACAGGACAGCATTCCAGGGCTTTTGCAGCTAAAATCAAACCGCGGTACGGGCAAATACCGCAGTTATATCCTTCCGACTGTGATGAACTTCCGATGAGGTGATTTAGTGCGTTCATCAATTTCATCGGCGGACAAGCGCTGGTGCCAACAGGGAAAAGATATTTATGCCTGGCCCGTATACCTGTATGAGGAATATTCTGTCCTGCTTCGTGCCTCGCATACATTACTACCGCACTCAAAGGCTTGCTGAAACGGTATTTTGCGGAATGCAATCCTTGTTGCACTTTAATGTGGCGAGGGTGAGGACTAATTTTAACTTGTTGGTTAACAATCACAGTCGTCATGGTTATGGAATGTTTGGGCTGTGTTCACACCCAGTTTATCGGAGCTGAACCTCAAGGTGCAAATGAAAATTATGGGGTAATAAGATCACGGCGCTGCCACCGAATTTGAGGAGTGATTGAATGCAAGTTCACCACACAGCAAACATCTCACTGCATTTGCCAAGAATCATTATTTTTGGATTGGTTCTTCCGTTGAGTTTGAGACAATGTACCATTGAGTTACATTTATCTTCAGGCAATATTTTTTATAGATAGCGGTGGGTGCCAATAAACAACTGGTCGCTGCGTCATTTCTCCACAACATTAGCCAACACCTGAGATAGGAGCATTGCCCGGTAGAATCGGACACATTCGTCGATTACTTACAAGATAATATGAAGTTTATTATTGTACCGAAGATATAAGGGCATAAAAAAATTTGGCACCTCCTTCAGTTGAAATCACGTCGCATCAAAATGTTAACGCAGCTTGGAAAACAAAAAATATTGGTGCTATTTGCTGTTCTCCTTTTTGCTGCTCTTGCGGTCACAGTTTTCTACTTTTGTCTTCAGTCCGAGTGACGAATCTGCTCTATAATAGATAATAATTGGCCTCTGTTCCTTTCGTCATAGGGTAAGTAAGGATTTGAGGATTTAATTCATTGTGATTCCCTCTCCTTAATCCTTGGTCTATTAGGTGATAATGGTTGTCGAATTTATACTATGGGAGAGTAATATTTTGAGGTAGGAGTATCTATCTTGATGATATCAATCATTAAGTAATAATTTTCATCAATAATTTTTAATTGGTCGAATGAAATATTCAATATTTTATTCGAACACGATAATGGCAGTCAGCTTTTATTGGATGCCCATTATTGAGGTACCTCCCTACGCCCTACCCTTGTCCTTTCCGATAGAATTTCGACCAAGAACCTAATTTGTTCATCAAACATCCATTTTCAAAAGTTTACAACTAATTCAATGATTCAGTGCAATAGAAAAATCCGGACTTGCACCATTTGATTACTCAAGTAAATTTTATTGCTGCGGCGTTTGGACCTGAGAATAAAAGAATTTCTAATTTCAGGCGGAACTCTCATTCGTCAAAGTTTGGGCTTTTGCCTGAAAACCAGGTTGATTACGATCTCAGTGGCCTGGTTGCTAGTTCTGTCAATGCTCAAGTAATGCTCGATTTTATAAATTTAATTTTCATAATTCAACATTATTCAGTGGCTTCGTTACAGTAGTGAGGTGGATATTTTTATAAAATCCCTCATTTTATCAATTACTGAACGTTATGTCCTTTCCTTGTTTTCTGGGTACCTATACCTAGTTTTTCAGCGTAGGCGCGAACAATTGCACAGCGGGTAATTCGGAATATGTGTCTCAAACATTAGACCTAATCGACGGGATGCTGCGCTTTTTCGAAAGAGAAGAAAAGTACGTCACCCCTGCTATTTCAAGTTCTGGTAAGCATAATACACCATCCGACAATATTAGATTATCCATCCGTTCCATTCGCTCAGATAGAAGCGTACTAAACTCTTACAACATCATTCCACGTGTGGTTAGAGGGCGTGAGTGCTTGCTCGATATACCATTCGTCGAATCGATTCGTGAAGTTAGCCAGGAGGAACCCTTTTCACGTTGGATAAATATGACATCTGCCTTTCCCCAAGTTTTCTCTCAGCAGAGACCTGTGAGTATGCTTCTTAACCATCGAGAGCATTTTTGGCTTCAAGTTGAGCTTTTTCAAAATTATGATTTATGATCTAGCCGTTGAATATGTAGCCAGCTTAGTACAACTCCTAATTTACATTTTTGTGTATCGTTCTCGTATTATTTTGAATACTCACTTCAACTTGTGGTACGATTATTACTTTGATTTTGGTAAATTAACAAAAAACTGCCGCGTTAGATGATCAACTATTTTCCATGCCTCTGCAATGTAATTATGTCGGAGATAACAATCATGTCCTCTAATACGGTATTAAAAGTAGAGAATCTTTTAGTTTGGATGTCTGTAATAAATAAAAGTGAAACTGTCATCAGTGTACCAGAGAAGTTAATAAAGAATGGAATTATACATTCGTACTTATAATTTGTATTCGACCAAGCGCTTTCTCTGATTTCAACGGTCGCTTCACGAGTTACACCCCAGGCAAATTTTAACTAGGTTTAAACAATTGTTTGAAAACCGTAGGTTCTTATGACGGACAAAAATAACGATTGATCTTGACAACTGTAATCAGTACTAAGTACTCGGGGTTCACGTGCATGAAAGTCCGCTGCTGCAAGACCGGTTGTCCCAAAAAAGTTAAAATTTCCTGTAGCGTTTCAGCCCGTGTTTTCCTGATCATATAATTATGATCCTGATAATTATGAGTTCGTTATCGAGCTAAATCCATCTACTGGCGACATTCTCGAGATAGCGGTAGCTACCAATAAACAAGCGGCTCGTCGTCATTTTTACACATTAGCCAATAAAAGAGATAGGAAGGCATCAGTCACACTCCCCAATTACTTATACAAGATAATAATTCTTATTACCGAGTTGAGGTATAAAGGCAAGAACAATTCGGTACCAGCTACAGTTGGGATTACAATCGTGTCAATATGCGGCTCGGAAAACAAAAACTATTGGTACAATTTGCTGTTCTCGTATTTCCTCCTGTAGCTCTCTACTTCTGTATGCACTCCGAAAGTTCACTGAGCCATGGATCCGCCGCTTTATTCGCGTCCTTGCCTTACGTCGTAGGGTAAGCACTTTTTTCTATCGTGAGGATAATTTATCATATCGAAAGCAATAGGACGAAGATTTAATTTTTGTATATATATTTTTAATCCTTTGTCTATACATTTCACAAATGAATAACTCTGCAATATAAATATGGGTTGCTGCAAAATGTGCCTACCATATTATTAGCGAAGGTAGGTAAATATTAAAAATATTTCAAGCCAACAATTTTATCGGATATTATAGTGCTTTGTGTACTCACAGCATCAATCGTATCGTAAAATCTATCATTGATAATAGCTTCCAATTATCAACGAGCAAGTCAATGGTGGAGTTATATTGAGAAACCCAGTCTTACGCCAAGTGAAGGCTTGAGCGATTCTTGTTGTTGCTGTAGTTCAACTTGAAACAATTGATATCTTTCATTCCAGATGTGACTCTCATTCGACCAAGCTTGGGTTTGCATTTGAGAATCAGGTTGATGATTCAAATTCAGATCTTAACAGGCTGTTTGCTAGTTCGGTCAATGCTCAGGTAGGTAGTAATTGAAATTTGCCATACCTGTATCCACCTAACTTTGCCATAATCAATGATTCTCATGTAGGTAACTGATGATAAATTTTGTCAGTAAACTGTGCTTAAAGGCCAATCACACCTACAATTTTCAACATATTTTAAGCGAATAGTTAGCTAATAGTTTCGACGCCATGGTAACTTTTTTGTCAAAAAACACTACTACACCATAAGCGGGACGCTAAATTTATCGTTTCAGAATCAACACTTGAACAATAAACCTATGTTAGAATTACAAGCGGATTGTTTTTTTCTTCTTCATTTTCAGCCGACCAATGTGTCACTGCAGTCGGAAGAGAGGAATTTGATTCGGATGCCATTCTGCAAAAATACGCTAGCTATGTTTCATCAGAAACTGGTATCATTTGTGGGACAAGATGGTACTCAGCCAACTACATCAGATGCAACAGATACTGTTACAGAGCCACCTGGTGGTTCTAGTAGCCCCAACCCGCTAACATCCGAATCTGTACCCAGTTCCGACTCACCATCACTTCACAGCACTACTCTTCCTTCAAACGCACCAGGATGTTCTGTAACTATAGGTTCATTAGCATTGTTGCTTTTTGCAATTGCATTATTATGAACGAAAATTTCCTCCGAAGCAAGACACGTCTAATGCCCGTCTAATTGAATCAATAGTGCTCCAATGGTGCGATTCAATAGTGCTTCTTCTAATGTTCAACTAACTTCGATTCCAATGTTTATGCGAATTAATGGCCTATCATAGCGAAGGAACTTTTTTTAAAGGATTATTTCTTTCAAGGTATTAAAAGTAAAAAAATCGCCACCATCATCTTCCTATACACCTCCTGAGCTCTATAAAGGACACTTTTATAAGTAGTAAGGTGTTATTTGGTGGTACTGGTGGTGGTTCCAGTAGCAGAAACCCATCCTATCAGGGAACGGACTAACCACCTTGGCATTCATGAAGCCATGAACTTTTACCAACAATATTCACCTACTTGTTGGATGTGTTCTGGTAGCTTTATGGATGAATATGTGACCAAAAATAACTAACGAAACGGCGAATGTTTGGTGAAAGTAATCCTACTCGACTCTCAATAATATAAATTCACTCACGGGCTTCACCAAAAAAATTGAAAAACCAAACAGCCAAAACCGCGGTGCTAAAATGAATTCGGAATGAAACGCTCCAATTGAGCAGTTGGTCTGATTAGGTTGAGGTAGAGCACGTTGAATTCATTTTGCGTGAAACTCCATAGGTGAAGCTCTAACCTCAGCAATGGGTGGGTACCTTTTGTGGGCGGAAACCCCTACTACTATAGCTCCTCTATTTCTGGCGCTACGCCCTAACTACGCTAATAAAACACCAGCTTAATTCCTCCATCTGCCCACGAACCTCCACTTCTACCCTGCCTTGACAATTTAATACAAGAGCATTTATCTGTCACCAGAGCACCAGCCCTACTTCCTTTTCAGTTGGGCTCAGAAAAACCCCACGTCGCACAATGTATTCGATATAGGTTAGTCTGGATTCATAGACCTACCTACTAGCGAGATTGTAGCATACGCGTAAGAATAAATTGTAGCCATCTCGTTGAGACTGAAATTTTGTATTGGACATCGTACAAAAAGTTAAATTGGTAAAGGGGAAGAGATTGTAAACGACCTTGTCTTCAATTTATCATTGCAATTCTTATTCCATCATTATGAGTTGGATATAATTAATTAATTAAACATTTTTCTCAAATCGTGGGTTCAATGCTAAAGTGGCCAACCCGAAATTCATAGTTTTGAGATAATCGAGGAATAATCGAGGAAAAAACAGATGAGACGCCCGGTTGACTTCACTCTGGGAGCTGCCTAGTGTTTGTTTGGCTATGTTGGTGACTCCATCAGTTCTCGAAAACCCTTACCAAGGGTCCTACCAATGGTTTTTTCGTGAAAATCATATCAATTAATTAATCGAGAAAATTCGAGTTAGCCACTTTTAGCACTGAGTCCACGAAATTATTTCTGCTCAGTGCGAAAATGGCCAAAAATGTCATCAGAAAGTATTTGGTTAATGTTTTTTCCAATTTTTTTCTGACTTCATTGGGTAACCTACGGGTATTTTTAATGTACCTAACTGATGTGCCCTCTTCCTGGTCTACCATGACCTCTTCTCTCATACCATCCTTTTGTATCGCGTCAATTTTATCAAGCAAATCGACCAAAGAAAATGTATTCAATGTTTGTTGGCCCAACGTTTGTGATCCAATAATCATTATCGATTAGGAGCGTTGAAATGTAGGCGGTGGGATAAACAAACGACCATCGTTCGAGAGAATGGTAATGAGCTTGATAATTGAAATATGAATCGCCCGCCCGTGTCGTTGAGTTCGCGTTGATTGCCATGTGCAGGCTGTTGTAATTTGAATCCGCCCCACTATCCTAATGGCGTATCTGGCTATAAGACAGAACGATTCGAAATGCATATCGCAATCGTACATTGATTGAAATCATGAAGATGGATTATGTTGGAACTGCTGTTCTTACTCAGCGCTTATTCGGAAATATCGCTAGGGATAAGGGGTTGGTGTATAATTCGAATGGCCAGTATGTCCACAATATGTCGAACGGCCAATCATGAACGTTTATATTCCAAGAATGTTGCACTGTGATCGGTATAGGGATAGGATATCCCAAAGCCCATTTTCATGTATGGGCCCACGGTATGTCATCGATTGATTGATGCAGTTTCGTAATGAAAATCAAATCTTGTCTGACGGTCAGCGCGTACCTACAATTGGCTCGTAAAACGGTACGAATGACAGACATGAAACATTCAGCTCAAGTTTCATACCATAGTATAGCCATTCTTCAGCGAAGATCCCCACGGTAAGATGGACTAATCCTCCCCCGTCTTGTCGGATCCAATTAAGAGCCTTGTTAAGCAGTGGAGTAAGGTGGCCGTTGTCAAGCAAGGCTACGAGAACTCTGGACAAGAGATCAGTGAAGGTCAGCTTTCCAAATGTCTCTCCCTCCCTTTCCAGATGCCACGTCTGTGAATCCGTTAATTACACGACGACTCTCTTATCCCGCCAGAGGCGGAGATTAAGCTCGACTTATGACCTAGGGTCCCTCATAATCTACTTCTACCGTAACTGACTCCACTGCAAAAGATCTCCTTAGATCCTGTTGTGGGAGTGTTGGATCTTTTTCATTTTGAACTGACAACAGCAAGCTTGAACAATCTCTCACATTTTCATCACCGCGTACTTTGCACATGAGCACTCTGAATTCGCATGGATTCAACAACTGGATTCGCATGAGGCGTTTTTGCTGGTTCACGTATAGCGTGTTCTCAAATTTGACTGGCATCTCCTGGGTACGCGCACGCAGCGCATGGAAAATTGAAAAAAAAAATGTAAACGATTCACGCTTCAATTACAGCTAATCTATAAAAATGCCGGGAGGGAAGCCATCAATATACATGCGGGAAATAATATTTCCACGATTTTATAATATTTTAAGATTTTAAGGTTTCCCTGCATTTATCCAATATTTCTGGAGTACAAATTATTTGTACTCTCACGATTTATTTCGGTATCCTTTGATAAGGAACTTTCTTCGTATGACAACACCGTCAAAACCTCCACTCCCGACTTGTTTGCTATTGTATCTTGAAAGGCTGCGATTGCGGAGGAAGCATATGCTGGAAATAAGAAAAGCTAAGAGGCCTAGGCTGTATCATTATTGGGAATTCAATTTAGTTCGATACGGCAAGAGACGGTAATAATGGAGGACAAATTGGGGGCTTACTACATCTCGGCAACACAATCTGTTCGGAACACTGGCCCTCCACTGGAAGGGAGCAAGGCTGGAACTAATTGCTCTCAGAAAACGTTTTCGACCAATCGTCCGCAGTCATACATTGAAAGGTAATACACTTTTATTGGGGCCAATCGAACGGAGCGAAGGGTCGGTTATTATTGCTGAACGACAGAATAGCGGGGATCCCTTGACTTGTTCTGTCTCAAGCATTCGCTGAATGAACCGGTGCGTTCAATTTAAGGTCATTCCAATGAACGATATTGCAGGAAAGCGGCCCCTTCCATTATTACTAAGAAATGAGGGCGACATTCACCCAGGGTAGAGTGAAAAGGCTGAATTTTCTTGGATTTAAAATCGAACGAATTTTTCGCACTGGTTCGTTGAATGAAGTTTAGGTAGGTAGGTACGCATATCAATTAATAAATTCGAGGAAAGATCGTCAATTTTAATTTTTTCAGTATTTTCCATCTCACCGTAAACCGAGGTTGAAACGAATCGCGCGATGCTGTTGAAAGGTGGTTAAGGTTATGATGTTATTCGCTCAATGCACGTCCATCTGGGAGAGTTTTTTGCGGTGAATGCAGTTTCGATTCTCGGTAGGTACAGAAGATTTCTTTTCGTCTTGTTGGTTAGTCAGTGATCCTTTTCCGTTTCTCTTTTATTTGTGACGTTTTGAAAGCGCCAAGCTTCCATCATCAGACTCCAATTAAAATTTGATTTGCGTCAAACACCGCATTCCGTAGGAACTTGTCAGACCGTGCATCACAAATGAAAAAAAAAGGAAATTTGCATACGTAAAAAAGCTCGTATTGTTGATTTTGGATTTCCAGAAAGAGTTGAGGGGTGTACAGGTTTACTGGGAACAATATTCTCTCTCTCTAACCCTCCAACATTGTAAGTATTTCAAAGCGGTTCATCTATTTCTATCGGTTACGGATCATTCGTCGCATTTAGAAAATTTTCTGTAACAATCAACGGCAACATGAATCAATGGTACGTTGAAACAATACAAGACCTGATTACAACCCGCTAAAAACCTTTTCCGAGCGAGAGTATGCAGTGGGGCCTGAAGACACGCACGAAGGCCTCGTAACGGGAAACGCAAGGGCTTGTTGAGTTGTAGAACGCTAATGTCGACGCGAAGGTCGTTCAAAAGGCGCAGCCGGAGGCTTCAGTCGGAAGTTAAAGAGTGAAATGGAGCAAGTGAGGCAGTTACACTAGGCAGAAATGGCAAGCAGCAGCCCAGGTTGGTTGTGAGCGCGCCATACCATCCCAGCTCTCGTCTGGTACAGATGAGTAGCAGTACGAAAGCGTGTGCAGAGGTTGGAGTGCGGATCTTCGTATTAAAATGTTGCTTGCAAAGCTTCCCTCGGCTAAGGAGTGAAGAGTGAGCGAGGGGGTCTCTGCTCTCAGTTTCAAGATAGACAGTTAGCATTTCCAACTGTACAACAGGTGAGTGGGGAGGTGGGGCGAGGCTCCTCAGCCCTCACATTCATCCTTCACAATACATCCGGGGCACTGCTTTATTATCCTCGGTCTCTTTTCCACCGGCTACAGCCGGATGCTGAGCAGAAATGGCTTATAAGCTGACACGATAATTACCAGCTCGGTGAAGTTGAAAAGCGTATTATTTAGCAGAATGAAATCATCTTGACGATAATGGCACGAGGAGGTGATGGCAGAAGGCTATAATATTATACTTTTGAAGCATTCAAAAAGAGGGTACTGCACATTTGAGGCCTTTAAAGTTACGTGGAGGACGTGGATTAAAGTCACGAATATGGAGTTAGATAATTTCCTCCCTGGATACATTTTCAGAGCTTTAAAAACAAAATTTGTTTTTAATTACCTACCTAACCTAGGACCGCATATTATTCATTTCCAGTTAACCAAATGAACTGGGAAATGCAAATCTTTATAGAAAAGGTCTAAAGCGGGAGCACAACTCGTTAAGCTGAATGTGCAGCATTGGTAAATTAATGAAGGGTAGCTCCAATGTGGTAATGAACGGAGCTGGAATATTCGATCACATGCCCACATCGAAAGGTGGTATGTTGAAAACGGCTTCCAGACTAGTCATTCGCTAAGATGAACGTTGCTTTCACCCTCCCGGCCGCAAGATGAAGCCGCAGTTAATGGTTTCGCTCAATCCCCAAAACAGCTAAAGGCTTCGGCGTTAATTCGAGGAGGGATCGCGCCAGTTTAGCATTCTTCTTGTTAGATTATTGGGGCGGCTTTCTACATAAACGAGAGTGGACCCTGAATCCCCGGCAATGGAAATTTCACGTTCATACACTACAGACGAGGTATCGCTTTCACTACTAGGTCCTGTATAAAGGTTTGTATTGTTTGTTATAACAAAACAACTGGCATAATACCTCGGCATGTGTTAACCCGTTCAACAAAATTGCCAATAACTCGCTCGCTGATGTTCGACCGGATGTCGGCGATTGCACGAACAATATCGGCTTCTTTTATACTTGGCCCTGAATAATACAGGTTATATTATAACATAATATTATTAGATACAGGTTCAAGTATGTCATACTATTTTTTTAATGCTAGGGTATGAGTCATCAAGGTCTTGTGATCATTTTTGCACACCGCGACTTTAAAGTGTAAAAGGAGATGTGGAGTCCCATAATTGAATCAAAACTGTGAATGTATAATACACGTAAAAAATCATTTTCACAAAAATTTATCTGTTTTGTGAACTTTTTAAAAATTTGTTCTCCATGGGACACTCACATGCTACTTACCAGCGAGGTTTCCATAATGTATAACTGAACATGAGGGACTGTGCCCGCTAATGAACGGTTTACTTTAAAGGGAGCAGAGGCCTCGATTATTTCTGCAAGAAAGAGCACACGGTACCTACTGGCCTTTGTGTGCAGATATGTTTAATTGCTATCAATTCCAATCAGGGCCGATGCATTTCCTCGAAAACCAATTTCACTGAGAACTCAAGCAGGTTTTGAGGTTGGGGCTTGTTTAATTTGCATCAATTCACGAGAGCAAATCATGTCACTGTTCGCTTGATTAAACTTGGGGTTTCAGTCGTTCAATAGGTACTGTTCATCAACCAATGATCGGACTATGTGTTCAACGACAAGAGGATGAAAAATGTTCAGGAACTTACTTAATTAACCATAACTTGGGCCTATGGTCCCCCCCTCCTCATGCCGCAATTACTATTGCGTTAAACTGATGGATGTATTCAAACAAGTACGGCAGAATATCGATTGTAGTTCACCTCGGCTATTGTAGAATGATGTAAATACCCAAAAGCCCAAATCCCAATTTCGGAATATTGGACTGTCGACTGTATGTGAACCCGACTCTCTCAACACTTCTTCGTCCGTTCTATGCAGACGAGAACGATGGCTGATGATGAGGAGCTAACATAACTGAACATTTTCGTTAATTTGAGCTCGACATTCGCACGAAATTGGACTTGTTAATTCACCCTAAGAGTACGGAACAGTGAGGCTGAGCCAGAACGGTTGAACCGTCGGCGGCCTCCCACAACCGTCGGTTTTTTGTACCAATTAGGAGTCGAGCAGATGAGAGGGCGACACTGGGTTTAATTTTCTTCCGAGTCTCCGAGTAGGCGCGCACCGCACCGTCGGGAAAATCCAGCTCCTGGAGAGGAAGGAGTAGCGAATGAACTCTACGGGAATCACTGATGGAAAAAGGGACGACGAAGCAGAGACTTTCAGCATCGGATACTGGATGGTATTGGGGGTGAGGGGAAAATCTGAAAAGCTCCGCTGCATCACCCTCACGCTTTACTTTTCGCACAAAACGAGACGACTTTCCTCCGAGCCTCATTAGGCTGCCTCTGCCGGCCCAAGCTGCTCGCCCGCGTCGGTCGGATGAAGAAAATTTGACCACTTCCTGCCAACCTTTTTCCACCCCTCATTGAAATTGCTTTCGATTTCGAGGGCCGTTTCAACGCTGACGACGAATGTATATGACTGCTCAGATTTTGCGCTCATATGGCACTTGAAACGTCCTCGGCGTAATGACCTCTCCGAGATGTCAAAACCATTAGTGTACCAGTGCTCGAAATTTCCTCCGGTCTGACGATATTCTCGGCTCGATCTTTTTACAGCTTGATTTCTAATATAATAATCCGATCATTTTCGAATGATTCGATAAACAGAAACATTAGCCTGTCGTTCAACTCCGTAACTAGACCGAAATTGTTGGATTATTCAAGGATTTTCAGTCGGTACCTTTATACCAACTTCTTATACTAGAGAATTCTAATTTTGCAATTAGGTAGGTACCTACCCACTTTACCGAAGACTGACAACGTAGGCTATTTATACACGGTTTTTGACCCAGTTCTGTACTCAGGCAGAGTTCGAGCAAACCCAGGGTCTACGGGTCGCATGACCTGACCGGAACTTCAGTTCTTAACAATTCTGGGCCTCCTTAGAAGCCCTGTCGATTTTCCATTTTTACAAAACCCGACCCAAACTTTCAACTAAGTAAACGAAAAGTAAACACGAGATAAACACGAGTCAGATACCACATCCTGTAGGTTGCCTGTGATTACGCGCCGTAGCTCAGCGTGAAGACAACCGGATCCGTCCGTAAAAGCGATGGCGTGACGTGACGTAATACGAAGGTGGTTATTCCACTTCCCTACGTAATGGATTTCTCTCTCGGAGAGAAAACCTAAGAAAAGAGATAACCGCAGTTTCGAAGCTTTGAGCTGTCGGCTAAAACCATCCGTGATGAAAAAAAATCACTCGTGTCTGGCACTGCTCCTTTTTTACATTCCGTGCACGAAGGTGTAAATGGGCTTAAGTGAACAGCCATGTTAACCTGCTATGAGAAAAGTAAACGCTTTCTCAAAAAATCCGAAAGAAGTCGAAAAAATGCTTTCGCGGATAAGCTCGGTGGATGAGAGGCCGAACGCCGCTCAAGTGAACGTATCACGCAAAAAAGAAAGCGAGCGAGGGATTTATCCACAGATCAATCGCCTACGAAAGGAAACATTTCGAGATTGATTCTCAGTAAATTACTCGGAGAAATCCCCGCCACTCTTAGCTGAAACTTGGTGAGCTTTTATTGAGATCAACCTTTTCCAGGAACCAAGAGTACCTAACACCTACTTTTGGAAGTTATTTGACTACTAATATTTTTGCTGAGGCGCTGCTCGTTTCTTTGTGCTGAAAAGAATTTTGGTTCATTTTTCTTCAGAAATGAACCTTTGTAATCGGTCAGGAAAAAAAATTGTTTAACACCCCCTGAAAATTTGTTCGTTTCCGTTTCAAGGGGTGTAGAATCCGAATCTGCAATAATTTATTAAAAATTCTTCACCAAAAAGTTGTAAAACGAACAAGGTCCATTTTCACCAATATTTTTGAGCCTAATGCGCTGCTTAATTGTCAATTGTGACACATCCATGAACAACGTTGATATTACCAATAATTATTATTCTCCCTGCTAAGCTAATCATGATGTTAAAAGTATGGTGAAATTTGACCCCAAATTTGGACAATAATTACATTCTTTGATGTTTTGCGATTGGTTGGAGACGCGGATAGGTATTTAGGGGTTTTATTTTGGTTCACATGCATTAAACACCCTTGCATTTCCCGAAAAAAATCTTTAAGAATATCAAATACTTTGAATTTAATTTAGAAGTTCGAATTTTGGGTGGTGTGCAGGATTTCCAGTTCTAGCGAATCGTCACCAAAGTGCACCACACGTGAGAAATAAATATTAAAATATTCGCCATCGCGCCAGTATATGGGAAAAAATGTTTGTGTCTCTCTGCAGACATGTAATCGTGTAACACAAATGGGCCCACCCCAGTTGACTTCCTGGAAGAATCACGCCCATCAGTCATCCTGTTTCTTACTCCGCAAATTGTATGGCACGGCATGCAATTGTGTTTTTCAAGGCTATAGGAATTTCGAGGTGGAAGGGCGACGTGACTCCGAGGAGTTCGCCGGAAGACCAGAATAATCCTGTAGTTTGATTTTCTCACGTGATGAATATTGTTGAATGATAAATGAAAAGTGTAGACGTAGCTCGTAAGCCTTGCACTTGATAAAACCGTATAGCATGGGAAACTAAGCAGCAATATATATACCCACCTGCCTACTTATTTTTCTAAAGCGACTGGGCACAACCTTTGATGTAATGTCAAAGAAGGGTCGAGAGAAGAGAGCAACACACTATGCTTTTGTTCTGGCAACCTTTAGCCAATATTGACGGACATTTCCTTTGTACATTATAATGTACCCCCGGTGAGCGCTTGACCCAAAAGAAAATGTGGAGTGATGAGCCTTGAGCCATTTTATTTTTACTTTTGGTTAACTAAGAAGATATTCAAGGATGTAAGTTATATGAGCGGAAACTAAGATGTTAAGGTACTACGCAATATTTAGGGCCCGTTTATCAATGACTTTAAAGCTAGATTTACCCACGAACGCTTGAATTAACTAATATCCAAGAACCCCCTACCCCAACCCCAACTTTCTTAAAAACTAGTAGAGCCCGTATCACACGTCAGACCGTTCTCCTCCCCATCCGACAGACCGTCTGGACAGACCGATTCTTTGGTAACTTTCACATGCAAATTCATTGATAATTTTTCCTAGAAATAAGGTTCCTTAGATGAATAATAACAAACATTGATGCAGGTGCGCAAAAGTGAACATATCTATAGGACCAGCCAATCGGATAATTCGGATAATTTCCCAAAATCTCGGTATATCTTATCTACGCTGGGTGAGACTAGCGGCATTGCTGATGTTTTGGCCCTGGCTGGAGTTCCTGCCATCTTGGGCTCGAGCATGAGATCGTCGTCATTCTCAGGCCTGTTGTTGTGAATTCATTTGTTATTTTGGCCATCATTGACAAATGAATAAAGTGGATGATCGACCCGTAGTACTACGTAGCTATTGTAAACGATCAGGGGTAGAAAAAAAGGGCAAAGAAAAAAGGCTGCTATTTCACCTGAGACCCTACCCCTGATCGTTGACAACAGCCATCATTGACAAACGAAACGTGCGTTACCATCGGTTTGAATTTCGGATTAAAAAAAATAACGTTTCACCAGAATTTGATCTCAAAGTAGGTATTACCGAATTCCTTGAACTTTCTTTCAGGTATTGTGAACACTCGCAAAAACTTTTCCTATATACGCTATAGCGGAACAACACCTGGGTCAGATTTCGTTCTCCTCCTTAATTCACCTAAATTCCAGGAATATCGTTAGCCCTGTACAGTTTGAATTCCAGGAAAAAGAGCTATTGGCGAGTTTTGTCTTTTCGGCTCGTGCAGGTGGCCTGATGTTCCGTGAGAATGTTCCAGATTGTGTTCACTTCTGGAATCCGATCCGTCTGGAGCTGAAGCCCCCGGCGGGTTCTGTTTTATTGTTAGAAAAACGACGTTTTCCAACAATCTATATAAATTTGACATGTTATGAACGAGTTAGGATTTTCGACTTTGATCCCTTTGACTTTCTGCCGTGCTTTCTGCCGCTCTGAATCTTAGCGGCTGTCACGGGAACCGTAAAAGGCAAATATCGGAGAAATACAGAATTCTAGCAAGTTCGTTCGTCAGCGAATAAAAGTCAAAGCAAGCTAAACGTAGAGGGTGAAGGTAGAAAGTATTTTTGTTTGCTCTCTTCTTCAGTTTCTTTCGGCTAACATCCCAGCTTGTAATTTAGACATTGTCACCAACAGCCAGCAGGACATTTTTTAACGTATATTTCATACCTGAGCCCGTGTGCGGGTGGCTGAGGGCTGTTTCGCCCTTAAGGGGGGGGGGGGGGGTATGTCGCTCGAGGGCGCATGGCCGGGGGCTGCCAGAGCGCGTCCGCCGCCTCCGCCTCAGGTCCAGCCGCCTCTCCGCTTCAGTACCGGTTCAACCTCCGACCCGTTACAGTTTCCGAAACCAACAACCCCACGATCTGTCGTTCTCAGGTTCCACGTTCGCATCCCTTGTACCTGATCACTAACGGTAGCGTTACTCTGGCGCGTTGACCTTCAATTGCTCTTCGCCTAGAACAGGTAATTTTTTAGTTGCCACGAACCTATTTTCCCGTTCCTACATGTTTTGCTCCTGATTTGATGGGTAGGATTCGCGAAATTTACTGAATAATGAATTCACTCCAAATCGTCTCTTGAGCGGCATTTCAAGTCGGGCATTAAAATTCGAATATTATAATGTGACTAGAAGTTTTTCGGAAATACTCCGTATTTATAAACCGGATTATTTGAGCCATTATTGAGAATACTAACTTCATGAACATAGCTCGCGCATCTGAACGTTTGACTTTGTACCTATCCATCTTTTCTCGCATTTATGGCAAATTCTTGGACCAGATTAGTCCCATCCCAGAAAATTTATTTTGATAAATTATCCATTCGTTGCTGAATATAAAAATTGAATGCAGCATATTATGATTATACCTAATATAATTTTGATTCAAAATTTAGGCCTAAAACAATTTCGATTCAAAATTTCATCCAAGTTTGTAACCTCTTAATTATTTTACATAACTTTTTTCACAATTCGCATTTTCAGGAATTTTCCAAAATTCTTCTGTTTCTTAACAAGTGCATTAATTATGTAATAAATAACCAAAAATTTGTAAAAATAAATTTCGAAAAAATGTTGAACATTTGATTTTTTCAAAAAAGGCTGAAAAAGTGAATTTTTCAAAAAAGGCTAAAAATGCGAATTTTTCAAAAAAGGCTAAAAATGCGAATTTTTCAAAAAGTTTATTTGAACACGTATGTTTTAGCTAAAACCTGTTCGATTAACTTGAACTGCAGGTCTTAAAGCACTTTAGATACCTTTTTTTACATCAGAAGTTGTGTTTTTCGTATCAGTAGAAAAAGCTAATTCTATAGCCCATTTCCAGTAGTCCAGCATGGAAATTAATTTCTGAGAGAATTATGCAGGTATCTCCGAAGTGCTACATGTTCTATTGATCGCTAGTATTATACTGCAGCCTCGATACCAAGAATTTTGCCTCACCAATGTCTCAATAAGGTGATTGGTTCGCCAACGCAAACACCTCCTGTTTCTATGAATCGATTTGACTTGCGTTGATATGCGATGCCGCACTGCTCCAACTTCAAAATCGAAATTCCCACTCCTATCCACGCCTGCGTACCTAGTTCGGCAAATGAATGCGTTGAAAGGCAGTAACATTTATTTGGGCGAATTTCGGATGTGTAGGGCGTTAAACCTAATATAAAGCAATATTGACGTTCCCGTACACGGGGTTGTCAAGGAGGGGGGGGGAGTGGCACTCATCAATTATTATTGCATGGGAAAAATTTGTACGCATAATCTATACAGGCATACCAGTCTAACAGGTGCAGAAATGGTTTGTGTTTTAAATACAAAAAGTTGCCGCTCTGAAATCTGGGGAGTATTTTCCCTCGCGAGTTCTTCGGGCTTATTGCCAACAGCTATGAAAACTATAAATTATCAATGTTTACAACTTAATCCAAATCGTTTTTACTCAATCCAGACTGAAAAATGAAAATATTCGACGTGTGGGGTGGCATGGCCTCCTTTGCCACCCGCTTGAATACGGGCCTTGGTGCCTTTCGAAAGTGCCCGCCCCTGGGTTTGATGCTACAAGCAAGAGGATTTGAGTAATTTGGGAGAGTAAACAGTGGGTAAATACTTTTCGAATAACGGTAAAAAATGACGTGGTTTTACTGGCTATTTTGGTAGGTGTGCAATGTTTCCCAGCGTCTCCTAATGAATCTTCTCATTATTTCAAAAATACTCGAGATCAAAAATAAAATAACATTCATATTGTTGGTAAAACTCGCCCTGAGTCGCTCAGTTTTGAAAAAGTTTTCAAAACAGTTCGGAATAAACTCGTGGGAATGATTCCGAGTCTCATCTGAATTGGGTATTATTTTTGCTGGCCCGGGCAAAATTCTATCAACTTATTTAACTTGCAGCAATTTTTACCTAATCTCCGACTAGTTGAGTATTTTCAAAGCCTCATTTTATTATTTGCCGCATAGTTTTTACTCCGCGTCCTGGCGGGGAATTCGGATAAAATCACGTTCGTTTGACTGAAAAAAATACCTTGGGCAAATATCAGTTTAGCCATTGTACCGTTTATTTGGAGATAAGTAATTCAACAGCGCAGGCTTTCATGGCTGCTGGCGATATACAAAGGGCTCTCCAAAACAGAAGCCCGCGGGCTGAAAATTGAGTGCATGGGTCAACAGAGGATCGTAGAATGTATTCGTGGAATAATGGGTCAGGATATGGAGCGAAGACAAGCCATGATACGGGAAAAGGCGGAAAACGATGATAAGTTTTTCACCGGGGTTTATCATTCAATATGATTTGACTTTACGGTAACTGTAATTCTGGTCTTTCGACCACCGCTACTCTACGGAGCGGAATCTATTCCTGATTTGGAGGATAGAGGCCGTTAGCCTCCGTTGTTACTGTGGGATCAGGAACCAGGAGACTTCCCATACCGCTCACCGGGATTTTGGACCGGTTCCTTGGGTTGCATCCATATGCACATGGGCCTTATGCCTTACCCACAAGGACAGGGGTTAATGATCACCCATCGCCTAGAGCTAGCTTGAGAAGACACCTAACTCCCAATCCCACGTTTGGTAGATAACTACCTCGTCCTTGCTATCCTGCCACAGCAAGATTATTACTTTACAGTAACTGTAGAGAACGAATAGATTCGTAGATATAGAGTAGCGGTGGTCGAAAGGCCAGAATTCGTACTCGACAGTTACTGTAAAGTAATACTCTTGCTGTGGCAGGATGGCAAGGACGAGGTAGTTATGTGGGATGAGAAGTCAGTAATCGGGATGGGGGTCACAACAGAACAGGCGTCTCCTTTGCCGAGCATTCGATAGTTTATTCTATCTTCCTCAGGGCTTGGAGACTCTCAAGGCGTGGGCATATCATCGTCGTGATATTTGTGATGTGGGATTGGAAGTTAGGTGTCTTCTCAAGCTAACTCTAGGGGGATGGGTCCTTGTGGGTAAGGCACAAGGCCCAGGTGCCTATGGATGGAGCCCAAGGAACCGGTTCAAAATTCGGATGAGTGGTATGGGGAGTCTCCTGTTTCCTGATTCCACCGTAAATAACGGAGGCCAACGACCTCTATCCTCCAAGTTCCTCGGAAATTTGAAGCCAGCTCCCCCCGCGCACCTTACCACAGTGTTGCCGAGGCTTTCGTTGAAAGCTAGGTACATGCAACTTACCCCAAAGGGTCACACAATTTCGTATCGCCAACCCCCTTGAAATTTATGGTAAACTGAGGTTGATGCGGTTTCGGACCCATTTGGCAGATTAGAGACTTGGAATAACCTGCATCCATACATTGGCTTTTCACCCGCTAATCGAAGTTGTCCCGGACGTTCCATGCCGACCTCAAGAAGAGGGTCGGGACTAGGACGTGTCCCTGTAGCCCCACAGTGTTTATCTACTGTGATACATTGCTCATGCTACTACTCATTGCCTTGAGTTATAGAGAGGGGCAGGATCTATCGAGTTGAACCTGTAATTAGTAGTGCATAGGCTCAAAGTTCGATGGAGGCTTGGCCAAGGAAAGTCAGGTCAGGCCGAGGATTTTTGCCCCGACTGCGAGAGGTGGGCGGCGAGTATTGAGCTTCGCAAATACAGAAAGTCACACGATGGAGTCATCTAGGCTACCCCTCCTCCTCAGACTCTGATCAATCACGCTCAAAAAGTTTGGCGAAGGTTGCAAACTGTAAAACCCACATTCCACATAAATTTTGTTAATTTAAGGGGTGATTAATACAAAGAAGACCAATTTGCGTCGTAAATATTAATTTATATCCGATGATTTCTCAAAGGGAACTTTCAAAGATATTCACACCTCGTTACTTGAATATTGGAATTAAATGACAAAATGTTAATAGAATCTCCGAACTATTTTCTAACCGTTTGAGGAAGAATAATTTATTACTTGCCTTTCAAGCAGGGAGGGAAACCCGTATTCAAAATGGCTGAATATCACTTAACTCGTCGATGAGGATCCTGACAAGAATTTCAATCAGAAAAGAGTTCTTTAAAAGCATTCAACGGAGTTTTTCCGTTATTTTCCTCGGTTCCAATCACGTGCAGAATGAATCGAATACCAGACGAGCGAGAGAGAAATATTGCAATCGGATGGCATTGAGTGTCCCACGATGACAGTCCACTAGGACCTTTTACGTCCATTAACTTGTAAATGGAAGTATTGTCATCGTGGGACTGAAACGCTGCGAAGTTTATCCGTCACATGAGATACATACCGATGTACGATGCACTAGGAAATATCAGTTTTATGCGCACCAAATCCATATTTTCCCGACAGGGAAATTGAATATGCAATCTGGGAAAGTGGTTTTGCGAAATGCGTTTTCATGATCAGCTGCACCGATGTTCCATAAAAAGAGCTCGAACAATGTCATCCCCAACTCACGGAGAGACTAAAAAAGTAGAAAATGTGCGATTTTTGGGTCTTAAAGAAGAGGATATTCTACTCAATATTTGTAAAGATTTCGATATGTTTTTCAGCAAAATTTAATATGTTTCCACAACAACAAATTTTACGTTGATTGTGTTGGAGAAGTAATGGGGGTTTTCAATATTGTATAGACCTCATTCGGAGAAAAAATTGTACAGTATTTTGAGCAAAAACTTCGATTCTATTTTGCTTGATATTTGGAATGTAATTTTGGAATTTCGACGAAAATGTCAAAAACCTAGGAAACTTGGGGACATTTCTAGCTCTGGCTGTAATAATTAACACTATTTGCTTCTTTCACATTCCTCTGGCACACTTAGGTAAGGGGAGTGGGTGGAAGAATCCGATTTTACCATCACCCGCCTAAAGTAGGGATCGAGGACGCAAATTCATCCGTCCCTTCGTTACCATCCGGTCACCCCCTTTCAGTTGGGATATTGTTTAGGAGAAACAAAATGACTAACGACGATGAATTTCCCGGAATAGAAGAGGAAATTACAATGCCGGCTGGAGTCGGTCGATCTCCGCGGAGGATCGACCATCAAAAATACAAACACGTTACGACGCCGGGTGTCGCCATTTTTCAAAAAACCTGATGTTCCCTCGAAATAAATTACTAATGGAAGAACCTCTCCAGGAAATGGAGTTGAGAGAAGCTGAATGAAAGATGGTCGCGTGGAAAGGGGAAATGGGCTCACCTATCACGTTTAAACTTCGCATTTCGTCGAAATCCATTATGTGCTTTGGATAATCTTCTCGACGTACCATTCTCAGCCTCGTATTTCCATTCCATCCTTTTGTCGAGAATGACAATCCCCTGAAAACCCATATCAACTTGAGACCTTCGCATTAGCAGTTGATTCAAGCCGAATACGAGGAATGTCCCTTTATATTTACGACTGCTCATTATTCACTAAATAATACGATACCTCCATTATACCACCTATTGTTCTCAGCCTAGATTTTACGGTCTATTTACCCGTGGAGTCATCAAGATGATTTGGCAAGTAAGTATAGAATTTTGATATATCAGATTGATCCCAAATCGCCTGGGGTTAGGCAAAATTATATAGGCATTGGGGATTTTTGTGGTTAGGTTTGTGCCAGCAATTGTAGTCAGTACTTGAGTATTGACCTGAGTATTCGATTCTTGTTTTGAATGCCTTTGTTTTCGGTTCAAGGATTTTTATTACTTTACATTTTCATTCTTTGCTGGATCAAACCTAGGGCCACCAAACAAACATTTATCTGCACGTTAAATTTACCGGTTCGACAGATATACTCTCGGTCACGTATCTATCAACAAAGCTACTGTCAGCATCCAACGGGTTGACCACTATAATACCGAATCGTAAACTTTTGGTGAAAGTGGCCCCTAATATGGTTTTAAAAGAACTCTAGCATCGCCATCATCACTATATCTAACATTTCGAAACCAGCAAACATCAGTCCATCGGTTTACCATAGCTGATTTGTGAAGGGGGTGGGGGACAACGGACAGCGTGCCGCGGATGGGTGGAAATATTTTCATCGCAAAATAGCCTCTTGGAACGCGAACCATGACAATTTCATGGGGGTTAGAAAATTTTCTTCTTGAGCGAATAAAGGTGATTTGACGTGTTGTAATCTTGTAGGACGTGGGTAGCATCGCATAACTTGATTGTGCAAATGGACAGCCGGCGGAAAGAGAGGAAATAATTTCGCCGTGAGGCTCGTACGACTCCCGACTTTCTAAGGCCTGTCTGCTTCGCACTTCCCCGGCTCCGCACGTCCTGCATGCGTTTATACGCGCTATATTGCCGAAGCCAACGTCCGTGATAAGCAGGAAATCGATTATGGAAATCAACCAGTCCGGAAGAGGGAAACCGACCCTTGTTCTAGGAATACGTGGGCCGCTTCGCGAAAAACCGACGCGCCCCTCACCGCGCGCACAGCCCATCTCAGATCGCACACCTTTACGGAATCGGCTTGTCGGAAAGCCAAGCGTTGACTAGAGAACTCCATTATTTGCTTGGAATCCCCTTGTTCCACGAGGTGACGTTTCCGATATTTAATTTGCGAGACTTCCCTTTGCGCCTTTTCCCCGTCCGCCCTTTCGCCTTGCGAGCGGCTCGGCTTCCGCCTTTTCGCACTTTCTTGCATATTTTTCGCCTTTTTCCACTTCTGTGCGCCTTTTGGCGACAGATTCTACAAACGAGGGCACACATTGAAGAAGAGGAGAAATATCCGCTCGTAAATATGTAACGCGCGAATGTTGACATGTCGGATTGCGAGATTCGATCATAAATAATCATAATGTCCCTTTGTGGAGTTTGCTTTGATGGAAAACGTTAACAATCCTGAAGCAAAGGTTAAAGGGACTTTATAATTAATTTATAACCTTGTTCAGTAGGTTCAGAAGGCCCTCAAAAAACTTGAGGAAGTTAAAACCATTTTATCGACATCAATCACAAAGTACGAAAGCTTACTAAAACGAAATGACTAGACCACCAATCTTCTTGTCTCAACAAATTATTACTTTTTCGTCTCACGCGCACCTATATGGCCGAAATAATAGTTTATTACAAAACCTAAATTTTGAAACAAAGATCTTCAATTTTGCGTCAAATCAACTGTCATAAAGCTGTCTGCGAGTTGTTGCCAAATTATTCTCGTTTTGTAAACTACTCAAAACAATGGGAATAAAACTTTTATTATAAAAGTTGTTATTCGTGTGCACCCGATATTTCTCTAGCGCTTACAGCCACTATTGAGGAATAAATGAAAATGGTTACCTAAATCCAAAGGTTATTTGCAATCTCCCGTTTTTTTCGAATTTCCATTTTTTGCCGGAGACCTTTTTCCGAAAATATCTCAAGGGAAAAGCCGACGAGGATTTCACCCACCGCTGCAAATCTGGAATTGTTACGGCCTTGTTTTTCTGAACCTTAGCGGTTGTCCACCTTGCTCGTGCTTCATTGTTCTAATGCCCACTCTCATTTGGGAATCTTGATGGGTTCTTTTATTGTTTTCGTTGCGGTATTTGGGCCCATTTGTGGGGTGGAAATTATTATGGCTTTCGTTCGCCCCCAGCCTTGAGCTCTTTGTTAGACACAACCTCCTCCACGTTTATGGCATTCAACCACTATGAGATGTTGGGGTAATTTGGCCCATTTTTTGTGTTGGAGGGCGCGTGCGGGTGAAATTATTATGAATTTCTACGAGCTAGGGTCGACGTCGCAAAAATGGAGCCGGTTCCTTGCATTAGCGTCTCCTGAGCGAATATAAGTTTTTTTAGGTTGCATAGTTCTGTTTATTGAATCGAGGCTAAAATTGCTCCTCCAGAAAGCTCACTTATTTGCATCATTAGTAATTATATTCTCATGGATGAGAAAAAAATGCTTGATGGATAAAATTTTGGACGTTTTTGGTTCTCTTCTGGGTATATTACCTACTTGATGAAAAGAAAACACTAAATTTCCCGATAAATAATTATGTACTTTCCAATAATATTAAATCGAGATTTTTTTGTGCAGTCACAACTCAAATATTCAACTTGCATTAACGAATCGCTTAGAGGAAGAACTCAAAAATAATAATGATAAGAATTGTATTTCGTGCAAGTTATTGTAACTTGAATGAGTATATAGTGTGGACGTGATAGGAACCATTGAATAACCTGTGTGAAAAAATGTTTATCAAGCAATGATTACAAAAACCCTTCATCCCCCAAAAATAAACAACTACCAACAAAAAAATAATATATTGTGTTTTCAGGCTCCAAGCGTCCGTGAATCGATTCCTCCCCCTCAAGACCGGGAAGTCCTGCGGGCCAGGTTGCACAATCCATCTTTCTTCCTGAGTTGGTCCGCTCTGATATTATATACTGGATGTAACAAATCGTTTCTGCCCAACTTTCAAACCTTATAGACGAACAAACGCGGGTGAATCAATTTAACAAATGGTTATGGGTAACTAACGGTCTTTCGAAGAGCGTAGACGGAGTTTTTACTCTCCATTCCCTTCTCGTCGATTTTTGTCGTCAAAAAAGGTCCTGAAAAAACTTGTAATAGCTCCTTAAAGGCTGCAGTTTTATAGAATAATCAGGTCGCTCTCAACTGCAAAGTTCACGGCCGCTCAAGTGCCATGGAGTTTGCTGATGATTTTCCGGAGACTCGACCCTCTACTGCACGAAGTAGAAACACGATTTTTCCAGGACGAATTTTTAATTTTTGGCATCATACTCAGAACCCGTTGTACCTACACTAAGATTCCCATTTTCAGCAAGTCATTGTGGTATCTCAAGTTCATGTTTCGTTGAGCCTCGCATCTGAAGCGATTCGCATTGAGTGCGAGTGAGAGATGATAAGGAAAGGGCACCACCAGGTTCCACTCAACCGAGATCCCGCATATTGCACTTTTTTGTGATGCCCGCATCGCGATCTGCCATTTAATAATAAAAATTGGCTCAAGGAGAACATACTGCGTAGGAGATGCACATTGTCGAGGATGCAATAGGAAAGAGCAATACGCAGAAAAGGGTGCACTCCATATGAGTGAAATGCTTTCGGTTTAAACGCGGTTTGCGATATGAATCATTCTCAAATGGGTAATAACGCAGGCCGTCTGCAAATACAGTTGCCTCATGAGGTAATGAATTATTAAGGGCGGAACTGCGCCCCAACGCCAGCCGTTGGCCCTTCTGCAACCGTACGGTCCTAATTACTGCACCATTCCTCTACTGGAAATTCTATAGCTCATTGTGTTACAGTACTCACATTCCTGGCCGCCGTTTACATCCTATTGCCGTAACAATTCATCCGGATAAGCCGGTGTACGCAGCTGATGATTTACGAACATCAAGTAGAACAATTTTGAAATCGTTCGATTCTCGGGCTAATTGGCAGCATTCCTGCGGGCTTCAATTTTTTCGAAAGCGTTTTGTGTGCTGAGGGTGTTGAAGGTGTGGAACATTATTTTAAGTGGATGCGTGGGCATCATTTCAACCGTCAAACGAGCACACCACAGTAGTCAATAATTATTTCATTATTATTCCCATCGGGGTGGTGAAAAAGAGGGACGGCTCGAGGCCTGTATGTTACCTATGCATTCCAAAACTACTTGATCGATCGGGATGGAAGAATAATCATTCTATGTTTGAACATCGACAACGTTTCTAACCAAAACTTTTCTATTCTAACCAAACGTTTTTTTCAAACCAAGAGTCTAATTGGGTATGTTTTATCTTATGCGTGCAATCGGGAATACAAAAATGAATCGTCCTGCAGATAGTGGGTTCTCAAACTCGCAGTAATGATTACTGCAATTATTGCGACGGTTCAGCTTGTTACTTGTAAATTCACTGACCACCGGACCTGATCACTCGCGGTAAGCAAGCCAAGAGGACAGAGGAAAGCGTTGAAAGGCTAACCAAAACCCGAGGCGGAACTGTCGCCGAAAGTGCACAAGTTTGAACTGTACGACCATCAAGAGAACGTCCTTCAATTATTCATCCCTCGACAGAGTGGAAAACTATTCGATTCGACAACTACTTCTGAACTCTTCAACTATGAATTTCTCCCCGTTCAATTACTTCGTGGAGCGCCATCACCGAACAAAGTGGAAATAGCCCAAGCACTCCGTTTCATTGTCATTTGGGAGTTTTAGAGACCAAATGAGATGACTGCATGTTCCACGAATATTAGTTGAGTAATTCTTACTAGAAAGGCCAAAAATTTTGATTCTGAGTTAATTCAAAGTGGATAGGAGTCGGAATATCTGGCAAAAATCAGGGTAAAAGAATCTACGGACGACTATCTATTGCAGACCTCAAGCATAAATGATTTTTCTGAGAGAAAAAGCAACTTTGCTGATTCTAGAATCGATCTATTGGGGCACTGTTCATACTTCAGCAGGAGAGCCAAATCTTGACATCCACCATACGATCCTCTTTGGAATTCTTGTTTTGATTTTTCCAACATCGTGGCCGACATTTCGTATGAGCGCTCGTCGTCACAGTATAATAGCAAAGCTATATTTAAACAACAATATTTATGCTCAGGCGTGGAGCATTTCGGATCGTTCCCCCATAGTGACCGAACGGCGTGTTTTGCATGAGTAAATGACGTTATAACGTGACCAGGAATATTTTGGCCGGGCCATGACAGAGGAAACGGCGGGTTTAAAGCTGAGCGAGGAAAGTATCGTCCGAACGACGACCGTCGAATTTGAATAATAATGCGAGAACACGCGATTATAATAAACCCGAAAAAGGCAGGTCAACTTGTTAGTTCTTATAAAAGGTGACTATGTGAGAACTCAACATAACTGCCCTGATTACGGCTTCAGGCTCGGGGAAATAATTTTTTCGTCAGATGCTCTCGATTTCAAGCCCATCCCTGCGATGGACGTGGATTTTATGGAAATTGGCCCCATTAGGTTTTGGGTTAATTGAAACAAGCGACTGCGATAATCAGAGGTTCATGCAAATTGCAAAAATCCACTTAAACGAGCGTTCGTCGATGACGTGACAATTTTTCACGAAACCTGAACGGATAGCGAATTTCAGCTTGATTTTCCTCTTTCTTTAGTTTCGACCACCCTGATTCCCTCGTTCGAACTTACTGGAATGGGCCACAATACGCCAAAGTGGGCTTTGCTGGTTCGGGACGATGGTAGACAATCAGGTAATGGAATAGACGGTGATGAAGATCGGTTATCTGTTTTTGAAGAAATTCTTCAAAGGATGATAGTTTTTTTATTTATTTTCAAAAGCTTTCATGGACTTGTGAACTTCTCGTTTCATCCCTCGTTTCTCGCTGTAATTCCGGACGTCGATCTTTGGAAGAAGGATTTTCTCAAGTTTCTAAGTCTTTTTGATTCCCCATCAGGTGCTTAGACCTGCTGTTGGCTTCAACGAGCGGTAATAATTCTCGATGCCGAAGATCTCTTCTGTAGAATCGCTGAATCGTTAACTCGAAGGTTCGAAAGAGGTCAACATTCTTTCGTGGAGGGAGGAAATAATGTTGATTGTGCGCAGGCCATTAGGATGAAGTTTTCCACTCTCTCTTCACTAAGGAAGGTAGTTTCTGAGAGAATGCAGCCATTGCGTCGAAACTGCGAATTTTCAGGGCATTTCAAGGCCAAAAAAGAACAAAGATTTGCTCAATTTTTCAATATACCTATTTCAGTATTTCAGCTTCGTATTCCAATGCATTCACACTTGGGCCTAAGAACATCAATAGCATTTCCTTGTCAAACTGAGAATCTTCAAAACCAAGTAGAGAATTTTCCAATTAATTTGAGAATTTTCTTCATCAAATTGAGGATTTTTTAATTCAAATTGATGATGTTTTTTAGGGACAGTCGTATTCATTTTGTTCTAAAAAGCCAACCTTATACGACGCTGGAAAAAAGTTCTTTGATTCAAAACCAACTTTGTTAAAAAAGACTGGCTAATTTCGTCAATATAGCTGCCGAGATTCAGCAGTCATTAGTTCAATTATCCAATATGACAATAGGAGATTCAATCTCGAATAGCTCTAAAAAAGTTCGTTTTCTAAGAAAAGTTGAATTCATTTTGAGAACACTCAAACGAGCCTTAAAACCAGTGGTGCGTAGATAACACACAATACTTCCATATTTTGAAACGTAAAAGTGTGACATGATTTGATCATATTTTGACTGCTTTTAAGGGTGTTTAGGTCATAAATATCAAAAAACTCACTATGCAAATTTTAAAATTCGCCCAAAATGAAAAAACGCCACATTTTCGGAATGTAAAAAATATCCACATATTCTGCAAGGTAAAACAAAGATTTTAAGACCAAGAACGCTCAAATCGGTTCATTTTTGTGGCCGGAAAAAAATAAAATGGAAAACACTAAAAATGCAAATATCTCGGAAGTACTGTGCGTTATCCAAATTCCGATTAAACAGGGTGTTAGGTCTTGCCGAGACAAACATTTCAGTTCAAGAAATTTGAAAAAAGGTTGAGAAATGAGAGAGTTATGGCCATTTTTGTAAAAGACCACAGACGGACAGACGGACAGACGGACAGACGGACACACGGACAGACGGACAGACGGACACACAGACACTTGTTCAGAGAGTGATTCTGAGTAAATGTGTGTAAGAAAAAGTGTTTTCTGAAGCTCCGTTCCGATTCTCGATTTTAGGACGATCACAATACTTCCATTTACTCTGTAAATATGGAAGTAAAAACGTTTGAGTCCATAAACGTTTTTTAAGGCTCATTACCAGCAAATGAAGAAAGATAATATTGAAATAATTATTTATAAATCCCCTATCCTGATTTTCCCTGGTGAAACAAACTTTCGTGATTGTGCAATTTTCCGCGATGCTGATAACTAGGTATGGTACATCCCATAGTAAACAGGACAAAATTCGACTGGAGTGCAAAGGCGCATTCGAACATTGTTTTCATCGTCCAATATACTTAGCTTCTCTGATCCTTTTTATCCTCAACATCCAACAAGGCTGAAGCCAGCCCGGAACAATGCAAAACAAACCTCCAAAAACCATTGGGATCCCGTTGTTTGAACAGGGGGGTCCTCTCCCTCCCAGCATCGGACGAAGTTCTGCGGCCAAGGAAGTTCTTGTTCAACTTTTCCCACCCTCGCGAACTCCTCTGAGCATTTCTGGCAACCTCATTGAAATTTCGGACCCTAATAGGCCGAATTGAACAGATGTGGTCTGGTGTATTCATAAGGAGCTTGTGGTCTCCATTAATTTTCCTTCCGCGCACTGTCGGAGCTGCTGACCTCATCCCACGGCAGCCTTGCTATTTACCATCTCGGGAAGATATCCCACTGCCTTGCCCTGAACTACAATATCTTGCTCAGCGAGAAATTTCCCTCACAACAAATGAGGTCAAGGGTTGCCAGCTAATGCACTAACCATGCTCGAACAGAATGTTCCTGCAACTGTTAGTTTGTTTGCAACTACGGCAACGAACTGCTCCGAGCAAATTTAGCCTTGTCACATGTTGGATAATGAACCAATGCAACGGTTTCCTTGAGAGTGCTAGTTAGCGCTTGTCGGATTGAAAGAGCGTCGAGAGTTGGAAACAGTCGGCATCATCTGTCGCGGACCAATGCTGAGCGATATCTCAGATTGAAATTTTCAATTCCAAGTTGATTTCTGCTCTCAAGAATTTGAACCTTTTTCGGACTCAACAGCCCCCGTTACTTGACATAGGCACTTCAATTCTGGGCGGGGTTACATGGGTATTTTGTTTTTGTCATTGCGGATCCATTTAGCCTCCAAATTAGTCAAAATGAAATCAGTTAGATCCAAAATTTCGCGATCCGAAATACGGAAGAACCGTGTGTAGAATACAAGTGGCTGCGAAGTTACAAAACTCCGGTCCACTTCGAACTGTATGAGTGAAACTATTCATGATTTCTGCTGAACCTGCGATGTAATAATTTTTTTACAATGATAAAAAACGTTGAATGGCCCTTGTCCACTGAATCCCCTGATTTGACTTCCCTAAATTTCGTTTGCTAAATTTATTAATGGATGGATGGATCTATAAATTTTTGTTCTTTGATTTGTTTCTCAAAGGGGTAAATACCTAATTGAGATTTTCTCAAAAAACGACCCTCTCAAGGAAACTTTGCAGCTCTGGACGACGACTGTTAGTTGTAATTATCAACACACCAGTGAACACTGATCATGCAAACATGCGTGCTGAACAAACCATGTGGCGCTTTTGGATCAGATACGTCTGGGCTGTTGGCATAGGCCTATTCCATAAATATAGGCCAAGTTAATTGAAGCTTTCGTCGACCGTAAATGCGATGAAGTTTTCATAATCCTGTTGTTACATGCTAATAGCAGCCTCAACCGGCGGGGCGGTATGTTTTTGCGCCCAACTTCATCTGAATGTTGATAGACCGGGGCTCGAGTTGTCAAAAATTCCGCTTTATTAACAGCAAAATTCAACGGATATCATAGAGAAGCCGTTGTATCGGCATTCCGGCCGAAAAGCAGGTATTACAACCGACCTACACGGAACATTGACGCAATTTCTCGAGCTTCGTTCGAAAACATCAATATACATGCTTTAGCAATGGTTTTGTAGGGGCCGATCTCAGAGGAGGAGAGTATAGCTATCGCTTGTCAAAATCTTGAAGCCTAGTTTCAGACGAGCTCCTTTGAGACCCTCGAAACACGTAATTTCATCACAGTAGGAAACCCAATTACCTCCCTCGGCACGAACCCACTTTGTGCGCCCTCTGGTAACCCATTTCGGAAAATATTACCGTTTGCGGTTGTAAACAAAATTTTCCCCAAGATCGTTGGGGGGCGTGTATGTTGGTGAATCTTGCAGTCGTGTCGGCCTCGGGGCATCTCGAGGCGACGATGGCTCTCCTCGTTCCTCGAAATGTTAAATTAGCTATCTCTCTTCGACGGATAGCGCTCCCCGAGGAGAGGTTTAGCCGAATGCTGGAGTTCCTCGCCTTGCAGGGGCCGCCTCAAAGAGGGATACGTACAAACTTCGTGTATAAATCTTATCGGAGAAGGAGTAACTGATGGAGATGGAGCCATGTGGTGGTGTTGGCAGGCCAGAACTTCTTGGGGTGTTTTAGGCCCAAGGCCTCAACTCAGGCTGGAGGGTTAGGGATGCTCGTTGTCAAGTTCGGTCAGATATGCTCTCCACCACTTCCGTATATTGCCGTCCTTTCTCCGGCAGTGCGAGTCGAAAAGCAATCAAACAATAACTGAACCCGAGGATGGAAAGGGAGGAAAAAGATACTTAAAAAGCAGGAAAGATCTCGGATATCCGCACCACATCCTTCTCAGCCCTGTCGTACAACAAAGCAGCCACGATCCTATCCGACTGAAGGGATCTCAACTGCTGCGCGCCATATCCCTCGGCCTTTTCCTTGCTCCCTATCCGCGCCTCAAAGTTCTCTAGGACCTCTAAACGTCATATCGTCTGGATAAACGGCGAATCCTTCAGCCACGTTCCAGCAATCTTTTCTCAATGACCTCTCCATGCGTATATACCTACTTGAAATGAATGAGTCCGACGAGCGGGTCGGTTTTTTATACAACGCAATAACATGCAAGTAGGACATATAATAATGCTCAGGAAACATTCGAATGTTCGATTTTTTAGTAGAAATGCGATAATTCCCATGACTGGCTGGGTTTGCTTTCCCGAATAATTGAAGATTCTTGAATTAGTTTTCAAATCAGCTAAGAAATCAGAGATAATGTGTTATGAAAAGTGCAGATGAGATTGTCTGGAACCCTGAAATAACCAGTCGTATACTCTCTTGTATTGATTACTTATCTGCGTGAATTTAAGATTTTTCATATCCAATAAATACCAGTGAGCATGGAATACCAAATTTTAATTCACTCGTTTCATTCTACACCAGCTGGAAAATCTAGGTTCATTTATTCATTTATTGTTGCGGAAATTCTAAAAAAAAAAACTAGCGCAATGCTTAATCAATTTCCATTCATTCCCGAAAAATCAATTTACGAAACGTTGAAAATCCGACAACATCTTGACGGGATGAACCCATCACGTAGGCCGAAAGTGACGAAAATGTCACGAAGTTCATTCGGTTTAAGTAATCGGGTAAACAGAAAGATAATGAAACTTTCGTCGGTTTCGGGCGCCTCATGCGGCAACTTCATAACGGGCAAGTCCTCCGTCCTCACCTGTCAAATCCCATCTCAAACATAACAAGCTGATTGTGCGATGTGGCGCCTACCAGCCGAGCATGCCAAAGCGTGTATAACACGTACGAATGTATGCACTTAGGTATTATTGTAAGTGAAGGTTAGGGGCTGCGGGGGATGCGTGCGAGGCCATCCAAAGGGAAGTAAACTAGTTACAGTGGCACAAAAGGGAAGCGCGGCTGTTAAGGGTGGCAAATGACATTTTCTCATTAAGCGCTAAGCCGAGGAACTCGTCTCTTCGTTCTCTTCGGGGTTGCAAGCTGTCATTCTCGACATTCCAAGTGCGTCTTCACTATACTTACGCCAGAGTAGCCGCTTGGTATAAACCCGCAATCATAATAGCTGAATATTTTACAAAATGATATCACTCGATGATTATTGGTAGGGAATTCAGAATTAAACATTGCATTAAATTAGCTACACGAATCTGACAAATTATATTGGTTTGTAACGTCAAATATTATAGGTAGGTACCTACTTAATTAATTTTAGGGCGCAAGCTACAGATGAAATGAAGGCAGGACTTCAAGGTCGTGGGGCCAAGACAATTCATTGCTTCAATTGGTCAAGATGGCTCAATAAACAACTCAAATAAATTTCATCAGCTTTCAAAACCACGTTCCCATGTTCGTCCCCACGACAACATCCTGCAATCGGATAGCGAGTGGGCTTCTTTATCGTTAATAATGAGCTGTTCAGCTCAATTTTGAAAAAAATACTTCTGCTTGACCTCTGTATTATTTTTAGAAATTCGAGGCTTATAGGTAAGGGTGCGGAAGAATATATCAAAGACATTCAAGATCCTCATTGTATAATAATCGTCCATAAAACGTAATAGCGCCATAAAGAAACACCCCGGCCCTTCGGCAAGGCTATGTTTTTCAGTGAGAAATGTTCGCTTGAAGAAATAATGCAACCAGGGTACAGCTTTTTTCTCAGTCAGTTCCGTTTAGCCGTGCAGTTTCTCAGCGCGGGGTTTTCCCTTCCAGTTTCTCCTCGGTTGCGTCTCTAACTCTACCAAGTTACCGTCCATCTGAAAAGAGATTGAGCCATTTTTCAGTTGACAAAAAAAAGAATAAGAAAGAGGAGGAAAAATCGTCGAGATAGAGAGGCAAGGAGCGAGGACTTTATCTTCTTTGTGCTTCACCTCCCCCCTCCAGCCATTGAAAAAGGAAAAGACAAGTAATGAGAGCTGTTTGGTTTTATCAGGTTGGGAATCCTGGCAAGTCCAATGCCTGGATTCGAAGCGAACGAAGGCCGGGTGACAAATGCCGGATACCTGGCTCACGTACCCACTCAGTCAGAGGCCCACCCTTATTCCACGTATCTTCCGCTTCTTGCATACTCTCCCTTCACCCCCTTCCCGCCCCCGTTTCCTTGAAGTCTTCTTTTCTTCAGCTCCGCCATTTCGCAAAAACCGCGTGAATGGGCACATGCTACCCATTCCTTCTTTTCCCTTTACGACCATTTATTCCGCCAGTTTTCTCGGTCTGAAATACTCGGAACGTTTACTCGGAGCGCTCCTTTCATGAGTCCGCGAACTTTTCGGAAACATCCTAAGGTACGAATTGGCTGATCCCCCGCACAACATAGGAGCTTTTCTCACCAAGAAGATACGTGGAAGGATAGTTCACCTAGGGTAACCTCAAAAACTATACGTTTTGTACCGATCTTGGTGTAAAAAAGATTTGAGTGAAACTAGACGAAGATTACGTCGATTAGTGACATGAGAGCATTATTTTCCTGGGTATCACAGAAAATAGATATCAAATAATAAAAGTAGTCATATCGTACGTATTATAAGAGTCAAAATTGTTAAGCTTAAAAATTGAGAAATTCCATCGGAATCGCGCTATCGACAATTTGATCAAGGGGCCTATTCTGTAAATTTGAAGCAATATGTCTTGGCAGTCGCTATTGGCTCTTTACACAAATTGTCATATGAAGAGTTTTCCTTCAAAACTGCATATATGTTTTGTCGATATCGATTTCGTTTTTCGATTTTCGATTTCGATTCATAGCCGTTTTGGTACCTATAAGCAATCGGAAATCGAAAAAACGAAATCGATATCGACAAAACTCGAAAGTGGAGATCTGCAGTTTTGGAGGAAAACTCTTTATATGTTTTCATTGGATTCGCCATGGCAAATCGATATTGACTTCTCAATCATATTGCTTTCATTTTACAGAATACGCCCCCAGTTCAACAATACCCTTGACAACAGCAATGAAGAATTTCAGACTTGACCCCCAGGTCTAACAATCTCAAGTCGTACCTAGCATTACGTATTGATACCGGAAACAATACACTTTTCAGCTAAGAAAAGTTCGAGCGGGGGCGACCATGTGTCCTTAGGCTCTCGCCCTAACTCTTCACGCCTCTTGGAAAATTTCCTGGCCGTCGGAGAATACTCTGATCGCACAACTGGAAAAAAATTCTCGTCCCCCTACTTCTGATGAATTCAATCTGATTCGTGGAGGCGGCTCGGCATTTCCAAACTTTGGTAACTCGAGAACGAAGAAAAGAACAGGGTTGCTGAAGTGCGGAGGGGGGTGGTGGGCAGGAAACGTTGAAAGAGTGCAGGAACTAAGGCGGGAAGGTAAGGAAGGGGTGCCCTACTTGCCGTCTCGGTTGAGTCGTTTTATATTTTCCGATTCGTACCCTTTTCACTTCATGCCTGTAACCCTGAAACGCATACCGCCGTTCACCGGCGCTTTTTCAAGTCTTTCCAACTTTCTTCATACCCTACTTGGCGATAAATCACGCAAATGCACGCCTGTCGAACTGTTCGGCTAATCAGTTTACAAAACTTTCGGATTGAATTTAGAAAAAATCGACCGGCTTTCCGTGATGCCATCAATCAGCCACCTGTATGCTCAAGATCGAAATGGCTCCCCTGCTGGTTTTGGTGAATGCACCACTTTCCAAGTTGTGGCGGATTACCTTGAAACGATCGTACAACTGAATAAAAAATAAGCGCAGACTCTTCGTTCCAATATATCAAACTTGACTGTCGACGATTGAAATTCGACTACCGAACTCTGCTGTAACTACCAAACACATAAACTGTTTCAAACAAATTTGGTTATAAATTTCGGATATTTTTAGTGAATAGGCAGGTGTATTATTTTTGCAAAAACACCCTCAAAACGTTTACCACGATGGCTGCTATTAAATCCATAACAACATCCACGATGTTATGATATTAGGGATGAAGGGAGATGTTAAGTAAATGCATTGCTGTGATTGACCAAGGTGGCGTCGGCGGTGAACAAAATAAATTTGATATGGGGTTCCAATCCACGTTCCCATGTTCATTCCCCTTTCTATAGCCAGCAATCGGATAGTGTGTGGCCGACTTTATTCGAATCGGTCAATACCTTTGCCAATGTGTCATCTGACTGAAAGGTGGATATATGACGAAATTTTAAATCATTCGAAATTGCTTGGTCGCCATGATTTTTTTAGTCTAGGGAAAGGAAAGTAAAGAGCGGAAAATCGTCATCAAACAAAGTCAGCATGAGACATTCGGCGGTCAAATTATCCTCTTACAGTCGCCGCCGAGTGTGTAATATAGCAATCGGGAGGCTTTTCGGCTGCGAAGTGGAGCAATTTTGAAAAAGAGGGCAGGTCGGTAGTAAAAATCGCATGAAATATTCAACCCATGCATGGTGAGCAGGTATACTGCGTGCCCAAGAGTAACGGTATTGGTGGTAGAGCTCATACTTAGCTCGTCTTGCGTGGCCGATACGACAAGAGGCTACTTAGGTACCGAAGTACAGGCTGGGCTAAAAGAAATGGCTATTCTATTATTGAGAACCTAGCCGAGGTAAAAGGGCCTTACATCTGACCAGGAAATTACAGAACACACATCACGGGACACGCATCGCCGGGCTCGAGGGATTTTGGTCAAAAACGCTATAATGCGGTAATTGAGCCTGCTTATCTGATGGCCGTGGCATACCTACCGTTTAACATGCCTTTAATGGTACGAAAAGCAATGCTCAGTTGTCTTTATTATTTCTAGCAAACGTTTTACTATTACCAATGGCCACGGTCACGAAACGACTGCAAAAAAACGTGGTAAAGCTCAGCTTTTCATCAGGTGCCTTTGACTAGTTTCAATATGAGGCTCTTTTTTATGGACCATCGACTCGCGCTTAACTGAACCGTATGCAGGCAACGGACCGTAAAAATAGGCTATCGGGTTTTCAATTAAAAACAAATTGCAAAAACAAGGCAGCGGCTATATTATCTACGCAAAGTGTACTCGTGGACTAATGACGGGGAAAATGAGGTTGAAATTATCATCCTGCAGATGAATGCAATTTACGTTATGATTGCAGCAGGCTCACCTGCATTGCAATCTGCTTTGGAGGATGTGAGTTTTTCAAAAAAAAAAAAAAAACAGCCTGTTTGAGCCTTTGAGGAATCCAGCAAATGGCAGCAAATGGGTTTTAACAGCGGTTTTCTGAAGTTCTTCAATAATTGAACTCAACAATTGAAGTTTTTCAATAATTATCCAATTATTGGAGAATTATATTTTGTTCTTCATTTGAGTAAAGTGGTAAGCGGTGGAAGAATGGAGGGGTCAAAAATCCGTATTCTCTAATTCTAGCGATTCTCTGAGATAAGATAGAACGAGAATACCGCATATTTCTAGAACATAATAAACATTTATATCTAAAAAATGTATTTGATCTAAGGGTCAAGAAACCCTCAGAAAATCGAAGAATTCTTCGAGAAGTTTCGCCAAAATGAATTGTCTTTCCCGTTCTTTACTTCTACAAAACGCAACATAGTCATTAGGGGTATTGCTATCCGACAGACGAGGCACGAAGGCTCACGTGCAAAGTCTATAACATAACCAAACCCTCGAGAGCCAAAGCTGAATATTATACAATGTCAAGTTTTTAATGACCTTTGCTCCAACAAAGCCCCGCGTGAATCGAACGAATCGTATTTCGTCTGTAATTTGGGTCGACGGTTTGCGCTATCATTACACCGAGGAAAAGATGAATTGATTTCATGTCTTAAAGAAGTTGTATCACGTACAAATCTGAGCTTATTAACGATACATGGAATTTTCAAGTGGAAGTGTGAATTTTCCGAGTCTATTTGAGAATCTTTCAAAATGAAATTGAAACTTTTTCAAAGAGCTGAGACAATTCTGATTGGTTTGAAAAATTCTCGAATTATTGAAATTTATTAAACTAGAGGAGTTATTATATAATTGGGCCACTGGACCTTTGGATCATTGGACCAACGGACCATTAGACCATTGGATCATTAGACTGAAACTCATACTTAAACTCGAAGACAAACTCACAAAGGAACAGAAACTCAAACTCGTAATCGAACCCAGAGCAAACACGCAATGAAACAGAAACTCAAGGTCAAACTCACAATGGGACAGAAACTCAAACTCGTAGTCAAATTCGAAGTCAACCTCGCCGTGAAACTGAAACTCAAACTCATAGTCAAACTCGAAGTCAAACTCACAATGAAACAGAAACTCAAACTCATAATTGAAATCGAAGTCAAACTCACAATGAAACAGAAACTCAAACTCATAATCGAAATCGAAGTCAAACTCACAATGAAACAGAAACTCAAACTCATAATCGAAATCGAAGTCAAACTCACAATGAAACAGAAACTCAAACTCACAATTGAAATCGAAGTCAAACTCACAATGAAACAGAAACTCAAACTCATAATCGAAATCGAAGTCAAACTCACAATGAAACAGAAACTCAAACTCATAATCGAAATCAAAGTCAAACTCACAATGAAACAGAAACTCAAACTCATAATTGAAATCGAAGTCAAACTCACAATGAAACAGAAACTCAAACTCATAATTGAAATCGAAGTCAATCTCACAATGAAACAGAAACTCAAACTCATAATTGAAATCGAAGTCAAACTCACAATGAAACAGAAACTCAAACTCATAATTGAAATCGAAGTCAAACTCACAATGAAACAGAAACTCAAACTCATAATTGAAATCGAAGTCAAACTCACAATGAAACTGAAACTCAAACTGATAATCAAACTCGAAGTCAAACTCACAATGAAACAGAAACTCAAACTCATAATCGAAATCGAAGTCAAACTCACAATGAAACAGAAACTCAAAGTCATAATCGAAATCGAAGTCAAACTCACAATGAAACAGAAACTCAAACTCATAATCGAAATCGAAGTCAAACTCACAATGAAACTGAAACTCAAACTCACAATTGAAATCGAAGTCAAACTCACAATGAAACAGAAACTCAAACTCATAATCGAAATCGAAGTCAAACTGAAACTTCGATTCCGATGATGAGTTTCAGTTTCTGTTTCATTGCGAGTTTGACTTCGATTTCGATTGTGAGTTCGAGTTTCTGTTTCATTGTGAGTTTGACTTCGAGTTTGACTATGAGTTCGAGTTTCGTTTCAACGTGAGTTGGATTGGGAGTTTGAGTTTGAGTTACTGTTTCATTGTGAGTCTGACGTCGAGTTTGATTGTCATTTCGAGCATTGTTTTCATTGTGTGTTCGACTTCAAGTTTGATTATGAGTTTCAGTTTCATTGTAAGTTTCAGTTTTATTGCGAGTTCGACTTCTAGTTTCAGTTTCATTGTGAGTTTGACTTCGATTTTGATAATGAGTTTGAGATATTGTTTCATCGTGAGTTTGACTTCGAGTTTGATACCTAATGAGTTAGTGTTTCTGTTTCAAAGTAAGTTCGATTGTGAGTTTGAGTTTCTGATTCATTGTGAGTTTGACTTCGAGTTTGAGTTTCTGTTTCATTGTGAGTTTGACTTCGAGTTTGAGTATGAATGTGGGTTACTGTTTCATTAATAGTTTGACTTCGAGTTTGATTAGAAGTTTGAGTTTATTTTTCGTTGTGAGTTTGACGTCGAGTTAGATTACGACTTCAAGTTTATTTTTCATTGTGAGTTTGAGGTTTTATTTCATTTTGAGTTCGACTTCAGGTTTGACTATGAGTTTGAGTTTCGGTTTCATTGTGAGTTTGATCATGATTTTGAGTTTTGGTTTCATTGTGAGTTCGACTTCGAGTTTATGTATGAGTTAGAGTTTCTGTTCCATTGTGAGTTTGACGTCGTGTTTGATTCTGAGTTTGAGTTTCTGTTTCATTGTGAGTTTTACTTCGATTTCGATTATGAGTTTGAGTTTCGGTTTCGGTTTCATTGTGAGTTTGATTTTTTTTTCAGTGTGAGTTCGACTTTGAGTTTAAGCATGAGTTTGAGTTTTTGGTCTATTGTAAGTTTGACTTCGAGTTTAAGCATGAGTTCGAACTTCAGTTATGGGTTTGAATTATGGGTTTTCAGCTATGGGTTTGACTTCGAATCTAAGTGTGGTTTCGAGTTATAGTTTCATTGTGAGTTTTACTTCGAGTTTGATTACGAGTTTTAGTTTCTGTTTCATTGTGAGTTTGGCTTTGAGTTTGACTATGAGTTTGAGTTTCTGTTTTATTTTGAGTTTGGCTTCGAGTTTTAGCATGAGTTTGACTTTCTGTTTCATTGTGAGTTCTAAGTCGAGTTTGATTACGAGTTTGAGTTTTTGTTTCATTGTGAGTTTGATCATGAATTTGAGTTTTCGATTTATTGTGAGTTCGACTTTGAGTTAAGGTACGAGTTTGAGTTTCTGTTTCATTGTGAGTTTGACTTCGAATTATGGTATGAGCTCGAGGTACTCCCCCCCCCCCCCCCCATTGAAATTCAGTGTACGGGAAAATTATGTTCTTAAAAAGGTAACGAAAATTTCTCTGTTGTCACCTCGAGATTCCTGCAGCCCGGAATAAGAGCTTACTCATAATCTGCTCTACGCGCGGTTGAAAGGATTTACAAATCATATTGCCGCGTTGTACGTTGTTTTTACTCGTTCCACTTCTGAAATTGCGAAGAATGATGTGCTCCAAAAACAACTCGTCTTATTCGGTCGAAAAATCCACTCGCCGTTCTAATGCTACGTAGCGTTTCAGGCCAAGTCCGCGTTCCAAGCCAGTGATCCTGCAGTGGCCAGCCGTTGAAAAAATCGCTTCTGGTTCAAAGTCCCGTACGTTGTTCGGTACACAATGTAATATGCCCTGCCTGACCCCCACCAACACCACCACCACCACCACCATCACCAACGACCCCATCACCACCACCACCACCATTAGCCATTCCATTCTTTCGCATATCATAGTTCAGGTCCGCCATCCAGACGCCTCCGTCCTCCCCCTCGCTCCGAACGCTCCTCCTCTGTGTCCAGGGTTGAATTTCACACTGAGGTGTAGCCCTGCTCTGTTCCCAGCACGCAAAGAGGCGACCCGCCCTCTTCCTCCTCGGTTTCATGAATAACAATCCTTTTGTTTTCCACATCGAGTCGGGCCACTCCGGATTTCGCGCGGCCTCCAACGGCAATCTAATGGGACCGGCAATATTTTTTATGCGAAAAAAATAACCCGGCACTTTTTTTTGCCGGGCGGCTATTCTTTACATTCTAACTAGCCGCTCTCCCCCTCTCTTTTCTACTGCTTGTGTGCATACACACCGTTACCCTTAGCAGGGGGTCTTCCTCTTTTCACCATCCTAAAACACTTTTTATTTCCTCTTCCCTTTTTAAATTAAAACACGCCGCTATACACTTCTGTATTCAACACAATACGTATTACGCTCGGTTGCGGTTTTGAGGATGGAAGCAATGAAAAGGAACGTTCAGATCTTTTGGAGGATCTTGGGCCCCGCAATGTGCGATGTTGGACAAAGCTTTATTGGAGTAATTCTATTTTTCATTGTAGCCGGCCTACCTAATTCAATTCTGCGGAACGCATAAATTCGAGACACCGAATTTTGACACATCTCTCTCTTGTGTTATTCCTTTCGGAAGAGTAAATGGGATTCTGGTACATCAATATTACCGTTGATGTTGATATTTAAAAAAATAATTGTTTGATATTGTTCTCCCATGGGGAATCACAGGGAGTGGGTTTGGTTCTCGATAATTTCCCTAAATCCCAAATACCAGGGATGGCATGAATTTTCCATGGGCCACATTTTTCAAAAAACCAATGGGAATTGAACCAATAACTCCCGGATATCCGGAGGCGTGCATCTCGAGACACTCACGCTGGCCACTAGGCTACAGGGGCTAAACTATTATAAGTTATCGCGCCACTAAATTATCTAACAGCTCATGTCCTTGACAGACTTAATATTGGTTCATTTTTCTAAAGAAATGAACCTTTGTAATCGGTCAGGAAAAAAAAAATTTTAACACCCCCTGAAAATTTGTTGGTTTACGTTTCAAGGGGTGTAGAATCCGAATCTGCAATAAAAATTTTTTGTCCGTCCGCCGTACGCCGTACGCCGTACGCCGTACGCCGTACGCCGTCCGCCGTCCGGGGTTTTTAAGGGGGAAGGAGTTATCGAAAAAATTTGAAATTTTTACCAAAAATCAAGTTCCGTATCTAGTTGGTCCTAACGTCTCGGCAGAACCCTACCTTAATTTTAAGGCCAGTAAAACAGCTGTTGAAGTGGTAAAAAATTCGTCTTTTTAAGGAAATTTGCAACATAGGCATGTGAGGTATCATTTTCTATAGATTTTTCTATGCTGAATCGAATGAGACCATCGCCACGCCAATAGCTTCAACCGTTTAGGAGTTATTGCAGTTTTAGTGAAGCAGTTTTGAGTTTTAATTCTGAAAATTTCCCCAATTCTTGATAACTCGAAAACTACTCGAGCCACAAAATTCGTTTTCCACTCGTTGGAATCCCCACAAAAACTTCTGTCCTCACAATATCTTCAATTTAAAGAATTTGGTCGAATTACACAAATCAGCAAAACAAAAATTGGAAAAAGTTGGGGATTCGGCATCGGTTCTTAGATACAGTTGATTGATCTACTTACGACCACTAGCCTATGACACCAACAAAGTGACGCACTCACACTAGGCCAGTTGCGCTTGGCAACGTGATAGCGAGTCAAGCTTCAACAATGGTTCTGAGGCATTCTTGACGCATTTTTAATTTAATTATTATAAATTTTATTTAATTATAAAATAATATATAAATAAATTATTAAATAAATTTATATTAATATTAATTAATATAATATAATATAATACTAATAATATATAATAATAATATATAATAATATATAGGTAATAATAATAATAATATATAATAATAATATATAATAATATATAGGTAATAATAATAATAATATATAATAATAATATATAATATATTAATATTAATTTTATTAATATTAAATAAATTTATTTATTATTATTATAGGGAATAATAAAAGACGGCCATTTATCTTAATTCCTTCAGAGCTAATTTAATAATTATTATTATTCTGTTAAGTTATGTAGGTAAATAAGAATAGATTAAATGATGAGGTTTCAACAAAAATTAACGACGCGCTGCGTTGAAAAGATAGATAGGTAGGTCAAGCAAATATGGAGGATTATTTACCAAGCAAAGAGGATGATTATTTTTTGCCGGGTTGAAAAAACGTTTTTCCAAGATCCCCATGAAGCTAGAAGTACCAATTTATACTGAAGGATTCTAATGAATAATAATCCTCAACTCAATTCCGTGTTTGAGGAGAACCTATGTATCATAAGATTTGTCTTTGCAATCGAAAAATGAACCCCTGTGCAAAATTTGCAGAGTTCTTCGGCTATACCAAAAACTGATGTGCACATGCCACTGATCTACTTAGCAGCGTTTTTTTCGGACTTTTACCAAGTATTTCAGCGATATATTGCGCCAATTTGGAAAGACACTTCGCGATGTTAGGTTTTTCGCTATGAAATCAAACGACAAAATCAGCGTAAATAACATGTACCTGAATTATTATGCCAAAGTTCGGTCAGACTGCCAGATATTGGATTTAATGCTCGGAAAAGCGAAGCACTGGCCGAATCTTCAGTCTCCGACCGTAATCCGCTCAAATTGACTGTCAGAAGAGGGGCTCTGAAAAAAAGGGGCAAAACAAGCCGCGTGTTTGGTGGAGCGTTTGATGGTATACAACACACATTTTGCTAAGGCACTGAATTGAGAAGGGCAACCAGAATGATGACGTTTTTATCCACTCGCCTCGGCAGCTTTTCTTTTATATATATTTTCCTCGGCTCTAATACAGTCGGGGAAAATATTTTCCTCGCCGGTCGGTGCCTGGGAAACTCGGAGGAAAGGCCGTCGGGTCCCTCCCCTAATAATACGCCCTCTATACGATCCGATCCGCGTAGGAAAGGAAAATCCCGGATCCGCCTCTGTCCTTTCTCCGTTTCGCGATAGATCCGCTCGGATATTGGAGGGAGAGCCGCCCGTTCAAGATTTAGGGCCGCTAATATAAAAGTCATCCGGTGTATTTGACAAGAGGCAGCCTCTTCGGATATAGTCCCGGGCCGAGGAGGTGCTTGAAACTGCGGGGCCGCTCCCGCGGGACCGGGCGGTGGAAAAGCCGAACGCTGCGGAAGGGAATTCCCGGTATTTATGCTCGGTTTTGATCGGAGAACGAAACGTGGCCCGGAATACCGTAGCTGGTGTTACCGCAGGAAGGAGCCGCCCTCGGCAGTCGGGCGGGCATCTCGGCTCTTCCTTCCACTCCGGTTGGCAGAGTCGGCCGCCTCATCGGATCCTCTTCGGAGATGGCCGCCTTAGATGGGCCGACTAACTAATAGGCGATCCGATCTGGCCCCTTCGAGGAAGTGACCGGTCGAACTCCTCGCTTAGCGCAGCGCCTATAACTTCTTCTTGCGCCAAGGAAATCCTCGCCTGGGGGTCCGATTCCATTTTGTATCGATTCTTCGAATAGGGTATAATCGATGACGTCACTGCTGTAAGGCACCGTTCAATAATTACGTAAGGACATTTTTCGGGTTTCTTGACCCCCCCCCCCCTCACCCCCATGTAAGGATTCAGTAAGATTTTTCTAACCCCCCCCCCCCCAAATCTTACGTAGGATTTTGACTTTGGTTAAAACGAAAAAAATACGAAATCGTTATGTTTGCTTTTAGTTTTGTGGAAAAACACGCAATTTATGGATATTTTTCGTGCTTTTTCTGGCCTTTTGAACAAAAGCTGCTTATTTACGCGCTGAAAACTCACACTCAAAAATCTTACGTAAGGAAGCACTTACCCCCCCCCCCCCTTGTAAGGGTTTAGTAAGATTTTCGAAACCCCCCTCCCTCTATCCTTACGTAATTATTGAACGGCCCCTAATACGTGTGATTCGAAGTCAATTTTACCATAATTAGCTTTAAAAAATCGTTTTTTACTTCCATATTTACAGAGTAAATGGAAGTACCTATTGGAATCGTCCAAAAATCAAGAATCGGAACGGAACATTAAAAAAAAATTTTTGTTTGACCCTTTAAAAAATTCAAAAAAAAATGTGGGTAGGGGGGTAGGGTGCATAACACTAAAAAAACGGCCATATGCTTCGACTCTCCAGGACTGAGAAAAATGCGAAAATTCCACATGAAAAATTCAAGGTATGAGCCTAGGAAAAATTTCGAAAAAATTATGGATTAGACTTCGGGTTTTTGTTACGAATTTTTACATATTGGCTGAAAAAAAAACATGGAATTCGACGTTTTTTCGAAATTTCGGTAAACCTGATCAATTTGAGGGGCAATGATAGGCCAACATCGAGGTTTTTCACTGTTTTCTTGGTTTTACGGCCAAAGTATGGGTTTTAGGGAAAAAACTGATAGAGAAGAAAATGTCGGGCATTAAATTTTCTATCAGATGCATGTCCTGCTATACCCTTGTTACTGACTACTCACACAAGTGGGTCCGGTTTTTGACTCGGAATTGCAAAACTGTGATTCGGCTTTTAGGCAGTGAACGTTTGGGAGCCAAAGAGATTGGGTGGAGAGAAAGTAATTACGGGGGTGTAAGGCGGGTATTGTAGTATTGATCAAATTTCCAATCGCGAGTTTCTGATAAATATGTTCTATTTGTATACAATTTCGACTCCAATAATATGATAAACCTACCTACTAGTAGGTATAGTAATAGAAGCTTCTATTACTTGAACATTATTTTCTGTGGTACCCAGAAAAATAATGTGCCCATGTCACTAATCGACTAAGCAGCGATTTTACTCTATAAATATCGAAGTTGAAACATCATTGCAACTTATGTAGCTCCTTTATGATCCGAATGATCGAAGTTCGGCTTCGTTGTGGACTTTTCACTCGTAGTTTCCGAGCTCTTCAGTTTGCAGGCCCGAACCCTTCAGTTCCGTTCCGTGACCCAAGTAAAATATTAACTCGAGGATTAGTTTAAAATATGAATGAGTAAACATCTTGTGTTCACATCCGCTCATTTCTACGGATATTCTAATATCACTCACTAAGGTCAAAGGCATATTGATAACTCGACGGGCTCTAATGAATGCTTTTTCTTCTGGAATCGGGGATCCTTTTTATTCGTTATCGATGTTGGAGCCGTCTCATTATTTGAGCCGTTTTTATTCCGCATTTTTTCCTCCCTATTCTCTACGGAAGGTAACGTGATCGTTATCTGGGTAACATCTAGAAAACTTTCCCCCTCACCGCCGGACATGAAAACGGAGAATCGGAAAGGAGGTTATTATAGAAACAGAGAAAAACTCGAGGAAAGAGGGCATCAAATAGTCCTGGGTAGCAAATAAGGCGGAATAAAAGCTCTTTTGACGGTACCAAGAGAGGGAAAATTCTCCGGTAATGAGAATTGAGAACAACAGTTCGCAGGAACCTGTCCGGAAAACGTTTGGTTTTGTGCCAACGGCATTTTCCTGATAATTCACTCATAATTATAGGTTCAAGGATATCGAGGCTGGTTTTCCTTAGGAAGAGATCAAGGAAAACGTCGGAACGCTTCAAGGCTGATTAAACGTATAAGTAAATTATCGCCTGAAGCGCTCTAAATAAATCCGCTGGTTCAGTCCAGAATTGTATCAATGAAATACGAGTATCGTTCGTACTATGGAGTTAAATTTTTTTATAAAAGATTTTAAGGCCTTGAACTCAAAGACTGTCCCATTTTTAAGGCCAGAAAAAATAGACTAGTAGTACATTTCTGAGGGTGCGTCAACATTCGCAACAGCTGTGTACAAAAGTATCCCGTCAAACGGGAAAAAGAGGGGAATTTTTTTGAAAATTGTAGAAAGATTATAATATTGTATATCGTGTCTCGCATGTAATATTAATGAATCAGACAGGCGTGCTTAAAAAAATCCCTGTGACAATAACCAAATGTCTCTATGATATTAATAAATTTGGTTTTTAGGAAATAGGCAATATTTATTGCAATGGTTGTGTAAAAAAATATCCCTCTTAACCAAGAAAAAAGGAAAGAGGAAATTCAATTTTAATAAATTCAATTAAATTCGTCTTATAGTAATAGACAGATGTGCATAAAATATCCCCGCGCCAAAAAGCCAAATTTCTCTTTTTTACTGATTGATTTGCTAAATTCACCCTTATAGTTTAACGTCAATTAAGACAAGAAAAAATACCATAACTAATCCTTCAACTACCTATCCTCAAAGAAAAAAAAAATCCTTATAAGTCGAAATAAAAGTTGATAAAAATGTCGTCATTTTCTCTCTTTTAGCCCCGTTGGTAGGGATATATGGACTTTGAACTTGAAACAGGTGTAGGGAGGATAATTGAAGCGTTTTGTGAGCAGGTTAGCACCGAAAATAACACGAAATATCCCTTTTTCAAGCATATTTTATAAACATTGACCATCTTTCATGGTTTTTCCGAAAAAATGGTCGCATGCTGGACTTGGTCAACTGGACGTCAATCAGGGTTTCGTGATATTTTCGCATTTATAGGCAAATCTATTGACGAAACGATACTTTCGTACTCGTATTTTACGCTTGGACCAAACCCAATGTGCTATAACGCCAGTGGAATGAAACAATGAATCGTTTGAAAAATCTAACCCTCGATTGTACGTCCTCAGTCAATCGCTTTTTATAACTGTGGCATCACCGAATTGTTTCGTACACGTCTCCCAACCCCATCAAGTGCTCGTTCGCCTATCATTTCCCAACGCAACAACAATGGGTTTCCACTGTGAAAAGACCTCCTACCGAGACAAGTTGATAAATGAGCCTGGACGATGAATTGGGATCATAAAAGACGAGGTAGGTAAATATATTGAAAACGCGTCCCCGGGTCATCAATCCATGGGACGCGGACGGTTCTACGTGGAAAAAAGTGAGGTAGAAAGCTCCAGCCAATGCCTCCACGTTGCCGCACCATTATGGGTTAAGTGGTAGATCGTGTTGTCCCCAGCGATTCATACTGGAACATGGAACCGTAGATGTGCATAATATGTCCATCGGCATCCGAGGAAAGGTGATTAGGTATAAAAATCGAAATCGAATTAGAAAACTTTGAAAAGTACCTAATTTCTGTAATGTAATTTATAGGAATGAAAATCTGCTTCAATAAAAATTACTGAACTACAATTCCGGCCTCCTTTTTCTGTCAAGTATTGAAGTAAAGCAATTTTTGTAGTTAGATTATTTTCAAAAAGTACCTAGGTAACGAAATCGATGAAATCTTGGCTCACAATAGATCTTAAGCTGATTGATACGCTTGGCAACGGGGGATAAACCCTCAACATGACATTGTTCAATTCAAAGCTCGCACGGCTGAATCAATACACAGAAGCATCTTGACCGTTATCGTCCCGAGAAGCTAGTTTCCTTTGAGGTGGTATATTATGTCCTACTGCAAAACGATAGCCATTGATCGGAGACAAAGCCTTGCGGTTCAAGGGATGTATCCCTTGCAGTCTGAAAGCCCTTCGAAGGCTTTTCGATTGCTGCCGACGAACAGCTCTAAGGACTCGTTAGGAAATAATACTTCCATGTCCTTCAGAAACCAATAAGTGGATTAAAGAAGGGCTTTTAATCCGTTAATGGAATCCTCAAGACCAAGCGGAGGAATCGATGAGTTTGACGACGATAGTGCCTCTCTCATTGATTGAACTTCCGTGTGTTTCAATTTTGTGTCAACGTTACGGTAAACATATTGAGGGGCGCACCGATGAAGATAGTAACGTTTCATTTGGAATAGAGGTCTTATTGAGATATACTGGGGTCAGTCATTCAGCTGGACCCAAGAGACTGTCGGCGACTCTTGGCCAGGAAAAGGACGTACCTGCGAGCTCGTAGGACAACGAGAGACGGGGGTGGAAGGGTGAATTGGGGGTTGAATTGACAGAGTGGCTTGAGAGTGACCTGCAGAATTAGATTTTCTGTAGGCACTTCTACAGACTAGGCGTCAAAACTGATGCGGGCTGAAGGTCAGAATGGTGGCATAAAAAATATGAATCTGAATTTTGAGTTATTATATCCCTTGGTATAGAAAATCAGTGGTGCCTAGATAACACACAAAACTTCCATATTTTGAAACGTAAAACTGTGACACAATTTGATCATATTTTGGCTACTGTTGAGGGTGTTTAGGCCGGAAATATCAAAAAAACTCACTATGCAAATTTTTAAACTCGCCTAAAATAAAAATACGCCAAGTTATTGGAATATAAAAAATACCCACATAATTTTCAAGGTAAAACGAAGATTTGAAGACCAAGAACGCTCAAATCTGTTATATTTGTGGCCGGAAAAAATAAAATAGAAAACACTAAAAATGCAAATATATCGGAAGTACTATACGTTACTCAAATTCCGATTGAACAGAGTGTTTGGCCTTGCTGAGACACATATTTCAGTTCAAGAAATTTGAAAAAAGGTTGAGAAATGATCGAGCTATAGCCATTTTTGTAAATTACCACAAACGGACAGAAGGATACACAGACACTTATTCGGGAAATGATTCTGAGTAAATGTGTATAAATAAAAGTTTTGTCTGAAACTTCGTTCCGATTTTAGGACGATTACAATACTTCCATCAAATGGAATTTACTTTGTAAATATAGAAGTGAAAATTGTTCGAAAATTTTGCTATTTTTTTCCTAAAAACTAAGATACCTAATTATAATTTTCTTTTATTGCATTTTTTTACACTTTTGTAAATAGTTATTTTCTGTTATTTTTACAGGTAATATTCGACTCAGATGTTGGACCAATACACCAAAACGATTGGTAAGCATCGACATTTTTTCAACGTCACTCCTCGAATACCGTATCGATGAATCATGAAAACGCCCACGACTGTTATTTTGAAAACTGAAAAAAATAATGAACGCCTATCTACTTATGAATTTTCCGATGGCGAATGATCATTTTGAATTGTTGGTTATTGTACTGCTTGCGGACCATTTCTTACCTCTTAGGTATTCCAGTCTGGGACAGCATTATTACTTTCCTTCCCCATTGATGGATGGATAAAACGGCCGCAGAGAAATTTGCATTTCAATGGCCAAATTGCATTTTTTTTATCCTCTCCTCCGTTCCGTCAATAAGTACTGGTCGGAGACGAGAAATTAATAAAGGGGCACGATAGAGTTTTCATATTCGCCAAGTTTTCTACTTCGGCCAACATTGCAACCCTCATTGGCGAGCTAGCAGATTGAATGCACACTCAACGTCGGATGGCTCAGTAAGAGAGTTTTTCTTTATTAATCTGAGTCAGCATTCAAGCTGTACATAAATGAAGCATGCAATACCTAATTCCGTTTCAATATGAGGCAATAGGATGCTTAATCCAATGGTTTTCAATAAAATACCTTGATATAATGAAGGAGTGCCTGAAATATTAAAGACTAGCTGTACCCGCCCGGCGTTGCCCGTGCAAAAAAATTAGAAAATGCAGATAAGAATCTCTCTCTCTCCCCCCCCACCACACACAACATTCCCCGTCGATAAAAATCAGATACAGGGCTACCCAACCATATAACTCCCGTTATCGTACGTGAGTTTTATCGGCACAAACATTGTACACTTTCTTTTAGGACCCCGTAAAACAATTAGTTGTAAAAAATTGATGTACCCGCCCGTGTCCTTGTGTGCCCGTGTTGTCACTTAATTCACTTTTTTCACGTTTAAAACTCACTTTTTTCACTTTTTTAAAACTTAAAAACTCACTTTTTTTAATTCACTTTTTTCACTTTTTTAAAATTTAAAAAAATTTTTTTTTTCAAAAATCGAAAATCGGGCTTCGAGGTCTTGTTGCCAGCCTCTTTGTGCTTCCGTGTAAAAAATTCCAGGTCCCTGCGTGCGATAGATTTGGCTGGAGAGCTCGGTCAAACAAACAAACAAACACTTGCTTTTATTATTATAGATTAGTTTACCTATGAACCTCGGTCAAAAAAATTTCTTTCGGGCCTGTACTTTCATTGCAATATTATCTATCGTTGGTTGGAGAGGAATCCTATTGGACGAATGAACTTGAGGTATTGAAATTTTCAAGAGAACAAGGTGAAAGTCCGACTAAAGTTTTACCTAAATAATCTGGGCGATAGAGTTTGAAATTTTTCAAAACCACGAAGATGGAACGTGATCCGTGCAAACAATCGGCCAGTTTCATACGCTATGCATAATTCTCTTACGAAAAGTTCCGACTTTGTTTTGAGACTAAAACTCGCAGCAGACACGGCCTGTAGGGAGTCAGCTTAATTATACACGGCTGCTGATAGAATATGCATACTTGGGGTAGTCGGTTCCGAGCTCTCTACAATTAGCGCAGGCTCATGGGCCCTATCTCTGCCGTGATCACGAGAATACCAGAACCATTAATTTTACCAATATTTCCTGTCGAGTTATAAGTTGGTTTGTAACACGTTACTACGGGATTTATGTGGCTCTTTTTCTAGAGATGAAGAGAGTAGGTATTGGCGGGATCGAATGATGTGGAAATTCAGGATTTTGATTGCGGCAAAAACCAATCCCGAACGATGCAAGTTCATATGCATTGAATTCGAAAGGGCTGTTCGCACAACTCTTTTCAAAATGAATCATCTGGCGTGTTTTCGGGGTTCTTACCGCAGCCTGTCATTCAAAAATTATTAATTTGCTCCTCGGTGGAAAAATTTTCATTTTTGAGCCGAATTTCAATCACGCGAAGATGACGGCCAGCAACATCTTGATACATTTGGAATGGAAAGGGATCCCAATACCTATTTCGCATTTCTCGAGTATGACCCATTTCGCAGGATTATTGTCCCGGTCGATAGGCTTTATTATAAAAATCGTGTTTCAACTTGAGCCTGTCTCTATGTATTTGTGTCAGTTGATTCGTCATTTCCCCAGACGATCCTCGGGACAATAGCAGCTGCTGAGCAATAGTGGGAGGTAGGGATGATAAGCCAAGGGGGAGCGCTACGAACAGATCACGTTTGGGTTGTCGAGATCGAGATGGGCCTGGTGGTCCCAGTCCTCATCAGAGTCACATGGACGAACTTGTCCTTCTAATATGCCTACGACCGAAACGTATCTATATTCATGTTTAGGAAGGTGTTTTCCAGAAATGAAGTATGAATGGGTTGAACAATTTCCTCGTTTGTTCTCTCGTATACACTTCTGTTACGAAAGCTCCTCAAGTTTGTCCCGACGCCCCCCGTGTAAGTCGGGATTTTGAACAGTCCTGCATCCTTCAAGAATATCCCTGGAGGCAGGTTGATGTTGCCCAATGAATCACGCGCACATGCGCCGGTCCTTGCTTAAGATACGACTGGACATCGCAACGTCGGTGCACTCCTTTCCGGGCACATAGGCGACATTCAGTTGTCTCTGATTGACCAATTTCGGCGAAGGAGTATCTAAATAGACATATCCACTAAAAAACCATTTTTGAGGGACAAAAGCCCACATGCATGCGACCATGTTGACTATTTTGGGCTATTTAGAGGCAGTTTTTTTGTCAAAATTCTGGACTCTCTTGTAATTTTTTTAGGCTTGATTTCTGCTATACACTCCACAATATTTTATGCTTGGATGCACTCCTATACACGATGCGATGAGAGATTTGGTAAAACTCACCCTTCTAACAAACGTCATTATTCCGGAAAACTGATACCTATTAGAGTCAGTGAACATGATCGGTTCGGTTACTGGCTGTTTTAAAACAACGGCTCCATGGAACGCGTTGATCGTAAAATGTAGACCTTCCGCTTTGGAAATAGCTCCATCGTCGGAATGATTTTTTCCCGAGTCCGTAGAATACGAACGTTCATTTCCACCGTTTGTCGGCCAATGTTTGATGTTGTTGCCGTAGTCTGATGAGAGAGATTTTCACCATGTTGGCAACGTCGACTATGGATAGGAATAGAGAGCCAATCAATCTGCGCAGAACAGAAAAACAGGGTAAGGGGTAAGGACGGGTGGTCCGGTATGTTTTACCATTGGGATGAAATCAATTTTTATATTTTTATCTGTGCTTGGTCGGTATATCCGACAAATTTATTTCATTGGTACTTCCATGCTAGCAAAGTGAATTGGAATATTTTCAATCTTCTGAAATGTAGAACATACATGTCCTCCTTTTGAACATACATGTCCTCTATGCCGATAGATTGAACTGTGCGCATTAACAAAATTGGCATTCCTCCCTCAATTTTCAACTTCATACTCAAATTTCTTCCTTGCATTCAAAGTGGTGCATCTACATTTACCCTACCACACCCCCTATCTCACTGCAAATCTTTCGGACTACCAGTGCGAGGGAAAATAACAAAACGATAATCTTCATTCGGTCCGTCGGGTCGATCAGTTTTGAATTTTCTTACGTGTGATTCAATGCTCGGGGAAATGTCGACAAGAAGGCCGTACCATCGCGAATTCTTGTCGTGACGCCGCACCTTCGTGACAACGCACAGTCACTGCCGAGCGTCGCGTTGATTAAAGGAACTGGATCCAGCGCCGTCGCGTAGCGGCTGTCTCGCCCTTCCAATTTCCTGGCGAAATGCAATAACGCCGTGCATTTTCATCCAAATGTAAGCACGGATCTAGAACGCATGATAGGGTGTAAAACGCCGGCGTCGGTTAATGGAATGAAGACATTTTCGACGTTGATGGCTGAATCCCTGGACACCATCTTTTTGGTTAAGGTATTTGGATATGAAATACCTATGCAATGGTTCTACCAAACCAATGGTTCTACCATGCAATGGTTCTACCATGCAATGGTTCTACCATGCAATGGTTCTACCATGCAATGGTTCTACCATGCAATGGTTCTACCATGGTTCTACCAGACCAATTTCTGCAGTCACCAAATTAACGGTAGCTTCTCCTTCACCTGACAAGCTTCTAAAAGCTAGATGGACAAACGATGAACACGCTTCTTTTTATTTGACGGTTCAAAACTTCTGTTTGAGAGGGAGAGGCGAGTGCAAGAGATAGTTGACGACTTCGCTTGACATTGTTTATTTCTCCAGCTCAAGTTATTTTTATGTTCAATTCTTTTTGCTGAAAAAGCAAGCGTTACGCTGTGTAGGACGCCTGTGCGTAGGTTATCCTTCTCCAATTCTCCAATGCCCATAATCATTTTATAATGGAGCCTAAAATTTTTCTTGTGGTGTTCTTTGGTTGAAAAATTGAGCCATAATATGGATAATGGAAAATGAATGCAGGAAGTTTTTCTAAGCCGTCGACCTCTACGATTCTGAACCTTCTTATCTCAGCAACGACAGCAGTGAAATATCAATTCTTTTTAGGGCATAAGAGTATTTTTGGAATGAGTAGGTACCTATATATACATAATTGTAATTATTTATAGCCAAATTTAGAACTTTCTGGCGGAAAATTGCTGCTGACCTCGAATTATTGATATTCGGCCCCAGTCCGAACCGCCAATATTATCAAAGCGAGTTAAATTCAAACCTATTGGGGACCGCAGTGAACAGTTTTTCCTGCTCGCTTCCATAATGGTTCCCTTCCACCCTCAGACCCCGAAGCTAGTGGATTTCGTCATTGCTGCATGCGTAATACCTTTCGAATACTAATTGATTTATCATGAAAGTTGGTTCGATCAGCTTAACCGCACCGCAGTGACACAGATAACAACAGTGAATCGTTAGTCGGCACCTAAATCAGCTTACAATGTTTAAACAACTAGTTCCGCCCTGCTTCAATACCGGGTTTACCGGTAACGAGAAAATAATAATCCGGCCTAATTTCTCCAACCACCACGGGCATTCGTAGCCCCACATTTTGCAGTTCTGGTTAGGACGTTGAAAGCTTGTCAACAAATCATAAATCCACTTATTTAATGCGAATTCTCGAAAGGTGGAGTCCTGGAGGTGAAGATGGGTTACCTACCTGCCGGTTGGGTAAATATTTACTTTGCGATATGACCTGAGGAAAATCTTGGCGTTCTCGCATAAAATGTTCGTTTTATCAAGGTCCTCTCACATAAAGTTGCCTATCCTAGGCGTGAGCCCCATTCAGGCTCGAAGTTCCACTTGAGCGGAGGCCGAAGCAATTTTTTTCAATAGCCGGGCAAAGACATCAACTTGGCAAGTTATAAGTGATTACTTACGGGAGAATTGCTGGATCAAGAACTCAAGCGAGGGTTCTGTTTGCTGTCATGGTGATGTCCGAAACCATTTTGATGAGAGTATAGAGTATCAAGTACCTATCTATACCAAATGTATTTAAGTACCTATATGGGAGTTATACTGTGAACCTTTCTTCTTGGAACATGAACGAATAAGCATTGCTCGTTTACCCATGAAGATTCATCAAACGTTGGGGTTGGCATAAAGGGTAGCACGGATGACGAACTGGAGGCTATGCCCGGTAATTTTCGATTCCCATAAGTGGCATGAGAAACTCGGTCCATAGACTTATGATTCATGTTATCCTTGGTATTAGGGGTTTCTGGAGACTATCTGAACTGGAGAACTAAACCGACTTCTTGTGGCACCTCGGTACAACACAATTAGACTATCATTTTTATATCCTACATCAGAGTTTTCTGATTCTATTACGAACCAACTGACATTTGGCGGGTTGTTGCAACGTTTTCCTCGACAATTAGCCACCATTCATCAACACCTGAGCTCAGGGCTCGAGATTATTGTGCATAAGGGCGCCATCATCGTGTAGGAGTTAGCCTAATTGCGAGTCAATGGGTTTTGTTGACCCGGGTGGACAACACGTGGAGGTAAGTAATGATGTTGACGTGTTATCGATTGGATCCAGTTCAATCCGCTATCCTTCGTGGCCAGGTGTATTGTATTGAGAGACGTATTCAAATTTATTGGTCCGGCTTGGCGGTACGGACGTGAATCTGGGGATCGTAGCTGGGTCAACACTGAATCGGGCGAATCGGCCAGCGTTCAAAGTCCGACCTGGCTCAGACCGAGATTCAAACCTGAACAATGAGCCCATTAATTCGCGCTTTGTCCGTTGACAAATGCATACAGAGAGCGTTCCAGTCGGACTATTTCCCGAACGGAAGGGCTCCCTTCCATCCGCTCACAAAGGATTCTAAACCAATTAGTTGGTAAAGCTCTGGATTTGTCTTGGCCGCCATTGGTTTTTGGCACCTCAATTCAGCCCATACAAATGACACTATTTGAATGATACTGAACTTCACTCATTTGCTGGGCCATGAGTCAGCCAATTCTGCCAACGTAAGGTAAACAGTTCGGAATAAGCTGTACTGTACCCAATTTTTAATATTCTTCAGGCAATCTTGAACAGTTCTTACTTCGAACTTTCTGGGGTTCAAAGACAGTCTTTATCCACTTCATCAATAGTCGATTATCCGAAAATCATTGATTAATATTTTGGAAACAGCCTATGCGCATTCAGCCAATGATCACCTTGAAATTAGTACCTAAGCAGTAGTACTTCCCTACTTCTTCGGAAAGCTCTTATCAAGCACTATAAAAATTAACTTTCAAAATTGGGGATCTGCCAGCGATATTTTTTACGCGGGTGGGTAGGGAATATTGATCCAATTAGTGCCCACAGGTCACCCACGTTAAGGGTTTCACATTTGGTCCAGAATAGTTCTTAATCCAGCATAGGTCCCTCCTGGCAGAGAAAATATTCATAGCCAAATCTAAACCAAAAGTAGACTTTTGAAGATTGATGTCGTATGGAAACCCCCTGATAACAATGGTTTGTCAAAGGCGCAACCCAGAAATCGGTTCGACCTGAATTGATTGGGACGGCCAGTTCAGCATACCGCCATTCATTCTGAAAGTATGTGTAAAGCGATTTTGAGAGGGGAACTAAAAGTCCATTATTTGAAGAATAATCTACTAAAACAATCTTCAGCGAAAATATTCGCTATCATAAAGCTGAATTTATGCCCCTAACTCCCCGCGAGATAGCCGGGATGATGATTCATTTCTCTTTACAGGACAAACTGTATTCCAATCTACTAATTTCGATACGTGTAGATAACATCGAGCGACGCCTCAGTTAGCAGCATTAAATACATTGAAATGTCGACTCAGCCATACATATCCGAAGGGATGGGATGAGCGATAATATCTCCAATGGGTTTAATTACCGCTCCGAGGTAAACTAAGTTGGCCAACTCGACAACAGCCGGGGAGGGGCAGATGAAATGGTGGGGGTGGAAGGTACCGGTATGGCGCGGAGGGGAAGGGAAATCGGGTAGGTGGCGCTGGGCAAGAGCCTCGGGGGTGAGGGCAGAGCTCGGATGTAAACGTGAGTCGACCGGACGAGGGGGCGTGTCCCTCGGCCTGACCGGGTAGTCGTACTCAGCCTCGGGCTCCGGTAACAACTTCATCACGATTGATTAGGCTTGGGTCAGCACGAAGTCTCGACCAACATCCGGCTTAACGGACTAATTGCGAGCTCCAGGTCGGTCCTTTTGCTGGCCGGGTGTAGGGCGAAGGAGTAGGGCGAAGGAGCCTGACAAGGACTGGCCGATCTTGTTACCCAGAATGATGTTTCCGTTCTCGCAAGAAATGTTATTTCTTCTATGGGGCCTGTTTGTAAATTTGACTCCAGCCGCTAGCAGCAAATATTGACCGCGGGCAAGGTCCAAACTGACAGTGATCAGATCACGGCAGATTCTGTCGCTCTAAATTTACAGGCTAATGCGTCAACCGAAGAGAACAACATCTGCATCTTCAGAAATTTTTCGTCAGAGCCAAAAAACATGTAACATTGGCTGAGTGAACTTTAAAAATCAAGTCAAACCACCGACGAACTCTTCTTAAGGCCGTATCACACGTCAGACCGTTCTCCTCCCCCATCCCACAGACCGATTCTGGACAGACCGATTCTTTGGTGATTGTTACGTGCAAATTCATTGAACATTTCTCGTAGAAATAAGGTTCCATAGATGAATAATAACAAACATTGATGCAGGTGTGCCAAAGTGAACATATCCATAGGATCAGCCAATCAGAGAATAGGGTCTGTGTGTCTGTCCGTGGGATGGGGAGAAGATCGGTCTGACGTGTGATACGGGCTTAAGTCCGTATCACCCGACAGACCGACACGACGTACAGACCACAGACCGTCTGGACAGACCGAGTCTTTGGTAATTTTCACGTGCGAATTCATTGATAATTTTTCGGAAATAGCGCGGTAAATTCCGAAGCTTTATTGAGATTGCACTTCAGATGATAATGATACACATTATTCCTGGCGAAAATTTGAGCATAAAGTATGATTGAGAAGTGCAGCCGGGTTTTGGGCCAAATGAGTGAGAATGGGCCAAAACAGGTGGTTGAGGTTCGAAGAGAATCGCGCCCTTACAAAATTGTCTTCACTGGTAGGTATACAAAACAGCTCAACCAGCCTTCATATTTATGCACATTGAATTTGTATATTGTATAGCCGTAATACACCGCTGAGAGACTGAAGAATAGTTTTCTCTTGTGCTTCAGTACAGCACGGGCAATATCAGGTGGTACCAGGCAAGAGGCAACTGCTTTCAGCCTCAACTCAAAAATTGTTACACTTGCCCGACGACGCCGACGCTGAGACCGATACTGAAACTCACACCGAAGCTCAAACACAATCTCAATACTCAAACTGAATTTGATAGGTACTCAAACTCGAAGTGAAACTAAAACTCAAACTGAACTGAACCTTTTCTTATGACCTTCGAGGTGGAGTTTGAGTATCAGTATCAGTTTGAGCTTTTGTAGACAATTCTAAAAGTGCTTGAAACCCAATTGCACGGCAAGATTGCTACATTTTGTTGATATCGGACCCGGCTGGTAGTATCGTAACCAAGACCGAACCAAAATTGTTACAAAAGTGGTACCCGATAGTCTCACCTAAACAATCTCACCCTGAAAGGGAGAAAAGAACAATCTGCCTAAGTATAGAACAGAGGAATGGCTGGAACCATGTACAAGGAAGTCCCTTTGGCGTTAGAAGGCTCACAAACGGTACTCATCAAGGGATCGAAAGAGAGAGACGTAAGTTAGTGAAAAGGCGAATTTTCCCGGCATGCCAAACTCGGTGAATTGTGGGCCCTAACTCCAAAAAACGGAAGAGCATTCACGCCCTGAACAGTTTCCCAGGTAATCATGCCCATTTGCTTTCGAGCTTCAAGAAGCATCGACCCTTTCAGTTGGAAAGAGAGGTTTAGGGAAAACGACACGGAAACGGCGAGAGACACGTCCGGTTCACATTTCGCTGGAATCGTCGATAGTAACTGTCTCAAGTTTTACAGGGGAGGCCCCATTTAAAGGGAAAGAGCGCTAACTGCTTCAGCATCCACGCCCTCTTTTCGGCAGGTTCAATGTTGGAAGGTACCTACCTGCCTCCTCCCTTCGCCCACCCATAAACATGAAGAGCCGTAGGACTGCGGGCAACGTGCCAGGGCGATGTCCCATTAATGAATACATTTACCTAAGTGAATCCCCATGGCGTTGGTCGAAGGGTCCTAACCCTTTATGACCTTCCCTGTCAACCTGCAAGTGGGCCTTCCGAGGGAGCAAACCTTAAAAAAGTGTTCGAACCACACGCAAACACTAACACCGCGGCCACACAAAGCCATTCAAGCCCCTAGTTTCAACGGTGGCGAAACTTTTTCCTTTTGGTTTTTCCAAAGCAGTAGCGTCGTGTATATTTGTGAATGTGTGAGAGTTTTCCAGCGCGGGAGACCGAGAAAAAAGGTAAGGCAGTAGTGCGGCAAGCATCGCAGAACCTCTAAATAGCGGGAATATGTTCGCCGAAAAATCGAAGTCAACCATGGGCTGCCGCAAGGGGTTTCCAACGATCTACTTGGCCTGTTATTTCTCGGAATCTCAGCAGCCTAGGAGATTTTTTCGAGAAAAAATCCCCCAGAAGCGCAAAAAATGAGTTTGTTTGTGTGTTTCGGTATTACGATATGCCAACTCGAGGTCGGGGCATTTATGGACTAGACCGCTAGCATGTCACATAAAAGTAGTCCTTTTGTGTCCCATATCTACGATCTAATGGCTTGTTAAATAATTGTTTTCTTCGTACTGACCTATTAAACAATTTACCATTTTACTCACGCACAGAAGAATGTCATCGCTTTCACTCCCACTAAACATGGATATTGGGTCTGGAGCACCTGATTTCTCTTGGATCCATTGCAGAAAGCAAGAAAAATCAAGTAGTCCAACATTGCCTGTATATACTAAGGACATAAAATTATTTCAACCTTATGTGATTAATACTAAGTTTTCCTACCATTTCATAATAAAAACAAAGTTGCAAATGAGGTGAGCAGCTTTATTCATTTTGTTGAATTCGGACTCGTAATTCACCATTCGGAACTTCGCCGCTGTGTTGTGGCCTGGTAATTTCCACAAAAACGTTGGTACATTATTGATTCAAAGCACGTTAGTTACTGATAATAACCGCACCAAACGAGAACTTTTCTTTGGGCTGTGCAAGAAATTAAAATAACGGCGAAGAGAGGTCGAGGAAAATTAATTAATCCAGGCTCACGTAATTTTTGAAAAGGGGCTGAAACCGTGGAAGGAGACTGAGGCTAAAAAACGGCCGTCGTTTGGCCCCAGGGCGAACAGGCGCTAGTGGCATAAGGAAAATTCGTGACGAGCAAGCGAAGTAGGTCCTTAAACGTTCAAGCTATTAAATATGCGTATCTCCTTGTCTACTACAAAGATGAAAGATGGTCGGTTCTGTCTCCACTTTCAAACGGACATGGAATGTTCGAGGCGGGGAAGAACTACTACCAAGATGTCAATAAAAATTCTCACTTTCGAGAAGTGCAGTTGAAAATTAGTAGGTACGTTTTATGGTATTTTCTCTTCATGGAAATACATACTATTGAGTCAAGGGAATAATAAAACACCTCAAGTAGGTGCCTATTTTACAAAGCAATCCCATAACATTCAGATTTTCAACACTCGAACCAGTTAATTTTGTGTTTAAGAAAATTAAGTCAGTATTCATTTTGACTGAACAGTCGAAAGTTGAATGGGAAAACACCTAAATCTGATAACAACAATTTTCTCTTCGCGAATGGACTCGATTCAACCCACAACAGAGACTGGCAATCCGCCCCCCCCTCACTGTCACCCTAGCTCACTAAGGTAACACCAAATCGTGATAAGCAGACTGCTCATCGCGTGTGTTTCACCTAATCAGAGCTCAGATAAAAAGGTGAAGTTTTTATACAAACAACTTGCTCATCAAGAGTTTGCCGTTTAAACTGCTGTGGGAGTTGGCGAGTTATAAAAATCAAGTTACAGAAGTTGGGCTTGCAGCCAAGAAGCGAAAGCAGCATAATCCTTACTTTGTGATCCGATTATCGTAGGCCAAAAGAGCGGCTGAAAAGGAGAGAGAGAGACGGGTCGGTCCAAGGCGCACGATAGAGATGGGACCGTCGAGGGAGAGAGATAGAATAGCATTCAGGACAATCTCAACTGGTTAATAATGTTCCATTAGAGAGAGGAAGAAAATGGTTCGAGTTGGGAAGCGAAGTAAAGGATTTGAAGCTCTCTCCGTCTGGAACTCCCAAGGCTTTAAAAAGTCTCTGAAATTTACGCGAGGACCTGCGGCTGCATGCATCCTTCCCCACTCCTTTCTCGGCCTTATAAGTTGGAAAACACTGGCTGTGACAAAACGTAAGTTTGTTTAGAATGGGCAGTGCTTTCCAGTGTCATGAGAGGAAAAGCTAATCTTTTAATGGAATACTCCTGTAGAGCGAAGCGAGACCTGGAAAAAGGATTGGCAGAAAACCCTTGGGTCCCTTGTGGGATAGATGGAGCTCACAATTCCGCGGACCATTTTCCAGGCGGCGAAATGTGCGAAAATTGAACTGGCACGAAGTGGAGTCGTTCGAGGGAAGTAGGAACGAACTCGAATAAGGAAAAGGAAGTTTATCTTTCTGCACCTTCCCGGCCCTCAATATCCCAAGAAGGTCAGCAATGAAATATTTAGCACACGTCACGGGCGAAGGAAAAGCGAAGACAAAGGCATAGGAGCCATAGCTAGTATATAAATGCTATGGGGGAATATATGGAGGAAGTCCTTCGACCGGCCAGCACGACTGCCACCGTTCCTGGCACTTTTCCCTTATTTCTGACTTCAAAACGCTGACCGCGCCAACCATTGACCTCTTTGAACTGCCTTATCTCTTTTCCCATTCTTACTCTTTTCTCCAAATAGACTGATATACGGCGTGGAAAAATTTACGTCCCATGGCCATCAGCGCTGATAGTTTGCTGTCAAGGAATGCGCTCTTCAACAATGCACTTTTTTGGCCTGATGTTTGTAAAATGGGTGAGATTTGGGAAATTTAAAGATCTTTTTTGTTGAATTAAAGTGTACATTTAGTGGTGCTGTATTTTCAGACAATTGTATTTTTTTTGCAAAACGTTATTTTAAATCATCAATAATATTAACTTTTATGCCTACTTTATTGTTAAACAATTTTATATTGTTAATTTTTTATATCTGAGCGTAATTGTTTTTATAAAAAAGTTTTAAATCGTCAGAAAGGATTGTTAGCCAAATTTATAGGATGTGATAATTAGGCACTAAGCACATTGTCATTTTCTCACGTTTTCTCTGGTAGGTAATTCTTCAGCAAATTGACCTTGAATATCTATTTGTTTTAGGAACCTCAATTTGGCCTCAAATCATGAGGAAATTCCCGAGAAGCACAAAATTTTCTTATTCTATTATATTATGCAAGATTAGCAAGAAGTACGAATTTTGTACTGGACATAATGTTTGCACGATTTATCATTTGTTGGCTTATGCTTGACTTTTGGTATTGCTAACAAAATGTATCAGAAATTTCTTGATAATTACTCTCAAGATAATAAATTGTACCGTGGAGCGGTACGAGGTATTACCGTAAGGATGAGGCTCGCTCTTAATTTAGAGCTTTTTATCTCTCCACTTCCCGGATTTTCATCCAATCCTCGCCCGTTTTAATTGTTGTGCAATACACTGTTAACTCTTGCCTCTGAAGGGAGGCCAGTTCATGTTTCTTAGTATTAGGGAGGAACAAGATAAGAAGTTGGCTCCTCCTTCAAAGGAAGAGCTCAAGTTTCCAAATGACAGCTTGAATGTGGATCCGACTCTTCCAAGCCCAGCAACGTCACTTTTTCCACAGTTGAGAACAAAGTGAAAGATGACAAAAGCAGAGCCTTCTAGTTTCTTCAAGAATCCGTTCAACCTCACCATGACAACGCGACCGGGCCTCGAGTTTGACTCGGGTTCTTTCGCATTTCCACTGCCTCTCCATCGATCGTTTCCCTAAAATATCTTCGCTGGACGAATCGGAATTGTACAAATCGTCAGCAGTGCTGAAAGGAATGGTTTGTTGCAACATAAAAGCCAGCGCGCACCAGGAGTCGCTAGCTTATTACGACGTCAACGAGGGGTTCAGGAAGCTGTTGTGCTGTATGAACTGGGTACAAGTCCATTCGACACAAAAACAGGTTGTTAGCCGCATTGTTATATTTCGCTGACAGTATTACACCTGACGTAGGCGGCTCGTTATTGAAAGGGATGCGTCTATGTTACGCACAGATAGGAATCGAGGTTCAGAAACGGGGTGAAAAACCTTTCGTCAACCATCAGGTTGCCTTAATGCTTGTTATTCGAGAGATAACGCCGAAAATTTTCGATAATTATACTTACCTACCGTTGAAATTGAAAGAGAAAAAGGTTACGGGGAATCCTTTTCTACTGCCCACGCGTAGCCTTTGATGCCGTATCAAATTTAACCCTGCCGCGATAACCAAGTCTCAAACGGCTTTACCATCAAACCGGACGGATCTTGAACGCAACTCTTAAAATCGTATCGTCCTCGAGGTAAAAAAGACGTTGTGGACTTTATTAGAAAGTAAGTTTTTAATACAGTACGTTGCAAGTGTCCGAGAACTCTTTTCGTACCAGGAAGGATTGTTTTTTGCTGACAGTCCGAAGGGAAACCACGGGCTTTGATTAAACGCGATGTGCAGAAGAGAAACCACTATTCGAGACGGCAGGTCTTAAGCTCCAGGGGTGATATTAAACTGTCGGAGTAGGGCAGATTCTCACGTTATAGGTCCAAAGGTTTACAACTCAGGCAGCACTGGCGGTTTTTTCCGCAGTTCAATAAAGAACTTCGTCCGGTTTCCCGTTGAGTCCTTTTGTTGTTCTTCGTTTGACTCCTATTGAAGGTTTTTGTTCCTATTTACGAATATAATATCCGTAATTAAGACGAACACTCATCATTTTCGCGTTTTGTGCTTATCCATTTCATAGTGGTTAGAATCTATTCAATTCACATTTCCAGCATGTAGCGGCAATAAAATCAATTCAAATTACATGGTTTCAATCTTGAATTTTACCTACTTATGAGGCAAATTGTGGAGGCACATTGTGTTACCTCTAAAGCCTTGGTCTCATAAAATACGAGAATACGAGGTAAAATCGTAAAATTCCCTAAGGATGTCCCTGAATGTTGCCCTAGTTGAGAAATGTACCTAATTATTCAAATGGTGACACTGTGACTGTCATTCCAAAAAATGGTGACACTGTGTTTCTATCATACGACTGGCCTACGGAAATGACAAAATATTTTAAAAACCAAGAGACAACGATTCCCACAAAAAAGTAGCACTTTTCCGTGACAGTGAGTCGTATCAGTTTTATTGCTTTGTCCGAAGGGGGGAGAGAAAATGACGGTCGTAATTCCAAATCGATACACCTTACTCGGTCGTGCATTATTGAGGCGGAGGTAAATCAAGGTTGCGTGAGATAATGTGAAATAACGTGGTCATTTATTAGACCCCGCGCCAGTTCAACTCCTCTGTAATTTCCACCACCGTTAGGGGTCACTTTTCCAATATGATCATAAATTTAGCGTTATCCTTTCCCAAGTCGGGACCGAAATTGCTGTAGAATAGTAGATAAATAGACAGCCATGGAAAATGATTCATTCATGTCACAAGGTGGCATCGCGATTACAAGATGAGGCATTCCTCCAATCTGTGAATACTTATTTTGAGACTCAGCGGTGAACAATGAATAATATCTGTCGAATGCATGAAATTTCATCATGGTAGTCCAAGTAGAAAGTTAAAAATGTTGAGAAACCGCCGCCCAGGCGTTGCTTTTCTTCCGCAAACCGAAGTTGAGCCGGGCGTGACCTGCCGCCCTGGAGTCCCTGATCCAGTACTGATCTAGTCCCAAAACTAAGCCTACCTATTGATCTTAAACTCAGCGAAAATAGGTATGGATCGTGAGCTCTTCTCATTACGCCGTTTTCACGATCCGAAACACACGCGAAACGTCGACGAAACGGTTTTCAGTGTTGATAAATTCTCTTGCTCGCCAAACGCCGCTCAATTTTCTTTTCACCCGAAGGAATTAGCGTTTTTCGTCTTCCTCCGTTTCACAAGCATGTCTGGGATCAAAGGGCGAACGAAATCTTTTTTGTAGCATTAAGCTTTCTCCTCCTACCTGTGATTAAATATGCATGCTCTGTAAACTCCCATCCTCGACTCTTTCACCCGGGAGCTCTTTGTTCGGTAGAAAATTACATAATCCCATACCTACCAATCCTCTATATTTTTCCTAATGCGATGTTTGAGAGCCTTGTCTTTTAACGTAGGTGGGTGACTCGAATTGTAAACCAATGTTCAATTTTCTATGCGCCAAATGTACTCAAAAACTAAATACTACGGACCGCAAATGCGGCCCAAGCGTCAGAAATGGGAAATATATTTTTTCTGAATATGCTTGCATGTCAAAAGGAGAACGAAGGTCGATCCTCGCTCCAGTTACGACCGAAATCCTTCGTTAGGAGGGCCGAGTGGCTGAAAGCGCTCAAACTAAGAATTAACTATTCCAATAACGGCACCAGCTCGTTCCTCAAAACGTAAAATAGTCTTATATCCTCGAGCCAACACCGTATAAGGAATGGCTCCTGAGGAAGACCTTCAAAGAAATGGCACTGGAACCCAAAAAAATATTAATAAAAAAACTTTGTTTCGACAGGTGTCTGATCGATAGTTGTAGCCAGCCGATCGTTAGATCAGGACAAAGCATTTCCCCAACAGCTCCGTGGAAACGTTTAATATCCCAAAATGTATCAAAGTCTCGGAGACCTTTTTTCAATTAAAATCCGAACAGTCATTATCGATGAAACTTCCTCGAGAGTCGACGGCCGCTTTTACCCATGACAAATTACTTCTTTGATCAACTGAAGGGAATCCGGCTAATGAACTGAAATCCTCCAAGTTCGAGAGAAACGGTTTTGTTGAGCCTGGCAAGTTGGCCCAAGCACTATCCATTCGCTTTGAAGCGGACGAACAAACTTTGCAACGTTTGTAAACGTCTCGGCAAACAAACACCCTAATTTTAACGGACGAACTTGATTACCTATCAGCTCAGACTTGATTAATGTACCCTCAAAGCCCGTGATCAAATGATGCCGCAAGGATTGTATACAATCTTCCTCTCGGGATTATTTGGTCATCCAATATAGATGATCAATAATGCTTCCGAAGTATTGGAGAATTTCCTGGATTAATCAATGTTCGTTGTTTACTTATCCTGGCCGTTTGTCGCCATGAATCTGAATTGCTGTCTCTGGTAAGGAAGTGGCGTAGGTACCTCATACCACTAAGGAGCGTTCACTATGCAGGCATGCTGAACCTAACCTCCCACGTATTACGCAGAGAGCTCAGCAACTCGTGAAAAAAGTCGTTCCCGATTTCTGACATTTACTCGCTTGAGAATCTCTGGAATGAAATTCCAAAAAGGTATATGTACCAAGTAAGGATAGTGCCAGGATATCGGGGGTCCGGGGTGGCCCAGGCGGTATCTGATATCGGTCCACAGTCGAGGACTAGGGGGTTTGAATCCCCCTCACAGCCCAGGAATATTTGTTAGCCTTGCAGGAACATCTGTTCGGCATAACCTTCTCTGGAAAGATCCTTCGTCATGTCTGACAAGGTTGAGGACATACATCTTGACATAGGGATTCTCAAATTTCAATTTCCCATTCCGTAAAAATGGACCAAGTTCTTTCTCGATAAGCACTAGCTCTGAACGAATTCAGCTTTTTATTTCTCACTATCGGCTGCGTACCTAGCCAAGTAACATCTATCACTCAGGACGACAAAAAGGTGACGGTGGTTTACTCGTGAGCAACACGCGTTCACGAAAAAAGACGAGCATTAATCTTGGAGAAAGTTGCCAGAGCTGGAGAAGGCTGTCTCTGCTGAGGAAACAAATCTACCTCCGCTGAATTTCAATGAAGCCCTCCAACGCAATAAACATTCCCCGTGTCTTTTAGTTAAGGCCATTCCGTGAAGTCCGCTACCAGTCAGCCAGCCTCAAGCAAGTAAGCAAGAACCTTCTACAGCTGCTATTATTTGCCACTCCGACGCTGTTCAAAGCCTCGAGGATCTAGAGTAATCCTGCCTACTTCCACCAACAAGCTCCAGACATTTTAAGGTATTTTTCCCCCTATTAAGAACCTTTTTTATGCCTAATATTTTTCATCATTCATCTCCTGCTCAAGTTGATGGCCTTACATTTTCGAGCAGAAAAGAGAATTAGTTTATTTTTCCTGAAATATCTTTGACGATCAAAGCGTGGAATACTGTGACCTATGGAATACGGTGAACGCGTAGGAGGATGAGATAAATTTATGACTATGATGATTACACGGAGTATTTCAATAAAAATTTATTTTTCATCCCATAGCCAAGGATTGTGGAGGTACCAGGTTAGTGTTTCCCTCCCCTCTACCTCATCGCTACAAACGAATAGCGTTAAGAGTTAACATCCCAAAAATGATGTACATTATGATTGTATTGACGGTGGCACCAATTGAAAAAGTAACCCCTCCAAAGTTGCCAAACTTATCCTAACAGCAGGTAATTCCGTTTCAATTATACGCCAGGCTTGTTCTTCGAAAATTCCTTTTCAAGAAACAATTCAAGTGGAACAATTTCCGCGAAATGAATGGATCTCTTTTGCAAAGTGTACTTGGAGAATTTCTAATATGCGTGCGAGGCAATTTCGAACAGTTGAAAAGGCGATTATACGATCGCACGAATCAGGCATTGTAATTGTCTGATATAAGAACGAGGTATAACATCCTTTATTGAAATTCCCACTCTTAGTTCAGCTGCTCTCAGCTCTTCAAAACTCAAAAGAGCTAAAGGCAATTACAATGGTGAGGAACAACGGCTCCGCCTGGGCTACCCCTGGGATACAGCCGTGGGATACTGTCGGTGCGACGACAGGGGGTGGGATTCGGGGGATGAGAGAAAAGGGTAGGTTTGTCTTAATTGTATGGTCGATGAGGGAGCTCAGAAAGGTTGGTGTCGATCCTAGGTGGGGAAATAGAAACTGTCGGAGTGGGAGAGGTAGTTTAATCAGGGTTCAGGGCACTGTCAACCTCCTTTGTATTCAGAACAGGATGAACCGCCCCTGTCTCTATCTGCTCCTGTCGCTGGCCCATTTCCCCAACTCGACTTTGTTTAACGAAATTTTTACTTTCTTCACTGCTCGAGCTTGCGATGGCGATAATAATCGGTATAGTGGCTAGGAAATGATTGTCTAAGTATCGAGATAAAGGGGGAGATGTCAATATCCCAAATTGTTCCATTCATCGATATTGCTTTTTTGGATATTACATTTTTACGTTCTTGATGGTGAGAAGATCACGGGCGTAAGAATGAAATGTGTACCACTGCTAGCCGATCTTGAATAAATCCAGATTACCTTCAAGGATGATGTTTTATACTATGTTTTATGCTCCTGTAACTATTTTTACTTCGGATTTGTACCGAAAGAACCAAATCTGGGACTCTGGAGTTATAGCCCACTAATTAGAATGCTAATTCCATGTATTTCGTGCAGGACATGGAAACAGCGGGTTGCCCAGTATGCCAATCATGATTTAAAGGAGGACCTAATTAAATAGCCCCTACCGAATTTTGAGGTCGGTAAATGCAGGTATGAGCTTGTTTGATCTGTAACCTTGATTAATGCGGACAACATTGAAACTACGGATTGGCGAGATGACTCTGCTGTTCGTGAATAATATTACTTTTGACAAGCTCGCCGCTGCAACAACGTTACGTTTGATGGATTAGTTCCATCGATCCGTCCTAACAACCGACAATGCGCGGGCCCATAACCTCTAACTACAAACCCGTTCCTACAAACTTTCTATTGGATCTTCCAATTATTATCCTAATACAAGTTCCGGCATAAACAACGTTAGAAATTTATGAAATCGGGATCCATTTTTCTTCATTTACAGCGCATGCCTTCGATCTTGAATTAAAGGTTTTTCGAACACTCAATTGTAGTGTGGTAATATCCTTCATTTTGCTTTAACTGATCAGCAATATTGTATGCAATCGTTCAGCAATAGGTAACGTACGCAATTTTTAAACAATTTCATATTAAGTACTCGTCGGTTCAGTTCCTTCTTGGAAATCGCAGAGTTCCCTCGCAACGCAAGTCCTTTTTAAAGGGTGAGTAAATATGCGAAAAATACCGATTTCTCAAATTGCCTCCATGGCAGGAAGTCAGACGAGGATTAAGATTGACTTCTGACAAACACGTGGCGAAACTCATTCTGGTAGAATACATAAAACTCAACGTTCGCTGTAATAAAAGAGAATTGACAAGGTGGATGAAACCCGTTGCGAAGGAAACGATTACAACCTCGCTCACCGTGAGAAGCGCTTCTATATTGGCTCCACATTACAATGCAAATTCAAAATCCACCGATGCACACTGTTGACAGCCTATTCTTTTTCATTCCTCATAAGACACGCTTTTCTCACTCGAGGTGGCTCGAGTAATTTCGATAATGCCTGACAGGCAACTGAGCCGTTGGTAGAGCAATCTGTAGGAACAGCCTTCAGCGCCACGTCTCAGTTATGCAGAAGTTTGGAGCAATGAATAGCAAATCAGCCACTCAGACGAGCAGTTTCAATCGCTTCTAGAAATACGCAAACGTTATCCAAACTTTGAAGGGCTTTCAACATGCTTTACCATTGAAACCGCCGGCAAAAACGCTGCAAAGTATTACCTATTTATTATTCTGTACATACTAAACCAAAAAAAAAAACGTTCGACCATTCTGAAAGTTAATTCATGCAATTCTATCAATCCCGGCTGCAGAAGTTCCACAGATGAAGCATCTTCCGATAAAAGGTTTTAATCCCCTCTTCTGCGGCCCAGTTGGTTTTCTAGCAAGGGAAATTGTACCTAATTGTCCCGAGTAGAACTCACGAGCCTACAAGTAGGTACCTATTGAATGAAATTATAGTGAGAAAAAAGTGAAAACACTACTGTTCTACAAGCGGAATACCCATTATACATCCTCGAAACACCAAATGCGGACTCTCATCCGACGCCATTCAGGAATGGGACTGAACTGTGGACCTCCTAATTAAATTCTCCGGTCCAGTCTATCCAAAGAACGCTTGTTCCTGCTGAGCAGACGCGAGGCGTTATTCTTTCACCTTTTTCGAGAAAACTTTTTACCACCGCGTTTCCACAGCAAGCATTTTAATTTCACTGTCCAAATAAGGTTTGATGCATCAACAAAGAGCAAGTTAAACCGAATACGCCCTACCTCGTGATAAAAGGGAAAGAACGGCAAAAATTTGCGTTCGCCACTACCACTTTTTCGTTCTTCGTTTGTAAGTTTCTCATTAGAATTCCTTTACGCTTTACCGACCCGTTATCAACAGAAAAGGAATGTTCTTTCCATTCGGAAACATGAAGGGCAATCTAATAATTGGTCGGTCAGAGGTAAAAAAACATCCCCTCACCCCTAAAAGTTTTTTGCGTCGATAAATTACTAGCGCTTACATTTTGTTTAACAAGTTGTGCACACAACCACGAATTAATGCACCTTCAAAGAGTTGGTACTAGGAAAATTTTTAGGGCTCGTCGAAGCGGAAAAAAGCGTAGAAAATTCTTACAAGTTTGCCGATTTGCGGCAGTGCCGAACGCATATGCTATAATCGAGGTATGATCTTGTCGGGTTGATGAAGGGTAAATATCGCTCCATATCGTGTAGCGCCATCGGGAATTCCACAGAAAAGTCAACTAACGAGAAAATGTATAGATTTCATGCTCACCTGATTAAACACTATCCGTTAGATCTTCTATGGCGGCTGGAAAACGTGGGAATAGGGCAGCCAAGTCAAATATTCATTGAGATATGCAAATAAAGGCGTTCAAACGCTTGGAGGGCAACTTATGCTTTACCAATCGTAGCCATGCCACTGGACTTGCGTGTTACCAGATCGTGAACGATAATTTTCGGGGTCAACGACAGGTTGTTGAAACTGCCCCAAGAGCGGAACGATCTGACCTAGTAGTCCGGTTTTGGCTAAATTTCGCCAACCATTGTTTTTGTAAGAGCATAGGAAGTCGATATTGTTGGGATGGCGCACCGAAAGCATTTTGACAGCTGCCAATGCCACAGATGATTTGAGAAGCCCGAGTAAATCTGACGTGAGGAATGTATTCGGTCTGCTGATAAAGAAAAACTGTTGCGCAAAAAACCATCTTTTTTAGTTTATTTTAGAAACTTAGATCATATAGGGCGACAGGTTTTCTAATAGGTGCATTAATAGAGTCGGCAAAAAATGGGAAGATGATCAAAATCGGGACTGAAGTTGCATGCAGTGGCGGCTCCTGCCCTTAAACCCAGGGGGTGCACTTAGGCCATAAGATAATAATATTATCTAGATCTATAATATAGATAATAATATATTATATTATGGAACAATCGCGAAGGGAATATGTTATCACACAAAGTATTAGTTTCATTCATTCATTGGAACTAATAAACCATCTGATCTCATTCGCCAATTTGATCCGGGAATAAAGAAATGACAGCATCCCGTCATCATTAATATTTCACAGCCCGAAAAAGAGCCAGAAATAAGAAAGACTTTCATATCTGGATCCACAGTGCAGGAAAAGAAAGGGTTCTCTAATTGGAGGCTCTGCAAAGGCCATTCTCAATCGAATCGAGGCTGAGGAAGAACTTTTTAAAATCTGTCCTCTCGTCGGAATGATCGGTGAAAGCGAAAAATGAATTGAAAAAGAAAAACAGATGAAGAAGTTGATTTTACTGAGACTGAAAATAGCTCAGTAAATATTCTCCTAATGATTCATCTTTCTACGACTAATTTAATTTCATCACGTTTAGCAATACCTCGACTGCGGTTCGCTTACGTTTTTTATTACCTCTAGTAGCATTTGTAAAAAGTTAATATTGTAGGTCAAAAATAAGTATTTTTAAGAAACAAAACAATGGCCAGCATCAAAAAACTCTAAAATAAATCCATCTGGACCATATTCATGAAATTAATCAACAACAATTTATTTGAATTGGATAAATAAGTCTTCAAATCTGTTTCGGAAATCCTCAAATTGGTTTCGATAATTGACGAATAGGTTGGGATAACTCTCGATTCGAATTTGGGAATGCTATGTGTACAAAAACAGCTTCCATTATAAATGATAAATAAAGTAAACAACCGATAAATCTATCGGCAGACTTTGCTTGCATCAGCAGATAGTTAAAATTATTTTCAACGGTGGAACAGGAGCAACATGAAATGAAAACGGGAGAGAGTTTTGTATTGATGAGCAATCTAAGTTTAGAGCGAGTTTGACCTCTTACTTCACCTGAATGCATTAATTTTAGAATGCTGAAAATTGTGCGTTTTCCAATGCTCTCTCGCTGAATCTGCATGTTTACAGCGAATTCCTTTGGACCCTATGCGTGTGCCCGTCAATTTCCGGCGGAAATCCATCGATCCGATACCAGTTGTTGAGTACTTTAAATACGGTGCATAAGTTGTAACGTGGAAAACCTCTTACGCATCATTGGCAGCTGTTGAAGTTGATTGTCAGGTGCCACTCCGGGCTCAAATACAAATTGAAGTATGAACTCCAAGGTAGTAGCCATTCGTGCTGATCTTCATACCAATTTTTCGTATGATCAAGATCATTTTTCACCTTTTTTTCGATTCGAAGTGTAAATGTGTTAGCATAATTATGCATATAAGCCATGGGTTTGTTTGCTCGGATGAGCTCTTTTCCGTGTTACACCAACGAATACAAAATTCAGTACAAAGTTCATTTTTCAATTGGCTTCACAAAGCAACGGAGAATATTGCTACAGACGAAATCTGAAGATTTGGCACAGCAATTTCCATCTTCACTTCCGTTCCGGGCCTTTGTGAGCCTCGATTTGAGGTAAAGTCAAAGAAAAACATAACTTACGGCCCTTGTCGATCAAATATTTTCACGTCAAGTTTTGGGAGTCGGACTTTATCACGGGCCGTATATTTGTCGTGCAATTAATTGTTAATCAGTCGCAACTTGACTCGAAACACGAACTCCAAAGTTCATAACTAACTGTGCGAGAGTTTTTTGACCTATTAGGTGCCTCCCAACACGGGAAAACATTAGCGGAGGTAAATATTTGCGATGAATGAAAGTCCATCACTCATATAGCCGACTGAGGTATAATTAGTAGGTACTGGAGCGTCGTTGTCGAGTGGCAGTGATATGATTAGTAGTGGTTTACACAACGCAACCCATCATACGAATAATGGAGGGAGGGTGCGTGTTGGGGTTCTTGATGGAGTTGAAGTTGCCCTTAGTGAAACCCTTTATAAGTCAATTTACCTCGAGAGCAACGAGATGCTCCAAGAGCCGAGTAGTGGCCTAATTCCATGCGTCCTTTTAGCGTTTCACTGTGTGCTTTGCTCACTGCTGGCATCAGCCGTATCTGCCTAAACGACAGGAGTGGCTGAAACGAACGCACCGTTGTCGCACTGTTTTCCTGGAAAGAATGGGCGAGTCCTGCGATCAACTGCTCTAAAACTGAAATAATAATGAAGTCAACTTGCACTGAACACAGAAAATAAATCCGTTCATTTTAAACGAACATGCATTGACACGCATACAATCCTGCGACTCCGGTACAATAATAGTCTCGGCCGACGAAACGAACCATTTTCCTATTCCTATTTTGAAATTGTCAGGCCATTACCACACATACGCATACCTTCTTGAAAATTGTCGCGAATTACGGTCATGAAATATTGATTTTTCGTTGCAATATGCGTACTGGGTGTCACATTTGAGTTTGTTTTCTTTGAAGGATCGATTCTTGAGTTCATTTACTATGTTGTATAAATTTTTTTTAGCAAAAGGAAAAGTAAACCTATTTTTGCTTTGACGATTTTTTCGTGTTTTCGAGTATGTCGCAATGCCCTCAAGACTCTTAAATTTTGGACAATCGCCTTCGACTGCATTTTAAACATAGAAAATAAATAATACAGGTTGTTCAAAGTACCTTAATACATAATCAATGATGATTTCGTCGTTTCCCGAGAGTTGGAATCGGTGTAAGGATGAGAGGTTACAATGTAATGCCATGACTTCCTCTCATGACCTAACGCAAGACTCGGATCATAAGAGAAAGTCGTGCTAGGTACCTCTCTCAAACTCACACCAATTCTATAGTCAATTTCTCTTAAAATAAACAAGATATACCCAAAAACGACTAAGCCGTTGAACAGCATACGGTTCAAAACATGCGTAGGATTTTTCCAATTTTTCCTAAAAGAACATCGAAGAAATCATTTTATTTGGCAAAAAAACATTATTCTTAAACCCATAGTCAATCTCGAAATCAAACTCACAATGGAACAAAAACTCAAACTCGAAGTGAAACTCAATAAATCAGGAACGCAAACTCATAATCGAAATCGGAGTCATACTCACAACGAAATAAAAGGTCGAACTCGGAATCAATCTCGAAGTCAAACTCTCAATAAATCTCGAAGTCGAACTCACAATGCAACCGAAACTCTAACTCATGGTCAAACTCGAGGTCAAACACCCAATGAAACATAAACTCAAACTCATAGTCAAAGTCGAAGTCAAACACACAATGAAACCGAAACTCAAACTCTTAATCGAAATCGAAGTCAAACTCACATTGGAAGACTGACTCAAACTCATAGTCAAACTCAAAGTCGAACTCTCAATAAATCTCGAAGTCAAACTCACAATGAAACCGAAACTCTAACTCGAGGTCAAACTCGAGGTCAAACTCACGATGAAACAGAAACTCATAGTCAAAGTCGAAGTCAAACTCTCAATAAATCTCGAAGTCAAACTCGCAATGAAACCGAAACTCTAACTCATGGTCAAACTCGAGGTCAAACACCCAATGAAACAGAAACTCTAACTCATGGTCAAAGTCGAAGTCAAACACACAATGAAACCGAAACTCAAACTCTTAATCGAAATCGAAGTCAAACTCACATTGGAAGACTGACTCAAACTCATAATCAAACTCAAAGTCAAACTCTCAATAAATCTCGAAGTCAAACTCACAATGAAACCGAAACTCTAACTCATGGTCAAACTCGAGGTCAAACACCCAATGAAACAGAAACTCAAACTCATAATCAAACTCGAAGTCAAACTGACAATGGAACAGTAACTCAAACTCACAATCAAATTCGGAGTCAAACTCACAAAAAACAGAAACACAAACTCATAATCTAAAACTCGAGTCAAACTCATAATGAAACAGAAACTCAGACTGATAATCAAACTCGAAGTCAAACTCACAATGAAACAGAAACTCAAACTCATAGTCAAACTCAAAGTCAAACACACAATGAAACCGAAACTCAAACTCTTAATCGACAACGAAGTCAAACTCACATTGAAAGACTAATACCAACAAACTCATAATCAAACTCGAAGTCAAACTGACAATGGAAGAGAAACTCACAAAAAACAGAAACTCGAACTCATAATCTAATACTCGAGTCAAACTCACAATGAAACAGAAACTTGAACTCATAATCAAACTCGAAGTCAAACTCACAATGAAACAGAAACTCGAACTCATCATCAAACTCGATGTCAAACTCACAATCAAACAGAAACTCAAACTCATCATTGAAATCGAAGTCAAACTCATACTTAAACTCAAAGTCACAATGAAACAAAAAATCAAACTCATGATCAAACTCACAATGAAACAGAAACTCCAACTCATACTCAAACTCATAGTTAAACTCTAGATCAAACTCGCAATGATACAGACAATCGAAATCGAAGTAAAACTCACAATGAAACAAAAACTCAAACTCATAATCAAACTTGAAGTCAAAGTCACGGCGAAACAGAAACTCAAACTCACAATGAAACAGAAACTCTCGTGGAGTGACTTCAAGTTTGATGGGGAGTTTGAGTTTATGTTTCATGGTGAGTTTGACTTCGAGTTTGATTTCAAGTCTGATTCACGGTTCATGTTGGGTTTGACTTCAAGTTTGATTATGAGTTAACTCCAGTTTCTTTTCCATTGTGAGTTTGACTTCGAGATTAAGTTTCGGTTTTATCGTAGGTTTGACGTCAAGTTTGATTATGAGTTGGTGTTTGATTTCTAGCTTCTGTTTCATTGTCAGTTTGGCGTCGAGTTTGATTATGAGTTCGAGTTTGTGTTTCATGGTGAGTTTGAGTTTTTGTTTCATTGTGAGTTTGACTTCGAGCTTCTGTTTCATTGCGAGTTCGACCTCCAGTTTTAGTTTGAGTTCGAGTTTCTGTTCCATTGTCAGTTTGACTTCGAGTTTGATTATGAGACTGAGTTTCTGTTTCATGTTCAGTTTGACTTCGAGTTTGATAATGAGACTGACTTTCTGTTTCATGTTCAGTTTGACTTCGATTTCAATTATGAGTTTGAGTTTCTGTTTCAATGTGAGTTTGACTTCGATTTCAATTATGAGTTTGAGTTTCTGTTTCATTGTGAATTTGACTTCGATTTCAATTATGAGTTTGAGTTTCTGTTTCATTGTGAGTTTGACTTCGATTTCGATTATGAGTTTGAGTTTCTGTTACATTGTGAGTTTGACTTCGATTTCGATTATGAGTTTGAGTTTCTGTTTCATTGTGAGTTTGACTTCGATTTCAATTATGAGTTTGAGTTTCTGTTTCATTGTGAGTTTGACTTCGATTTCGATTATGAGTTTGAGTTTCTGATTCATTGTGAGTTTGACTTCGATTTCGATTATGAGTTTGAGTTTCTGTTACATTGTGAGTTTGACTTCGATTTCGATTATGAGTTTGAGTTTCTGTTTCATTGTGAGTTTGACTTCGATTTCAATTATGAGTTTGAGTTTCTGTTTCATTGTGAGTTTGACTTCGATTTCAATTATGAGTTTGAGTTTCTGTTTCATTGTGAGTTTGACTTCGATTTCGATTATGAGTTTGAGTTTCTGTTTCATTGTGAGTTTGACTTCGATTTCAATTATGAGTTTGAGTTTCTGTTTCAATGTGAGTTTGACTTCGATTTCAATTATGAGTTTGAGTTTCTGTTTCATTGTGAGTTTGACTTCGATTTCGATTATGAGTTTGAGTTTCTGATTCATTGTGGGTTTGACTTCGATTTCAATTATGAGTTTGAGTTTCTGTTTCATTGTGAGTTTGACTTCGATTTCGATTATGAGTTTGAGTTTCTGTTTCATTGTGAGTTTGACTTCGTGTTTGATTATCAGTCTGAGTTTCTGTTTCATCGTGAGTTTGACTTCGAATTTGATTATGAGTTCAAGTTTCGGTTTCATTGTCAGTTTGACTTCGAGTTTGATTATGAGTTCGGGTTTCTGTCCATAGTGAGTTTGACCATAGTGATGGAATTGCAAGGAATTTGGGGTGGGGGGGGGCTTGGTCCTGTTGTACCTCTTCGGAGCTAAGTACCAATATCTCACAGTGCTGCAAACTTGAATAAGCAAGCTGATTATGGTTTATTATTCAACAATAACCAGACCGTCCGCTCGTCGTCCGCGGTCAGTCGCTGCACGCTGTAGTTTGCACGCGGCGATTTTCCAATTTCCCAGACTGTTTTCAATTTTCCGTGCAAAAAATTCACCTGACCATAAATCTCGGAGGACCGATTTTAATCTAAATTGCGACCGTGATTGGGGAGAGAAAGTGAAAAGAGAATCTCAGAACGAGGGTTTGGACGAACTATGGAGAAACTACGTTCGGGGTGGGGAGCCGTGCCGATGGAGAAACCGCTGTAGGATATAATTCGACTCTGACAGGCGAAACTTCTAACAGGCAATTCGTGGATTTGCATACGAGAATTAAGTGAGGGGAAAGGGAAGTCGACGACGGAACGGAGGCGGTTTTCGGATTCCCCATCTCGACTGTGCAGCCAACGCCTGGAAAAGAGGAATCTGCGCCTTGGCTAAAGGTGAAGCTGAAAGGGAACGCTGGCCATCTCAAGTGCGGGCAATTGGAGGGAAGAGGAAGGAAAAGTGTTCCGTCGTCTCGTTGAAATATCGGATCCTTCCCGACGGTAGGTCTTCCTAACTGTTCTCCTGTGATCAAAGGCGATAGCTCAGCTTTCCAATCACAGCCTTCCCGATCGCAGCTTTTCAAGTTGCAGCCCTCCGAATCGACTATTCGAATCTTCCCCAGTTGGTACCTACTTTTTCTCGTATTTTCAATACTCCCTCTTACGTTCCTTCTGTTTCCGCCGGTTTCTCATTTTTTACTCGGTTCAATAGCATCGGGTTGAAATTTCGAAATTGAGATTTTAGGAGAAGTCGCAGGTGGTGTTTTCGACGGAGCACCAAATACAGGAGGAATGATATAGAAAATGCTCGTACTGCGTTTAATCTCTCAATGATACTTCCTGATGCGTGAATCATAAAATGCTGGCAATGTTATTTGGCTCAGTCAAATGCCATTCTCCTGGAAACGAAATTAGAAAAAATTATGCAGGTATCACCCGTTTGAGGTATCTACCGAATTCGTGAATTTTCCAATGGCTTTTCTTAGCGCAAGTGCTAAATGCTATGAATTAGAAGTATATTTATTGCAGACGTTCTTGAATAAATCAAGATCTAAATAAATTGAAAAACTGGTCCTTGGTCCCTTATCGGCAATCATGCTTTTCAAGTAAAAACTATTTTAAGTAAAAATAATTTGTTTTTGTTTCAGGGTCCTCGAATGCGGCCTATTTTCTTCCTTAGAATGGAGTGCCCTTGAACTACTGTTGCGTTCTCAGACCTGGTAAGTGCCAATTTTTTGGTTAGAAAATGATTACAGGAAATGCTCGGGCGATCATAATATATTTCACGTTAGAAAAAAACCGCTGCTAGGTAGAAATTCCAGGGTAGGTTAGAAAGATTTTTTCTTGGGCGTATAAAATGTTTTTTTTAGTGAATAATAAACCATAAAATGAACCAAAAATCTAAATGTTCGAGGAGTGTTGTAATCTCAATTATTCTCACCGGATTCAAAAGTTTTTCAGAGAAATGCGATGACTCGAATAATTCAATGCTCAACATTCGAATTTCGAATAACCGTTTCTTCATGGAAGTATACTGTTTTTGAAGTTCGGAGTGGGAAGTGAAGTACGTTGTATCCGGTAGCGGTGGTTGTGGCGTGGAATCCTTGAATGTAACATTTCTTCCCCAAGCTTGCCACAAGACCACCGAAACTCTTCCGCATTAATAATCCAAACGCCTTATTTATGGTTGCCAGACGTTCCTTTTCTGGCTCCGTATCCTATCTTCGCATCTACCCCGTTCGTCCTTGAGAATCATGATACACATGTATTATGTATGGGCTACTTCCATTCCACGTAGTCTCCGGCAGCAACCGACTCTTTCCTAACAATCTTTTCCGATTCGTATAATTCCAAAGATTGCATTAACATCTTGTATCTTTTTGAGCGGTAAAAATGATGGAAGCCGCTCTATGCCTGAAAACGAACTCCTCCTCAACGAACCGTGAAGCGTTAACGTAATGATATCAGTGTAGTAGTAGCTGCACTTTGCGTGTTGAGAGAATTTTTCGGAAAATCTTATCAACACAACCCTTACGTGAGTAGTTTTGAATAAATAAAGGCCCTCCACGAGCTTAGGCTATTCGGTTTTGGAACTGTTGTGCATATTTCCCTTTCAAGCTGGTGTTCGTGCTTTTCCAACTCATAGAAAGAAAATCTCGACTCCTCCGGTTATCGGGCGAAGAGCAACGCCTGGAACGGCTGTTAATTTTATTAAGGTACCTATTAATTTTTTAGAAAGCACCATAATTCCTTTCAATCCTGTACCGCCTTGCTTGGAACGAATTTTAAAGGAACAATTCAGGCGTAAAGTTTCAAAACCGGTTCAATACTATTTTGAAAATTTTCCAGGAAACACAAAAACGATTTCCCGTGAAGCACACTATTGAAGCTAAACCACTATTTCGGAAGCGTTTTTCTATCGGTTTGAGCAACAATTGGCTCATATGGTGTTGCGGGGTGATAGAATGGACCATGACCTTGGGAAAAATGGAAAAAGGTACCTAATTTCGGAAAAACATGGATTGAGCTGGTTTTGAAACCTACGCCCCTCAATTTTGAAAAATGTTGGAAATTGTGAGACTTATTTCTAGGTGGGTTACGGTGGCGGTTTATATGAACGTTTTTTCACTCGGAATAGATTATTCCATCTGTATCAGATTCATTGTCATTTTGACAAAATAGTTACAATCTTTCTCTTTGGGTAAAATTTTTCACATACAATACACAGCAGGAAAGGCTATAAGATAAATCCTCTCCAGGAGAAATATTGCTTGGAAACAGATTTGTCATCGTCAATTTGTCGAGAAGGAAGATGGAAGACCCGTGGCGGAGATTCAGGCTCGGGCCTCTTCCTCATGCACAGATGCGGGATTGGTATTGCGACTGACCCCAAAGTTTCAAACAAGGCTGGGGGTTTATGGGGGTGAGTACGAGAGGGTGTCAGTCGCAGTTTAACGTAATGGATCGTGAGATTTAGGCTCGACTGTCAATTGAGTACCTAACAGATTTCTGTGCGATACGCCAATGCTTTGTGGTGGGCTTTGTGGCAGCCCGTTTTTCTATTTCAAACTGTGCCAACATTGATCAGGTCAAAAACTTGGGTATGTCGCCTACGTTCCCGGTGTTGGCTTTTCGTCCGATAACCGAAGTGGTCCAGGGCGTTCCGAACGAGAATGTCACATTTTTGAAAAATATGAATTCCAGTACAAATTTAGGGAGACCATATGCGCCGAATTAGACTCGCTTAGACTCCCCAAACCAGTAAATTTTAATCTCTAAAATTTTGATCTCACTGGGTAAGTAGGATAAGGATAACGTGTAATATTAATTCAATTATAGGTAATTTGTTACCTATTAAATTAAAACCTAAATCATTTATTGAATTAAAAGCCTGAGGTGAATTTGCAAACGATTGTTAGAGGTCGACTAATCTTGGTTTTTCGGGTTCTTATTTTTTCCAGGAATGATGGAATTATTTTACTTGGACGGGCAATAAAATTAATTACAAATTGATGACGAGGTTGCGGTTCTGCCGACTCTCTGAATTCAGAGCTCCTTTGAGACCTCAAATCGATTTCCCTAAGTAATTCCATCAAGTTCAATTTTTTCCCTCGGATGGGTAGTTCAACTGATCCGCTATCTCTTCCATCATGTGTCCGCATACACTAATCACCTGAATCCATTTATAATGTTGACATCTCAAACAGGTTTATCCCGTAAAAACAATTATTTGTTCAAGTAAGTAGGTGCATTATTTTCTTTGGGCTCGTTGGTTCACGGCCTGAAAAATTAATGATATTCAAATATTTTTCTTTGACCAAGGGTACCTACCTTTAAATAAAAATTATTCTCCGATTAGGTAGTTTCTCGGAAAAGAAGATTATCAATTTTCTTGTCAAAGTATCCATGGAAAATTTTATTCGGAGAACAATGGATGTTTGATGAATAAACTGAACTAACCCTTAGGTCAAATTTCTCCAATTCACGATTAGATTAGCATAGAGAATAATTGATAATGGCAACTTTGTTTATAGACACGTCACCAACTAGCGCAAAAAATATTGATGAAATTGGACCTAAGCTGTTCTTTACGTCACTCATCATGCTAACAAACACTGCGAAGTTGAAAGTCAACTCTGACACCCATAGTTTCTCGTTCAACCAACAAAAAAAATGCTGTCGGTTAATATGTGAAACGTGGAGCTACACGGTCGGCGAAGCTGAATACAATTTTTAACCTATTAGAGGCAAATTGGAAAATAGCGCCCAACCGTGGCGTATCTCATTGGTGGAACATGATTTGAAGTTAAAGGGCTCGACCAAGTGTAGGATAGGGTTTAGAGGAAAGGTTATAAACAAGAATAAAGGCGGAGACGAGAAGAGAGGAGTTCGGATGGGGCATCCCAGCCCAAGGGATGGAGGGGTTGGGTATATATTGAAAATCTTGACTTCTCCAACCCGACGTAGTCTTTATGTCCGATCATAAACTCACGTCCCGGCCGAGGTAGTATATCCGTTGGGCCACAATATTGTAAGTGAGCTCCTCCCGCTCCGATAATAGCGGCCCATTGAATTCTATACAAAGCGTAAATTTCACTCAGCTGTATACTTCAGGGGCGGCTACTGGCAGGAGCATATGCACCCCCTGGCCAAAATGAGAAAGACAAAAAAACAGCGACCTACCTGCATAATAATTAATTTATTACTGTCCCACAATCCTCAACTCTTCACCATTCATTGTCCCTGAAAACAACAACAAATTCGTCAGGCAAAGTCTAGTAGTGGAGAACCCTTATTTAATAAATTGTCTTATCGACGGTCCCACAGCAACACCCCATATCGTCATTTTTGCCAAAAATGAGTTATGCATATGGTTGGAAAGCTCTCTCCAGCACGGATTCAATGAAATTTGAAGTTCGATCGCAATCCCAATAGGATGTGCGCAATTCAAGTATTAGATAACAACCTGTATCTTCATTGTGTTGGTAACGAGCTGTTTTTTCAGCTATTTGGCATCTTTTACCGTTTCAGACGAGGTGGCCTCGCATGTGCTTCAAATTTTACCACAAGAGCGATTTTATTAGACAGCTTTTATACTATTTTTTAAAGTTTTTTCCATCCTTGACAACCAGGGTTTTGGCTTTCCTGAAAAGTTACCAAAATGACGATATGGGGTGTTGCTGTGGGACCGTCGTTATACTCCCTTCAAAATTGTTCCATAATATTATGGTCTCAGTTCACCTCCTGGGTTTGAGGTCAGCGTCCGCCACTGGTATACTTCATGATCTTCCGTCTGTAAAACCGCATTAATCGAGTAAATTTCGTAAAAGTAGGACATAAAAATACCGACAGATATACCAAGTCCGCTATCGATTGAAGGTGTGAATCCAGCAGGATCCCGATCCTCCAGTGGGAAGTGGAGGGACAATTTGCGGATGCATTATTAGACCTTTAGGGATTCGTTGAACCTTCAACAGCCGATCTCTCACAGCCCGTCCTCATCCGGAGTCCCGGCAAGCGAGAAAAGCCCGCCTTGAGTGTTTGTATACTGAAGCATCGGGACGGTCGCCTCTGAAGTGAAGCAGCGACGAAAACCATGGCGACCGTGTATAACAAACCTTTTCAAAATCGTCTCCAGCACCGACTCCTTTAGTGAATCAGTTGGCAAACAGAGAAAGCGTCCCGGCCTTTAGGTGGGCCATCGGTTGAAAGCAAGCTAAATATTGTTTTTCTCACGACCGAATCCTAAATGATGTTAAATCAACAACAGCCTGCTATCGGTCTGACGCATTCGGAATTGTGGAGCTTTCCTTTGAAACGTCGAACGTGTGGAAATGAAAAAGACTCACGAGTGGATTGAAATCCCGAAATAGGTATACCCTTTGGGATACCGCCATTCCTGTTTGTTCCTTGTGTAGAGTTTAACAAATCCGATATAGGTAGGTTTCCACAGCTCGATACGAAATTGTTACAAAACGTTTTTGAAGTTCTAGAATCCAGATGGCAGGAGCTCCTCAAGCCTAATGAATGTTGAATTCTAATTTCCTTTATTATTGGCGTATAATACCTAAATGAATATAAAGCCAAGTTCCTCGTTTTGAGATTTACTAAACTGCTAACGTCTCTTCAATTTCAACGTCTCTTTATTCTCTGTCGGTTTCGTTTTTTCGGAATGCAATGTTGATTCGAGGTTGTTGGACAACCATCTTAATTACTATTCACATAGAGAAAATGTCTATTGGTAGGCGCTGGAATGATCGATCTCTCTTCCTGATAAAGCTTCCATTGTCAGCAACTCATATGTGCAACTTGATACTAATCTCATATCAAGGAGCGGTTTAGTTAAGCGCACCTTTCACCAATTATATTCAGGGCTTGAGTTTCAAGTAGGCACCAACGCGTTGTTGACAATTTAATTCCATGTAACTCGCAAAGCTGATGTGATTCGAGGAAGAATCTGAACGCACCAGATTGCCACTAGAACATAACTTTATTGTCAACAAATTGTTGTATTATACGGAAACGCGATTGTCGAGATGCATTGTATTACGAATACCAGGATATAACATGAAAGGTCCAGTGGGGGAAGTGCGCAATAACCAAAGGTCAATTTTGGTGACATCTTAAGAAATCCACATTCATAGCTAAATATTTCTCCATAGCTTCGTTAGGCCATCCTTTAACCAGTCATCAAAGCAGTTATATGGAGGTTAAAAAAAGATTATCGTAATTTCGTATTTAAAATGAAACTTTTGAATCGAAAAATAAAAATTCGAAGCGTATGAGCAGGCCCAATCAGCTTCCAAATGTGCACTCTGAACAAAAATTGATAATAGAAAACAGCATAGGTAGGTTTATGATGTGTAAATAACAAGTCAAATTGACTGGCACCAACTCAGTGGCTTTTTTCAGCATGAGTGCCAACTTCTGTGATTACGGCATCAGAAATATCCGCGCTTGTTGTTTTATAGGATAAAACCGGTTTCCAACAATTACGTGTGAAAAATACATGCCGTTATTTTTCGTACGGGCCCGTTGAATTTTTATAATTGGATTGCACTTTTGCAACCAAACTGAAAGCGCACTCAGCCCCGATCTGCAACAATGGGCTGATATGCCGACAGCCGACAGAATCGGATGTAAATGGAGCATCAAATTGAAGCGCAGTTATTGTCATATTCATTCTCGGCAAGAGGCTGGGAAAACACGCTTTTCGAGGCACAGTGGAATGACATCAATTTTTAGATTAGCCCAAGGGTCGGTGAAATGAGCTAGCCCAAGGGTTTGCGGGTTGTTAACAGTATCATACCAGCTGAGCACGCAACCTCACTTTATAAGGGCGAAAACGCCCTCCTATTGTGAACCACTTTAATCATGGAAAGCCGGGATTGCGTGTTAATTACAGCCAGTAAGAAGAGATATAAATGCGTAGTTTGAGTGAACACCAAGACTTAACATCATCGCCTGCTAGTTGGATTTTGCCATTTACGAACTTGCCAATATTGGTGCATTTCAGATGGTATCCAAGATTTTATTAATACCTATGCAATGAGGTATCCGGGTCAGAAATCGCCTGATTGGAACACTGATGCAACTGATAAGCTACGACTATGTTTTTTACCTATAAAATTGTTTCAACTTGCCATCCGTTCGAACGACCGGTAATGGGCCGTACTTGAGGCTTGGTAGACATGAAAATTTTATGACTGCCTGTTTTAATTTCGATAATTTGGTTGAAGAGTTAATAGGTACTTCCCTTGAAACGTGAGACAATAGCAATGTATAGGATGCCCCAAACATAATGTAAACATAATCGGGTGAAGCTAGACCGAAAATGGAACCTAACTCCGCCTTACACATTTTCCTATACAGGTAAACCCCTTTTCAAGATAAGATTTTCAAAAATATTCTGTTAATGGTTTTATAACATTTCCAACCACTAATCCCGAGTTATTAAATCGCAAAACGTTTGGTGAAATCGGGCCTCAATAAACCAAAACGAATTTCAAAGTAATAATCCTGGTAAGGGAGGCCTGTTAAAGTTAACTCGTCCAACAATGTTTGGAGCGGAAAATCACCCTATCCGTTCCACCGGGGTTGAGAAATGCTCGCGGCCGACTAAACTGGGTTCGTTTTTGAAGGGAAATGAACCAAAAGTAAGTACCATCAAATCCCCTGGCGGTTATTTTTGGTCGGCATCCACAATGAAGTGCAGGTTAGCATTCCGTGAAGCTGCAAGTTGTAGGCAGACCGAGTTTCTCTCCCAAGTGACAAATGTTTCTGAGTTTAGAGAAGGATAAATCCATGTTGGAGTAATAAATCCTGCTCCTCCGCCGCAAGGAGCGCCTCTTGGTTTTATCCCACGAGGATGCGGCCCAGCAACATCAAATCTTCCATTCTCGTGTATTTCTATAGGAACTCCAGCCCACAAGATCAGCGTTGCTGCTTTTCGTCCGACAAGACGCAAATAGGAACGTTATGCGATTTAAGGGAGATTTCTTATTATGCCATCTCCGGAAAAACATCGAATAACTCTGAATCATTCTTCCTTATTCTTTCGCCACGGGGTGCTCACTCACGTTTTATGTGCCATGTGTTGAACGAACGGCTGAGTATTTAATATTAGGTATACAATAGGAGGTCCTAGCCGACATAATATTCCATTTCCAGGGCATTTTTCAAAATTATTTACTTATTATTATTAATTTTTTCATGGCAGTCGAGCTAAAAACATAGTCAAAATTAACGAAAAATATTGTAAGCATATTGTTTCTGAGAATTCGAAATTTTGCTTTGACATGAATTCCTTTGTATTTTATACCGATTGACCTAATTGACCAAAATCTTCTTTTTAGTTTCTAATCCCTAGTTGTCGTTAGTTAAGTATGTTAAAAAAAAGTCCAAAGTTCTATACATATGTAATGGTTATGATTCTTACGGAGCACTGAACATTGTTCAGTGAACAACTTGCACACTTGATAACAATACAATAAATTTGATTATCATGTACTCACCAATTATAATCCATCGATTTTTATTGTTTCAGTCGGAAATGCTTCGCAAGATTTTCCTGCTCACTTTGATGCTTGTGGCCATCGTTAGAGCTAAAATTGGTGAGTTTTCTGATGATAAGAACATTTTTATGAAATTTATAATTTACATTTAATGTAATTTCGAAGGGTGAGGCTGACGTTATCTAAGATTTCTGGTGGGACCAAAAAGCTTCCCTAAAGTTCTGAGTTCGGTCCGGTTCCGGTTCCGGTGGGGAGGATTTTTGGCACGAGGAAGTCGTCTTTCAAAAATTTCGCCTGACACCAAACATGAGGAACAATATGACAGAGGTTTTCTCTCAACCTCCGCTTTCCAAATGTTCTCAAAATATGAGCCAAAAACTCGGAAAAATTCCAAAAAAAAAACTCAAAATTACTCCTTGAAGAAAATTTCTAAGGGCAATTTCAAATGCACCGAAATGCAGGAAATTTAACTGGCTACCGAAATTCCCATCCCTATTCTAAACAAAAGTTCAACTCTTATCGACGAAAATCGCCAAAAACCGAAACTACTTTCGCCGTTTTCAGCATTAGGTATTTCCTGAGTTAAACCTTACCTTGAGTTTAAAATTCGAAAATCGTCGATTTTTCCAGTGGGTACCGACCAGGTCATAACTATCACTTTCCCAAACGAAAACTCACCCGAATCTCTCCAAGCCTAACCTGACACAATAATTAAATGATTTTGAGACAAATTTTGAGTCATCCTCCTTCATTATCTATGTACAACTGAGTTCTAATCAGGTTTATTCACCGTCCAGCGTTAATTTTATAAGGTGTTTTAATCCTTATAAGGTGGCATACGTTTCTGGCCGACATTTTCTGTAACAGGATTTTATTTCTGCTCGATAGACACTCAAAATAAAAGGGGCGAACAAGGAGCGAGCAAAAACGTTTCTCTCTATATGACGGAGCATCAAGGCGTGAACGCTTGTGAACATGAACCTTTGTTTTGAAGGGACTTATTATTCGGGAAAGACACCAACTACGCTCTTAACAGGTCTTATTCCAACTTCAAACCATTGGCACGGGAGTTGGAAGCTGATTATTTATCAAGCCGGGCAAAACAAAGTTAATGATTTTCCTCCTCGGGAGGGTGTGTGTCATTTGAAGGGTGTTGGGCAGGAGTGGAAAATTGACTCGACGGAGGAATGTGTACGTTGAGAAAATTGTGTGTCGAAGGAAAGTGTATCGGTTTCAGCACACTTGACGGGAGATTCTTCTCATTAATCAAGACCAGGTGACAGAAGAGGTTGGCTCGTCAGGTCGTTTACAGTGTTACCCTACCGTACGTGAGCTTACCCCGAAGAAACGCTGGGGGGTTGGCCTTTTACATTGGAAGGCACTTCAGAGCCCCATCTGAGGTGGAGGAACAAATCAATCAAGTCTCGTCCTAAGAGTCTTCCCATCTCGGAGGCGGAGGGAAAAGTGCCGAGAGATATTCCTAGATGGCGTGTGATCGTGAGAGATGAAACATATTTCATTCCTCGAACGCCTCCAAGGACGGCGTCTCCTTCCTATTCGCACTTTTACACATTCAATTCATTTTGCCGCGCATTCTCCGAATTCTAACGCTCTTTTTATTCCGGCTTTATTTCGAACCGGTTGTGCACCTGCTACCTGGAAATGATTCATCCGTGTCATGCTATGTTGGACGACTGTGAGGGGAGAGTTTCTCTGGATCGACCGGAGGCTGAAGTGAACTTTCTGTTGTATAATAACCCGTTACCCAACCACAACTTACTAACTCTAGTGGCGATCGAGCCTTACGTAAAGACGAAGGGCAGGTACCTAGTAAAGGATTGAAAATTGGATTACTCGTTTTCGAACCCTATTCATCGAAAACTTTCCGGTTTTCTAAGGGTGGGTTCATCAATTCAGTTTATTCGTCAAATAAAAATTATTCTCCGAATAAGTATTTTCTTGGAAGTGAGGACAATGAATTTCTTTGTCAATGTATCCATGGAAAATTTTATTTGGAGCATAGGAGATATTCGATGAATAAACTGAATTGATGTTCAGACCCAAAATAATATGAGATCACTTAATAAAACCACTCAGGGCTACGTCACGAATTCATTTTATCAATTCATTTAAGGATTCTTGCACTAACTTTTACCTAGGGCACATTTTCATTGATCATCTTACAGAATATTGCTTGGAAATTATTTTGTGCGAACATCCTTGGATAAATCTAGATTTAAACAAATCAGCGAACTGGCTCTTAGGCCCGGTTTATTGACAAAATTTATCATTCCGATATCCAAGGGAGCTTCAGGTAAAATTCACCTCGTTGGTTTTTATATCGAATTTGAATGTAAAAATCTCATTGGAAATATTCATCCTAAGCTTCCTTCGATACCAGATACATACATTTTTGTCAATAAACCGGCCCTTATTTTCGTAGTCTCGTACGAAATTTCAATTTTCGTTAGGTTCCCTCTAGCGAGCATTTTCCCAAAGTGTAGCTTCGCAATTAATTACCTACTTGAAAGCGCTTTCTAAACCGTTGTTGGTACGAAACCCCAAATTTTTGGCTGCCATCCCCCGGCTGAATAATGAGGAAGAGAGGGCGTAGAAAATGTTTCAAGCAGGACCCTCAGCTTGGATTTTTTACTTTCCTCGGTGCCCCTCTCAACCGGAACATTTTCCCTCCGCTTTACGACGAGGTAGTTTTCATTTTTCTTGCTACATGCCAACGCCACCGAAGACGTGGGCACACAAGCGATCTTTCCCTCTGGAACGTTTTCTTTCCTGAAAAAACCACATTGGGTTGGCCACCCCCTACCCTCACCCCCTACCCCCTGGGTTCCTTCGATATCCGCTCCAGAGACCCACGATCTGATTTATCGCGAACTGTCTTTTTTCAACCAACCCGCGCACTGGGACCTTCAGCCAGTTTGACAGGATTCATTTAGATTGATCGGCCTGTCCGCCGGTAGGCATGATGACGTCTTTTCAAAACCTTCGTCCCCCCCCCACCATCTCGTTATCACCTCGGCGGAAATGGAATGGAGAATGATTAAAGGATGAAAAAAATCCGTCCCCATTGATTGCTGGAAGATTTCATGACGGATTGGACTCTAGCCGGAAAACCGAAATTCAACGAGACGCATTTTGAACTGTTGGCATAACTTTTCGTCGACTAGGTATATAAGTAGACATCGTTTGAGAAGACAGGATCCCGGTCTATTCATGGAAACCAATTTTCGTATTCGGTGCTTATTGTGTTTTGAATTTCCAAAATTAATTTTCATAAAACTACATAGCTACAGCCAATTTCACCAACAATCTTCAATCATCGTCGTGATTTGAGAGAAAATCCGTTTGTTTCGCTCAAACTGACTTCTAGATTCAGGAGTTTGGAACATTTTGGTATTGGTTGTTGAGGCTCATGAAAAATCTATTTTCAGAAGAATTAATTTAAACATGATCCTTTATAAAGTGCGATAGGCATGAAAATTTGATATTATCGCACGGTTAAAACACTGTGGACGCAACCATGAATCGGATTCAGGAAACGTTTTTCATCGTCGTCTAATTTCAAAAACTATTTACCAGATTCTTCTAGTTGGGGTTCTACTAGCCGCAATTTTATGAAGATAAACTCTCAGGAGGGATCCAATTTTGTATCTTTTCAAAATCGCTGTTGCCGTGTTAAATCCTATGAGAAATAGTGGTTGAAAAATAATATTTGAAAGTGACTTCCTCTTATCGGCTTACAGAATTGACCCCCAGGCGTGTGACTGCCGAGCTTCCCGTCGACGCCTGTGCCGCCGACCTCGCCAATTTTCATAATCGCATTACGGTTCGCCTTCGGGCGATGGAGGGATTCGACATAATTTTCCACTCATAAAAAACCTGACTAGATACATCATGAAAAACGAGAAAGTTATAATTCGTTAGAATACCTTCGGGTTTTTATTTAATAACACTGGGTAACAGCCAAAAAATCGTCCGGGGTTTCTCAGCATTTTTAGAATAATTTTGGTGTTCTGGGGGCGTATTCTGTAAAATTGAAGAAATATGTCTCGGTAGTCGCTATCGACTCATTACACAAATTGTCATATTATGTTGTCATTAGCTTTGCCATGGCAAATCGATATTGATTTCCAAAGACATATCAATATGTGAAAGCAATTGCTTTCAGTTTACAGAATAGGCCCCCAGATTCCAAATATCACCTTGGTATTGCTCTATCAGGTCGACTATTATAATAGCTCGAGAAAAATAATTGTTTAGCCCCTGGTAAAGTGCGCGCGCCTAATACGCAGAACGCAGGACGCAGATAACGCAGAGAAAAACGCACATGACATGTGCAGATTGTGAATCCAGCTTTACTTGAAATAGGGGTGGAGAATTGGCAGCGTTTTTTTGGTTCATTTTTCTTAAGAAATGAACCTTTGTAATTTTTTTTTGTCTTTTACTGATTTGTTAGAAAAATAATTGTTAAGAATCGTCCAGAACTATAAATAAAGATATGTTTATAAATGAAATATAAATATACATATCTGGTGTTTCAACATTTTCCAACGCTCGAGGACCGCTGAATAAACCGCAGCGATCAGGCTAACGACATTGGACCGCAGCCTCTCTACAGTCTTTGACCGCCGCGTCCTCCTCGCCGGCGGATTTCGACACAACTCTACAACAAATATTATAGAGATGGCGCCCTTCCATAGGTCTCTGCATTGTGAAGCTGCATTCTGGTCTCGCCTTTCGGAGACGCCCAAAGCCAAAGCTGCGACAGAGCGAGCGAATTAAATTCCTCCAGCCTCCGACCCCGGCCATCCCTTAGGGTTAGACTGTCGAGGTCCGACATGGAGCAAAAAGTGCCCTATCTCACTTTCTTTCACCCCCGTCCGCCTCACTTTTTTTCTGGCTTCCAAAAAAAGATTACTCACCATCTTCCTCTCGGCTTGTCGCTTCTCTTGGCTCCTCCACCGGACCATGAAGCCTTTCTTGCCGGCTGCGGTGCGGTGCCACTTTCAAGATTAAAACCCTTCTTTCCTTCCTTCATTTAATATTGAATGGCAGCCGCTTTAAAATGCTCTTACCGCTCATTCTAATTTCACCCCCGGCCCGAGAGGTGAAGATGTCAAGAGTAGGTGTTCGAAATTGCATGATCCATCTCGAACACCGGCTCTTCTTGTAGGTACGCGATTCTTTGCTCAACACCGGCGAAGTGATGACTTTCTGTCTAATATAAAAAATATTAAAGTTCGTTTGACGAATAGGTCGTCGATACGTGATAGCTCGTACTACGCTTGAATGATAGCCAGAGGGTAAGGGTAGTAAATACTCCAAAATTTAACATTACACAGTTGAAGATTTTTAAAGGTTTCTTAAACGGTCTTAAGGTTAATAAATCGTCGCTTAATAACTAACAGGTTCTATCGCAGGTTTCCCAACTTTTCAGGAGAGACAAATAACTGTGTATTTCCCAAAATTTCCAATCTTGGATCTTATTGAACCAATTTTGTAGTAGCAGAAAGAATAAGAATTATACGAAAAGCCGGATTCGAATCCAGCTAGGGCGGAATAATTTTTTTTTTTTGTAACAAACCATTTATTCAAACTTTTATTAAATAAAAACTCTGAATAGGAAATTGCTGACTTTGATCTCGAAGTTGAGTTCGATCTCGAAGTTGAGTTCGATCTCGAAGTTGAGTTCGATCTCGAAGTTGAATTTGATCTCGAAGTTGACTTTGATCTCGAAGTTGAGTTTGAACTCGAAGTTGACTTTGATCTCGAAGTTGACTTTGATCTCGAAGTTGACTTTGATCTCGAAATCGACTTTGATCTCGAAGTTGAGTTTGAACTCGAAGTTGAGTTTGATCTCGAAGTTGAGTTTGATCTCGAAGTTGATTTTGAACTCGAAGTTGACTTTGATCTCCAAGTTGAGTTTGAACTCGAAGTTGACTTTGATCTCGAAGCTGAGTTTGATCTCGAAGTTGACTTTGATCTCGAAGTTGAGTTTGAACTCGAAGTTGACTTTGATCTCGAACCAAATTCTCTACCAAATTAATTGATTAATTAATTAATTACGGCTTTTTTGACACGGTCAACGCCGGGCGGGTACAGCTAGTGATATAATGTTATGTACCTTAAGTCGAGTCTCCTGTGTAGCGAAAATCTTCGCAAATAACATTTATTTACTCATCACTCATTTAATGAGTGATTAAGCGTTCGCCCCTGCAAGGAATTAAACCCTAAATTATTTATGGGGGCACGCCCTATATAGAGCGGAAAGACAGCAAGAAAAGCTTTCAATTTGCCGTTTCCTGGCGGACTCTTCGATATCTAGTTCTACGATTAATGCTCGGAAACTTTCTAAATCCGATCGGACTTCCCAAGCCAAACTACTGATTAGAAAAGCCCTACGATAAAATTCTCGGCTAGAGAATTAATTCATCTCAAATCGCCGTTTTCAATAGAACGCGACGAAATGAGTGGAAAAGCGGAAAATAAGTTCCAAGCCGGAAAAGCGGATCCCGACTTAGAAAGCACCTTTCCCGAGTGTGTTTAGCAAGTGAACTAGAACAGCCCTAAAGTGAGGATCGTGATCGAAAGACGGAAAAGCCAGCAGGCGCACGGCAGGTTAAGGAAAGTGAGTACTCCCGTTGATCCCTCAGTCAGCAGCTCTTCGTACTGCTGGGGTCAGGGGGAAGGCGAGCGCGACGGCTGCTACTCTCTGCCTTCCAATATATCAGCGTCAACACAAAAAGGAATCTATAAGAACCGCGAAAAGAAAAGGGAAAAAAGGAGGGAAACGAGTTCTCTTTCTATGTCTTCTACTTTCACCGCGTATCGCTTTCTCTCGTCACCCTTGGAATCTTTCTTATTCCCGTACGTTATTCTTCCCGTTTCCCATTTATTCCATTATTGGTTCCGATATTTTTTTTCCCGATTCTTTTTCTGCTCCCACTATCTTCTTACCTCTAGGTAATTTATGTTTTTTCTCGAGCTCGAGTGTTTACGAAGTGATACCCTACCGACCTATTGTCATTGCCGGCGAACTGAGAATTGGAAAACGTTTACTTGGTAGATACCGGAGGTCCTTGGATTTTCAAAAGCAAAATTTCCGTTTTCTTAGTATTAGGATTTTATTGGGCTGCCTGCTACGACGATAACGCACAGTACCTACTTCTGATATATTAGCATTTTTAGTGTTTTATATTTTATTTTTTTCCGGCCACAAAAATGAACCGATTTGAGCGCTCTTGGTCTTAAAATCTTTGTTTTATCTTGCAGAATATGAGGATTTTTTTTTTGCGATAATGTGGAGTACTGAAAACAGAATTTTTTGATATTTTTGACCTAAACAGTCAAAATATGATCAAATTGTGTCACAGTTTTACGTTTCAAAATATGGAAGTATTGTGTGTTATCTACGCACCACTGGTTAGGGAAGTGATTCTGAGTAAATGTGTATACCTAAGTAATAGTTTTTTCTGAAGCTCCGCTCGGATTCTCGATTTAAGGACGATTACAATACTTCCATTTACTCTGTAAATATGGATGTAATAATCACCTACCTACTTAGCCTTCAAATTGGTTAACAATTAGATCAATTCGGTTCAAAATGTTACGTACCGGAACATGAAAGGGGGAGTTGCGTGCTATCCGAGCACCACCGGCATAGGCGTGACAAAACTCGGATGAGATCGCTCGGACGCTCGGTTAAAAAACGAAGAGCAATGAATAACGGATAATCTTCAATTTTTAACGATCGACAACGGTGAAATCGGCGAGCATGACAACGGCCGACATTTGGGCCGAGAACATTGCGAGGCAAGCGCGATCACGAAAGCTTAGCCCGTACCAATAACGCGAGCTAAATTATTAGTTGGAAAGCCGCGATGAAGGCCGACGCTCCGCACGCTCAAGTGGCGGCTCCCAACTTCTGTTCAGCTCGTCCGACGTGTTTCCCACGTGAAAAACCGGCCGATCGACTTTTCCAGAATTAGACGGGGGGAAATTTCGGGCCGTGACATATTAAAATGATCGCGTACGCTAAGTCGGCCTTTGAGATGTTAGCGTGGAAAGGGCAGCCATGCATTCGTGAGATACGGCGCTCGGGAAAACTTGGACTGAAACGCTTGACGGCTCACGCAGACATGAGCCGCCCTCCGCACTGACAGCCTTGCCCGGCTCTTCTCCTGTCAAGGAATTTAATTCGGGCTCGTTAGCTCGGCTGAGGCCGATGATGGCTCGGCAAATACGGGTTTTTTGACCTACTGTTCCAACCTCGTCGTTACGTGGCTTAGCGGCCGTCTAATCAAAAGGTTGGGCGGCATCGACCGCCGGCCGTACCTATCGCGTTGCCGCCCGACCCGCCCGCCAATTTTATCGGAATCTTTTTTGGTTTGTTATTCAATAACAAAAAGTTGTAATCGCCAGAGAAAAAATTTTTTTCTTGCTTCGCTCTTAAATTTTTTCTTGCTTCGTTTTACAATTTTTCTAACCAACCCTGAAAATTTCATGGTTTACTTTTCCGAATCCGAATCTGCGAGGAAAAAATATCCGTCCGTCCGCCGTAAACACTTTTCCTCCCAAACGGCAAAAGAATTTTTTTCAGCTGAAATTTTCAGAAAAAATCAACCGTTCCAGGTCAGCCCCAATTCCAAACATAGTCCCCACTCTGTGTCGAATATGCTGAGAAGTACTTATGTTTACTGAGAGAAACTCTCCTCATTAATATTTTTACTCCTAGAAGTTAACGCATCTTTTTTTCTATCCATTTTAATTTGAGCAACTCCCCGGACCGCATAGTAATTGTGTTAACTCCGGGGTAATTCTATCTAATTAATCAATGATTATATTTTAAGACTTTTTCTCGGAATAAACGACAATTCATTCATGACAAGCATTCGTTTTTAATGGCCTACAAAAATGGTCATTTATGTTGCAGGTTACTTCTGGCACATAACGGATATCCACTACGATGTCAACTATTCGATAAAAGGCGACTCGAGAAAAAGTGAGTCGAACTTGAATTTCTCCATAAAATCATTGGACTCGATCGTACCTTTTTTTGCTTCCAAGATTTTTTCGCGATTTTGATCTCGATTCGCTGAAACGACCCTAACATTCTTAGTTTCTTGAGAAAATTCAATTTTTACTGTACATTATGAAAAATCTTTTAAATTTCCAACCACCCTAGAGCATCAAAAAAACTGTTTGAGGCACTTCTATTAGCTAAAAATCAATCGGAAAAGCGAATTTTGTCAAATCTTGAGAATCTCCGTTTTTTTGAGTCCGATGCCGAATACAACTCCTCTTTTTAAATTTAGCCCGTTACAATCCTAAAAAATGCGCCAGTGTGCTTTCCATCGGTACAGTCAAAATTGCTCTTACGATAGAATTTACGGGATAAAATGTTGATTTTCCAATGGAAATTGAATTCATACTCTAACATCAAGCCAGCGTACCATGTATGATAATGAGCGAACGATCAAAATAGATCAAAAATCAAATTCCCAAAACCACGAAACGTACGGAATTTTTCGATTTTTGCTCTCAATCTCCTGAACTACGAAGTTTTCGCAGAAAACAACTTCATACGTTTTTAAATATCTAGGTATAAATTCGTAACAATTTCAGTCAAATTGGAACTCTGTAAATTAGTTCGTTACCAAGCTACAGCTGTTTGAAAATAGGCTATTGTTTCCAAAAAAATTACGGTTACGTTTGAACCGAAATTGCGGCTAATCCGTAGTAAAAATAGAAATTATAGAATAAAAGTAAAAGGCATTCTAAGCTTCAAATTAAGACTAAATTAGATTCTGTAGCTCTCTTTTTCTCTCAAAAAACTAAAATGAGGTAAAACCGCATTTTTTCCGAAACTCTCCAAAATCATTCCTTTCCACCAATCTTTTGTTTTTTGAAGCGGAATGTAAACTCAAGTCGTCTATTAGGTATTTATTATTTATATTTCTAGCAAAATTGTCGCTGTTTTGTATCAGGTAGCTCAGCTCTAACCTAAATTTAAATAACAGTAGCTGCCTAACGTTGGTATGCTATATCACATTTACCCTGCGACCGATTCATTACTGAGATTTACTGGAGACAACGTCCGAATGGTCGAACACGAGATTGAATTGCATTTAGAGAGTCGAACATTTCCCAACATTAATTTATTATAAAATTATTCGGGGTGGGGTTTCGGTTTAATTGGACGGCTCTCGCGGCCATCGGCGAATCTCCATGACAATTGGTTCGGAAAAATATATACTAAATGAACAACCACGATTAGCATTTGTAACGAACTTGATCGTCAGCAAGAGAAGCAATAACAGAGCGGGCGTGCCCCATTTGTCAATCCAAGGAAATGTTGGCTTTTGCTGCTGAATCGGAATACGTTTTTTCGAGGAATCGGTGTAATCGCATTTTTAATCCGCTGTTGTCATTTAAAAGTTGAACAATGATCGAGAGAAAAAAATTGTATAATGTTTACCTGGAAATGTACTCATATTTATTGCAGATTGCTGGCGAACTGGCGGCGAATTTCTACCCCAGAGACGGCCTGGGAGATATGGCGATTATAATTGCGATTCGCCTTGGGCCCTCGTTGAGTCGGCAGCGAGGGCAATGAGAGCCAGGCATGGGGACAACATTGAATTCGTCCTTTGGACTGGGTGAGATAAATTTTGGATTAGATGAATTCTGGATTAGATAAATTTTCTGTGCATGTTTTTCTGAACAATATCTTTATGTGTTTGCAAGGAATACGATATCTTTTGTATCAACAATCAGCGAGTAACTTAATTTTTCAACAAAAAAATTATTATTATTTTTTCAACAAAAAAATTATTATTATTTTCTCAACAAAAAAATTATTATTATTTTTTCAACAAAAAAATTATTATTATTTTTTCAACAAAAAAATTATTTTTCTTTTTTCAACAAAATAGCACAATAACATATTCTTGAATGGCTTGGGCATATAGAAGGGGGAGTTATTCACAATCTTATCTTGGATTTAGCCGTTTTTGAAACTCATTCTGGGGTTGGCCGTTTTTGCAGCAAAATCGAACTGAGGTTTTGCTGAATTGGATGTAAATATAGGGTTCTTCCCTATTGTAATATGGTAATAATAAATATTGTAATGTAACACAAACAAGGGTTTAGTTCATTTGCAGTCCCAACAACCCTATATTTACATCCAATTCAGCAAAACCTCAGTTCGATTTTGCTGCAAAAACGGCCAACTCCAGAATGAGTTTCAAAAACGGCCAAATCCAAGATAATTCAAGAATATGTTTTCAAACACTCAGCCCTAATGTGACCTTGAAAGCAAAAAGCATGGTTTTACAGTCTATCTCGTTCAGCGTGAAAAAAATCACCTTTTTTGAAAAATTTGGCGTTTTGGCGATCGCTGGGTTTGCAACTACACGACACAATTTTGCAACTCCCACGGGTTTGAGATGGCCGGCTATGAAACTCATGAAAAAGAGGATTAAATCCAAATTTTGGCCGTTTCTGCAGCACATCATGATTTTCAAACGCTTGTCCAACAGGGATTCTGGTTTTAACATGGTTTCTTAGTTCCGATCCATGGATCATGTGTATTAGAACTCAGGAAGCAGAAAAAACGCATTTCCAAAAATTAAGGAGTTGGCCGGTTTCGCAACTACACGACACAATCGAGCATAAATCAGCCGTCTATAAATAAAAAGATGGATGACAATTTTTCGCGAAAAATATCGCTCGGAAAATTGGACCTTTAGGGTGTGCCCTTCGAAATTGTCGGTTAAATTCTCTATCGATTCTATACCCTCAATGGGGAGGCGTAGGAAGGAATTCATTAACTTCAACCGCACAATCGGGCACATCGCACTCTAAAACCGCAGGTTTTTCGCTACACATTTCCTCCTGAAAGCCGACCGAGGAAAAAGACCAACTTTTTCCACTTTGTCGAGACATGACAAACAGTTGCTATTGATAGAATCGCAAGATAAGGAAGTTTTCGAGGGTGTGTCTGCATCTAGAGCGAGTGAGGCGACAATGAAGCTGCAACTGTTGTAATATAAAAGGTTCCTTTAAAGGTTTATAAGTTACAGATTTTATAGGTAAATTTTGGGACTCCAGGCCACGATGCGAGATTCAATTCCTGCCAGAGCGGATTCCATCAGCATATAACTTGATTTTCAAATTATAGCCATGTAATAAAATCAAGAATTCAATTTCCTTTCGCAGGGATGGATTATCGCAAACGTCGAGCGGTGGGTCGTCGGACCTCCAAGTGCACGCATTACAAAATCTGACCCACCTCCTATCGCACACTTTCCCGTCGGCCTTCGTGTTTCCAGTTCTGGGACACAACGACCCTGGATCGACCCCGGGTCAGCGTCTGAGCTTCAAGGATGTGGGTCACTTTTGGAGGCAGTGGTTGCCTACGGAAGCCATCCATACTTTCAATAAAGGTAACATTGTGGCTCCTGTTGATTTCCGTGCAACATTGTGGTTGGCTTTTAGAATTTTAGATTTTTTTTAGGATTAAAAGTGGTGGCGCTTCAACCAAAAATGCAGTTTTGAAAAATTAGAAAAAAATTAAATCCGGAATTTCGCGTCTGATAGCTTGTCCTACTCTTTTCCAACTTTGTATGTTTTCCCAAAAATATCCGATTTCGAAGGTGATGACCGTGGGCTAAGAACTTTTCGCCCACTTTTCCAGGATCTCTCGCTTGATTCACCACAGGATATAGAGTTTTTCGGAATTTTTGAAAACATCATTTTTTGGGTCCAGATTTCTTGATTCGGGTTTTCCCTTTTCCCCGTTTTTGGGAATTTGAGAGGGTTCTAGAGTAAAGATTTCGACTTCGTTGGGCTCGCTGGATTCCTTGAAGGTTATGAAAATTTTGATCGACTTCAAAAAAGAGGAGGCTACGGTCCTGAATACCAACATAGGAGAAAGCGCAGCTAAAGAAGTCAACTCGATATTGCACTCTCCTCCCGAGCAAAGTCTCCACGAACAAGGCGAATTCACATTTTGAAATTCAAAACTCTTCTCAACTTACACACCAACTCGTATTCCACGTAATTCTTCGAAACGTGACACCAAGTTTTTCCCAGGGTACACTGGGATTCAATATTGCGGTACCTATAGTTTACCATGGGCCTTTCCCCGGAATAATGGAGCCAGTATTCTGTACAGAATTGAGAAAACGCCGCCACATATCACATTGACAAGTCGTCCATTTAGGTGTCGTATGACATTCTCATACTCGCTACCAGCATCACTCAGAAAACTTGAGGGGAGAAAAAGGTTTCCGATTGAGGTATCTGGTTTCTCGTTGTACTGGAAGATAGCACTGACTTGTTGGCGCCAAATGTGTGCAGCCCTTTGTGTGCGAAAGAAGTGAAAAGTGCGGGGAAAGTGAGAGGCGCACTTTTGATACCAGGGATCACTCATAATGGGAAGGAGCCTGCTAAGGGAAGCTCGGAGCCTTGAAAGCTCCTAAGGGAGGCGTTGGGAAGACCGGCCCGCCCTTTCCCAGGGGAGGGGGTGAGTCGTTGTCGGAGACTCTATTGACGGTTTGTGTTGCGAACAGAGAGTGCCAATGGTGTACACTAGGCTCACTTAATACCGCTCTTTCCGAAGTGCGCCCCCTTGGCTAGAAAATTGTGACCCGATCATTCACAAGAGGGTCCTTCGAAATCGCAAAGGAGCCAAGGGGGTGGATTTAGTTTTCTTCTCCCCGAAACAGTTTCCTCGGGTTAATGGAGAGAAGGGCCAATTTACAGAGGACAAGCGGCTCCTCAGGGACAGGGACCGACTTAAGAAGGTAATGGAGCTCAATGCTACCATCTACGGTCCTGAGGTCTCCTCGTTCACCAAGTCCACTACCGCCGAGCACTCGAATTCTCGTATGCCACCCTGAATACTTGGTGAAAACGCTCGCTTTGGTTTTCCTGAGGCGAGTGTTTTTCCACGAAGGTGGGGGACCGAGAGCAACCTTTAGGGAGCAATTTGCTAAAAGACCTCAAGCAGTCAAGGAAGTGAAACCTCTTCGTTTTAGGGTTGAGGTGGAATCCCTCTCAATATTATTCCCACTAGGCAATTCGGCTCGAAATTTTATTACCGCCCGGCGGAAATATCTCGGCGGCCTTCTCATTTCACCTAAGTGTATTTTCAGATGATAGCAGTAATTGGAGATGGAAGGGTAGGATTGTCCATCCTTTCTAGTGTAGGGACTCTGCAGCAAGATGTGATACGACGATCAGCTTTCGGATTATGGATTCTCGTCGTTAGTCTTACTCAACAGCCGTTCAAAATGGTAATCTTGACCGCCGTCAAGGCGAATAAAATAATATACTGTTGGAGGATGGAATAGGAAGTAATAAAAAGAGTCGTATAACCGCTGCTCTATAAACCGCACAATACAAAATGTCTCAAGATATCGGATGGAATATGTCTAAAATATTCTGGTAAGTGGTAAATACGGTATGGTAAAATGGTGAATACGGTCAAATGGCAAAGTATGGCAAAATGGTAAATACGACGCAATCTTTCATTCTGGTAAATGATAAATCTTCGATTCTGGTAAATATTCTTGAAAATTTTCTATTCCGGTAAATATTCTAGTAAATCTATTCCGGTAAATATTCTAGTAAATCTTCTATTCCGGTAAATATTCTAGTAAATCTTCTATTTTGTTAAATCTTCTATTCTGGTATTCTAGAATCCGCAGCTCACAGCGAACGACGCTACCTATCGCGTATTTTCGAAATGAGGTGATAATAAAAGGTCGATTTTTCGTTCGTGGGCGGTTAACATCCAATTACATACCTAGTATTTCTGAGTAATACGTAATGTTCAGGAGCGAAATGGGACGATTACCTTGTTCGTGCATGTAAATACGTTGGTAAACAAACGGTGAAAACATTGGGTATTGGAATTTAATTCGATTCAACGCTGCAATTCTGGAAACTCTCACTGTCGTTTATTATTCACATGACTCGCGTGCCTTATTCGATGAAATTTACCGCAACGGTACATTTTTCATTGCTATGTCCCGTCTTTCATAATTTAAATTTTATTCCAGTTTTCATTTTTTCAGTTTTCATCTGGCATACTGAAAACAATAATTATCATTCTATTCTACATGTAATCCCGCAGGGATAAATGTACCTCGATAAAAGTTATTGGCATTAAATTGTGGTCCCTTACAAGACCAAGGCTGTAATTTTATAAATTGAAAATATTGAAATAAATCTCAATGCCCTGTTGAATCATTATTTTCCAAAGTGGATCTGAGTGGTCTGGCATTGAAAAAATCCTTCTGATCCGATTTTCTAGTTAAAGTTTTCAAATAACTTTTTGGAAAATGAATAACGCGATATATTATGCATTTTGAATTGGATAGTTACGAAGTACTGGAATATCACGTATGATCGATGGGGTGAGTTTGTGACCTGTACGTTATTGAACGACGAATATTCCTAGGACTCCACAAAACACATAATAGCGTGCCCACTTCGGTTTTTCCAGCCTGTGTAATTTGTCGGCATAGAAAGCCGGAGTAATCTGTATTATAATGGTCACAAGGTGAGCCGATTGTGGTGACACGGGTGTTTTCGTCGTCGATCTCTTTCATCTTTTTTTAAGCTGCTTTGTAACATTCTAAGCTCCAAGGAACGGGTGGGTTGTGAACTTCTACCAATCATTTTCGATATTGAAAAAAATACGGGGCAGTGCGATTTTTATGCTCGCCTCGACGCGATGAACTTTGCGCTGTGTGGATCAATGATCTGCCCTTAGTGATCTGAACAGATTGGGCCACAGAACCCCTAAATGAGGAGAACATTGGTAGGCTGAATGAAAAGAAAAAGTCGTCCGGGAGAATCAGTTGATTTTCAGAATTGACGGTGGAGTCACAAGGGTGGCTTCTTTTGTTTGGAACACCTTCTACCAACTTCATAATAGAGAACAATATTATAATCTCTACTTTTCCAGTCATATTTTTCACCGAACGGGTCGGGGACCAGTTTCTCTCTTATTTCCCTTTGTTCTTCTACCCCCGGCCCTTTGCTCTTCTTGAAGAATAACAGGACACGCCCAAGAAAATTGGGGCCATGAGCAACGCTGAAACAGAGCTTTAAAATTTATGTTTTTTTCCATTTCTCCTTTTTCTTCTGGCATGAAAATGTTACGTTTGCGAGATGCTTTAGCATTGTGGCTTATTTATTGTTACAGGCGGATACTATACGATAGAGCAGAAAGATCACCAATTGAGGATTATCGCATTGAATACAAACCTGTACGGTGGTATGTACAACGGCGACGACCCTTTGTCGCAATTCAGTTGGCTCGAAAGCGTCCTTCTGAAATCACAGAAAAATCGTGAAACGGTAATAAAATGCCCCATGAAAATACCCTTCGACATAAAAAATTTTAAGGTCCATTAAAAAATTTTAAATGCCTAAATAATGTAGATGAAAATTTAATTAGTTTGAAATTTTTATAATTGTTTCTCTCTTGAAAACTCTAGAAGGGTTTCGTTGAGAAAACGTCTGAATTTTCTATGCTTTCCTCGTTCCCAGGTTTACCTTGTAGGCCATATGGCCCCAGGAGCAGATGAGAGACAGCCAGACGCGCCTCCAATATTCAAGGAGGTTTACAGCCGTCGGCTCATCAAGTTGATGCGGAAGTATTCAGACATTATAGTGGGACAGTTTTTCGGACACCTCCATTCCGATACTTTCAGAGTTATTTACAGTGAAATGAGTAAGTTAAACTCTTGCCTATGAAAATAGTAAGCACTTAATTATTGGGAATAAATTATTGAAAAAAAGGACATTTTTAAATAATTGATTTTCATAGGACGGCGACGAAAGGTATAATTTTAATACCTACCAATACCAACTTACCTATATCAGGAAATCTGTAGCTTCGTAGAATTCGTTAAATTTATAAGAAATAATTATTCCGGCGACCACGTGTTGCAGGGCGTCCGGTTAATTGGATGCTGATGGCTCCGGCACTTTCCCCACGGCGGACGAGCAGCGGAGCTAACAACCCTGGGGTCCGCCTCTATAAATTTGAGACAAGCTCCGGACAAGTAAGTTAATTACTTGGTGATATACCACTAATTGGGGTGGCTTTCTTAAATTGTCTCTCTCGTTTCGGTGAAATAATGATGGAATTTTCCACAGTGTAGTATTAGTTCGTGTTGGTATTACCTGTTGAGCAGTATTGTCAAGACACAATTTTCATACGAGCAGTTGTACTAGGTACAATACCTAGCAAAATTACAGCGAAGAAGCTGTATGGCCGAAAGCGCCTAAGCTCAAAAAACTTGGTAGGAATTCATAATTATGAAATTCGGAGTGAAATTCCAAATTATGAAAAATTCGGAAACATCTAATTAGATGTTGATGTCGTTCCAGAAAAATTTCAAAAAATCGCGCATGTTGCTAAACCCCGCTAATTGGGACATGTCTCATACTTGAGAACATTATCAACATGATACGTCGAAGAACAAAGGAGCGATAATCAATTAATGACGCCGAGCGACTCCTCCGGCAGTTACTCCCCTTATCTAGAAGGAGGAAGCACGGAACGCGGTCTTGTGTTTAATGCGGCGTCAAGTGAAACGATAGTGTCGACGATCAGAGTGTAGAATTTTCGTCTTCCCCGGAGTATTGGCTTCGGATTACAAAGGGATTAACGAAGGGTTGAGGGGGAGAAACAGGAATCTCCACTCCCAGGATCGAGGGACGTGGAACAATAGCCGTTCCAAGCGTGAAGCGGTACATTCGAGTTGGCTTCGAATGGCGAGGACTTGAATGACCTTTAAAAAAAGTGTTCTCCAAAGATTGATGTACCACGATAATTGATTTTTCATCGAGCATGAAGAGCTCGCAGGTCGAGCTTGTTGCAGGCTCAGCAGATAAGTGCCGAATAAATTAGTGCTTAATACGAATGAATTTTGAGGAAATGTCGGAAAACCATGGAAGGTCAAAATATTTTTGACTTATATTTTTTAAACTCTAGGTACCTATCCAGGTAACTTCTTCCTAATGAAGAAATGCAATAATTACTTATTTGACTTTGATCTCGGAGTTGAATTTGATCTCGAAGTTGACTTTGATCTCGAAGTTGACTTTGATCTCGAAGTTGACTTTGAACTCGAAGTTGACTTTGATCTCGAAGTTGAGTTTGATCTCGAAGTTGATTTTGAACTCGAAGTTTACTTTGATCTCGAAGTTGAGTTTGAACTCGAAGTTGACTTTGAACTCGAAGTTGATTTTGATCTCGAAGTTGACTTTGATCTCGAAGTTGACTTTGATCTCGAAGTTGAGTTTGAACTCGAAGTTGACTTTGATCTCGAAGTTGATTTTGATCTCGAAGTTGACTTTGATCTCGAAGTTGAGTTTGATCTCGAAGTTGACTTTGAACTCGAAGTTGACTTTGATCTCGAAGTTGAGTTTGAACTCGAAGTTGACTTTGATCTCGAAGTTGAGTTTGATCTCGAAGTTGAGTTTGAACTCGAAGTTGACTTTGATCTCGAAGTTGACTTTGATCTCGAAGTTGAGTTTGATCTCGAAGTTGAGTTTGATCTCGAAGTTGACTTTGATCTCGAAGTTTAGTTTGAACTCGAAGTTGACTTTGAACTCGAAGTTGACTTTGAACTCGAAGTTGAGTTTGATCTCGATGTTGACTTTGAACTCGAAGTTGACTTTGATCTCGAAGTTGACTTTGATCTCGAAGTTGAGTTTGAACTCGAAGTTGACTTTGAACTCGAAGTTGACTTTGATCTCGAAGTTGACTTTGATCTCGAAGTTGAGTTTGAACTCGATGTTGACTTTGATCTCGAAGTTGACTTTGAACTCGAAGTTGATTTTGAACTCGAAGTTTACTTTGATCTCGAAGATGACTTTGAACTCGAAGTTGAGTTTGATCTCGAAGTTGACTTTGATCTCGAAGTTGAGTTTGAACTCGAAGTTGACTTTGAACTCGAAGTTGACTTTGATCTCGAAGTTGACTTTGATCTCGAAGTTTAGTTTGATCTCGAAGTTTAGTTTGAACTCGAAGTTGACTTTGATCTCGGAGTTGAGTTTGATCTCGAAGTTTAGTTTGAACTCGAAGTTGACTTTGAACTCGAAGTTGACTTTGAATTCGAAGTTGAGTTTGATCTCGAAGTTGACTTTGAACTCGAAGTTGACTTTGATCTCGAAGTTGACTTTGATCTCGAAGTTGAGTTTGAACTCGAAGTTGACTTTGATCTCGAAGTTGACTTTGATCTCGAAGTTGACTTTGATCTCGAAGTTGAGTTTGATCTCGAAGTTGACTTTGAACTCGAAGTTGACTTTGATCTCGAAGTTGAGTTTGATCTCGATGTTGACTTTGAACTCGAAGTTTAGTTTGAACTCGAAGTTGACTTTGATCTCGAAGTTGAGTTTGAACTCGAAGTTGACTTTGATCTCGAAGTTTAGTTTGAACTCGAAGTTGACTTTGAACTCGAAGTTGACTTTGATTTCGAAGTTGAGTTTGAACTCGAAGTTGACTTTGATCTCGAAGTTGAGTTTGATCTCGAAGTTGAGTTTGAACTCGAAGTTGACTTTGATCTCGAAGTTGACTTTGATCTCGAAGTTGAGTTTGATCTCGAAGTTGAGTTTGATCTCGAAGTTGACTTTGATCTCGAAGTTTAGTTTGAACTCGAAGTTGACTTTGAACTCGAAGTTGACTTTGAACTCGAAGTTGAGTTTGATCTCGATGTTGACTTTGAACTCGAAGTTGACTTTGATCTCGAAGTTGACTTTGATCTCGAAGTTTAGTTTGAACTCGAAGTTTACTTTGAACTCGAAGTTGAGTTTGATCTCGAAGTTTACTTTGATCTCGATGTTGACTTTGATCTCGATGTTGACTTTGAACTCGAAGTTGACTTTGAACTCGAAGTTGATTTTGAACTCGAAGTTTACTTTGATCTCGAAGATGACTTTGAACTCGAAGTTGAGTTTGATCTCGAAGTTTACTTTGATCTCGATGTTGACTTTGATCTCGATGTTGACTTTGAACTCGAAGTTGACTTTGATCTCGAAGCTGAGTTTGATCTCGAAGTTGAGTTTGAACTCGAAGTTGACTTTGATCTCGAAGTTGACTTTGATCTCGAAGTTGAGTTTGATCTCGAAGTTGAGTTTGAACTCGATGTTGACTCTGATTTCGAAGTTGACTTTGGTCTCGAAGTTGAGTTTGATCTCGAAGTTGAGTTTGATCTCGATGTTGACTTTGAACTCGAAGTTGACTTTGATCTCGAAGTTGAGTTTGATCCCGAAGTTGAGTTTGAACTCGAAGTTGACTTTGATCTCGAAGTTGACTTTGATCTCGAAGTTGAGTTTGATCTCGAAGTTGAGTTTGAACTCGATGTTGACTCTGATTTCGAAGTTGACTTTGGTCTCGAAGTTGAGTTTGATCTCGAAGTTGAGTTTGATCTCGATGTTGACTTTGAACTCGAAGTTGACTTTGATCTCGAAGTTGACTTTGATCTCGAAGTTTAGTTTGAACTCGAAGTTTACTTTGAACTCGAAGTTGAGTATGATCTCGAAGTTTACTTTGATCTCGATGTTGAGTTTGATCTCGATGTTGACTTTGAACTCGAAGTTGACTTTGAACTCGAAGTTGATTTTGAACTCGAAGTTTACTTTGATCTCGAAGATGACTTTGAACTCGAAGTTGAGTTTGATCTCGAAGTTTACTTTGATCTCGACGTTGACTTTGATCTCGAAGTTGAGTTTGATCTCGAAGTTGAGTTTGAACTCGAAGTTGACTTTGATCTCGAAGTTGACTTTGATCTCGAAGTTGAGTTTGATCTCGAAGTTGAGTTTGAACTCGATGTTGACTCTGATTTCGAAGTTGACTTTGGTCTCGAAGTTGAGTTTGATCTCGAAGTTGAGTTTGATCTCGATGTTGACTTTGAACTCGAAGTTGACTTTGATCTCGAAGTTGAGTTTGATCTCGAAGTTGACTTTGATCTCGAAGTTGAGTTTGATCTCGAAGTTGAGTTTGAACTCGAAGTTGACTTTGATCTCGAAGTTGACTTTGATCTCGAAGTTGAGTTTGATCTCGAAGTTGAGTATGAACTCGATGTTGACTTTGATCTCGAAGTTGACTTTGATCTCGAAGTTGACTTTGATCTCGAAGTTGACTTTGATCTCGAAGTTGACTTTGATCTCGAAGTTGACTTTGATCTCGAAGTTGACTTTGATCTCGAAGTTGACATTGAACTCGAAGTTGAGTTGGATCTCGAAGTTTGCTGCGTCAAACTCAATGTTACTGCGGTCAAACTCAATGTTCGAATTTGATCGAAGTTTGCTGATAGGGCCGCGGCACTGAACTGATTGCGATAGCAGGATGTTGCAGAATGATTGTATTAGCAGCAATCACCTTCAACCGATTTTTCGGTACTATTGATGTTTTAAAAAAATTATCGACCTCACCAATTGATCGGGCTTGAATAGACGAATCCAACTATATGATTGCGATAGCACCTGTTGCTTCTTATGCGACGATTTTGAACATTTTAATCCGGAAATGTTTTGAATTTTTATGTTTTCGCTGCAGAATTCAAATTTTCCACATAATATGTGGAAGCAAAAATCCATTTTCCGACCGAATGCTTCGCCCATGGACCAATCCTTTCGATCCTGAGGAGGATTGAACAGAAATAATTTCGAATGCTCGTAGCCTATAGTTTTTTAGATCATAAGAAAAATCACTTTTCTAATTTAATTAGGTACATCATTATCAATTTATAATCAGATACACCACACTACGGGTACGGCTACGGTTCACCTTGAATATACACCCCTCCGAATGTATTCCAACAATCTTGACTAAGGTCCCGGCTTGAGGACTTGTTGTCAGTTAGTTGTCAAGTGAGCAGGGAGGGGTGGCTGCACGCTCACATTGCGAAATGTAGTCAAGTTTGAGGACCTTCAATTGGCTTACGCTCCAGGTGCGACTGACTTTGTAATCACAGTGCGTCACGTTTCGCACCTGGAACTGTCTCAAACGTGACACTGCGCCTGCGCTATCCACCCCCCTCCCCCTGGAGGAACAAAGCTAGAGTGAATCATTCAATGGAAACTTTAAGATCCTTCCTTGATGAATAATTCAATCGTTGTTTGGTCCCATTTTCGCACATACTTGCAGCAGTCTGCCTGGGTGAGAGGATTTGTAAGCATGTCTGCACTACCTACTGAATTTTAGACAGTCATTCCTGTCACTCCAATTTCTCTTTCACGACACTAGACGTTTGAAAAAAATTTGTACCTACTTTCAAAAATCATTCAAAGTTCATAGCTTTTTGTCTTGGTACATTCGTTGATAATTTTGAATGAACTTTTGGTTTATTATCCTACAAGAAACGATTTTAATTTCTCAGGAAAAAAGTACCCCCCCCCCTCCCCCCACTAATGTCCAGTGTCAGAATTCGCAGCGTTTTTGTGCTAAACATATTCCATTTTGGGCAAATATTTTGCTGCTGCCCAAAATCCATTTGTCAACCTTTTGATTTCAGGTGCTCGATTACACACAATACTATTTGGATCTGAACCACGCCAATCAGCACGATCATGCTGCATGGACGCAGGAGTACAACCTGACGTCATACTACGGACTGACAGAAGTCACAGCCAACTCTCTGCACGAACTCGCGAACACGTTCAGGGAGCCGAATTCTCTGCATTTTGCCAAGTAAGGATAAATCTTACATTTTAGTCGAATCGTACGCTTATGTTTATGTGCGAATCCGCCATAACTTGAAGATTGTTTGTACAGCCAGTCCTGGGTCGATTTCTGTGACACCCGCCAAAATCATGTTTTTTGCTTTGCGTGACTTCCGGACTGTCTGTACGACTGCCCCACCAAAAAACCCTGAAATTCCTGAAAAAGTGAAATTTCCTCAGGAATACTCCAATTTTGAAGGCACTCCGGAAAGTAATACCAAAAGCATCGAGAAGCCCGGCTTCTATGGCCGATCATTCAGAAGCCAAAGCTGGTTCCAAGATGCGATCATACACTTCCTTATACCGAGGTTAAAACAAGGCCTCCATTATCCTGCGACTAAATCCTAAACATCCGTTTTCCTTAGCCTATAGATTTTGCTCCCCTATAAGCTCGGAGCCTCATTTTGATTAGTCCTGGCATCAAAGTTGGGCAGAGTTCAAGTTACTATGGCCATAATTACTGACGGGAGCGACTAAACTCTTCTCAGCCCCGTTGCTCCCTTTGAAGGCTCACATCTTCAGCGAGGGAGCAGATGCGACGGTTAATACTTGCCATGTACGTAAAGGCATTATTGGTTTTCCCCAAGGCAGAGGTTTCCTACCTTATTAAGTATCGAGAATGTCGGTATTCACTTCCGATGTCCCTCCCACCGTCTTCCCTTTGCCTGTTGTGGTAACTGAATATACCTTATGCTCAAGTTAAGGATGGAAATATTCAGATGGCTCATGTTCTTCTTTCTGTCCATGAAAAAATAAATAAAAAAGGTTCAGCAAGTTTTTTTTAGAAACATCTTTTAGAAATTCAAAAATAATATCAGTACTTCGACAGGAGTTGGCGATGTCAATTTGCCGACTATTTTACAAAGCTCTGCAATAGGTGGCAAACCTTTAGATTACCTGGAAATCAATATTTTTCTTCGCGTCTCCATTACCGGTTCGATCATTTCAAAACTTCGGGACGGTCGGGTGTTTTTGGTCTTTGCTCCTGAAGAGAATTCTGAAGAGGAGACTGAAGATGAGAAGGAGTCCAACAAGAACAAGTTGAACTCAGGTGTTCCGAGAGGAACGAAATCATTGCCAACATGGAGCGTCTCATATTCCCGTCTACAACATCCGTTGGTTTTAGTTTCCATTTAATAGCCTCCGCTAAGAACGGTAGTAGTTTGTGATAATACGAGGTTACAAGCTCAACTTTTCCCACCCATCTATCAGAGTTTGTGAAGTTCTCGTCTTACTTTCTGAAAGTAGTATTTCCTATCCACCAGCTTCTCTTACTTTGAAGCATAGTTTCTAGACAGAAATTCGATTTAGCTCTGCAGCAGCGCAATTCCTGATACTTAGACTGTAGTAAACCAGACGTTCCGTTTTTAGAATTTTCTCTTCCCAGTTCCCACGCAGATAGATAAGCGAGATTATCTGTCGTATCATAAATAGATTTTGTCCTAGCAATACGAGGGGGTAACGGAGGCGAAAGTTTCCAGTTTCGACGTTTGCCGTAGCCCCGATTCCCTTGAGATCTGTGTAACTCCTATTATTGAAGTGGAACATCATCTTCCCTAGCTCCTGTAAAATAAAGGGATTTTCCCTGAGGGTCATGTTATCGAATTCATAGTTTCCTCAGCAAAGCCTAGGAAAACATCCAATTTCAGGAACGATTAGGCAATGCACTCAATGCGTGCAGGTCTTGCATGAAATGCCTAGCATCCACATACAGAGAGAAGAGACAAACTTGGATAATTCTGCAAATAAAATCCCTCGATTTGCCGAGTGTCCCAAACTTGGTACCTAATGCAAAACAACAAATTTGGGTGAACCTAGAACAAAAATGTCACAAAACGCCACCAACCGCATTTTTTAAATTTTAACTCGTTACCAAGATACGATTTTTTTTTTAAGTTTTGTTTTTCAGGCAAACCACACTTTGGCTCTCTAAACCCCACGTTCTTCGGTTCTAAACAACATTTTCGTTGACTTTTGATGAAATTTCCGGATTAAGGCTTCTAATTAGGATACCTTCCTGAGTACGCGGTAAAACCAATTCAATCAATCCCTCATCATTCAACAGCCACGTCGCTTTGAAGTCCTGCAATTTGTTGCAGATACTACGAGGCCAACGCCGTCCGACTGTTCAGCAGCCCGCAGGCTGGAGGCTGCGACAGGAGTTGCGTCCAATCGCATTTTTGCGCCGTGTCGCACGTCGAATACGCCGAATTTCGCAGTTGCCTCGAAGCGGCTGCCAGCGCATTATCATCGACAGCGCCTTCGCCACTAGTGGCCTTCGGTCCTTTCCTGTTATCGCTGCTTTTCGTTCACCCGATCACCTGATAAACTCTGGCGTCGTGTACAATAAAATGTATATTTTTATGTGAAGAATTTTTTAAAATTTTTAAAATACCTTGTCGTTGTTTTATTGTGTTTTTCAGGGTCGAAATAGAAAACAGCATGAGCGAATTTTCGATATCATTGGAATCGTTATTGGAAATTAGCAGTACCGCACATTGACTGCCCAAATTGAAAACAGAAATTATTCCAAACACATGGTTTGCTTTTGTTAGTTGTTGTGTTCAAAGGTAATGAGACCTTGGTCCGTCAGTGGACTGTATCAAACAACTACAGCTACCAAAACTTATCATCCTTTCAAGATGTGATTCGTCTAGATTTCTGCAAAAAACTACGGGGTTGACTATTGTACAAATTTCTGTCAATCTTTACTACCCAACAGCCCGTTTTTGCCGAAAATTCGCTAAAACAAAATATTTGGACAAACTTTACAATTACCTACCTATTGTGATAAATTTGTATAAAGCATTATTCTTCAATATATACTTGTCGTATTCATTCTTAATTTATTGAGCAGCGACCGTGTTGTAAATTGGATGTAGGCTAGGGTGTCCGTCATATGAGATGAAAAATGTTTTTGTTGGAGAAAAATTGATATGCACGCCCTCCTTTTTTAAAGATTTTTCTGGTCCGAAAATGTCAAAAAATATAAAAAGTCTTTAAAGTATAATTGGCCTCAAACTTTTTGACCTCGAGCAATCAATAATTCATTGCCAACCCTGGTATTCAAGGTTGTAGCACCATAAGTGGTTCGAGTAACTCATTCCCTCCCAGTTAAATCCGATCGCAGCTTATCCATCGAATTATCGAGACTTATCGATCACGGCGATTTATGATTTTTGACCCTGACTCACCGCCTATCAGTGTGACACGCTTACTCGGAATTCGCAGGCCTTGCCACTTCAACACATCTTATAATCTCAGTTTATCTGGCAGGCAGACAATAGCAATGAACGATTCTGCAGAGCTTTTAAAACAACACTGTTTATGTACCGGATCCAAGTGGTTTCTAGATTAAAGAATACACCATTCAGTAGGGCTGCAACAATCGGCTTCAGTCCAATGAGTGTTGTGATTCGCTAGCGTGTGCGTGAATATATACATTTTTCTAAGTGATTGTCAACTCGTTATACTTAGGCAGTTTTGGCAGGTAATAATTCGGCTCTGAGATGATGTGCATTTATTTTTATTTTTTTAAATACCTAGATATTAGTTATTTTGAATTTAATTATTTATTTTTATTTTTGCAGGCTCAGCATGACAAACTTTTATACAAAAGTGATTACAATAGGATCTATCTTGGTCTATAGCGCACAATGTTTACATTCCCACGATACGTCGAAAAAATTTCTGAATTATTTGACGGGTAAAGATTCTAATAGATTAGTTTTGTCTAAGGAGGAACCCAAAAACATAGATGCCATTATTTCTAAAGATAGTATCGCATCTTATGTAACCGAAGGCTACACAGAAACAAGTGCAGACTCAACCGACAGTACAGCGATCTCAGATGGCTCCAACAGCGGATCACAAACCAGCACTTACAACACAGCCTCTGTCACTGAAAGTATCGAACCAACGTCTACGGGGACGTCTTCGACGTCTGATATTACTGCATCAGTTGAACATTCAGCTACAACTGGAAATTCTCCATTTTCAACAACTGATACGACTGCCTCCGGCATAACAGGGGCCACCACTTCCCAGGATGTGACAGCCACAACCCAAGATGTAACATCCACCACCAGGAATGAAGCCACCACTTCCCAAGATGTGACAGCCACAGCCCAAGATGTGACAGCCACAACCCAAGATGTTACATCCACGACCCAGGATGTAACATCCACTACCGGGAATGAAGCCACCACTTCCCAGGATGTGACAGCCACAACCCAAGATGTGACAGCCACAACCCAAGATGTTACATCCACTACCCAGGATGTAACATCCACTACCGGGAGTGAACCCACCACTTCCCAGGATGTGACAGTCACCACCGACGATGTGACAGCCACAACCGAAGATGTGACATCCACAACCCAAGATGTAACATCCACTACCCAAGATGTTACATCCACTACCCAAGATGTTACGTCCACTACCGAGAATGAAGCCACCACTTCCCAGGATGTGACAGCTACAGCCCAAGATGTGACAGCCACAACAGAAGATGTGACAGCCACAACCCAAGATGTTACATCCACTACCCAGGATGTAACATCCACTACCGGGAGTGAAGCCACCACTTCCCAGGATGTGACAGTCACCACCAACGATGTGACAGCCACAACCCAAGATGTAACATCCACAACCCAAGATGTAACATCCACTACCCAAGATGTAACATCCACTACCCAAGATGTAACATCCACTACCGAGAATGAAGCCACCACTTCCCAGGATGTGACAGCCACAACCCAAGATGTGACAGCCACAGCCCAAGATGTGACAGCCACAACCGAAGATGTGACAGCCACAACCCAAGATGTTACATCCACTACCCAGGATGTAACATCCACTACCGGGAGTGAAGCCACCACTTCCCAGGATGTGACAGCTACAGCCCAAGATGTGACAACCACAACAGAAGAAGTGACAGCCACAACCCAAGATCTTACATCCACTACCCAGGATGTAACATCCACTACTTCCCAGGATGTGACAGTCACCTCCAACGATGTGACAGCCACAACCCAAGATGTAACATCCACTACCGGGAGTGAAGCCACCACTTCCCAGGATGTGACAGTCACCACCGACGATGTGACCGCCACAACCGAAGATGTGACAGCCACAACCCAAGATGTAACATCCACTACCCAGGATGTAACAACCACTACCAGGAGTGAAGCCACCACTTCCCAGGATGTGACAGCCACAACCCAAGATGTAACATCCACAACAGAAGATGTGACAGCCACAACCCAAGATGTTACATCCACTACCCAGGATGTAACATCCACCACTTCCCAGGATGTGACAGTCACCACCAACGATGTGACAGCCACAACCCAAGATGTAACATCCACAACCCAAGATGTAACATCCACAACCCAAGATGTAACATCCACAACCCAAGATGTTACATCCACTACCCAGGATGTAACATCCACTACCGGGAGTGAAGCCACCACTTCCCAGGATGTGACAGTCACCACCGACGATGTGACAGCCACAACCCAAGATGTAACATCCACTACCCAAGATGTGACAGCCACAACTCCTTCTTTATCCAGTGGCCCAAGTTCTGGCAGTACAGATGCGACGTCTGTCCACCAAAGTAGTCCAACTGAAGCCACATCTGCCACGGAACTCAGCCAGGCCACGAGCATTTCGTCGGGGTCCTACCCCACAGACCAAGGCTGGTCAACCTCGGGTACAGAAATCACTGATACAACGGGTAGCTCTACCAGAAACTCAGATTCTTGGACCACAACACCGTGAGCAATCTCAACCGATAACGTTTTGGATCCAAACTGGACAACTTCCACATCGGACACAGAACAGAAATGAGACAGTCGCCCTTTCAAATGCCCAGATAGGATGTCTTACTGTAGACCTAACAATCTTCCAAAAAAGAGTGAGCTAAGCAACGTCACAAATCTGATAATACATTATGCATACCTAATAAATTCCACATGTCCAGACGAAACTAAAACAATTACATTAGCAGGTCAAAGAGTTGTCTATTGTTATCATTTTTGCCTTGACATGATCAATAGATCCGTGTATGGATAAAACCACTAGGCATCGTACATTCAGACTTCGTTCGTACATCATTTATTACCTACCAACCATTTCAGCATTCGAAAATCAGAGAGAGGTCAGTATATCAGCAGGAATAGGAGTTTCGTCGTATTCCGTCTGTATTGTATTAGCTATCGACTTGGAAAAGGCCCTTAACCAATCCCGTTGAGTTACACGACTTGAAAATTGTGGCTACTCGAGGGGCGTGAACATTTTTGGTCATGGGGTGAGAGTCACCTTCTGAACCACAGGTGTCTTGTTTATTGGCGAAGTTTCTGTGTCAATGTACCTACCCACCTAAAATACGATGCAGCCGGCGCCTTTACCGGCCTACTCCCTTTCCAAAACTTGTTTCAAAGTTTGAATGGGTTGGTGCCCAATAAATACGCCATTTAACGGTACTCGTCCCATCGGTTTATTCATGAGGTGAAATATTAATTCAAACAAGGTAGAAATAACCTGCAGGGCAGGTAGGGGTAATATGGAAGGTTGTTCGAGAACAATGTAAGGGAGGGGTAGTTCAGTTCGTAGTTCAGGACCCATTTGCGCACTAGCTATATGGCCAATATCTACTCGATTTTGAGGGTCTCAAGGTGCTGAGTGAACTTTCCTGCGTCCCTCTGGATGGGATACGAAGGGGAGGCACCCGAAACTGCCGTACACTAGGCCTACAACTGCGGTAGAGACGACCCTATACACGAAGAAGGAATTAGGAATTAGAGGGCCTACACCTGTTCGAGTCTGAAAGGTTTGGGGGTGTTGGTGATAGGAGCATATGAAAATGTTACTACAGCTTAATTCGAATAACAATCTGCACTCACAGATATAGAAACGTGCACCTCCACTCTTCGAACAAGCCTTTGGGCTAGCTCCAGATGTAGGTAAGTAAATAGAATCATTCTCAACAGCACAAATCAGCACAAATTGGGAACGTCGGCAACAGGTCGAAACAGTAAGCGAAAAGTTCAGCTTCCATCCTGCTCAGCTGAGCGAGCTTCGAATGAAGGAGTTTCAGTTTCACGGATTTGATGCTTTGAATTGGTAATTTTTATCGAATCCATGAGTAGTTATTTTAAGATGAAGCAACCTACCTATAACTTACGTGAAATCGGATTGAAAAATACTCAAGAAAACCCCGATTCAGTACATTTCTTCTCAAAACCCTAATTTGCCATATTTCCTGCTGAAAAGATTCCGGGCAGAATGAGTTGCCCAGCAGGTAGGTGTGATGGGAATGGGCACAAGAACACGTTGCCCGAAGAATATTGGGCGAACAACGGTTGGAAGTTTTCACAATAAGAAAATCAAACATCCCCACTTTTCTCATATTTTCTTCCTCTCGATAGAGAAATTGCTCTGCTTATATGGTAAGGGGACTTTTTACAGCCAACTGGCTCCCAACTCCAATACCCGGCAAACAAGTTAAACTTTCTGTATCCAAATCGATCAGTCAACTTTTCTATGCTATTTATCCGTCTCCCGAGCGACGGGGCTCCGCTCCACGTTCGTAGTACGTACTCAAAACCCAGTCGATGCCGCACTCGCATTAGCCTCGTTTCATAAGTGAGTTCTGGAGACCCTTGAATAGAACTTCATCTGTGTACGGGTATACAGTGAGCTACCAGAGTGGTCCTCAAGTTCTGAAGAGGGTTCTATCATGGTTTTGTATCATTCGGACTCACACAATTTTCCTTGTTTATTGATCACGTTCTTAATTACTGGACTGAAAACACGAGCTGAAAATTTTTGGTTGGTTTTATAAATTGCCTTTATTCCAGTTTCAAAGTACTATCGGCAACATTTCCATGTACGCACATTTTTAACCAGTTTAATGACAAATCCAGTAGGTAGCATTGCAGGATTGTTGTAGCCATTCGACACCATCGTACCCCTTCAGGAGGCGGAATGATTTTGAAAATGCAGTTAACTCACCCTGCTTCGACACGCTTCAAAATTTGAAAAAAAAATCAAAAATCAGTTGCATCTATTGTCTCAATTCCGGGGGAATGACATACCTATTATTGCAACAAACTGGAACATGTTCGATACCCAATACAAATTAATCTCCTAAGCGATTTTGAATATAAATAGAAATCAAGTTGCGTAAGGCGATAGTTTTTATCTTTATTTTATGTATGTCTTCAGCCCACTATGCCACAGATAATTCAGAAATAAATAGTGAAATTGAAAGTAAGTACAGAGGTATAACGACTCCTTTCTAAGAAAAACAGATAAATAAAAAGGAACAATGTCGGAACCGGAGCATGAAAAAATTTCAATAGCAAGAACTGCGATGAGAGCTCGGCCATCGTCATTGCGAGATATTCGGGAAAATTCTATGCACGTATCAGGGAGTGCGGACGAAGAAGATGACGAAGAAGAAGTCGAAAGTAAGTTTATATCGAATCATCAAAATTCATAGCAGCAGGAAAATTAATTAAGGACAAATACGAGTAGCATCATTAATTTCCACAAATATGGTTAACTGTTACCTCAAAAACGAGATTGGAATGGTTAAAAGCTGACCACCATTAAATACGAGAGGTATTTTTTTGGGCCAAAAAGCAATTTGAGAGATACGATTTGTTAAGCAATTGAATGAGACCTAAAGACTCCACGGCTAACTGCTCCCACCAATCGCAATTCCTACGTACAAAAAGCAATTTTTGTCCCTGGCCGGCCATAAAATCGACAAGGGTTTGGCAATCCAGTTAAATCAAATCGTCCATGATTGCCGTTAACCTCGAACGCTTAAATAATGATGATAACACCGATGAGAGTTCCATGCAAACAACAATCGCATTTTTTTCTCGCCCGATCGGTGGCGCATTGATGCGTGAGAATCGTTCCATTTGCACGGTGGAGATAGGGGTGGGATATCTTTTATCTTAATAGAGTTTTTACCAATTGCTTTCGAGTTAGTGTTTCCCATTTCAGAGCTTAAAAACACAAGCCAATTCGACAAACGTAGTCTGGCCTAGTGTACGTAATTCAGGACTGAGGAAACGACTCAAAAAGTGTTGTATAGTGGATTAAAATACTTAATACGAGCTCTGAATTAGGTAATCTAGCGAAATAGAATAAAAATAAAATGGGATAATAAAACCGAACTTGTTCTTGAGGGCAGCGCCCCGGGTTAGTTCGTTTATGGCTTGAAATTGGCCCTCCGCACATTTTTTGAAAAGAATAGGTATAACCACAAATTTCAATAAGCCATAAATCTGTTAATTTTTCGGATGCTGTGCCTCATCAGTAGCATGAAATATTATCATTTTAACATTCTAAGATTTCTGTTCTTAAGTCAAAATCAGTCCAACTGGCTCGGTACTGGCGCCTTCGCCCAACCCGTACGACAAACTCCAGAAACTGAGGCAGGCGAACGCGCAGCTGATGGCGTCACGACTGCCTCCCAGGCCACCGGGTAAAGTGCGTTTCAATGATTCCGTAATCACCTCTGACGAGATCAATAATGGTAAGCGGCGCTTTCTTGAGAATTTCCACGTCACTTTCGAAATTTTAGTTTGACCTTAGTAAAAACATGAATTTTATATACCTAGGTATTTTTTAAAATTTTTAAATTTATATTTTTGTTTATATTTTATTGTATTACCATTGATTCTTTTACATTTTAAATTTATGGATATATATATGGAGAACTCATTCATGAGAACACAGTTGAATTGTGTGATTTGTTCGCAGAAGGCACACAAATCATAACAACAGTGGAACCATTGAAATCAGCCCCCTGCAAAATCCTCCTCGTAACAGTACCGACAGGTTTTAGTGAGGACATTGACGACACGAATTCGGATGATGACGTAATCGATGAGACTGATTTCAGAGAGTGCGATGATACGGTCGAAAAAGCCGCAGACGTCCGTGACTCTTCCTCCAACATTAAGAAGGCGATAGCCTACCAGGAATATTCTGTAGACATGAAATCGATCGATGACGACTACGAAAATCGCGTTGAAGACCTGACGACGACGCTGGTCTCGCTGTGCCGGATGACGAGCGAATGCGACGATACCGACCTGGCCAACAACATATCCAAATTCGACAAAAATACCATCCAGCCAACAATCGATGAGGTCGAATGCCGAGGAAGTCAAGAATTCGAAAGCGGCGATTCTGTAGAAAGTGTCAACTCTCAGCTGGGCAACCCGGGACATCAGGAAACTACTCCTGAAGCAGATTCTAGAAACTCTCCAGAACGCGAAGAATACATAGAGCCGATAAAACATCAGTCGGTGAAAAAAGTTGCGGAACTCAAGCGCATCTCATCAGCCCAGCCGACGTCGAAGAAAATTCAAGAGAAGACCGACGAGCAGGCAAGGCCATCCACGTCACCTGGCAAGAGAGTTTGCTTCAAGAACCAGTGGGCCACGGTTAAACTGCCACAGTACAACGGTTTGCGATCTGAATACGGACTCAGCTCTGAACAGCTGCAAGAGAGGAAAAAGTGAGTGAAGCCTGGGTTCAGCCTTTTCTTCAGAAGAAACCTGGTCATTAAATTTCTATAATAACGAAAAAATATATTATATAATTATATAATTTGCAGATATTTTGCAAAAGCTATCGATGTTTCAGAAAACGCCTCGAAAGTGCCGCATCAAAGAAGCAAGAGAAACAAGAAAGATACAAGGAGGCCAGAAGGAAGCAGAAGGAGAATGAGATCATGTTCGCTAATTGGTTAGTGAAGAAAAAGAAGGAGGCTGCCATGAAAGCGGCCAGAAGAAAACAGCTACATTCGGCCTTCTACTTCAAAACTCTTCCAGCTCCCACCGGCCACTTGTAAGAAGTATTTAATGCTTAACTTAAGCTATAACAAGGCCACGTCATACCGAAATAAGGAACGTCTTCACGTAATACCCCACTCTAGCTTGGGGTTTTTTATACTTTTTTTGAAAGAGGAGAATAATTGAGGCGTTGATAGCCAGAGTGGACCATTCCACAAACTGACCAAAAATGAGTTATACAGTGTAATGGGTCTGTGGTTGATCTATCTATTGAATTATTATTAAAATTTGACTCGTTCTCGAATGTGCTAAGAGAGAGCGCAACTTTTCAAATGGTCCGTCTGCAAATTGGCCGCCGATTTTGATGGCCAGAGTGGACTTTGTGGCTTGTAGAAATGTCCCTATGGTTCATGAGTCATCTGTTCACCCAAGAATGCTTGTATTTTTTTCTTCAAAACACCATAACAAGGCCCTTAATCAATTACAATAAATTAGTCGAAATTTTCAAATGCGATTTTCTCAGTTCAACACCTGTGTGGAATGGTCCACTCTGGCTATCAACGCCTCAATTCTTCACTACATTCTAAATAGAGGCATTCCTTCAATAATGGATCATTCATTAAAAAAGTCGTTCAAAGAAGCTGAACAAAAATAATTGTTTAGAAAAATTTCAACTTCTTTCATTTCCCGGTACAAGATGTACAAAGGTAAGACAAATAGAGCAATCAGATTAAAAATTCGAATTTTAGTTTTTGTCCAAACTTCGATCACCAAGTTCGACCAACACGTTTTCAGCCATTTGTCAGTCGGTTATTTTAAAAATAGCTGTATCATTATGCATCAAATAGAACGCACCGTTTCCGAGATACACTCAGTGACTCTGTACGTCTACTTTTTCAGAGAGAAGATGGGGCTTCTAAGGAAAAAAGTGTTAGCTAGGAGGGAGCACACTTGCTATTCGCTGGAAGAATTCTTCAAAAACGCCAAACCCCACGAGCAGAAGACTTATCGGATATACTTGGGCCTCTGTGTCGAATAAAACATCATTACGAACTTCGAGACTTTGTTTAAAACACGTAGGGCATACTCTGTACCGTTGAATAGAATTTTCCATACTCAGTGTAGTGTTTGTAGTTTTACAGCGTACTAAAACGCAGTTACAAAAAAACGTTCTCATTTGTCTTCCTTCATTTGAACACACCAACAAAGAAGACAGGGTGGGGGGGTGGCTGCCAGCAAAGTTGTCTCGGACGTGACCTGCCGCCCTAAAGAAGGAGTCGGATCGAGTAGGGTCATACCTAGGCTCAGAAAGTTCCAACTGCCACCCCATAACTGGTTTTTTGATTAACTGCCACCGCACCGAGGGAATCGCATTTCACGTCGTTAAACGGACCAAATTGACCTGCCTAGGCGAATGATCTCTGGTTACGACCTTAACAATTAAAATGTTCAGTACTAAAAACTGACTCACCTCAAAGAGCTGATGGCCCCCATCATTACAATCAACACAGTTTCCGAGAAATCGTCAAAGTTGTGAAGGAGATGATTGAATAATTTCAAAATTTATAGTTTATTACCTGACATCAAAAGTGTACATAAATGCCACAGGATTTGGCAATAAAAATCATCATCTCATTTTTGGATCTTCGAATTTGTATAGTGCCTGGATCGATTGGAACAACCCAAGATTAAATAGTGTAAAATACAGCCTTGACTAGCCTAATGAAAGAAAATAATTTCCATTAGTGTGTGACGGGATTTGCCTTCAATATATTAACGTACGTAATAAGTAGTAATCCTTGTCCAAGTCCTAATGATGCCGTATATTATAAGCTAAAATCAATCAAGATAATGGAATGGAAAACTTCACAATCTTGACCTCACAACCATCCGTAATCAAATATAGTTTTACAAAACTTACATCCTATAACTGTAATGTACATGCCATCTGCAAGCGAACCAAGTCGGATTCAATTTTCAAAAATCAAAAACACTAAATACCTATTATCCCCGCATATTATCGATCAATTTATCCCTTTTTATCATACATGGCTGATAAGGAAAGTAGCGCCCTCCTCTCACTCAATCACTTCGACAATTTAATCGAATAAAATGTCGGCAAGTAGTTTCAAAAATAAGAATACTTAGTCAAACGAAAACAACGGAAATTATTTGTGCACACGTATTGCTCGAGTCATTAATCAGTGATGAACAGTTTGAGCAAATCGTTGGGAAACAAACATAACATTTCGAAGAAACTATAAAATAAATAATAAATCGCATCTTTTGAAACTATATCAATATAATTATTTTTCCTTTGCCGTCAATTGTCACCTGTATTTAGAATTGTCACACTCGTTATTCATTAATGCGTACACATAACCGTAGAAGCTCATCCGTGATTAGTACAGTCAAGAATTGGAAGTGCAAACGTCGCGGGAGAATGAACCGAAATGGACGGAGCGGTAAAATAATAAAAACAACGATAAATAAATAAATTTCAACGCGCAAAAATAAGTAAAACGATAATTAAGTAATACGAACACAGCCAGAAAATCAACGCGCTTAAGAAGTACAGGTACTAAATAGATGGCAAGTTATTGGAGATACGAACGTTCCAAAGTCATCGTCTCCCTCGTCGGTCTACCCGGTAGACTCTACCGTGACGTCATCAAAAGTATCTTTGAAAATATATAAAATAAATTTTGCTTCACGGTTAAATTTGTGACTTCAAAACGGCCCGGAAGGGGCTACAACGGATCCCCATTGAAAATATTAACAATAGGAAGAGACTGGAATTTTGCATATTTTTATATTTCGGTTTTGGTAGTCGATTGTAATTTTTGATGCTGCCACTTTGCTTCGACGTTTTAACAAATCTCCATCGAAAACTTAAAATCCATATTTTCCGGTTTTTAGCAAAATCTCCATGTTTGATGGGAATTTGCCAATAAATGCAAATAATTATTCGCTAAAATCTTCAAACATTTAGGAAAACCGAGAAAGAACCAACACTCATTTCCTATTATTACAGGACCAACAATCATCGCATTTTTCAGTAACCCAGTGCGTTTTGATTTTTCAAAAATAATTGTTCATACCTGCTTGGGCTTTTTTTGGCCATTTTGAGTAAGAATTTTTTCACTTTTAGATGCATATTAATTATAATTAATTCCAGTCTCAAATGATTGGAAAGGATCAAACGAAACAGCACCTATAGTACAGCTGAATGACGTCATTCAGCTTTAGTCGGGTAGGGGATCTGTGACGTCACGGTTGAATAAGTAAGTACAGCGGACGCAGCCTTGGATGGTAGGCATTTTCTAGTGATCACCTAAAGTTACGAGACTAATATAATTTTGAAAAACTACTATAAAACTAGCTTCATTGCCCATTCGTTCAGTAGTTGGAGCGTAATGAAGAGTGTAAATTCGAATAGTAAAGTTAAAGTGGAAACCCACGTACGCCGTCGTTTAAGGAGTTGCTTTTCTCCCAATAACCAAAGCTGTCCTGGGCGTGCCCCTCCGCCCATTATCGGAAATATCAAGCAAGAAATTACGAGAATACCTCAAAACCTATCATCCTCTTTTCCCCCGAACCTTTTTACTCCAGCTCCAAGTACTGAACATGGACAACAGATGCAACCAATAGCAGGGAGTTACGATCAATTTTAAACATAACAATGGCCGCCTTCAAAACCGAAAAAAGTAGGCAAATCGTTTAAGTTTAATGGTAACATTAGTAAAGCACGAGGCTAAAATACTACTATTTTTATACAGAATACTTGTAAACCACATCACTCAGCCAACTTCACCGAAAAATTCACAAGATACGCAGCCACAACCATTTACGCATTGTTATATTTAGTGTGGACACAAATAACTAGTGGACTATAGGACTTAGTTTTGGACTTGTTTTTAGAATTGGACTTACACGGGATGGAATAACGGCTTGTTTTATTGTTTCCAAATGGATGGAAAGAAAATAAGTTTTATCACATCGAAAATTGGAGATTAAGTTTATTTTCTATCGCTCTTCCCTAACAAGCGGGGTTCAGGACTTAGCGGGGAATCGACGAAGACGATTTTCAATTAAGAAAAAACTTAATCGCCAAATGAAACTGGGTAATAAATAGTTCAACCAGATAGGCGTGATTGTAGAGGCCGATGTGAATTTGAAAACAAAACTCTTGTTGTGCTTGTCGTCAATAATATTTATAAATTTTTTACAGTATATTACAATATTGCTTCGTCTGATCAGTTCTTCAGAAGCGAATACCTCTTAGGAATGCTCCTCTCGGAATGATGGAAATTATAAAATGTTATTTATCACTCAGTAATTCAAATATAACTCAACAGTTTTCGAGTAAAATTAGAGTAGAAGCTATTGGAATCAATAATATTCAAAACGTCGACAAAGTAAATAACAAATAAAAACCGATGGAAAACACGACGCAACATGTCAGGAAATAAGCAATTCCCAAGTTAATTTTATAATATTCTCCAACCATCGAACGCCACTTAAAGCTGGTTATTGCACGATATTACAACACGAAATAGCTACAAACGGAAACGACGAATTTCCACGGATGGGCGAGAAATAGACGAAGTATTCATAATTTATTGTATTAACCGAGTAACTAGAAAAATAATGTTTACAAAACTAACGGACAGCTAAAATGGTGTTGGAGTGTAAGTATCAACTGATGGTACCGCCATGTTCATTTCTACTCTGTTAAGCCGGATAGTGAAGGGAGCTCCGCATGATGAGCGTGATTTTTCAGCTATTGTTTAGCTACACACGAAAATTTTATTCTTACAGGATCGAGGATATATTTTCGTTATTATTCCTTTATCCTAATTTTTTTCTTCTACGTACTCGATACTGAGGAATCCCGGTGACGAAGCTCGCATATTTACAATGGTTATTGAATACTACCAGGAGAGAATTTCCGGACGATTACCCGAGAAGAATGAGATAAATTTTGCCGATTCAATCAATTCTACGTTTCGATTTCAATTTTTCCAAATTTCCCTCGATTGAGCTTCGTCCAGTATGTTGGATGATATAATTTCCGACGATGGGCCCTATGCTTGCTTATTTTCTCTATTCTTACTGGGGTTTCATCAACCCCCTCTTACGCCAAATTCAATTTTTAACCGATTCAGGATTTCAAGTCAGGGCATTTCTCTTCGCCTATTCACGTCATTTTCTTCTAAAGCGGATTTTACCTCGAGGAGATTTCAGGGATAATTAACCACGTAGATTCTTGCCTTCTAGGCTGTTTTTCAAGGGTAAAACACCCTTCGATTCATCAAGGCATCCACCATTTTTGGGTTGGATTTTATATGATAGGTTACGCATGAGGATTTTACGCCTATCCTTCCAATTCACGCCGAATACAAAGGATCTTTGTAAACAGAGTTGAAAAGAAAGAAGCGCCTTCTCAGTGATAAGAGTGTTACCTCCAACTTTGTTTAGTACAATCTTGGCAAAAACTTTCGATCCACACCTGGCTGAAGCAATCAGATACTGGACAAAGCTCAACATCACTATTTACAGGTTTGCTTCGTAATTTTAACCTAAAAACGATTCAGAAAAGTATGGAGCTTCGGTAAGGATGTTGTGTCGAGTGGTTACCATAGTTCGCTATCAAGTGCGTCATAGTAACACTATATAGCTACAATTTATATAAAATTAAATTCACAGTGGGACTCATATCGATTGAGGCTGCGATGTCTTCAAAGTAGAATACGGACCTGCCACCATGATCGTAGAGGAAGGCGTGGAAAGGAATCGGGGCGGGGAAATTGGGTACGAGCACAGCCTTGGAGGGGTAAGCTCATGAAACTGGTCCATGGCGAGGACCGACCATAAACGAGCGGTTCAATTAACGTTTCGACCGAATTCAAACTCAATATTTATGATATGGGCTTTGACTAACATGAATAATCCTTGTAGTTTCAACCTTTTTTGTGATTTGAGTTTTCAACTTTTTTTGGTGTGATTTTTCATAGTGAAAGCAATGAGTAGCACGTTTGTGGCCGGTCCATGGGGCGGGCCAGTTCATGGAAAGCTGATTCAGGGCCGCTCTCATAAGTGCGAGATATCGAATTACTGTGCCAGAGTTACTTGGGAATGATCGGCAAGTAATCGATTGTAGATTAACTGGCATTATGAAATAGGCCCTCAGTGAAGCACTCCTTGATAGGATAATCGGGATTCGGATGGAGAAGGATGGCCAAACAGTTTACTTTGTATTGTTCAGACGTCCTGTACTCTTTCCGAGCGAACTTATACCCTCTCCTCGCGACCGGGATCGGTGCAAGTTCAAGCCCTCACCTGCCAATCAGATAATCAAAAACGATCTCAAAACGATTATAAAACGACTTCGAGTTGAAATGTTAAAGTAATAATGACATCCCAGGAAAACGAACAACTCTGTTATATTTAATTTTTCATCACCAAGCCAAATACTCGGAGAGTGGGCAAGTTCCCATTTTACAGGTGAAGCAATATTAATCATTGTTATCTCATAAAGTCAAAGGGAACTCAAATGTTTTAGTTTGAACACGGACCTCGACTCAGACTCCTCCTCATCGACGGCTCATGCCCTCTCATGGCGCGCCCTCGTCGATCCTGGATCAGTTTGTCGGCTCGTACAAATATTCCGTGCTTGGGACGCGCCTCGAAATACCTAACACCCTGCACAGTTCCGTCGTTCTTGCCTGAAATCAGATTGAAACCTGAGTAAGCATATCTTAGAATTCTATGCGCGATTTTTGAATCCCAGGTCCAACGTACCGATGGGAGCATCGAGGTCTACGCCGACCCAGGTGCCAGAGGCGAACTCTGTCGGGCCGATGTAAGCGATGACGCCAGTCGAATTGTACGGTCGGATCTGAACGCTTTCACCAAGGCAAACCCATTCGGGTATTGGCGTTTCCTTTACAACATGCTCGATTTCGTCTGTGGACAGCATGAATTATTATTTCAGAACCAGTGGCGAGGTCTCATAGGGCAACCTGATATAATGTGCTCAAAATAATTGTTTTCAGCAGAGTACTGTGTTTATGGCAGAAAGTGTGGTTTTCTAAAAAACCTTGATACAGAACTGCGATTTGTGGCATTCCACTGTATTTCGGGTTTAGTAAAGTTAGGACACGCCCTCACCTTCGGTGTGATCAGATGAGAATGAATCTCCATTCAATGACGGATCTGAAGATTTCTGTTCGATCCTCAAAGAAGATTTGCTTTCTGTCATTTGCGGTCGAGCTTGCGGGAATGAGGCTCGATTCTGAAGGTTGCTGCTTCGTGTCGACGATTTCTTCCTTCGAACCACCTGCACAAAACAGAGGAAAACTCCTAGTGAAACGATCTCAAAAAAATTGCCAATAATGAATAGTCGGCCGTAGTGTGGATTGTTGAAAAATTAGTACGTTACTAAAGGAGGTGAGCACGTTGGCGGAATCCCGACTGATTTTTTTTTACAATCTCAAAAAAAATCCATGTTTTAATTGAGAGATTGGAGCTCACCTTTCCAAGAGGAAGGCCCGTGTTGACTAGGTGCGGCTCACTCTCGCCGGACTGGTTGTTCGATACGTCGTCAGAACTCGACCGTGGGCTGGACGATAGAAGCGGATGACTGATGACTGCGTGACTAGGAACTGGACATTTCTTGCCGGCTGAGGAAGGTCTTTCGTACGATGCGTCAGCATGCGATTTGGCGTCTTCTTTGACAGTCAAGTTTGCCAATGGATCTTTGGCTTTTGTCGTGTCGGCATCGACCGACCTGTCGACTTCATTCATCGATTCTTTGCGCTCAATGTCGGGCGTCTCGTCGACGCTGATACTCCTCAATGACAGGCAATCGTCATTGGTTAAATTGCTCGACGAGACAGCTTGAGAGCCGTAGCCGCTGGTGAAAATGGAAGAAAACCAATTTTGGTACAATCGAACAACAATTTTGCGCTTTGACATAGCAATTGAAAGTCACAAGAGCTAAGAATTGAGATGTTTAATCGCTTTACGAACCTTGAACTAGTGCTGGGAGTTCCTCCCTTATTTGATTGGAACTCAGCCAAAGAATCCATCGTCCTGGAACTAGGCATCATATTTTTGGCACGTTTGATTCGGTCCGAATCAATCTGAAACCGAAAAATTTCGAAGGTAAATTTGAATAATTTCTGAGTTAGCCTTGGGAAGAGTACAATCAGCAGATTTCAATCCAAATCGAAGGGAACTCAAAATTAAATTTACCTGATATGCATCAAGATCTGAAAAATTCAGAGTTTCTGGGGTCGTCATGCGACGAGCAGGAACCGGTTCTTTGGCAGGTGCCACTTCTTCTTCCTCTTCTTCAGGTTCGTCTTCCTCTTCAATGTAATCTCCACGAGGGAACGGGTTCAACTGCTCCTCGTGCAAAGTCGTCATTCTGAGTCCCATTTTTGTGTTAGGAGAAGCTGAAGTTGAGAAAAAAATTAATTTGTTTCAGAATCAATTGAAAATATTGTTAGACAACAACAGATGCCATTTTTATGATCAAGGGCGTTTTTTTGGCATCACTAAACTTATACTGTAGGTACGACAGTTCAATCTGGGTACAAGCAGGTCCAGAAACGAATTCCAAACTGGTACGAATCGATCCACGACTAAATGCAACCATAGTACCACTAATAAATCGAGGCTAAACCATTATTAGGAAATGTTTACCAGGCTCTAGCGCATTTCAAGAAAACTAACTACAGAATAATGGATAAAAACATAAAATTAAAATAACTAGATAACATCTGGAACAATACAAAAGAGGCATCAAATAGCGTCAGCCTCATTTTGAAAAAAAAAGAAACGATAAGCTACAAAGTTCTAGTCAACAACAATTTGACCATCCATTCTTCAAACGATTACGGTCATATTAAAAGTTTCATTGTGATTATTCTAGACATTCATGGACTGTATAGTATTCTATGAATATACAGAGCATTTTTACAGGTCAGGCGGGAAACACAGGCTCATACAGCATGCTCATCTACAGATCAAGCACCAAAATAAGCAAATCCGAGCTGAAAGAAGAGGTTAGTAAACCCAACATACGCTTGGAGCCAGGCTGAAGTCGGAGCGTGTTCAAGTTGAGGTTAAGATTGAGGAACGTTGGTCGAGCTGAAATAATTCCACCACCATTATTATCCCAGAAACCGGAGCAAAAAGTTACAGTAAGATCAATAGGTGAATCGGGGTTAACTATGGACATACACAATCAGTGAAGATATCAAATAGCTCTGTAAAATTCACTAGGTGAACGGTACGGTTCAAAAATAAAATAACTTGGTTTCATATCACAATAACAGAGCTTTTTACAAAAAGAAAATCCAGAGAAGTCAGGTACGTCAAACCTAACATACTATGAACATGTTCACATCAACGATAGACTAATGGGCAAACACATACAAACCACCTACGGTTCTGTCACAAAACATAAAATTACAAACTCTAAACGAAGCAAAACCACTTTTTATTTATTTTTGTACACAATAATTTTAATTACACGGTCCTACTGAGTGGTTGATTGAGGTTTATGATGCAGAACGTACAACATTGGCATTCGTGCATGTCTAGGAAGGATCGCAACCGCCCATCAGGCTGCGACAATGGAATCCGTTGAAGTTCCAAGGGTTTAGAATCCGTTCGAAGGGACAATCCCTTGAAAAACACTCTCCCGCAAATGTTCACTCATGTCCCTGATCAGATTTCTGGTTGAGGAGCATGCAAGAATTGTTGGAACGGTTCATCGACCGGTTGGAACGCAACTCGTATCGGTAGAATGAGCTCCTTTTGGTAGGTAAAAGCCAATTTCACCAAATTTTGGCTTCCAGGTCTCAAGAACCGAAAATTGTAGATACACCAACGAACGAGGAAATCACGATGATATAATGAGGATGTTATTGATAATATATGATGATAATATATTGATAATATATGAAGATATTACATTGTAAGGATTATTTTGGTTCAAAAGCGATTCACGTCCAAAACGAAAACGAAACAGTACTAATGAAAGGAAGGGTCGGTTTAAGGAATTTTCACAAGCGATAAAATCGGTCTGGCGGCTTATTTTTGGTGATCGCCCCTTTGCTTTTCCATAATTTTTGTGGGGCTGGCCAAACTTTGAAATGGATTTGTTGTGCCATCATACTTCACCCGGACCTACTCTCAAAAAGTAAAATAGTATCAACCGTTAGTTTTAGCAAGCTGACATCAGTTGAATTTCTCGACCAGCGCATGGGCAGTGGAGAGATTTTTGGGTAAGCAAATTAACCACTGAGCATGCGTCAATTGAGCGGGCGTTGTTAGATGTCTGCAAGATTTGAGTTTTGTTCCACCTAGTGAAATCATTAGGTGGAACCAAGCTCAAATCTTTCATTAATCTAAAAACGAAATTAATTTCGATTTTATCGCTCCTGCACAACTTACGCAAGAAACAAAGAAGGAGAATGAGCGCACAAGAGGATTGTTCATGCTCAAGGAACATGCTTGCCAGGGGTCTAATGAGCTAAAATGTAATTTTTCTCGAGTACAACCCTAACTATGAATTAATATTGGGATTCATGGCGAATTGGAGAGTTAGACTACCCTCTGCCAAAGACCATCATTAAAGATGTCACCCAGGGACTAAAGTAGCGGTGCTGAGTAAGGGCCAAAAAAATGAAACGCTAATTTTTGTTGAAAAAACTATCAACAACGACCCTAAAACAACATTGTTGGAGAAACATCGGCTTCACAACATCAAGAGGTGAAACATAAATTTCGATGTCGCCCACTCTGCCTCAATCGGTCACCTTTGGACACGAAAAAAACGTATGCTCTCTCAATAAATTATTTCCTCCAGTTCCTTTGAGTCTTCAAGGTGAGGCTATTGGGGTGAGGACAAAATTTGACTGAAAGTGATGCATTAGAGGATCCTAATTGGAACATTATGCCACCTTTTCCCAACTTTTTACTCCAAATATGGGACTGAAGTTGAGCCAAAATCAGAGCAAGGGCAACCATGCAGCAAGCACATGCAAGACAAGTGGAGGCAGAATTAGAAGCCTATTACCTGACAAAATGGAGCCTGATTGAGCGCGCAAAACCAACAACGAAAATGAAACAAAAGGCAAAGTATCAGACAATGTGAACACTCGGCTTTTTCGACAGTGTCAACAAACTATTCGCTAAAAATCAACAAACGAACAGAGTCGTCGAACGTAAAGAACAAAACACAACAAAAGAGAACTCACTGAACGAAAATTGTTTAAAAAAATGATTTGTGAAGCGTGTTACGGTTTTGATGAAATGAAATAAAAAGCGAAGTCTTATGACAGGCCAGATTGGCAAGTCGGGGGACGGAGGAGGATAGAAAGAGAGAAAGAGACGAATGGGGGAATGCATCATCGAATCAAAGCAGCACCTGGGTTGAAAGGTAATTTGGGGGGCGATAAAATAGTGTACTCCTGTTACCATACCAAGAAAAAACGAACATCAAAAGCAGAAAAGTAGAAAAATTAATAAAATACGAAAATCGCCCAATAGCGTACAGTACACTCAAAGCCACTGGATTCATAAAGTGTTATTGCTTTACAAGGGAGCAGCAAATGCATAGGTTTTAGTTTTAGGTACCTAATGTCAATTCTGAAATTGATTGTTACTGGAATAAGAATATGTGCAAGCTATCTCACGCTAGCTTTCCACCAAAAAAAAATCAGGGGGTGTTGTAAAAAAATTTTTCTTGATCAATTACATAGGTACATTATTTCTGGAAATAATGTACCAAAACAGAGAGCTGCGCACCAACACAAGGGGCAAGTCCGGCACCCCAACCACTAGGCCACAGGATGGTCAGTGTGCGACGGCCAAAAAAAAAATAAAGAAAAATAAATGAAAAAGAAGTTGAATGAAAAGAGAAATAAAAGAAAAATACGTTTTCATTTCTGCAAAGAATCAGTGGCTTTGAGTACCACTCAGCTTAGGGAACTAATGCGGTTTATTGAGAAACACACCAAACCACGTCGAATCTGGTACATTAATGAAATCTAGCACCGAACTATCTGTGCGCTAGTATCGATCAAAGGAAAACGACCAGATGTCTAAAATTATTCTATGGTATTATGGTCTATGTCTATGACGCCCGTGGGGTAAATAAGATTTTAATGTATTTTCCAAATTTCAACAAATAATTAAGTTAATACAGTCGGGTTGATAAAATTTTGTCAAGACCATCATTTTGCGAAGATTTTCAACAAAATTTGATGAGGCTTTCGGAGAGTCGCAGTTTTGACGGTAGCCTTTCAGAAGACCCAATAAGTGATAATCAATAAAACCTATAACCTACAAAATGTTTTTAAAAATAGTTTGAAGGAGCCCTATATAATTTAAGATGATCTTCAATTGATTTTTGACTAAAACTCTAGAAATAGAAATTGGAGGATTTTGCAAACATTTTTTGGTTTCAACCAGTGTCGACGAAGATACCAGTTTTTTCTATCTAGATATAGATAGGATATTTTACTATAAAAATATCTAGATCGGATACAGATACACAGAAGTCGTAACGCCGACGTCGGGCCGACGTCGTAACGCCGACGTCGGGCCGACGTCGTAACGCCGACGTCGGGCCGACGTCGTAACGCCGACGTACATTGATGTGCTTACCTAAACGGTCAGGAAAAATGAAATTTTAACACCCCCGGAAAATCATGAGGTGGAGAATCCGAATTTGCAATAAAAAATTTTTGTCTATCCGCAAGTCGCCCACGCCTGGGGATTTTCGAGAGGAGTGTTCGTAAATTTTTGAAATTTCCACCGAAAATCAGGTTCCGAATCTAGTTGGTCCTAACGTCTCGACAGAACTCTACTATCTCTACTATGGATATATATACAATATATACTATATCTACTATATAGCTGTGGATATAGCAACCTCCCGGTTGCGCTTGGCAACATGGGAGCTAGACGAGCTTAACCAACGATTATTGGGAACGCCGACGTCGGGCCGAGTCGTAACGCCGACGTCGGGCCGACGTCGTAACGTCGACGTCGGCCGACGTCGTAATGCCGACGTCGGGCCGATGTCGTAACGCGTCGACGGGCCGACGTCGGAACGCCGACAATGGCCGACGGTCGAACGCCGATTGCCGGGCCGACAAATGAACGCTGACGTTGGCCGGGATGTCGTAACGCTGACGTCGGGCCGACGTCGTGAACGCCGACGACATTGATGTGCTTACCTAAACGTCAGGAAATGAAATTTAACATTCCCGAAATCATGAGGTAGGAGAATCCGAATTTGAATAAAAATTTTTTGTCTATCCATTTAGTCGTCTCCACGTTCGGATTTTCGAGGAGGAGTGTTCAGAATTTTGAAATTTCCACCTAAAATCAGGTTCAATCTAGTTGGTCCTAACGTCTCGACAGAACTCTACTATCTCTACTATGGATATATATATACAATATATACTATATCTACTATATAGCTGTGGATATAGCAACTTCCCGCTGCGCTTAACATGGGAGCTAGACGAGCTGTCCAACGATTATTGTGAACGCCGACGTCGGCCGATGAATTGACGTCGGGCCGACACAACGCCGACGTCGGCCGACAGCCGGAACGCCGACGTCGGCCGATGTCAGAACGCCGACACGTCGGCCGAATGCCGATGTCGGGCCGACAACAACGCCGACGTCGGGTCGATGTCAGAACGCTTCTGGATGTCGGCCGACAGGAACGCCGACGTCGGCCGAACGCTGACCGTCGGGCCGATGCCGGGACGCCGACGCTGCCGACGGAACGCCGACGTCGGGCCGTCAACGCCGACGTCGGGCCGACGTCGTAACGCCAACGTCGGGCCGACGCTGGGACGCCGACGGGGCCGACGTAACGCCGACGTCGGGCCGAGTCGTAACGCCGACGTCGGGCCGATGCCGGAACGCCGACGCCGGGCCGACGCCGGAACGCCGACGCCGGGCCGATGTCGTAACGCCGACGTCGGGCTGACGTCGCAACGCCGAGTCGGGCCGACGTCGTAACGCCGACGCCGGGCCGACGCAACGCCGACGTCGGGCCGATGTCGGTCGCTGACGGGCCGACGTCGTAACGCCGATGTCGGGCTGACGTCGTAACGCTGATGTCGGGCCGGCGTCGAACGCCGAGCGGCCGGGCCGACGCCGGAACGCCGGACAGCCGGGCTGATGCCGAACGCGACGTCGGGCCGACGTCGCAACGCTGACGTCGGAACGCCGACGCCGGGCCGACGTCGGCCGATGTCGTAACGCCGACGTCGGGCCGATGTCGACGTCGACGTCGGGCCGACGTCGTACGCCTCGACGTGTTATCTAAGTTAGATAAAAATTAGATACAGATACCCATTTTTTATATCTAGATAGGATACAGATACGTGGGACGCAATTTTATCTAGATACAGATACAGATACAAAATTTTCGGTATCTATATCTATTTTAGATACAATTTAGATACAATATCTAGATACCGTCTACACTGGTTTCAACAGATTTTGTGGGAAAAGAGTTGAATGAATTAGGTGCCTAAATAATTCTTGAACAGTTTGAAGAGTTCGTCTAATTTTTATTATTTCAGAGCCTTTTTTCGGTAAATGGGTGGAGAATCCGAATTTGCAATAAAAAATTTTTGTCTATCCGCCGCAAGCCGTCCACGTTCGGGGATTTTCGGGAGGAGGAGTGTTCGTAAATTTTTGAAATTTCCACCGAAAATCAGGTTCCGAATCTAGTTGGTCCTAACGTCTCGACAGAACTCTACTATCTCTACTATGGATATATATATACAATATATACTATATCTACTATATAGCTGTGGATATAGCAACCTCCCGGTTGCGCTTGGCAACATGGGAGCTAGACGAGCTTAACCAACGATTATTGGGAACGCCGACGTCAGGCCAACGTCGGAACGCCGACGTCGGGCCGACGTCGTAACGCCGACGTCGGGCCGGACACACCGCCTCGACGTCGGGCCGACAGCCGTAACGTCGACGTCGGGCCGACGTCGTATCGCCGACGGCCGGGCCGACGTTCGAACGCTCGACGTCGGGGTAGTCGCACGCCGATACGCCGACCGCTCGAACGCCGAGCGTCGTGGGCCGACGTCGGAACGCTGACGCCGGGCCGGATGTCAGACGCCGGACAAGATTGCCGGGCCGACGTCGTGAACGCCGACAGCCGGAACGCCACGTCGGGCTGACGTTAACGCTTCGATGTCGGGCCGTTGAATGCTGACGCTGGCCGAAGGTTAACGCTAACGCTGGCCGACGTTAACGCTGATGTCGGGCTGACGCTGTAATCGCCGAGTTGCCGGGCCGAGCCGCCGTAACGCTGGTTGTCGGGCTGACGTCGCACGCTGATTGCCGGGCTGACAAGCCGACGCTGACGCTGGGGTTGACAGCCGTGAATGCCGAGATACCGGGCCGACGCTGCACGCTGATTGCCGGGCCGATGTCGTAATCGCCGATGGCCGGGCTGATAGCTGTCAGATCGCTGAGCGTCGGGCCGATGTCGAACGCTGATACCGGGCCGATGTCGAACGCTGATGCTGGCCGATGCCGACGCTGAGGCGTCGGGCTGATGTCGCACGCTGGCGCAGTTGAATGCTGACAAGCCGCCGACAGCCAGACGCTGGATGTCGGGCTGATGTTGCACGCTGAGCTGCCGGGCTGACAGCACGCTGATGTCGGGCTGATACATCGCTGATGTCGGGCCGAGTTGAACGCTGATGTCGCCGACAGTTGAACGCCGGATGTCGGGCCGACAGCTGAACGCTGACAAGCGGGCTGACAGTCGAACGCGACGCTGGCCGACAGTCAGAATGCCGATGTCGGGCCGAGCGAATGCTGATGCCGGGTTGATGTTATCGTTGATGTCGGGCCGATGTCGACGCTTAACGCTGGCCGATGTCGACGCTGATGTCGGGCTGATGTCAGACGCTGATGTCGGGCTGATGTCGTATCGCTGATGTGTCGGGCCGATGTCGACGCTGATGTCGGGCTGATGTCGCACGCTGATGTCGGGCTGACGTTGCACGCCGGATGCTGGCCGACGCTGAACGCCGATGTCGGGCTGACAGACGCCGATGTCGGGCTGATGTCAGACGTTGATAGCCGGGCTGATGTCAGACGCTGATGTGTTATCTGGGTTAGATAAAATTAGATACAGATACCATTTTTATATCTAGATAGGATACAGATACGTGACGCAATTTTATCTAGATACAGATACAGATACAAAAATTTTCGCATTCATATCTATTTTAGATACAATTTAGATACACATTCAGATGTCCGCCTACACTGGTTACCACAGATTTTGTGGGAAAAGAGTAGAATGAATTAGGTGCCTAAATAATTCTTGAACAGTTTGAAGAGTTCGTCTAATTTTTATTATTTCAGAGCCTTTTTTCGGTAAATGGGTGGAGAATCCGAATTTGCAATAAAAAATTTTTGTCTATCCGCCGCAAGCCGTCCACGTTCGGGGATTTTCGGGAGGAGGAGTGTTCGTAAATTTTTGAAATTTCCACCGAAAATCAGGTTCCGAATCTAGTTGGTCCTAACGTCTCGACAGAACTCTACTATCTCTACTATGGATATATATATACAATATATACTATATCTACTATATAGCTGTGGATATAGCAACCTCCTGCTGCGCTGGCAAATATGGAGCCAGACGAGCTTAACCAACGATGAACGCCGACGTCAGGCCAACGTTGAACGCCGATGTCGCCGATTGCCGAATGCCGATGTCGGCCGATGTTGACCGCCGATGTCGTAATGATAATGGCTGATGTCGGCCGATGTCGTAACGCCGGATACCGGGTCAATGTCGGAACGCTGACAATGGCCGACGTCGCACGCCGACGCCGAACGCCGACGCCGGGTCGACGTCGTGAACGCCGACGTCGGGCCGATAAGTCAGACGCTGACGTCGGGTCGACAGTCGAACGCGATCGCCGCCGATGCCGGACGCTGGATGTCGGAACGCCGACGTCGGGCCGACGTCGGGCCGACGTCGTAACGCCGACGTCGGGCCGACGTCGTAACGCCGACGTCGGGCCGACGTCGTAACGCCGACGTGTTATCTAAGTTAGATAAAAATTAGATACAGATACCCATTTTTTATATCTAGATAGGATACAGATACGTGGGACGCAATTTTATCTAGATACAGATACAGATACAAAATTTTCGGTATCTATATCTATTTTAGATACAATTTAGATACAATATCTAGATACCGTCTACACTGGTTTCAACAGATTTTGTGGGAAAAGAGTTGAATGAATTAGGTGCCTAAATAATTCTTGAACAGTTTGAAGAGTTCGTCTAATTTTTATTATTTCAGAGCCTTTTTTCGGTAAATGGTAGTTTTTGCTAAAACAAGAATCACCCTATTTACCTATTTACCCCGCGGACTGGCCCAATTCGGACTACATGGGACGACTAACGTGTCATGATTAACGCCGCACCCATTGGATGACAACTACGATTAATGAAAAGCATTTAGAACCTGACGTTTCGTACTTCAGAACTAAAATTCTATGCTAAAAGGGGGAAAACGTGATGCTGCAAGACTGTGGATTACTTATGAGTATTTGACCATGAAAAAATGAAGCACAAATGAGGATATTCAAACAGGCATGAGAAAGACAGACATCATCTCAATATTCGAGCTTAATTTTGTAAACTCAGTCGATGCCGATTTTGAATATCCCCACGATGGGGAATATTTTGATGAGATGGTGACTTAATACGGTTGTAGTACGAAAAACAAAAGTCACACACTCAAATTCCTTTCAGGGAATTGTTCGAAAACTGTAGCCCTTGAAGGAGCTGCGTCGGGTGCAAGCAAACCTCAATCTCCAGCGTACTTGTTGACACTCTAATACGTGAGTACGTTTACACGACAGGTGAACTACCGAACTTGAGAGTTCCTGATCGGTTCGAGCACTTTGACACAACTACGAGTACTCGATTCCCCAATACAAAGAACCATCAAACTAATCCCAGTAGGCGCCTAGCCAAAATAAGTCAACTTGTAAAAAAGGGCATGAACGAAAACCCTGGAATTGAAATTGCGCCAGTGCAACAACCAGAATCTACTTTTGAAACGACCTCAACTCTCAAAACACTGCAATAGAGCTGAAACAACTATTATAACTCTATAATTTTTGATAAGCTCATTTGTTCTCAGTGTGCTTACTAATTTCAAATGGCCATGAAACCTGCAAACATTTTAATTCGTGAGTGCCGAACCAAATCAGGAACTGCTTAGTATTGTATTTTCATATAATCAACTTGTATTGAAGGAGGTTTGTATGTGTTCTAATGGAAGCAGTGTATCTATAACAAACCACTGAAGTACCAGTTCTAAGAAATATTACCTATTTGAGAAGATGGTGGTGTAGTAGGAGATCCTAAGTACATTGAAATAGGTCTTAGTCGACAAGGAAGGAACTCATGATCTAACACGTATAAAAAGCCCTAACAAAGAGAGTTCGATTTATAATAAAAATACAAAAACAAATCATTCAGTAAAGCAGAAGCATATTTATTAAATTGTATCCACAACCAATATTTTTCTTTTGACAAACAGGTAAAACGAAATATAACTCCAGAAAACTGAAGTTAGTAGCTCCAAGCTGGAAGTAGAATCCTTAATGGTTGTAACACCCCAAAATTGCTCGGCTTTTCAAGTTTTCTTGATAGTTCAGAAACAAAGATATCTGCAGCCTCATCTCCAAGGAATACGGACGAAATTTCAATTTAATTACAGTGAGTAGGTACGACCATCTAGGAGTTAGTCACATCACTCAGCCACAATTTATTATTAAATTTAGCATTTGTTCCAAACAAAAGCGCAACAAGAAAATTCCTATGGTAATCAACCCCACAGTTCCCGAGTATAGCCCCAGTTCCACAAATTATTGAAATTATCCGTCGTGATTTGGTTGACTGAAAACGTTCCAGTGAAAAGCGTAAGTTTTTCATGAAGACTGCAAAAAATGTTTCAAGTTCTGCATCACAGCAAAACGTGAGTCGAGCTGTTAACTGACTAATCATCGCCTTCCCATAACGCAGGAGGTGCTTGGTTAATAGATTAAACAAAAACAGGCATTGGAGATAACTGAAATATTTTTCAAAGCCAGCAAGACAAAGCGGAAAAAGTTATTTTGAAAAATTGATTCGATCAAACAGTGGTTAGACAGAATCCCCAGCCAATGAGTAGACCCAGTAACAAAAGTTTGACAATGCAAAATTAAATACACAGTGCCATCAAAGATAAAACTGGTTCTGGAAATAAGTATTATCAGTGTCTTTGGAAATTTTGGAGAAGAGAAATTTGACGTTTTTGCAAAACACTCACCGATCACAAACTGTTTGTTGGGAGTCTGCAGCGATTCCGAATCGGGGAGCGATTTGCGAGGTCTGGACTGATCACGAATTTCCTTGTTCAGGTCGGTAACGCTTTCTGAACGGCAGACGCTGCTCAGATTCAGCGTTTCCAAGCTTCCGTGGGTGTCGAATAACATCAGCTGAAAGTTACAAATACGAAAATCAGCCGATGAGTAACAGAAGTATTTCAGATTAAAATCCTCCACAATTAAATGAGCAAAAAAAATTGAATTAGGCACAAAAAGATCCATTACATAGGTACATAATGTACCAAAAATTAAAAATAATACGTTTTTTGATGATGAAGTAGGTTACAATGGAGCTCTGTACAGCCTGTACAGTAGAGGGCAAACATAACCTCAACAACAAACTTTTTTAAACAATCAATCGTTCCTTTTTTTACCTGAGAGAAATTTGGCACGCTGCAAGTCTTTCTCATAGCCAATAATGATATGCCTTTGTGCTGTAGCAATTCTTTGACAGCAACTTTTTGTCTTAACCTCTCCAGCGTCAAGATCCCCTCAACAGCACTTACACCCTTCGTGTAGGTTTCTAGAAAAAGAAACAGGTTTCCAGACATTATGGCGTGAAAACAAAAAAACGAAAAGTACGACTCTCTATTTGGGGGCGACAGGGCACCGCAGGGACAGCTTTGGTGACCAGGCAAAAAGTGTCACATGGACCACTTCACTTTACCTTTTTATAGGACTAGACTTTATCTGAGAATGGACTGATGATCTAATTTTCGTGAGACATGAAATATTAAATTAGTTAAATCGAATCCAAAACAAAAAATGGATTAAAAAATTCACCCCACCAGGCTGAAACTTACCAATATACGATTCTCCTTCAATAACTACCGAATCATCACAGGACGCAGCGATCTGGGCTAACGATTCTCTTTCCTCCAGCTCTTCGCTAGCCTGAAATAGTGATATTGGAATTATCTCTAAAAATTTGAGCAAGCAATTGCAGAAAAACAAGATAATATGAAGGAAAATCAATGAATTCAGCAAAACTTAGCAAGAATTACCCACTTTTGGTATATTGGATACGACTTCGTAAGTTACGCCAGAGCTGCTCAGCCAATCCGATCGTACGATACGACGGCGTATCCGGTCGGTAATGCTCTGTCTTTTGTAGATGTTGAGACACAGCCGTTTCCTCAAGACGAGATCCATCGGAGCGGGATGCGAAAGGCGAACTGTCGTTTTTAAGATCAAATACACCCGCTCGTTGCCTGGAAGGAGAAATTTGGAGGTAAGTAATTATTATCAAAAAGGGTGAGTATGGATAACATTTCTAGGTAACAACAAAGGGAAACAATGAATAAATTTTCGATCTCGAAGGGCATTTGATTTGTAAAAACATTTTTGAGAAATTTCTCCAAAATGAAAGCTGAAAGGTAGGTACTGGATGTAGTATTCAAACAGCAAAAGAATCAAAACTAGTAATAATACGACAACTAGATTTTAGACGATAATGACTGAATAAATAGTTAACTCGAAACCAATGCTCTCATCAATCATGGATCTGAGAGGTAGGTATTTTGAAAACGCACAAAATCAACACTCACTGTCAGTCACTCGATTCAAATACGCAGAATCGTGGACGGAACTGTCCCAAGCTGCTATGGCGCACACATCCTTCTCGCAATGTTTGATGATGGGCAAATTGTAGAACATGTTGCCATGCTCTTTTGGAAGTATCGAGTTCACTCCAGCCGTCGGGATTGAGTCTACGTTATCGCCGTTGCCGGCCGACAGGTCATCAGCTACAACAAAATCAATTACTTTTATTTCAGTTCAAACAAAAAAAAATGTTTTTTTGGTTTACCGGATAAAATTACGATGATTTTGATGAAAATTTCGTTTAATGGTCCACACAACTCACCGTTGAGATCGAGAAAGAGTACAGGAATGTGCGGCTCCATTCCTGGAGGCGGTTGCCAGTCTGCAGGAGCGCCTGGTATCCCTGAACCGGCCGACGGAACCATAACCGCGTTCCTCTCTTCGGTCAAGCTCACCCATTGCTCCACAAGGCTCTGTTCTCGCTCTACGTCAGTTTCACTTTTACCTGTATTATTGAAAATATCGAATCAACGAATGAAACTCAATTGGCTTCACAATTGTTGGTTTTCTAAAAGGATTGAGGCTGATTAAGGAACGATTTGGAAATCCTGAAACAACACAGTAATTGGAAGGCGGAAATTTCACCTTGTTTACTGATGATGCGTTGAATCTGTTGGTCAAGGTAGTTGCGCCGCCTGAGGAGAGCGTCGTTCCATTTCTCCCGCAGTAAAGACAAACCTTCTTCTTGATAAGAATCCAACGGCTTCTGCAGTCTAGACCTGAAGGAAAAAAATTATAATTGGGAGATGTGACAGCAAAAACTCCTCACATCATATCTTACAGCACCAACTAATCGCAGAATAAATCGATCACAGTGCTCCAACAACTCACCTGCCAGTTACGCTCCCGAGCGCAATGTTGGTGATCTCCTCGCAAATGATCGGCAGAGTGCCCGACTGCTGTACGGGGGCGACCCTGACGAAAACTCGTCGCATCTGCCCCTGCCTCAACTGGAAGACACCGCCGGTCAGGACGTCAGGCCTAGGAGTCACTTCGACGCCCGAGTATTCACCAGCTTCGTTCAGTTCTTGGATTTCGACCCAAAGTTCGATTTTCCTCGTCAGTTCGCTCCACCTGGAAGAGTTGATTTATTACGCCAAATTTAAAACGACGGTGTAGAATCAACGCTACCCAATCCTTTTGCCATGCAATCTATGGACGCTTGATATGCCAAGTTGCCACCAATCCAAATTTTGATGCATTGAATTGGGCAGTGTTGCAGTTCCGCCATCGACATACAAAATATTCAAAGATGGCATTCTTGGGAATGTTCAGGAGCAATGGATGCAACAACATAAAAATCTGAAACTCACCTGTCAGCCAACGATCGAGCCTTGGCCAACTGGTGTTGCTCGACTTCCCATCCCTGCCTGGCTTTGGTGAATCCAGCACTTCGATGCCCCCACACTTCAATACTTAAAGCTCCCTCTGAAAAAAAAATTAACCAATTTAAAAAATCAACGCAGACAACTTTGACCAAAATAGTGAATCTTCACAGACTTACCAGCGCAGTGTTCGATGAATTCTTCAGTCACGTTAAATGTGAATTCCCTCGTATGATCGAACACGAATGTCATAGAATCGTTGTTATTGGAGCAGCTTTGCTGTATCGTTTGGTCGGGATTCATTTTCGGAGGCACGGCTATACTGTCGTTATGCGTCCAAAATGTGTACTGGCAAAACACGAAGTGGGACAGCGAAGGCGGCAAGCCCGACGCTTGTTTTATTGTTACCTGAAAATAAAAAAAGGAAAGACAATTTGAATAAAAAAATTTGCTCGAGGGATCAAAACTCGGCAGTTTTGAATTTAACTCACCTTGATTGTTACGGTCGGTGAAGGGTTATCATTTTCATCTTTACTGCTATCGCTCGAACTTTCTGACGCCGTTTCATTCATGCGGTCTTGCGGCAGCGTTCCGCTGATTCGAGAAATTTCAACCTAAGGGCAGCAAAATGTAGAATTTCATTAAAAATGGTTAAAACAGTATAGGTGTCTATCTTAAGAGTAATCGATCATAACAATACTCGAAAAAATTGACTAATTTTGCAAAAAAAAATTATTATTCCATACCTGTAACCGCCCAGCGACGTCACCCTGCTGGCTGATGATGGGCGTTTGATAATCGAGCGTGACGTCATGGCATAAAACTTCCAGAAAGACATTGGCCACACCGATCAGGTTGTGATTTTCCTGAGTTTCAAAAAATGGGTCAAACGCTTTTGCTGGATTTTCGTCCTGCAAAGGTATGCGGGCCTATCAGCAAGGGAGGACAAACACGTTGAAGCAAGCGAAAAGCGTTATTTACGATGGTTTGGAAAAGTTATTGCGTTTTTCCACAAGTCAATTGCTACGGTTGAGGGAGGGATAGGAACAGGTAGAGAAGCAGAAAGTTACAAAGGTAGGAATTTTAGTCTTTCAGACACTCGTAAAAACAAAAAAATTGAAAAAAAAATGTTTTGCTAAAAAACCAATAAATATAATTGTACAAAAAAAGTAATAATAAAATTAAAAAATTATAAGAACAAAACTTACAGGGTCGATCAGTTGATTATTCTCTTTCCCCTCTTCGTACAACTCACGCATGTCGACCAATTTATTCTCGAGTTTTTCCATGGACCATACTTGACTTCCAACACCCTGCCTTTTGACTAGAATCGCTGGTTCGCTGACGAATTTGCCCTTCTGCAAGATGACAGATGGATCGATTTGAATACATGAAAAAATTATCAGGAAAAATCCAGAATTCGAGTGGCAAAAAAATTACCTATGATTGTAGAAAGAGAAAAATCAGAAACGTGAACGTAAAAATGTGAAAAAAAATATTTAAAATGGTATGTAAAAAATTTGTAGAAACTTTAATGTGTAAAAATTCAGAAACCTTAAGAAACGTTGATGAGTCCATGTTTACGAGTATGTGTACTGCGTTTACTGTTTAATTAACCAGTATGTATCCAGTACCAGTATGTTATTGTGTGTTGTTTATACATACATGCTATGTTTAGACGGCACTCACTTTTCGATTAGGGCTTAGATTGGCTGGTGGAATTTGTAAAGTGACGCTAAATTTGGTCTGCTTTGACACTTCTTCGGCCAAGAAGTTGGCTTCCTTGACCAAAATGTTGGCCCGTACAATGTCTCCCTTCAGCTTAGCGAGGCTCCGTCGGAAAACGTCATCCCTAAATATTGGTCAGTTAATTATAGATTTGTTTCCACGAATTTGAGCATCGTAAAAAGAAATTCGAATTTTAATATGATATTTTTTTCGATGAAATGAACAGTTTCCAAGGTTGGTCGGTCATAAAAAAATTAAAAAGTTCTATTTCTACGCTACGGATGGATGAATTTAACCGTCAACCATTGTAAATCATACCTGTCCCTCGCCCATTTCTCGACCCTCATTTGGGTAGTGGGTGTGCAGGGGGTGATTTTTCCACGGCCGTACGAATCAAAGGGAACGTAAGGTGAGAATGGCGTCGATGGAGATAAAATGTTACGCAGCTGCTGAAACTGACGTTCGTACTCCTTCCGTTGTCTCTCCAGGGCGACTGCAAATAGGTGAAAGTAAAGTAAAGTATAACGAGGTTCCAGGCTTTTTGCCCGGTAACCAAAGTTGTCCCGGGTGTGCCCTGCCGCCCTGAGGGACTGCAAATGGTGAGGATGAAATCTTCACTGATTTCTTATAATATAAGACATATTATGTTATATTATTAATATGACATAACATATTATATCAAAAACGGAAATCCCAAAATACACGACATACCTTGCTTGTCTTCTTCATGCTGTTTTTCAATTTTAGCTATAGCCGCTTGCAGCGGGTCGTTGCTAAGTTCGTTGAGCATCAGTTCCTCCCTTGCGAAATTGTAGTCTATAGTTTGAGCTGGCGTTTGAGGCTCGGAACACGTTGAAACTAATGGACACAAATAGAAATACATTCCGATTAGACCTCAATTGGAAATTGCAAATGGTTCATATTGTTCGGTTTTTTTATACTTGGTTGAATAGGACGATTGATGACCAGAAATTTGAAAAGTTTTATTTAGAAAAGATACTCAACGATAACAGTAGGTCAATTGCTCACCAGAGGACTTTGGACAGTTGACTCTGAAAAAATGATGGTTGCCCCACATAATCCGATCGCCGTTGAACAATTGCGTCTTCTCCATTATCGGTGTGCCGTTAACGAAACTCCTCGCATTGGGTAATGGCGACATGTACAGTTTCTGCCCATCCTCGATCGTGAGGATGCAATGTTCATGTTGGATGCCCAGACCGGACAATTGGATATCTTGATTTTCAACGGCGTCCCTCGCACCAACTAACGTCTTCTCTTTCAGATAGTAGACCAACAACTCGTTCAACGACGGATCCGCGTTCAAGTTGACCAAATAAAATTTGTTCTTTTCCACTTTGATTCCAGAAGCTTGCACACTTATGCCCATGTTTTCCAGCGCTTCTTGTCTTTCGTGCTGGACTTGCTCTGCAATTGAAGTTATCAACATTATAGTTTGATTCCTTCGGTTCGTATTGGCGGGGCTCAAGAGCTTCGGATCTTCCAACATAGTATTATGGTACATATCATTCAATTTCGCCATATCAATCACTACCTAATAATAGATCAGGGCTTAGATTTCAAGCCGTTTGTTGAAAGCGCATAGCCAAGTGTGGCGGACCACACTCTCAATTTGAACGGCCCTTTTCAGGGCCACCAAATATTGAGAGAGGTGCTGCCGCAGACAACTCCGGTAAGACGCGCTACTCAGGCCTTCGTCCCCCTCAAAGCGGCCAACAGTGGATCAGGCCGAGAGAGGAGAAGTCCACGTCACGAAAGGAGGGGATAGACAAGCAAGTCTCCCCATTGTGACATGCGTGTCAGAGCTAGCCAATAGCGAGCGCCGCTGAAATGGAGCCTTCCTATTGGCTGGAGCCAAGTGAGCGAGAGGGTATATAAGGAGGACTCTGTGGTCAGGTCCTCACTTTACCAACCCTCATTGCGAATGAATCTTCTACAGTCTTCAAACGCTGAACGACCTACGAAGCTCTCAAGCAATACACGGCGATTGGAAATGATATCGCCGCCTGATGACGATCTCTGGTTAGAGGCTTTGCGACCCTCGACACCTGCAGGCCGACACATGGACACACCTCGCGGGAATGATCGACTGGATGATCTTTCCGCTCGAGGCGGGCTCTTGGCTCCGAACCTTCTATCAGAAGCTAGGGGTCAATCGAGTACCCCTCATGCTGGTTCCTGCTTCGGCAGGGCCAGTAAACGAGGATCACGGGGGGAGCGAGGTGAAAGCCTTGCTCTTCCTAGGAGGCCGAGTCCAACCCCACCGGGTTGTGATCAGGTCTGGCTTGAGAACGAGAGGACAATATCCTCAAGTTTTCGCCGCCCACGAGTCGAAGCTTCGCAGCAGTCTACTCCCCATTGGGTGACTGTCGACGAAGCTTCCGCTCCTTTGACCACACCAACTCATTTCAACGGCCCTTTTCAGGGCCACCAATGGTCAGAGTCAATGAACACACAATTACAGCAATCCCACGCTTTCGCCAGGGACTACGTACCCAGAGTACCACGTAGTGCCCCGGCCAGCCTGTGGGCAATGACAGATGAGGAAAGACCTCACGCTAATTATGCTCCTGTTGGAGCTCAGGCGGTGCTGAGGCCCTTGCCTCTACATACGGCTGCTGCGCATCCCATACCAAGCTTTGACAGATGGCATTGGTTAAATTTTCGCATCAAACACACGATAAAAACTGGTTTCAGAAATCATAGATAACGTCTTCAAATAAAGCTATGTTACTGCAAAAAGTCAATAATGCTTGAAGATGAATAGAGATGGTAAAAAATATAATACCTGTTTTCATAAGTTTTTCTTCCCACGTAGTTGACATTTCCCGCATCAGTTTTTCGCTCTCAGTCAGTTTTTCACGGATGTCAATAGGCTGTAAATCAATGTAGATCAATAAAAATCTGACTCGACCAATGTTTTATGGCCCAACTAAAACCGAACGCAAAGTCAAACACAAACTAAATTTGAAAGTCAAATTCAAAGTGAAACTCAAGCTCAAATTAAATCTAAAACTTGGACTAACAGTCAAACTCAAACTGATAATCAAACTGCAACTCGAACCCAAATTCGAAGTCAAACTCAATCTTAAACTCAATCTAAAACGAAAACTAAAACTCAATCTGAAAGTCAGATTCAAACTGAACTCAAACTTAATCTTAAACTCGAACTGAACTCAAACTAAAACACAAACTAAAACTCAAACCCAAAGTCGAACTGAATCAGAAACTCAATCTTAAACTCGTGCTGTAATTGGAAATGAAACTGAATCACAAACTCGAACGCAAACTAAAGCTCATTCTGAAATTCAAACTCAAACTCGAAGTCAAACTCAAACTGTAATTCGGACTGGAACTGAATCGCAAGCTGAAACTCAAACTTAAACGCAACATCACAGTTTGAAAGGTAAACTCAAGTTGACTTCAAGTTCGAGTCTCAGTTTCAGTTTGAAACCAGTTTCAGTTTGAGTTTGATTTTCAGATTCAGTTTAAGGTTGAGTTTGACTTTTAGTTCGAGTTTCATATCGTCGGCACCACGCCAAAAACGCGAAACAGCTAAGTAAAAATGAGAAGTTTAGCGATTATAGCGTGGTGCCGACGATATGAGTTCAGATTCAGTTTGAGTTTCAGAATAAGATTAAATTTGACTTTTAGTTCGAGTTTCAGTTTGATTTTGCGTTTGAGTTTCAGTTTGAGTTAGAGTTTCAGTTTGAGTTTGAGATTCAGTTTGACTTTAAGTTCGAGTTTCAGGTTTAGTTCGAGTTTAAGATTGACTTTGACTTTAAGCCTGATTTCATTTTGACTTTCAGTTTGGGTTTGAGTTCAAGTTTGAGTTTCAGTTCAAGTTGAAGATTGACTTTGACTTTAAGTTTAAATTTCTGTTCGAGTTCAAGATTGACTTTAATTTCAAGTTGGAGTTTCAGTTTGAGTTCATATTGACTTTGAGTTTCAGTTCGAGTTTAAGATTGACTTTGACTTTCAAGTTTGAGGTTCAGTTCGAGTTTAAGATTGACTTTGACCTCAAGTTTGAGTTCATTTTGACTTTAATTGAAAGTTTGACACTGAGTTTCAGTTCGGGTTTCAGTTTATGTTGAAGATTCAGTTTGAGATTCAGGTTGAGTTTGACATTCAGTTTGACCTTCAAGTTCGAGTTTTAGATTGTGTTACAGTTTCAGTTCGAGTTTAGGATTGACTTTGACTTTAAGTTTGACTATCAGTTCGAGTTCAAGATTGAATTTTCTTTTAGTTTCGGTTTGAAGTTTCAGTTTGAGTTTCAGTTCAAGTACCTACAGGATTGACTTTGACTTCAAGTTTGAGTTCATTTTGACTTTCAGTTTGAATTTGAGTTCAACTTCGATTTTGAGTTTGAATTTATGATTGAATTAGATTTTAGGTTTGAGTTTCAGTTCGAGTTCAAGATTATCTTTGACTTTAAGTTCGAGTTCGACTTGGAGTTTTAGTTTGAGTTAAAGATTCAGTTTGAGTAAGAGATGAGTTTGCGATTCAGTTTGACTTTAAGTTCGAGTTTCAGTTTGAGTTTGACTCAAAGTTTGATTTTTAGTTTGAGTTTAAGATTGAGTTTGACTTCAAGTTTGAGTTCATTTTGACATTCAGTTTGAGTTTGACTTTGAGTTTCAGTTCGGGTTTCAGTTTAGGTTAAAGATTCAGTTTGAGTTTGACTCAAGCTCTAGTTTCAGTTTGCGTTTCAGTTTCAGTACGAGTTTGAGATTGACTTTGACTTTAAGTTTGAAAGAAGAAAAGTTTGACTTTTTTCTTCCAAGTTTCAGTTAGCGTTCAAGTTTTAGTTTTGGTTCAAGTTCAGATTGAGTTGAGTTTAAGTCAATTTTAATTTACTTCAGATTGAGTTTGCGTTTAAGTTTCAGTTCAAGTTTCAGTTTGAGTTCAAGGTTGAGTTTGAGTTTCAGGTTGAGCTTAGGATTGAGAAACGCAAAGGGCATCAGTGCAGCTTAAAAAGTCTAACAACTAATGGCCTGTCCCTAGTACCTAAATTGCAGGATGGTCATTTATCATTTCAATTGAGCTTAATGATACTCACAACATGTGGCGATCCCTTTGGTTGGCAATTGAAAATAATTCAATCAATTAAAAAACGTAAGCAATTTTACATAGGTACAATAACTTTCCTTATTCAATTATGCTCTATAATAATTTTTCTTTCCACATGATATATTGGAGGGAAAATTTTCAGAAACCATCTGTGTTTGTTAAGCTCAAACAAAAACCACAGAAAATCAAATTTAAAAAAATGACGTGAATGAAAGTGGTCGATTAGAGCTGGCTGCATATATGCCATATATAATATATCGACGGCTAAGAACCAGCATCACATAACTCAATTTTCCCGTTTTGAGAAGTGCACTTTACGATTCAAATTTTCGCACCCAATTTGATGGAAGTAAAAATACGGAATGATGGAAAAACTAATACGGAACGCTCACGTTCCTCGTGAGTTTTCTAAAAACTAATAGTTCCATCAAATCGGGCGCAAAAATTGGGATCAGAAAGTGCACTCCTCAAAATGGGGAAATTGAGTTATGTGATGCTGGTTCTTAGCCGTCGATATACGCACCCGTCGTGGAACAAAGGTACAACTCAAAAAATGCGGTTTTTGAGTTATAACTGGTATGATATAGGGGAGGCGGTCCTTATCGTTCTTGGAACACCGGGATATGGCGGTCTCTGTCCGTTCGTGGTAGAGAGCGCCAGTGCCCTTGTTCCATGGAGGGGAAACCGAGGTCTGGTCCGCGGAATAAGGGTACATCTCAGTATCGCTTGAGCCGTCAAAGTAGATGTTTTTGCATAGTTTTACTCAATGGTAACCAATGGCAAGAGTACTCTATGAATAGGAAGTCAAGGAGAGTAGGTGAGAAACTTTGAACGCGATTTGCCGAAAATTGACCATTTTGAGTTGTACCTTTGTTCCACGACGGGTGCGATATATATATATATATTGCACAACTAAGAGACATTTTTGCACCTACTCCATTTTCAGTTCTCACTGTAATAGAACTGATTTCAAAATTTTTATCAAATCAAATTTTCTGTAACGAAATATCAAAACTTACAGGAGTATTGGATGCTGTCGCATATTTGAGCATCTCTTTCAATGTTTCGACCTCTTGTCTCAGTTCCCTTATTATCCTAGCGTTGGGATCCTCGTTGACAACAGCATGGTTGACGATACGTTTCGCTCGGTCGGCATACCTCAATGTGCTTAATGTCTCTTCATAGTTATCCGCAGCAGGGGAGACGGTGGCCACCATCACAGTTTTACTGTTGCCACCCAGATTGTCCTGAAAAATGGGGGAGAACCGTTGAAAAGTTAAAATTGAGGAATGTGTTTTTTGACGATACAAACTCAAAAAAAGTGAGGAATATATTCAGCGACGCGAATATAAAACAATGGAGCCTCAATGATGTGAATATGGGTTGGCCAAAAATCTCAATGGCATTAGAAAAGGAAACAATTGAGGGAAAAGGTACAGAAAGGTGGCGATGCGAGAGGTCAATTGCCGACCTTGATGCAGCAAATAGAACGCCGAATACGTCCCGAGTTGACATAAATCATGAGTTATAGCCAAATCGATGAGGCCACATGTGAAAATCCAGCACCTGGTCATTAAGGTGCGGCCAGAGCCCAATGTCTTTGACCAAACAATGAGTTCAAATGTACCATGGCCAGATTCTATTAAAGGAAAGATGAATTTACTTTATAGGGGTGAAGTTAGAGAATAATAATTTGGGATCAATCAACTTTAGGTACCCGTACGAATTTGAAAATTGCTATAAACGTATCCCACGCCAAAGTTTGGTTATTAATTCGGCGCGATACATCACGAATTGGAACCAAACACTGAACATAGGTGCTACAAAATACGTGACATACATTGTAAACTCAATTTCATACAATACTCCTCATACAATTATACAATACAATAATACAAAAACATGCTCCTCAAAACGGTCACGGTCCATCTACACGAGAAATCCGTGTTGCTTTTGCTCTAAGTACGGTAACAAGGCGGTTAAAAGGTGAAATACTTGTAAAATACAGTTACAAGATAATAATCGCTTTAAGTGGCGACTGTTCGAGTAAAACAAATAGAAATGCATAAAAAATCAATCACCTTCAGCAGCCAAGTGAGCACCGAGTCTCGATAGGGTACGAACTTGTCCTTGTTCTTATTATTGGACGACTGATCGGCCAGTTTCGATATAACAAGTCCCAAAGTAGTCAAAGATCTGAAATCGGAGGAATCAACTAACTAACAAACGTTAAGTTACTGTACATCGAGTCTAGCCAAAAGTCAATAACTCAGCGACTACAACTAGTGGAAAAACGACGGTGATGCGCAAGCGAAGAAGATCCGTAAGAGTATTTAAAAGGATAGTGTGCGGGGGTGCGAGGGGGCGGGACGAACGGCGGGGGTTGGGGGGCCGCGGAGGCACGAATCCTAACAAATGTTGTATCTTAGCAACTCAGGGTTAGTACTGCATTATTCCCTGGTCCCAGCCGCCTCCGCTAGTACAAAGCTGGATAAATCAATTGTGTAAATGGATCAGTGTATTTTTAGCCGCAGGCGAGTCAAAGTAGCACGGAATTACTTTGTTCTAGACAGCAGTTTTCATCCGAAATTGTAATTGCACAATATGAGGTTAACTTATTTAACTCGACCGATGGATTGAAGGCCAAGGTCATCGGAATTGACCGACGGATTTTCACCATTTTTGAGGGTCGTTGAAGGAATTTCAAAAATTGCGTGGGTACCACACATTGCTTCAAAATTTTGATACAGGAATATTCCTTCTTTTTGAACGGGGAAAAAATTAGAATTTAAATATTTTTATACAAACTCCAACAAGGTTTGGGTAATTGTTGGAGTAAAACTCAATACGTGAGACAAGCAGAAAGGATAAAAAATTCAGAAAAAATATTTCCAAAAATCTTTTTAAAAATCCGGAATAAACTTTTTGGTTTTTCAGATTGAAAAGATTTACCTGCATTAGTAGAAACAAACAACCAACCGTTTGTTATGGGTCATCGATTAAAATTAAAAAACTTACTTGTTAATATTAGATCCTTCCTTAAGCCGTTCGCCGACAGCTCCAGTTTTAGTCGCTCGTTCGCTGCCGGCCAAATCGACCAGCGACATTCGGCTGACACGTTCGCCGGTAACACCTGACGCTTTGTCGATCAGCGTTTGTGTTAAGACGACCGAGAAAACAGCGTGCGATCGTGACGACTCCGAGTTCATGTTCGTAGCGGCTACTGTTCGCGACTTGTTACCTTCGGCCATCAAATTGTCGATATCCTGCAAAATCAGGAAGGCAATTCGTCGAATAAATTGATATATTTCTCAATTCAAGGTTATCCACACTGCCTCGAGGGAAGCAATCATCCTCTAAATAATTGCGCTATAAATTTTCCAATGCAGTTGTCAAACTTTATCTGAACGACTTTGGTAAGCGTAGGTATACCGTGAACGAAGAGACGGCCAATTGCGAGAGGCCGTCGACGTATGGGCCAAACACAGAATGTTCCCGCACTTTGAGTGATTGCTTGTTCGGTTTGGGGTCGAGTAAATCGTGAACCTGGAGAAATTTTAGATAAATGTCATTAGGTATGCGAGGGCAAAAAAATGAGCGGTCAAATGTCCATATTTAAATTCACTGGAGAACGAACTTACCTTTTCATTATATATTTCCATGTAACTGACTTCAACTTTGTACGACTGCTCGGCGCTTTGGCATTTCGCTATTCGGTCGAATAGAGAGTCGCATAGTCGGGGGATGATGCCTTTACTATCGTGGTTGCCCATCATCGTGTACGATTTTCCGGAACCTGAAATTCAATAATGAAACAATATGAGAATAAATGCAAGAAATGCATGCCAAAATCAATGGAATGGGCTTGTTCCAGGAGTATGAGTGCAGGAATATCTATGTTCCTTGCGCAGTGTAAGGTGGCTTTGCTGGGCTTTGCCTAACAAACCTAGCACTGCGCATGCGTAAGGCATTTATTTCAAATTCGCTCACGCTCCTGGAACCAACCCATTGTTTCTGAAGTCCAGCAAACCATTCAGTCTGGTCGTTGGCCACTGATCAATACCAATATTGAACGTTACCTGTTTGACCGTAGGCGAATATGCAGGCATTGTAGCCCTGGAAGGCGTTGTCAAGGATATCCGTGCCCAGACATTCGAAAACGTTTTCTTGGGATGCGTAGTCTGGTGCGAGGGAGTCGGCCGAGTTGAAACATGCGTCGAAAGCAAACGTTTTCGGTGGTTTCCTGCAACAGAACCGAAATTCAAATAATTGAGAAACGTTTAGGAAGTGCACAAAATTTGGACATATGGCGAAAGTCTATGTCGATGCCGAAAAACCCCAGCAACTATGGACGGCTTTTGGTTTTTATGGAAAATAGTCCCATTTTCGGAAGAAAATTGTGATTTGGAGAATTTTTTTTCCAATCGCAAGTTTAATTTAAGTAAAAGTTCTTCAGAAAATCGACCTGAATACAAAACGCTAAAATAGAAAAATATGAGTCGTATGGTTGAAGGTGGTATCGATGAAGTATACCTTTCGACTTACACCTAATGGTAGGGGTACAACCCCAACAATCTTGAAACTCTCACGAGGTATAGGCTTTCCTTTCATACTGCACACATCCAATCTCCCCTAATCTAAAAGTTTCCATCTCTCGAGCGGTTTCTTGACACCTCACCGCGGAGTTTCTAACTGAGCCAAGTTTAATGGTAAACTGTATTTACGACGTCGTTACACTTCGCACCACCCAGAATACACTCTGCCTTGGGGACCTTCAAACCCCTTTACGACTCTTACCGGTTGGTTTTTCCCAATCGCGACGAAACTGCCAGCTTTTCGGGGAGGTAGGAAACCGATTTTCGCGATCGGCTCTCTTTTCAATATTCTACAAGGTTCTTCCATCTGAAATCAGCTGCTTAGAAATTTTACACCACTTTGACTTTCGAAGTGGCGTAATTTGAAAAGCATTCGTTTCTCCCTGACGCGTTCGGCGATTCGCCAAAATTTTGAATACTTGAAAGAAGAAGTATACAAACTCACAACAATTTATTAGGGTAGTTCAAATCGATTCTTCCTGGTATTTTACGTGGATTATTCGGATACATGATATTCAAAGTTCGATTTTGATCTTCCCAACTCAACACTAACAGTATACCAGTATACCACTAACAGCATACAAGTATACCACAAACAGTATACCAGGCAGGCAAAGATGGAGGATGTCCTTCTATGGCCACAGAGGCGGAAGGACTAATTTTGTTCTTAAACTCAAACAGGAGGAACAACAAACCGATCAGCAAGCCGAATGTGCATTTCTGGGTTCCCATGCCAACCTTTGGAAAATAAATCCTAGATTTTGACATAAAAAAAATTTATTTATTTTTAACACAAGTGTCACTTATACGTAAAATAAACAGGGCACAGCCGTGATCATCTTCCGATTGCCTACAATATGACGTAATCAACGTTTTTTACAGTAAAATTAAAAATTCTTAATTTTCTAGGTTTAAAAACCACCTAACGTAATTTGATCATTACTATTCCAGCAAAGTAGGCACTACGGGTAAACTTGGCTGTTACCTTTCAGCCCGTTTTACAAGCGTTCAAGGTCTCCTTGTCGGGAAAGGCGGGGTTGAGTTCAAAAGCTTATCTTTGAAACTGTTCGTAGATTTCCCTTCGCCCCCTGGTGCACCCAATCTCTCCATTGTAAGTTTCCGAGGCCTTTGCGGTTCTAGCCACCAAACCACCGAGTTTTCTTCGAACTAAGCCAAGTTTAATGGTAAAACGGTATTTACGACGTCGTTACATTTCCTGCTGGCGAAGGAAAGGAAGGTTAGAGCTAGGTTACCTTAGGGATATAATGTCCCGTTTACGTATTCAACCGGCCGGCTCTCCCTACTACGACAGTTGTCTCTGATTCCCAGGAAACGTTGACGCTAATTAGCAAACCTTTGTAAAACCACGCCGACTGTGAAAATTCCAAGTAAGACCATTACATCGCGTAAATGCTTTTTCAAAAGGGATAATAAAACTTTTCAAAAGGGATCCTTTTTTGAACTAACTATACACATTCAACCGGCTTGCCGAGGTTGAAGGATGAAAATGACGTCAAACTTATAACTAATTCGACTAACTCGTATAGGCGATGGCTTCACCGAATTTAACTTCCTACTCCTAACTAACAATCATTTGTGTGACCCATAACTCGCTAACAATACCTCATATTTCTTTCTCGAATCCGATATTCAAGCAGTAGAAATAGGTATACCTACCTATCTACTTTGTATTATAATACCAACCAAAGTTGGCTTTTTATTCCACCGGTTTATAATCGGACACGAAGTAGCGGCTGAACTTCCACCAGCCCACGAAGCTGACAATAAAGTTTGTCAGCTGGAAACAGGAGATAAAGCAAGACGTCCGTATGGTTTATTGTGGGAAAAGGTCAAACGGCTATGATACAAAAATAAATTAAATATAGAAAATTATTTTACATTTGGCGAGAAAGGATTCATTTTGAAGTTTGACACAGAATCAACGCATTTTTCCGGTCGATGAAAACTCATAAAATTGGTTGATATCTTAATAAAACGAAGGTTTCGGCTATTTATTTGTGCGGTATCATTTTCACAAGTTTGGCGGTACGAGGCTACCCTTTTTCCCCCTCATTTCATTGAAGAGTTCCAAAAAGACCCGCACGACTCAACGGTGTTGATATTATAGTATATTCCACAACCCCGTCAGAAACATCGACATCAACCGATTGCTAGCAATTGTTTTCCCTAGAATAGAAATGCATAAAAATGCCTTCCACCATTCAGGGCCATTTTTATAAAACTGCGGCGTTTTTATGCGAGGACAGCAAAAATGTAAAGGCGATTTAATTGGAATATAAAAACGTGATGTTATTGGGATGGATAGCTTTATCCATTCTTGTTACGGCCTGATGTACCGAAAAACTCGCACCGGCGCTTCGCTATATACCAAGTCAAGAAGTCAAAACTCTCCAAAGTATTTCCGCTTTACACCGTTACAGCTCCCAACTTCCAACTTTATTGCAGCTCATATTTAAAACCACAGATTTCGTAACAGTACGGGAATGGGGGATGAGCAGCTCCAGTGGCTTCTACCTTTGGAAGATTGAGTGAGAAGGTTTTCCGGTAAGCCGCAAGGATTTTTCACCCCCAAGTGCGTGAACGTGCCAAGGGCCCAAGCACACACTTCTCGTTTCGGGGGAAATAAATATTTGAATCGGAGAGGAGTCGGGCAGCTGAAGAAGTTCTTGCGAAAGAGTCGAATAGAATGTGGAATGGCAGGGATGATGGTTATAGCTGCTGAGCTTAGTATCCTTCCCAGCGGGCCTCTCACGTAGCCCGTCTTATAAATCGGCCGTACCAGACGCACGACGACGGCAGCGGCAAAAGAAACCCGAATGCTCAGATTCAAACGTCAATTTGTGTTTAAAAAATTGGAGTTTCTTGATAGGCGTTATTTCAAACTGATCTAAATGGTAAGAATAATTAAAACACATTTTTGACTGTTTATTCAACTTCCACGTTCAAGAGATAAATGTAAAGATGGCGATCGTCCAAACGACGTTAATAACCCATAGTGCATCCATATTAAGATACATGAAATGTTAGATAAAACCCGTGATAGTCGGGATGATTTTGAGTATTATAAGGCAGAAAGATTGGGAGAACATACGACATGTTTTTTTAAGGGCGCTCAAGTCAAGGATTTTTAGGCTCCGAAGGTCCCTTTTTGCATGAAACAATGCATACCAACAGTACAATCTTACAAAACTGTAATAAACTGCTTCAAGCGGTTCATGAAACTCAAGTACTAACAATAACACGCTGTTCGTACACTCTAATTTTGTCTCAAATTGGAAGCAGCGGCTCCGGGGGATGACGCTCGTATGACCGGGCGCCCAGCAGATAAAAACTAAGCCCGAAAAAATAATTATTTTCAATTTTGAAGGATCAAGCGTCCTCGAAAAAAATGAGGCGTCAAAAGGAGGAAAGTGCTCAATGGGGAAAGGTGAAGGAGCGAGGAATAAATGGGAGATCGTAAAAAAATCGTCGCCCCCGCTCTGAATGTCAAGAGTCTTTGGGTAGGGTGGATATAAAGTTTCAACTGCAGACTGAGTTTTTCATTCTGTCTCGAGAGATCGATCTAATAAGCTAGGTAGTTAACAGCAGCACGATGGGAACGGATCTTTAAGGACGAGTGCCACTCTACTCTCAGATCCACTATACGGTAAATATTATTGGGAGTACCACGTTTTAACATTGAAATGACCTCCATCCAATCATTCTTCGGGTAGGTACTTAATCGGAACTTAATAATAATTTACTTCGTGTTATTAAAATAATTCTTTATATATAAAGAAAGATCCTTATAAGGATCAAAGTTAGTTTTTAATTTTATGTCTAAAAATATTCGAATTAAACCAAGGATAAATAAGAGCAAATCGTTATCTATGATGATATCAAATATAACAGCCCCCTGCTATACACTAGTGCCAGCGGGAATGTTCAGGATAGACGGATAACAAGGAAGTTAAAAGTGGAATTGAGAGTTACTGCTTTTCTGCACGCAACGCCGCTTCATTAGAACAAAGCTTTGAATTAACTTTCCCGCGCACGGGTAGGCCTATACTTAACGAATTAAAACTCAAGCCACGATACGAGCTCATTAATTTCACAAAAGAAGAGTTATCGGGAAATTAATTCTAAACTCAAACAGAAGACTGGTACAATGAGCCCGATCGAAAATAGAAGTCCGAATACTATTTTCAAGCTTGTTATGCAGAATAAATAAGCAGCACAGTATCGTTCCGTGCTTGATTACTTGAGATTTTGAGATTTTAGGCAGTTTCTGATATCCATGAGCACCCATGATTTTTGAGCACAGCATCAGTTTACTTCAAAAATCAATATGGATATTGAAAAATCTTGAAAAATCTTGGAAAATACGTGGATCCACGTATTTTCCAAGATTTTTCAAGATATGAGACCGTGAACAGTCGAACTGGGCTTTTCAGCCTATGGTACTCAGCATAGCCATGTCCTAGGTTTCTCTGGACCGAATCTCTTTTTGCATCCCAGCGAGCAAAGGATTCTATAGTTTTACTCGATCCTGCACGGGTTTCTCTAGCCATGGAGCTTGTACACTGCTGCCAAGAAAACTCATTTTAAAAGTTGGCTCGACTTGGAACGTCTTCTCATTGCCGTTTTCCGGCTCTTTCTCATATAGACAACTTGGCGCTCAGTTGATATTCTGCCCGTGCTTGTTTTATATTCTCCGTATTGTTAAACCTTCAATTTTCTAGGTAGGCACGTCCCTCCTCTTTTTTAAGAATTCCCGAAATGGCCCTGATATTACTTGAGAGCACACCAATGGAGCGGTGTCACTCTCACGGTTTATGTAAATTACACGGTAATATTTAAATTAATAATTAATTATTAATATTTAAATTAATTTAATTTTTTATTAATTATTAATATCTATCATCACAAAATATCGAAGGTATACCTGTGTATGTATACATACACTATTTTTTTGACACAGCCTACAATGTCAGATCGGTAGCATCGTTCCAGATTTTACCAGTTGAGTGAATGAAAAATTAAAGTGGAAAGACCTGGGGAATTCTGGAGGATTCGCGACATAATTTACGTCCGGCCAAGCGCTAAGCACTGAGCTTAACAATGAATACCCTTCAGCCAGGTCAACCTCGACCGCAGGGGTATCCTCTTCATTTTCAGAGCTGCCACGGTCCATTCGCAACGACCCTGAGTCCGCGTCTGCCCTACTTGCCAGGGGCAGGGGGTGTAGCATTCAACCCACCAAATGACCAGAATGAGGACCGCAGGATACGACAGGAAACGGTTCGTTCTGGCTCTTACATAGTTCTAGGGATACACATTATACTCCACACAGCTAACAAGCCATTCGGCGTAATGAAAGAGACACTCAGAACGACAAATTAAAGTTATTCTCTCATTTGGGCTTTCTAGGGCAATCTGGCATAAGAGGGCTACGGTAGTGCCGTAAGGGTCATGCCCATTTTTACTTCCATACCTATTTACAGAGTAAATGGAAGTACCTATTGTACGTAATTGTCCTAAAATCGTCATTCAGAACGGAACTTCATAAAACCTTTTCCCTTGGAAGTATTGTGTGTTACCGACGCACCACTGGTGATAAAATTGCGATTCGACGAAGTAAAACTTGATATTTGATTACCCACTATTACTCAGATTGTGTAATATGCTCAAATAACAAATTGGGGCCACCAGGTAAGCGATAACTAGAAGACGACTGTCAACAGTCTCATGCTCAATCGAGATAGCTCTTTTGAACTTCCAGTCCTACTTCCCAGAGTATCACTCACCTGATTGACCGCATGTTTGAACAGATGATCATCTTTTTGCTCAATTAGTCATTAAAAAACCCACCAGATTTCCATAAAGTTTATACGATTATAAAGAAATAATGTTCCAAAATGTAATCCGCGTGAAATATGAACTCATTTCTAACTATAAATCCACGAGGCAGAATCAAGAATGGAACATCACAAATATTTTACAAGATACTTTCGCAGAAACACCATAAAACAACCCCGCTGGGTACAAAAAATAAAACAACGAACAGGGGCTGAACAGGTTGAAAAAACTGTTTTGGGGTTCAACGTCAAGATAGACATCCTTGCAGAGTACGAGCCTCAGGGTTCTCCGTGGATCCGATGGAGAAAAAAAGAGGACATGCGACCGTAAAACCGCAAAACGACTAGGTACCTACCCAGAAGAAACGACCCCGAGATACGAGGGAAAACAAGCTCGAAGGACATGAACACTCCTCGAAAGGACATTATGACTGCACTCTGGTTTAAGGGTCTTGGCAGTTTTAGGTTAATCTCCGGTTTTACGAGTAAACAATTTTTCTGTTCGGAGCTTTTTTACGAGACGTTTTCCACGTTTGCTGACCGAAATCTATGCAGTTAATCGCGGTTAATATGAGTTATCCTAGGAAGTCGGTCATTCAAGTCGAGCCGTAGGTACGAATTGTTGGTTGATAGATTATAGCTTTTTTTTCTTCAAAACCGGAAAAGAAAGCACATTTAAAACATCATAGGCCAAGTGATTAAAAACGTTCTCAGAATATTCCAGATTAAAAAATTTTCAAAAATTTGGGTTTGAATAAAATGTTTAAATACTTCAGTGCCTTTTGATAATGAAGTAGGGCCAAACTCTAACATTCAGAGGGGAAACGGCGAACTCCGTTGTGAGCACAATTTACTGCTTCGAATGCTTCCCGAAGGTCTTCACCTTTCACCTTGTCAATAAATCCCCATACCCATTTTCTCGGGTTCGTAGTTTGTGTAAACGGTCAATCAACTTGATGTAGCCTGACTGACAGAAGGGGTGGCAGTGTAGAGGAAGCCAAGTGCTGCCATAGCAGCAGCTCTAGGACTATAGCTCGGATCGGTGGATAGGCTATCAGCCGTGGCTCCCTAGAGGGCGCTATCGATTCACCCGCCAGTATGGCAGTCATTCAATCTTTCCAGCTACCTCATCACCATTCGACCCAATGCCTACCAACACCGAAACACTGCTTTCGCTAACACTATCGCTATTAGCTGTTATCACAAACTACCACTCGCAAACTAAACTCAAAGCCGGCGTACAATAGCTACCAGTCTACTCCGCAGGGAACACAAGCGAGGCTTTCTTAGAAACAGAATTCTCATTAGACGGGGCAAATTTGAACGAGGTAGCTCGCCCGTTCAAGTTTAATTCGATAGCTAATATATACGAATTGCTGTTTTCAAGCTTTAACGTCTTTGAAACATAACGTAAACACTAACTGTAACGAAAAACTGGAAACTGTACATGTCACTTGGGCGACATCTAATCAGCCCATGCACAACCGAATTGCCACAAAAATGAAAGATCTTCCATCGGGCATAATTTCAGCAATGACAACCAAAGCAAAGGGCGATTGGCGTCCTTGACAGCCCCTAAGCGTCAGTTCCGAATCGTTTTGACCCTTGAAACTAGTATGAAAGTCACGAACAGGTCGCACTTTTCCTACCTCAGCGCTCCTATCTGTGAAAAATCTTACAGAATACATTTAGACAAATAATTGGAAAATCGGTAATACCGTTGCTTCGCCGAACACTAAAACGCCGTGTTCGGTTAAGGGTGTAATAAATGACGAACAGCACGCTAACATGGGAAACCTTTTTGCGGCCCTGAACAGGTGGAAACACGAGGGGTAGGTTGCAATTCTCTAGTGGGTGCTTCGAACTATTTTAGCTTTAGGTAGGGGCGGAATTAAATACTTGTTCTGTTGTCAAGGTATATAGTTACATTTGATAGGATGAAGTTCACCCTTTCCAGCCCCCGGGAATGTTCTCTTGGTTTCCAGGAACTGGGACGAAAAATAGCGGGAAAAGTTCAAATTCCAATTTGTACGCTCTCGATAGCCAACGTTGTATTTAGCAACTACGGCAAGGACCGCTGAAACAAGCGTTGCAGAAAGGGCTTGAAATACATGGACGCTTGATTGGAGGAGGAAAATAGACCGAAAATAACTGACTAGCGTTCGAATACGAAGAACTCAGTAGCGAGGGAGATTTTTAGAAGATGGCTAAAGAACGGCTACAGACTCCTTCCTTTGATCGGGTATTAAGCGTGAATGAGATTAAGTGGGAAATGGCAAAAATGTCCTCTCCGGCAGGATTCGAACCTGGCAGAACTCCCTCTGCTCACCGGGCGGACGCCTTAACCTTCCGGTTTAGACAGTCCGAGAGGTGCACACAAGTGACTCAAAAGTAAGTACAAATTTGAGGGTCAAACGTAATAGCTTATAGGTTCACCCCGACATTTATGAAGACATTCCAGCTCTAGTTAGACTATCATTTTCAACAGTTTTCGAACGGTCACTAAACTGGTACCTAATGCCTCTGCAAAGTTCCTATTTTCCAGAAATCTGAGAGCAAGAACCTTCGTGAGGGAGTGAAAAATCGAGCACTTGTAGAGCAATGCCACATAGAGGTTAGGGCGATTGGGTTATGTTTTCCGGCCTCCGTGTACGGGTCCCATAGGTAACGTTAACGCTATTGTGGCAGAGCGGTCGAAGATTTTGATGAGATTCGCCGGCTCTAAAGGCCAGTCTTCTCTTGGGACGGAAAGAGAGTGTTTTCTATTTCACTAGAGAATTACATCCGCTTTCAACGGAAAATGTGATTTACTCCAGGCGGTGTAACAGCGGAGGCTGTAAGGCCATCGACAGTGAGAAAGCTGTTGAGCGTTTTAGACCTTCCGTCGCCTATTATTTCTAATAGAAGAGAGCAATTTCCTGGGGCGAGCACTTTGAGGCGAGAAGCCAAAGCGTGATTTCCAAGGTGGGAGAATTTTTCTTGATAATGGTCAGCAGACGCGAGTCGAAATTTCGTTAGGTGAACCTCCATGCAGGTACCTAGGTACCTACTTTCGAGGCCTAAGAGTAGGCACCCAGGTACTTCCAAAATTATTTTTGGAAAAAATCCACGATGTACTGATTTTCACAATTTCATCGCACAATAACTGGTTTTGTGAACATTATAAAACTGTGTTGTATAGAAATCTGTATGTCTACACTCAGAAGTGAAAACATAACTAATAAGAAGAGGCACAAAACAAAATACAACAGATGGCGGAACAGTAAACAATGCCGGAGGCAGAAAGTTTTGTTATGAAAGGTTTCGAAGCGCGAGCAAACAACGGAATAGGCAATCACTACGCACACACATTCATGCAAATTTGAGACTGTTGTTTACGAGTCGAGCAGGCTCAACTTTCAGCATCGGCAACACGGCTTGAATGGTATAGTTAACTATATCCGCAGTATATTGTGAAATAGTTTATTAGAAATGTATGAATACCAAAACAAAAACTGGTGGTACGTCATCGGTATTCAAGCCAGTACTGACAAATCGAATATGCATGAGCTCAGAGAGATTTGAAAAATCAATACTCCACTTTGAGAAAAAATGCATTGTTTCCCATAGAAAGAATAATGCGGAAGTTATGGATTTTCTAACAAAAAATGAAGTAGGTAGCCTGGAGGGGAAACTACGAGCACGCGACGGCTATTTTTCCACTTTTACTGAAAAATAATTCGGCACGGGAAAGTTCGTCTTCGAGATAACCAGAGAGCAATTTACGTCATAACGAACTCTCTTTAGAAGCATTTTACGTGAGAAGTCTTATCCAATTTCCGATATCGGCCAGTCCACGGGGTTTCCGCAGAACGAGGCCAAATGGCTTTTCTTATTCAAGGCCTTTGGGGGACTCGGCAAAGAACACTTTCTGAAACCGGATTTCCAACGGCCAGAAAATATTCCTAAAATGCTGAACGTAGACATTCAGACGGTTTTGTATGCTGCAAAAACATGAACGAACTTTTTACGTAGTTCGGGAGCAATGGAGAATTTATCGCGCACAAATATTTCAAAACTCTATTCTATACTCGTGAAAACCACGTCCTTGCGTACACTGCATTGCATAGTAGGCACTAACAATCAAGATATCCTACATAATCAAATCGACGTTTTACCATCGCAAGTCACGAAACTTTCGACCACGTAAAGCCGGTAGGTACGACAGTAATGATAGGTAGCAATTGCATCGACTACTGCAGCAATGGAAACAACAGCTTTCGAGACGTAGGAGCGCATTAAGAGACGTGAATATGTAAGGGGTATCTTGTGGGTTTAGCAGAGTTGAAAACGACACGACATCGTAAGGGAGCGGTTTTCTCTGCCTCGGCCCCAGGAAAATGCAAATGCTCGTTTCAGAAAAGGGGTCCGTTCTGCCCTACCTGCAGGAGAATCGACACTTGGAAAGCTTATAACACTCCTGGGCGCTTATAACCATGAAATAGACCAGCATCAAAAGTATCAGAGAGGCACTAAATCCACCTTGCAAACAAAGAAGAAAGCAAGCAACCCTCGCTTGGCAGAGAAGCTCCTAAAAGGATCGAATAGGGAAGAGAGGCAATAAAATCCTTGAGAAGCCCCCGAGAAGCAGCTGCTAGCTATCTGAAACGGTTAATCCCGAAAACCGTTGAAAAATTCAGCGGTTTAAGGCTTCAAGTGGAAAGGCGGAAGTAAGAACAAAAGGCGCGATTTTCTTTTCGAATTAGTTGAATTATTTATCAACAGCGAGGCTGTTTCCACGATACTGGCTAATGAGTTGGCCAATCAGACTAATCGAGGGCTGAGCGTTCAGAAGGCATTGAAGCGAAGTGACGGAGCAAGCGTTTCAGTGAAGAGCTTCAGCCAGAGTACAAAAAACTGTAGGTCCATGAAAAAGTTGGAAAACTGCTCAAAAGAACAAATGCCACGAATACACCTCAAGTAGCTACTCAAATTGATTATTTTTGAAGAGTGCAAAGACCCGAGTTGCGAAAAGGGTTCGAAATTTTGAAAACGTTATGGCTACGAAGATACTTGAGAAAATAAAACATGGCCGAGCGTTAATGCACCCAATCACGTTGATAAAATCGTGAATGATGTGCGGACAAAGTGTTTTGAACTCTAAGGTATTCGACCCAGGCGGCAAATCGATACTCGGTAAATATAGCCGTAACCTCTCGAGAGGCGTGAATGCACGCAATGCCTTGTTGACAAGTAAATTAGATTAGATGACAGCATTTCTCGAGGGAATCATGAGCATTGCCGCTGGCACTCACTTGAGTCGGAAGTTGGCTTCCTTACCCTGGAAATGGGCCAGATGGTTCCCGGGCTAGAACATGCGCTACTAAATCGACTGGGGCCCTGGCATTTATGAGTTTGCGAATAATTTATTGCCACAAGGGACAGAGCAATGCCAGATAGTTAAGCATAGTGGTAGGTAATAAACGGACAAATGGGCCTGGAGACAGGTCTGTGAAAAATCGTAAATGCCTTTAGAATTACGAGATTCGTGAGCATTGGACGATCATGGTCGCAGAGCACTTCAATCTAAATCCCAATTGGAGATAGTCTGAACAAATCGAACCTGCAATGCTACCCAATAAGATTGTCGTCAATTCACTCGAATTACTTATATTTTTCAGGAAGGTATAAATTGAGGGTGAAGTGGCAACATGGCCTAACTCATTTTTCGGCCGTATTGAGTTAAGATTGGTACTAAATTCAAATTTTCGCGCTGAATCGATTGGTGAGCTCAGATTGGACGAAATAACGCAGGTTTTCATGAAAAATCGAGTCATAAAAAGTCCTCCTCATTATATTTAACACCGTCTGTTGGTGTCTCCTGGAAATTTAGGAAAAATGAGTTAGGTCATGTTGCCACCCTCGAAATACATTTTCTTCGAAGAGCGTATTAGCCAAAAGTTCATTCGCCATCTGTATTCAGGTCGAATGACGTGATCTGAAAGGTGTCGATAACGAGGGATCGATGGCAACCGCCGGAAAGGCTAATGATGGACCACCGGTTCTTTGACGAAAATGCAGAGTTTGGGGGCAGAGCCCCCCAGCGACCACCGACACCGTGTCAAGGCTGCTTCGCGGAATTTCAACGGTCTTTGACGTCGTTTTAGCATAGTACTAGCCTCAGCGATATTCAACTATATTTAGGTATTCATTACACCTTTACTTATCAAATCTCTCACATCAAACTATTGTTATCAAACCTTCATTGAATGTCTTATGAAGAAATTTAAAATTCACTCAAGCATTCTTCAAGTAGATGGGTACTGCATATTAGAATATTTACGAAGAACAAGGTAGGAACATTTCTCAAGCATAATCACCACAAATATTCCAAAATTCCGGAGCAATTTTAATTTCGACACGTATTATGCACATAGGGCTCACTAACTACCGCTTTAGTACCCAGAAACCTTCCGGCTCGGATCCCTTTTTGAATTCCACGCATTCCAAGGCCATCTCATTTGACCCCGAAGTATGCATCCTCCTTCATCTCTCATTCTGAAAACATTCTCCCTAAAATCGTCGTTAGTTTTGGGCATTACGTGACCCCAATGGGTAAAATTATTCTGTTTTCTACTCATGCAATGAAGTATTGACAAAATTTACCATTGCAAATGAACAGTAATTCAATTTTTTATAGACCGTCTTGAGGAAATATTAGGGTACCACCAAACTTACATAAACTTTCAATTTTGAGAGCACGACCACGACCAGGCCTTTACTGAGCATAATATGAGGTGTAAGTAAATAATTCTTCATATTATTGTGCGGCAACGATAATCTATACAACACAACCGAGGATCCCATGAATATGAAGAGAACTCAGAATGAAACTTCCTGAGACTGAAAGAAGATTATGAAGATAGAAGGGAAAAATTTAATGAAAACTGAATAACAAATCAACATTAGTGAGTCGATGAGGTAGCGTGACATCGAAACTCAGTCGTATCCAATGTTCGTAGTCAACCATCGAATTCAACGCACATAATTCGCAAGCTTTCATTCACATTCATCAGCAAATATTTCGCCATTGCGGCTGAACCCTTCGAATTGAGTTGTATCCAGTTGATACAGAACAAATATTTTGTCGAAAGGTCAATGAAACCGGGATACTGGCAAGCATGGTGAGATAAAAGGGCATTCATTTTCAAGTGGGTCAATAAAGTCGGGGTGAAATACGTCAATCTGTATTAGGGAGAGGATTTCGTGACAGGGATCCAATCAAACAGTGAGAGAAGGTGAGGGTGAAAAATCGACACAAGGCTACCTTTCAGCCCTATCAACTCTCCAAAGACGAAGAAATTGGATTAAGAAAGGAAACCGTAAAATGCAAGGACGAAGGTAATAGGTGTCGAAAAATAAAGAATTGAATCCGCACGGAAATCGCTGTTCTTCAAAGTTTTCAAAGAAAGAGAATAATCTTTAATTATAGGTTATATAATTAAGCATGCCTCCACAAGGGGCGCGGATCACTGGTTGGCTATGTAGTTCACTGAAGTTCCGAGAAGTTTCATGTTTAGGCCAAAGTTCACCGTAAATGGCCTTTGAAGTGGCCGATGACAAGTGACATGGGACATGAGACTCCTCACGGCTACGAGGATAAGGAGAGATGGGCCTGCTGTTTGTTCTGTCACGATAAACTCGGCTGAGTTTGAGGAAGATGATCCTCCCAGAACAACTTCAAACACCCATCAAGTTCATATTATGGAGGGACTGCAGGTGCTATGGATGGAGCGATGAGTTGTAGCTGCCCTGGGGGGTTAACTAGGTCGGACGAAGCACAAAATAAAACATTCAACGTGGCCGCCTATTGAGATTAATATTGATCTGATACTGACGGTATTACAAATAGCATTAAAAATCTCTTCTTGAATTTTTCATTTCCTCGCTCGTCCATCCTGAGCCATAAAAATTATATCGCTTTCGATGTTCAATTTAATCATAGCCCTTACTCATGGCCGAGCATTCTTGTCAAGGCATTCTAGGCAAGTTTGACCCAGACCATCCCAGACCACTATCCGATTGCTGGTGGAGGGGGTAAGAAAATGCATTGCTGTGATTGGTCGAGGAGGCGTCGGCGTTGAACCCAATAAATTTGATTAGAATTTCAGCAGTCGGATAGTGAGTGGCCGACTTAAGGGTTTCAAACGAGTCCACGTTGTGATACAGGATGGTATTCCACAGCAGAATAAGAACAGGCTCGGAATGGGGTCATCATTACCGCAGTAACATATCAAAGCGAACTGTTACAAGTCCGAGTCAGAGCCCATGGAGAATCGATGTTAACTAAGTAGGCCATCGAGGGAGCTGGACGAGTGATACATTGCTATAGGAGTGTCAAAGCTGAAGGGCAACGTCAACGACCCGCAGACATGCACGATCTAGATATTCATATGAAACCAATCGGCAATCGATCATGAAATGGTAAGCAAGGACCTAATTGTTAGTCCAACAGAAAATGTCATTTTTGTTTCAGCCATGAATCCTAATGTAAGACCACCTCGTACACTCTTCAGCGACAAACAGAGTTGAAAAATAAGTAGCGATGCTATCCGGAGGGGGGAACAAAACTTCAAAAGAATAGGCCCTGGAAACTGGAACCAGAAAAATATTTAAAATAATTCCAGAGTTCTTTGACCAGGATAAGTAGAGCATGATACAAATAGGTGAACTTGCGACCAGAGGCGTAATACTGTAAAATTGAACATGGTGGAGTACACCTGCTCTATACGCCAGGTGCAAGAGACGACTGACTGCCTGAGGCCTGTTTTCACCTGAGACGCCATCTAACACAAACGAAACAGACTGATGAACAGCAACTGCCAGCAGGGTTCCCATTACTACACATATTACATGGGTCTTAGTTTGAAGTCTTATGTGAATAGTAAATCCCTCAGTATCAGCTAGTTGTTTAAGATATCTTTTCTTCCACGATTAATTAACACGAGCGCAATGAAAACATCAGGGGGCCTATTCTGTAATTGAAGCAATATGTCTATCATTCATCACGTAGTGTAACGAAATCTTCGAATCTGTTTCATATCAATAATGTTTTTCTGTTCCTATTTTGGGGAGGAGAAAACGTAACTAATGGCCTGCAAAGACAATTGGAGGCGTCAGATAGAGGCAGTATATCAAACGATTTTTTTGCGCTACACTTGTTAAGCTACTGAACAATCGCCACGTCATTAGGAGCGGAAGATTACGGAGAAATTTGGACTTCGGCCAACAATGAACAGTTCTGCGCTCAGGCAGAACAGGACACAGATGCCGAAGAAGCCTGAAGGGCAAGATACCTCGCAAGCTGGCACAACTAAGGGTAAGGTAGGACAGGACCCGCAGCTGGAGCCTGAGAAAGATCCGTTCTTTTCCAGGGAAAAGAAGAAAAGGAAAAGTGAAACAGAGAACAAGAAATAGGGATGCTGCGGCGGGGTGGGGATCAGACGGGGCGAAGGACCAGTGCGGGGAGGGGGGAGCTTGTCAACAGTCCATCCCCTCTACCATCCCAGATCAATAAACACAGCCTCCAGCTCCCCCTGGTCTCGGGCTCTCATTCCCATACGTCACGTGGAGATGGGCCCAATCAGAGTACGATGATGGAACGCAGATGAGCGCGATGACTGCGAGCAGATGCTGCGTTTACAAATCACCTTGGCGGTTGAACGTGGTCCTGATTACAACTGTCGAGGCTCTTTGAGGGACTTCGCGATTGCGGTGAAATTCGGTTTTTGGATGACTGTGTATTTACTGCTTAAAAACCACTGTGTGCTAAATTGCGAATTTTTTGGTCCAATAGACATTGAGCGGGACTGAAAACAATTTTTATGACCACTGATGACCGAACATAACGGATGCATAAAATATTCTCAATATTTTCGACGAATTGAATGTAAAATAGGACTCCAATAGCTGAAACCCAAGTATTATTAAGCGCTTCATGAAATATTCCAGCGACGAGAGGAGTATGAAAAGCGAAAAATTGTGCGAAGAAGAAGAACGTGCTCAGGTCGTTTGAGACGGGAAAGGTCTCAAAGGAATGGCTAAGAAGAGAACAAGGGAATAATACATATAGAAGGAAACCGCTGGGGGAAAGGGAAAGCAACGGCGCCAAGAGGAAAAGTAGAATGCATTACAGGAATTCGAGAGAAGTCAACTTATCTATTTTCTTGTCACCCTTTTACGTCCGAGGACGAGAAAGCACCTACGAACTGGGAATACGTAACACCTCTGGGATATCAATAAGGTTACCTACTTTGCCTAATCGCAATGGCAAGGCTGTTGAGGAGGACAGTAAACTTACGGAAAACTCACGTGTTATATTAATACTTCCCAAGTTTATTGATCGACTAAAAAATTACTTCTAGGCAGGAACGCTTCAAGATTGATCTAATAAAATAATTTACTCTATCGTCCCTAGGAGAGTAGGAGGGTTGCATACCGTTATTTCAAGCTGAACAAGCGCTTGGAGAGATGCTGAGGAAATACGCCACCCTTGCACTTTTTGCAGGAACCTTTCTAATACTAACCGCTCCCCAAAAAAAAAAAGGCTTTATCTTAGGGAATGAGATTTTAAAATTCTGCTATACATAGTTAGCAATGCAGGGTAGTAGGTATCCTCAATACTTTGAATAAATATAACAAGGAAACCCAAATTTTTGGTGAATTAGCTCTCTAGAAACATTAACCCTAAATTGAATTCGTTCAATATTCCTAGGACATAGAAAACAGCTAAAATGTCCAAAGATAGCTCCATTTCGATTGGATAATGGCACATCCGCAGCCCTCAACTGGCACAGCTCGGGAATTCGGCCACACTATCTATCCTCTCTGGGTTGAATCGAAGGATGATAGGACTGCTAGCTCGCTCGGATAGAACTAAATCTCTGCGAAACAGCATAAACGTCCCTTGACCTACTGATCCCGATTCGGATGATCTGTTTTCCTTTTTATGTCCTTTTACAACCCACGATGCTTTTTTCATTTGGCCAAATCAACGGAACGAAATGAGATAGGTAATGGAGAAGGCGTGGCCTCTCTTAATAATTCACTCCCGAACCCCCGGCGAAGCGCAAGCATCTGGCCTGCTATCCCTAGAAATGGATAACTGACCCCTCCCGCCCGTAGATGAGGCTAAAAGAGAGATTTCCCCCTCTCTTTTCACTCCATTAGGGCAACGACTTTTTTTCCAAGTAGGCGAAGAGAATATAAAAATTTATTTCGCGGCCCGTGTGCGAGGTGAATTTATGAGCGGCCTCTGCCTCAACCAGCACAAGTAGCGGCTTCGTGGCAGGATGATAACCTGACCGCATTTCGTGGCGCAAAATTTGGCATGGCGGCTCTAAAAATAAGGTTCTCGTTCCCTCCGTATACCTAAATGAAAATTGCACTGATGTCAATTTGTTTCACACCTTGATTTCAAACGAGACACCCTTTCATGACGAAGGATCCCTCCCTGTTGACCATGCAAGGGATCTCAGGATGTTCCTGAGTGAGTTGAATGCTGTATGAGGTCAAACACGAAGCCAACAATATTTAATCAGGGAACTACAGATGATATTGATATGATCGCATGCATGGTCGCATTTTCAACTAGCCCGATCAATATTGAATGGCATTATTATTCGAAGGCGCGATCGGCCAATGCACTTTTCCGAGCAGTTGCTGATCAGCGAGCAATCTTCATAGGAGTTTGAAAAATTCAAGGTAAATCGATCGACAAAGCCACAGTAGAAGGCGGTTAGTATGCATGCAACCATCGACCCGCCAAGATCGCTGACACTCGGAATCAGCAAGAAACTGGGTCACCCCGGGCGACAGCAGAAACTTGTCCTATAATGAAAGTCACTAATGAAAATGTTGATAGTCAGAAACTGAGCTCATTAAGTTATATTTGTAATGCAAGCAGACACTGGATGAAACCCCGAACATTAATTCATAAATAGATTTTCAAGCGCCACCATAATAACTTGTATAGTTGGTCCTCAAAATGTGTGTGGACCATTGTTGGTTTTTAAATTTTTCAAGTTTTTAAATTAGTTTTAATTGAGGTTGATTGTTTGCTCGTTGTGAAACTCACACTAACTTGGATGCAATTTCTTTCTTTTTCGAGAAATTCCCATTTTATTATTAACATTAAAATAAATTGTTTTGAAAAAATAGAAAACGCTACATTCATTTGAAGTTATTTGATTTAAAGCACCAGCAAAAACAGGCTGTTTTAATCTGACCCAAATAAAATAATCCGGGGTCTAGCGATCCCCGGTCGTTCTCCGGCAATTTCGTCCATTGTATCATATTTCAAACGTACTTTGTGGACCTTTGAGACCTGCAAGGTAACCCGGGCACCCTTTACAGCCCTTCGAAGAATTCACAGTATACAGAAACAAGGAAACATCAAAAGCTAGCGAATCGATAAGTTTGAAAGAGCACGTTCTTAGAAGGCCCTCGAGGTTTAGAGATTCAAAGGAGGCGAATATCGTAACTTTATGACGACGAAAATAATTTATAACACCTGCATGATTTTAGTATGCAAGAGAAATATAAAACGTGCGGAGAATGTGGTAAATCTTCTTTCAGACTAAATTACTCCTATAAATCCATCGAAGCAATAATATCTACACAAATTATAGGTCCAACGTGTGAAAAATTGAACGGGTAAAGTAAGCGTTTTTTTGTCAAAATAAATCCCTCCATACTGCAGTCCGATGAACTACCAACTCATGAAGTAGTTATCATCTAATAGCGCACTATCTCGAGATAACGGAACTCACAAATAACGGGCGAAGTCATAACCTCAACTCGGACAGAAAACCATACATGCCACCTGTTTTGTTGATGGATTATTTTCGATTTTGAGATTCTAAAATTTAGATAAAATATTTAATATTTTACAAGGCAGCTGAACAAAGTCTCATTTGAATCAAGTTTCAATTTTTAAATGCGAGTTTTCATTCATTTTTGGCCAAAAACTCACTCACTGGATTTGGTCCAACATTTTAGCCATTCACAACGGTATAATATACCGTTTTAATAATATAGCGTATAATCAAAATTTGGCAAACGATGCATGTCATGTATTCATTGAATCCTCGTGATGGCGATTAAAAACAATACTGGCACTGCAGATACACGGGAATCTGAACCAAACCAGAAGGAACAGCTCTCAACAGGCTCAATCCTTCGGTTGCAACCGTGGCCCAAGCCAAGATTTCAGAAAGGGAGAGGGGGTCACGCGATCTTGTCCAAGCACGCGACGAGGGCGGTCGTTTCCCCGCGAAATGAAACAATTAACCCATCACGGCCATAGGATCATCGGGCTATTTAACTTGGAATACAAACCCACTTATACAAACACGACAAGATACCACTTGTAGATATGAAGAACTTCGGTTCCTCGGTTGAGTTGGAGGCACCTATTTGGGAACGTCGAGTCTCGAAATTGGGGAAACTCTCGGGAATCAGTTTTGTACATTTACTGGTTCCAAAAACAGCAAGAGGCATTCTTGAAGAGATCTTCGGCAGGACGGATACCGCTGGGATTCAGAAATTCCAATTCGTACTCAGAGATCGGAATAATTTATTTACGAGAGGTTGTACAATTTTACAAGACCACCCATGGCAAGAGTCGCGCGGGAGGTTCATATTTTACAAATTTCATTCTTCATCACAATAATTAAAACCCAGTGTTCAAACAGTAAGGTATATATATATATATATAAACCTACAGTAGGTATACGAAGTTTGATACATATTCATTAGTTATCCTCCACTGCGTTTAAGTACGTACAGTTTTTAATTATTATTATTAGTTAGGTAGTACACAGTTAGGTGTGTGTGCTGTAGTCCGACAAAATATACAAGGAGTTAAGTTTTTCAGTTTTAGTTAATTTTTTATATTCATTTTCATTTTTTTCTTTTTTTAAATTTTAATTAGGTAAGTGTTAGTGTTGAAAGAGGAATGGGGATGACCCGTTAGTGCAGAGATGAATTTTCCTCCGAAAAACAAAAAAAAATAGAGATGGAAACCGACGCTGTAAATAACACAACCGCTAAGTAACTGTGGCTAGTTGTGGTTCCTCGTACTCGATACTGATCATCGCCATATGCTGAGGGACCAGGTGGACAGTGGTTTTCAGCGGTCAAAGACCTTTTCCCATTTCTGTTCGGTTCTGAAAGAACGCCGCAACCGAAACTTCGCAATATTTCAGGCAGAAACCAAGAAAACACAGGGTTGGCAAATTTGCATAGCACAAAAATAAATTTTAAAAAATAAGAGGCTTATTTGAGCGATTAACACTATAATAACCTATTTGCGTTACCCGTACAAATCGACAGTTAAAATTGGTTCGAGGGGTTCAGAAAGATTCTACACTGAAAAAGTGTGTCTCAAGGACATCTCATAAATTTTTGAAAAATTTTTAGTGGAAGACAAACTCAATTATGAAGGCCCATTCACTTCGCTGATGCAGAAAAGAACAAGAAAAAACATTACAGTACGCCTATCAATGACACTGAGATGCTTGAAGGAAACTACCGCAGGAAACGGAATAGGTGATCGAAAGGTCTGCGATAGGAGCGGCGGATATTATGACACATTCCGTTCAATGATAGGGAGACGTTTCGATTGCGTCGTCGGTTTTATTATGCAACATCAGAGCCTGAAAGTATGAGGTACCTGTTCGCCTCGTTGCAGCCGGTAAACATAATATAATTGAGCACCGACGAAAATAGGATACACCTACTTAAATCAATTAAGGAGGTGATACGAATATTTGAATAGTTTAGCTCCGATAACACAGAATACTTCGGTGCATAAAAATTTAGACGAAATCGATAATATTTCAATTGATTTGGAAGCTAACGGGACCATGAATTCCAACTAGCATATTTCGGACATTTCAAATCCCGACTAAAATAAAATATGGCAAAGTTACAAGAACAAAAAAAAATTTCAGGGGGTGTTGCAAAAAAATTTTTCTTGATCAATTACATAGGTACATTATTTCTGGAAATAATGTACCAATAGAAAACACAATTAACTTGAAAATACTAAAACTTGAAAGTGCTGCGAGTCATCAAAATGGGGAAAATGGCTTTTTCTAGAGTAATATTCCAGGAAAAGAAATATAGTAATACGCAATCACTCGTGTATAAGGCCGAAACATCGCGTCGAAAACACAAAACCCCTTCCTCATATTTTCGCTCTAAAAGATGAAGAACAAGAGGAGGAAATGGCGTCATGCATAACGATCAAGTTCCGAGATTCACTCAGATGAGATAGCGTTTTGGAAAGAAAACTGTAAGCTGTTAAGCAATCAATCACTGCTATGAACACTAATGACGACAGCGACAAAGCGCTTTGATCGAGTGGAAATGCGATCGCTCTCTCCCAGCAGACGCCGAGATTAGGATTTAATGGGACAGAAGGAGCTTTATCGGACGAACAAGTTCAGGCGGACAGAAAAAACGGACGATGACGACTATACGAATAATTTGGGCTGGGTTCACACGGTGGAGTGCAATAATACGGCCAATGTAAGTCCATAACGACTTTTTCGAGCCTAAAATACATCGAGTCATTTTATTTTCTCTAAAACTGTCTGAATATTACGAAAATACAATCCCCTCGTTAATGTGAACTTGCTTTCCGCAAAGGGTAAACCTTGTGGGTGCCGCCGTAATGTGAACTCGGCCGACTTTCAGAGAAAATCGCATTAATTTTCATAATTGAGAAAGTAAAAGCGTCTTAAAAGGGCATAACTTTGATAATATCGAAAATGAAGCCCCGGCTTCAGCGACGAGATGGGGTCCTTGGACGGTCCTCGGAGAGAAAGAGATGCCCTGAGGCTTGAAGCATCAACTGGGCCGAGGAGCAGAGAGGTAAATTTCCATGTAGATTATGCACTCAACTACTCAACACCCCTTGACGGACATGATTTCACGCCATGAATAGACCGCTCATCAATTGAAAAAGTGCATCTCACAGGGAAAGTGAAGAACTAGCGAAGGATAGCGGAATGCATGCGCTTTAGGTAAATTTTGAACAGTAACAAGCAGCAAAATGTTTTTTCTCGTTGAAGCATTCCTCCCCCCCCCTTAAGTTACATGTGTAGGATGGATGCAGGTAGGATTCGACAAGTAGAAATAGCCAATTCTCGGAATACCCACGTCCTCAGGAGAACTGATGTTCCAATAGGATGTGGAGCTCAGCTTTAATTTGTTTACAAAGAGGAACGTTGAGTACAATGACTGTATACTATACCAACCGTGTCAAGGTCACTGATTACCTGCTACACGAACCGACCGAGTCAACAATCATGTACAACGTTCAGCGGTAAACGTTTCAACAATCTCATTCGAATAACAATAGAAAGCACTATTATCGTGGGAAAATCAAAACACATCGCTGTAGAGAGAACTAGTAGGTATTCAAGGCTCAAAATTTGAGCATTTCATTTAATATAACCTTGACTCAAAATTTGGGAAAATTGAAACTGATCGCTAGAGAGGACTAATAGGGATTCAAGGCTCAAATGGAAGCATTCAATTGAACGCTAAAAATTTGAGCCTTTTCATTCAATGTAAGCTTGGCTCTCAAAATTTGTTTACGTAAGGCCATTTCCAAAACGTTTTACGGATTTTTAGCTGATGAGAATTGCAGCGTAGGAAGGTACTGCCTACAATATTACCAAGCTATTTTCAAAAATCTGCGGAACAAAAAATGGCCAAACTTTTGATGACAAATGCCCAAATTACTGGCTATGGCCCGCCCCTAGAATTTAAATTGGGGAAGACAAAAAAATCATACTGGTACCTAGCTGGAAAAGTTAAGCAGGAGTACCTACTGAGATTGGTTTGACTTTCACCTTCAGTTTTACTTGCAACTTCAGATTCATTTTCAACTTCAGTTTGACTTTCATCATCAGTTTTATTTTCAGTTTTACTTCAGATTTACTTTTACTTCAACGTTCAATTATCATCCCACCTTCAAGTTTCACATTTCGTTCCACTTCACGTTTCACATTCAAGTTTCTATTTCAACTTCAGTTTCCCTTGCATCTTTAGTTTTACTTTCAGCTTCAGTTTGACTCGTAACTTCAGTTTTGCTTGCAACTTCAGTTTCATTTTCTACAAAAGTGAGGTTCCTGTATTGAGAAAATCAATTTCGACAATCGAATAATGTTGAAGTTGGATAGAAGCATGATTCAAATCTAGTAAAGCTTACCGTTCGATTTTTTCTATGGTTGGCGGCTGATGTAGTATAGTTTGCTCTCTTTCCATTTCGACGACGCATTGTGTTCCAAGTTCCAACTCTGAAAAAATCAGATAGTCCAAGGATAGCATTGTTGAATTTAAAAATTAATTTTTTCAGGAAAACAGGAGCGCTTGGACCGACAAACAGAATCCAGGGCCATTCGTTCAGGGAGTGCACATACCGCATACTAAGGAAAGAACAATTCTACATCCATTTTTTTAGACGACACCATACTTCCATTGAATCCGACATGAAAGTGAACAGAGAGGGCACCCCAACGCACCCCATTATGCCTCCAACGATCGCAATACCTCCAGCGTTCATACGGCCATATAATTACTCCTTGGTTAAATGACATCAAGGAATGGACACCCAGAAAAATGAATGTCGTTCAATTGACCACTCAAATATACTGACATCCTAGATCTTTTCTGATAGGCGACGTTTCCCGAATCGTATTGTGTTGAACCATGCGAAGAACTAGTCTAGTTCTTCTAGAATAAGGTCCCCTTGGTGTCCCATTCTCTCTGCTGAGCGCTCTCTAGCTGGTACCCACGTTCTCGGTACGACCGTCTGCTCTACTGAGACCTGGACTTGGCTTGCCTTAACTCACTTTTTCGTTGATCATTATAATATAATGATGATATTATCACTCCGCTGAACTCTCAAGTTCCACACCAATCTTCTGCATTGATCGAGAAAGCTTCTACAGAAATGATCAAATTGTGCGGTAATAAAAAAAAATTCTGGTCTCCATCGAAGGATTAAGGTCAGATGAAACCTTGAGAGGTCACACCTAGTGACGTTTCGATACTTCCATTTACCCGATAAATGGTATCGAAACAGTATTAAGAGATCGGTACTGATATCGATATTATATCGAATGAAAGTATTCGATATCGCGAGTATCAATCGATATTTCCTATCCTATACAGAGTAGATATTGGGTAAAAACCAGTGGTGCGTAGATAACACACATCCAAGACCCATAAGACCAAGAACGCTCACATCGTTTCATTTTTGTGGCCGGAAAAAAATAAAATAGAAAACACTAAAAACGCAAATATATCGGAAGTGCTGTGCGTTATCCAAATTTTGATTAAACAGGGTGTTCGGTCTTGCCGAGACAAACATTTCAGTTCAAGAAATTTGAAAAAAGGTTGAAAATTGAGGGAGCTATGGCCATTTTTGTAAATGACCACAGACGGACACACAGACACTTGTTCAGGAAGTGATTCTGAGTAAATGTGTATAAGAAAATGTTTTTTCTGAAGCTCCGTTCCGATTCTGGATTTTAGGACGATTCCAATACTTCCATTTACTCTGTAAATATGGAAGTAACAAGTGAAAGTAAAACGTTTATTGAATTTTAATAACTTAATTGCCTTTATAGGATTTATTTAAGTAATTATGTTTTTTATTTCTTGGCAAAAATTATTCATCGATATCGTTTCGATACTCTTTAGTCTTTACTGATATCACGATAATATCGATTCTCCAGTACCCGATATAAATATCGGAAGTATCGAATAAAAGTATCGATATCAGTAAATATCGGAAGTATCGAAACGTCACTAGTCACACCACATTCGATGGTGCCTACTGTCAATGCACATGTCGAATTGCCAAAATTTAATGCCACTTCAAATAATAGCTCTCTTCAAACTCAAAACTCGGTAAAGAAAATCAATTCTTCAGAATTCTGCTTCTACTGGACCTTGGGGAACCGCAACACGAAACTGAAATCCGTAGATAATTTGAAATGAAAATGGAAGGATACATTTTTGAACACTTGAGCAGTTTGATATTTTAACTTCCCATTGATAAATTCAATCACTTCCATGAATGGTCGATTCATGGTTCCCGATCTCAATTCCAATTTCTTAACAGAAATCCTGAGAGGTTGGTAGGCTCTACCAGAAGACCTTGTAGACACTGCAAGCAGTGCTCTTCACAATTTTGCAATGCTTTTATCAAACAGGAAGGCAATGTTAAGTAGGTACAATCATCTCGGCGTACTTATGGTCTCATGAGTCATTGCGAGTGATTCGTTTGAATTTCCAGGTACCTAGCTTCCTACTCGAAATAGCCATTGAGTAGGTTTGTATAAGACTAGCCAATGACTTATAGGCACGTATTTATAATACCTACCTGTAACTGTGGCTGAAAATCAAGCACACAGAATGACAAATTGATGACAAGACGAGTCAATGACGTCTAGAGATTGCACCTACAACAACGGTAGTGAAATCACGTCAACGTAGCAAAACGCACCTGGCGGTTCTGCAAAAATCGTACTGCAAAATGAGTACCTGATTCAAAATTAGGTGTTCCTGTTACACGTACAGGTAGGTAAGTATGTACAATTCGCAGAAAAACCACCTCAGGTAAAGGGTTTATTGAGCGAAAAGCTGCTATCAGAGCAGGGAATGACGAGGTCGATGAGGTAAGACAGTGTAGGACTTTTATGGGCGATGAAAAATGTAAATAAAATCCGGGGTCTCACCTCTGCGGTTGAACGGGCGCACACGCACGGCGACTTTAATCTTATCACTTGCCATTGTACCCGTTTTGTATCGCACAAGAAACCGAACAGAAAACAAATTCGTCGATCCGAAATTCGCGAACACAACGACGGTAAACGGAACAGAAACACGTATAATCACCTTCTACCCCATAATATTCGGTGCGACGAAACACGTCACGAAAGTAAGAACTCGACTCTCACTCGCATAACACGGGTTGAACACTGTTCACTCCTTCTCCTCGTCCTCGGCCCACTGTCGCTGTATCGATCGATCTTCCCTCATTCTGGACCTCTCCTGAATCGGAATGCAACCACCAGCCGGTGCTGAACGAATCGCGATTGTACCCTACGAAGAATTTTGTACAAAACTAACAATGTGAGGACCGTTCTGGCGTCAGTCACATCAAAATTTGCTTGAGAAAAATTAAAGGATCTTCGTTGAGGAGCGAAAATGAGAGAGAAAAGATAATCTTCGTTGTGTTGCAAAATTGAGAGCCACTTGAAAATTGAGGTGAGCAATTGAGTCTCCGCTGTGGTCGAAAAATAAGAGAGAATTGAGAGAGAATCTGTCGCAAGCAAAATTGAGAGTCGACGAGTTCACAATATGTTCGCTCGTAGCGCTAGTGTCTCCTGATAATGAGAGGCTCTCGAGAGTGTCTCTAGACTGGAGCAAAATTGAGTCGCTTGAAAAATTTGCGCTAGAAAATGAGAGAATCTTCGTTGAGGAGCGAGAATCAGAGAGAATCGAAGGAAAAATGTCCAAAATAAAAGGGAGGAGCAATGTTTGCTAGTAGCGCTAGTGTCTCTTACATCTAGAAGCAATGGCCGCCGCTTGGGGTTCAAGTTCCCCCGTCTTGAACATCTCCTGAATTACTGATTAATCCATCGGTAATTTTTTTGTCAGGCCAAATGATCCGCTCTTCTCACATGCACAGAGATAGATGGGCTCTTTGGAAGAGAATGAAGCCCCTGAAAAGACAATGCCCATCTAACATTTAACCTCTACAGACCGAGCGTCCATTTAAATGGACATGGCTTTGAATGTCCCTCAGGCCCCAACTATTGAAGATTTAGTTTTTTCCCCCGGTCCTACGTATTTTCCCGATCCTAGGGAACTACGGTAACACTGATTTGCATTGCTCTTATGATATCTTAATCAGTTGTTATCAGTTAACATGGAGCCTTAACAGAGGCGCTCAATTTTCGGTAGGTTTTGGCGCTTAAATACCGTATTTTCAAATAGTTTTGATAAAAATTTGTTGCCAAGGGTCTCCTGGATACGGTGAGTTCATAGAAATTGAAGATACGAGGGAAATTCGTAGAGAAATACATTTTTGAGTGTTGTCCATCTAAATGGACGCCAGGACTATGTCCCACCACCGAGTGTCCAATTAAATGGACATCCTCAGGACTTTATCGGGTACCTATGCATATCTGTAAGGTATTTTGTTCATTGTTGTTATTAATTTTGGTACATTCTTTCCAGAAATAATGCACCTATGTACATTATTAGTAGTTTTGTTATTTATGCAGACTTTCTCTGTTTTTACAGATAATTTTTTAAAAATAAGTTAGGCCAAGGCCATTTAAGATCGATCTCATGCATCTCCCAGCTATTGCAAACATGAAATTTTTCATGTTTGCAGTAGCTGGGAGATGCATGAGATCAATTTCAATGGCCTTGGCCCAACTTATTTTTAAAAAAATATCTTTTAGAAGAAATTCAAACCTAGTCAAGGCCCCTATTTAACTGTATTTTACAGTTTCAATATTTTTTTATTCAATTTTTACACTGATTCCTCCCAAAAAAAAACACAAAATGACTACCCACTGCGATCACTCAAGACAAACTAGTGTTCCTATGAACAAGAAAGCTTCAAGTGCCTAAAAAAATCATTATTATTCATAATAATAGATACTTAGGCAACGAAAAGTGAGTAAAATGGGATTTTAAATGCAGCCAACTCGTCAAAAAGGACTGGGGGGATACAGTCCTCATGTCCATTAAAATGGACATTTTGAATTTTTTGACCCAATTGAAATTTTTTTGAAATAACACTTTGTTTGCCTTATTTGGACCCCTAGAAACTCAAAAAAGTAGAAAAATTTGAGGTAACTCTTTTTGTGCAAGCTCAGGTCTGTGGAGGTTATTGTAAATTTTACCGTCTCGTTAAAGTTACCAAACAGTTAATTTGGTACCCCCTGCTTGAGCTGACAAACTTCAGTTGTCTGATGGGCTTGCTTGTCCAACGTAAAACCATCGAGAGATACTTACTTTCTGAATACAAAGAGGCCTTCAACCGCGGGAAAACTAGTTCGGGCACGCTCCGAGAGACCACAATCGAACATTACAAAACTATACAAACAACAACAACAAATCTTTGTTTAGATGATAAGGTGATTGTCATGTTAGGGTATATTTTGCAAGTCAAGCCAAAAGTGATGCATCCCCTCTTGATTATTGGATTCTTCAATACCTGCACGGACCTGTAAAGTTATCTTAATACGGTAGAATACGGAATACGCCAAAATCCCAAGAAATGGCGGACTCTTTTGGTTGGGATTTGATGTACAAGGTATCTGAGAATGACTTGAAAAAGAAAGAGGATGTTTTGACTCTGGTAATCCACTATGTAATAATCAAGAACGGCTTTCGATGCGTTGGTCTAGGAGATGACGTGAGTAAATTAATTATTGTCAATGTTTTAAAAAAAATTACATAGGTACATTATTTGGAAATAATGTACCAAAAGTAAGTAATGTAAACCACCGTTCCAGGCGTTGGTTTTTAGCCCGATAACCAAAGTTGTCTCAGGCGTGCCCTGCCGCCCTCAAGGAGAGGGTCAGAACTATTCAGGACATGTCGCTCTAGGGCCGTATTCAGAAACCTCCCTCAAGTTCTTCCCGTAACTTAGGAGTTACCTAGTGAACTCCTTAACGAGAAATCCAATTCAGAAACCTCCCCTAGCTCTTAAGGAAGAAGAAAATGGCCGTCTTCCTAAGTTCTTCCCTCCAAAATCGTCGATTATTATTAAGGATGGTCGCGAGCACTCTTAAGAGCTCCTAAGGAGCTCGAAATTGGTTTTCAGAGCGTCCATCGATTCGATTTTCACCCTTTTATTGAAAATCTGATCGGTCGAATTTGATAAAGACGATTAGCTACCTATGTATATATTTTATGATTGATGTTTGATAATTATAATAATGTATTCCGGCTTATATTTTCAAAATTTATTGATTGATTAATAAATTTTTAATAAATATTGATAAATAAATTGATAAATTTTTAATTAAAAAAAGAAATTTATTACCATCACTTATTATTATTTAAAATTTTTAATTTTATTTCAAGATTTTTATTTTAATTAGTCAGCAGCTATGCACTTGGGTACTAACCTTCATTCCGGAAAAATGGGGAACAGTCGAATAAATAAATACGATTTTTAAATAATCTCTATTTATTAAATTCACACAATAGTAGCAATACCGAAAAGCACGATCTTCAGAAATCGTTAACAAATAATACGTAGGAACCCGCGTCAATTAACTGTTCAATAGAACTACCCAGGAGCCTGGGCGAAGGCGTCAATCGGAGATAGGTATATTTTTCGGAAATCCTCGATGGCGTGGGACTTTTCAAAACTCTCGTTTGTTTTGTTTTTTTTTTTCAACAAACAAAAGATTGATCAACAGACGACAGTTCGTAGACACAACGCGAAACGACGATGGAACGTTATCAATAATACCGGCAGCACTCACAAAAATTGGAAATAAATTATCAGATTCACTGTGATTCAAGTATCTAATAATCAAGTATCAAGTAATCTAGTAATTTTTCAGAATAATAAGGACTCGATTTTTTCTTTTGTGAAAATTAATTTCCAACCTGCGATTGTTATGCATAAAAGAGGTTGAGAAAAGAGGAGAAAAGAAGGGCGCGTCCGAAATAGATAACTGATAGTAGATAACAGACAGGCCAGGGAGGTAAAAATCAAACCCGCCCAGGAAATCGAGCCAATCAGAAAGGCTGTTAGATAGCGTCTTCCCCAGCTCTTACTTAGTTGCTCCTTAGTTGTTCCTCTCTACGGTAAAAACTTAATAAAGGAGATGCTTAGTGACGGGCGGTTTATGAAAGTTGATTTGTATAAAGTAACTACTTAGGTAACTCTTTCTCCTTAACAAGGTAACAACTAAGGAGGAACTTCAGGGAGGTTTCTGAATACGGCCCCTAGTCTCACTGGACTTATGTACTGTGACACACCGCTGCTCATTGCCTCACCCCCTTGAGTGGAGAGGGAACGGATCCAACTTGAACCTATTCGATTGGAATAGGTTCAGAATTCGTTGAACAAGCCCATCGGGCTTAGCCAGGGATTGTCAGCTCATGGCGAGGATTTTTTGCCTCGACAGTGAATCTTAGTTTAACTAAAGATTTAAAAAACTGAAGCCCTGTCCGTGCCCTCGCAAACACAGAAAGTCACACGCATTAGCCTCCTCGGCCACCCCGTCTCCTAATTATTGTCAGTGTTTATTATTCATCAACACAGAAGGCAACAAGGAACTGCGTAATACTACAATATAAGTAGGTCCACATCATACACCGTGGTTTGGGCCTTTAAGGTATGCCTTAAAGGAACGCTGTCTTCAAACTCATAATCGAAGTCAAACTCACAATGAAACAGAAACTAAAACTTATAATCGAAATCGAAGTCAAACTCACAGCAAAACAGAAACTCAAAATCGAAATCGAAGTCAAACTCACAATGAAACAGAAACTCAAACTCATAATCGAAATCGAAGTCAAACTCACAACTACACAGAAACTCAAAATCGAAATCGAATTCAAACTCACAATAAAACAGAAACTCAAACTCCTAATTCAACCCATGAGTAACAAAAAAACAGAAACTCATACTCACAATGAAACGGGAGTTCAAACTCGAAGTCTAATTGACACTGAAATAGAAACACAAACTCATAGTCAAACTCGAAGATAAACTCACAATAAAACAGAAACTCAAACTCCTAATTCAACCCATGAGTAACAAAAAAACAGAAACTCATACTCACAATGAAACGGGAGTTCAAACTCGAAGTCTAATTGACACTGAAATAGAAACACAAACTCATAGTCAAACTCGAAGATAAACTCACAATGAAACGGATACTCAAACTCATAATCGAGCTCGAAGTGAAACTCGCAATGAAACAAAAGCTCAAACTCCTAATTAATCTCGAAGTCAAACTCACAATGAAACAGAAACTCAAACTCGTAATCGAAATCGAAGTCAAACCCACAATGAAACAGAAACTCAAACTCATAATTGAAATCGAAGTCAAACTCACAATGGAACAGAAACTCAAACTCATAATCGAAATCGAAGTCAAACTCTCAATGAAACAGAAACTCAAACTCATAATCGAAATCGAAGTCAAACTCACAATGAAACAGAAACTCAAACTCATAATTGAAATCGAAGTCAAACTCACAATGAAACAGAAACTCAAACTCATAATCGAAATCGAAGTCAAACTCACAATGAAACAGAAACTCAAACTCATAATCAAACTTGAAGTCAAACTCTCAATGAAACAGAAACTCAAACTCACAATCGAAATCGAAGTCAAACTCACAACAAAACTGAAACTCAAACTCATAATCGAAATCGAAGTCAAACTCACAATGAAACAGAAACTCAAACTCATAATCGAAATCGAATTCAAACTCACAATGAAACAGAAACTCAAACTCATAATCGAAATCGAAGTCAAACTCACAATGAACCGAAACTCAGACTCGTAATCGAAATCGAAGTCAAACTCACAATGAAACAGAAACTCAAACTCATAATCGAAGTCAAACTCACAATGAAACAGAAACTCAAACTCATAATCAAACTCGAAGTCAAACTCACATTGGAAACGAAACTCAAACTCACAGTCGAAATCAAAGTCAAACTCCCAACGAAACAGAAACTCAAACTCATAATCGATATCGAAGTCAAACTCACAATGAAACAAAAACTCAAACTCAAAATTGAAATCGAAGTCAAACTCACAATGAAACAGAAACTCAAACTCGTAATCGAAATCGAAGTCAAATTCGCAATGAAACCGAAACTCAAACTCATAATCGAAATCGAAGTCAAACTCACAATGAAACAGAAACTCAAACTCATAATCGAAATCGAAGTCAAACTCACAATGAAACAGAAACTCAAACTCATAATTGAAATCGAAGTCAAACTCACAATGAAACAGGAACTCAAACTCATAAATGAAATCGAAGTCAAACTCACAATGAAACAGGAACTCAAACTCATAATCGGAATCGAAGTCAAACTCACAATGAAACAGAAACTCAAACTCATAATCGAAATCGAATTCAAACTCACAATGAAACAGAAACTCAAACTCATAATCGAAATCGAAGTCAAACTCACAATGAACCGAAACTCAGACTCGTAATCGAAATCGAAGTCAAACTCACAACGAAACAGAAACTCAAACTCATAATCGAAATCGATGTCAAACTCACAATGAAACAGAAACTCAAACTCATAATCGAAATCGAATTCAAACTCACAAAGAAACAGAAACTCAAACTCATACCTAAATACGAAGCCAAACTGAAACTTCGATTCCGATGATGAGTTTCAGTTTCTGTATCATTGTGAATTTGACTTCGATTTCAATTATGAGTTTGAGTTTCTGTTTCATTGTGAGTTTGACTTCGAGTTCGATCATGAGTTTGAGTTCCTGTTTCATTGTGAGTTTGACTTCGATTTCAATTATGAGTTTGAGTTTCTGTTTCATTGTGAGTTTGACTTCGATTTCGATCATGAGTTTGAGTTCCTGTTTCATTGTGAGTTTGACTTCGATTTCGATAATGAGTTTTAGTTTCTGTTTCATTGTGAGTTTGACTTCGATTTCGATTATGAGTTTGAGTTTCGGTTTTATTGCGGGTTTGACTTCGATTTCGATTATGCGTTTGAGTTTCTGTGTCATTGTGAGTTTGACTTCGAGTTCGATCTTGAGTTTGAGTTTCGGGTTTGTCGTGAGTTTGACTGCGATTTCGATTATGAGTTTGAGTTTCTGCTTCATTGTGAGTTTGACTTCGATTTCGATTATGAGTTTGAGTTTCTGTTTCATCGTGAGTTTGACTTGGATTTCGATTATGAGTTTGAGTTTCTGCTTCATTGTGAGTTTGACTTCGATTTCGATTATGAGTTTGAATTTCTGTTTCATTGTGAGTTTGACGTCGATTTCGATCATGAGTTTGAGTTCCTGTTTCATTGTGATTTTGACTTGGAGTTCGATTATGAGTTTGAGTTTCTGTTTCATTGTGAGTTTGACTTCGATTTCGATTATGAGTTTGAGTTCCTGTTTCATTGTGAGTTTGACTTCGATTTCAATTATGAGTTTGAGTTTCTGTGTCATTGTGATTTTGACTTCGAGTTTTATCATGAGTTTGAGTTTCTGTTTCATTGTGAGTTTGACTTCGATTTCGATTATGAGTTTGAGTTTCTGTTTCATTGTCAGTTTGACTTCGATTTCAATTTTGAGTTTGAGTTTCGGTTTCATTGTGAGTTTGACTTCGATTTCAATTTTGAGTTTGAGTTTCTGTTTCATTGTGAGTTTGACTTCGATTTCGATTATGAGTTTGAGTTTCGGTTTTGTTGTGGGTATGATTTCGATTATGAGTTTCTGCGTCATTGTGAGTTTGACTTCGAGTTCGATCTTGAGTTTGAGTTTCGGGTTTGTTGTGAGTTTGACTGCGATTTCGAATATGAGTTCGAGTTTCTGTTTCATTGTGAGTTTGACTTCGATTTCGATTATGAGTTTGAGTTTCGGTTTTATTGTGAGATGAAGTTGTCAACGGCTGTGCAAAACCCGGGTGGCGTTTGACTACAAAGGAGCAGAATCCCGAGTGGCAGTTTTGTGAAATGAATGGGCTATCAATTTTTAAGTAATTTTTCAATTATGGCATGCAAGTCATTGAATTCCAGAAAACCTTGGCCGGAACAGAAACTACGAGTGAGCTCTTGCCCAATGGCTGGAACTCAGCGGAATGTTACGCCTTGCGATACTCTCGAGAACAAGATCTGTTCATTCTTAAAGGTGTCCCAGTCGACGACGCCCTGGTTTACAATTTTATGGTGAGTATTTCCGATTCGGGCTTCAAACTGTATCCACCGTATCTCCTATACTTCAGAGGGTGATCTCTCGAAAAATGTGGCCGATTTTGAAGTGATAAGAGTGAACGGGTACCAATTTAATTTGCAGAGAGTCAAGTCATTGGCAGTCTCCACTGTCGCATTTAATGTGGAGGGGACAGTAAAAGCAACCAACGGCCCGTTGGAAACGTTGATTCCTTCTTTTGACGAAATAATGAAACAAATCAAGACTGATCTATTGGACCCGCTCAAAATATCATCTTCCAATAAAGAAGTGGAGACACAAACCGCCACACCTTTGCCTCCTCGGCCTGATCACCCGATTTCCGATCCGGACATACCCCGTTTCATGCCGCCTCAACCCCTTCATCCGACTAATCCGCTTTTCGGGTGAGTGAAACCTGAAATTTCTGCTCGAAATTATTTCAAAATGAACGTTTCTCTCAGGTTAGGTGTTGGTTTAATTTCTATTCCAGCTCAGATCCCGATCGTGATCCATTGAGGGTTGGAGGCCGTGATCTCGATCCGTTCGGAGTTGGCGGTGGCAACATTTTCAACCCTTTCAACCCTCGAGGAGGAATACCAGATCCAGGCGCTGGAATCCCTGGTGGACTACCAAGGTTAACAGAACTTGATTAATGTTGCTGTAAAAATGGATTTACATACTCCCTTCTAAGTCCAAAATCATTTGGTCAATCATATTTGATTTCATGTTACAGAGGAGCAATTCCTCCTGGTGCCCGATTCGACCCTTTCGGGCCTCCTGGTGCTGGGGGATTCGGCGGTAGAGGTCCTCGCCGTCCTCCAGATTTTGACCCCGGTAGCATGTTCTTGTAATTTGTTGAGGATGTGAAGTAATAAAAAATTATTTTCTTGGCTGTCTTTTCCTGTTGTTTTTATTTTCCATGTATACAGAGTTAATGAAAGTATTCCGATAACTTGACGTATTTTTATTTTAGTCGAGTTTCAAAATTTGTGAAGGTAGTGAGATTTTTTATATTTTTGAACTAAACACCCTTAAAAGCAGTCAAAGTATGATCAAATTGTGTCACAATTTTACGTTTCAAAGTATCGAAGTATTGTGTTATCTACGCACCACTGGTTTTCGAATAAAGTGGAAAAACACAAACGGGCGGGGGAAAAATTAATAAGTGGTAATATAAAAGCAATCAGCACCCGTGTTTAGTTTTTATTCATGTGATAAATGGCAACCGTTGTTTCTCGCTATACCATAACACTAACAGAAAGTTGAGGCGTTGCTCGTAAAAAATTGATTTTTTTTTTCATTTTCCCTGCGAATGGCCCGTAACTTCACCGAATAATCTACGTAAATCGTCTTCATTCGCGTTTCGAAAACTTCATCTTGTGGCCATTCAGAGATTGAAGGACCAGGTGACAGTCTCGTATAACCTCGTGACTTGGGTCTCGTTCGATTTTGAAATTCACGATCAATTTGATGAGAGTCAATTTCATCTCCAGGATAGCGAATTTCTGACCTGAAATAAACCCGTCTTTTATTAGGTACAATGGGCTAACTTCACCTACAATTAGGACATAGTTTGGGGAAGGCCCTGAACCAAACCTAGGCATCGAGCAAATTTACCAAAGGATGCATTGTACAAAATAGCAATTCGAACGGAATTATTCTCATTCAAGTATACCTCATTCAAGTATACCTACATAAAACCATAGGGCATATTAATGCGAATGTGGGAAAACTAGGGTGCAATTGCAGCAAAGCGATCGCTACTCGGGGTCACCAGCGGATGATGAGAACTCAATTCCGACCCCCAATTCTCACAGATATAGATAATTATCGTGGGGCATTGTTGTTTTAGCATTAGTTTCAACATGTTTTCCTCACCAATGCAATTCCTCGGTCCAGCGCTGAACGGTACGTAGGCGAACGGGTGTCTGGACGTTTCGGGGGCGAAATTTTCCGGATCGAATACTTCCGGGGTCGGCCAGTGAATTTTATTTCTGTGGAGGAGGTAAAAATTCACGACAGCCAAACAGCCTGCTGGAAGAGTGTATCCGCCTGAAAATCGCAATTCGCGCTGAATTTAATGTCACAAAGCCACGCATAGTCTCAAGCATGGGTGGATGCATGGATTTGACAGGTCCGGATCTCGGCCTTCGTAAGGCGCAAGTTGCTAGCGAAAACTCGGATTTTCTCAACTTGACAATTACTAGGTAACTTGTCCATCGTTCAACTCACTCGCCAACTGGAGCGGTTCCGTTAGCTGCCTGGCAATATTGGGTACGCTAGGGCAAAGTCGCAGGACTTCCTTGAGGAACATGTCCAGGTACTTGAACTCGTTTATTTCGTCCATCGTTGGATTGCAGTCAGCCGCAGAATATTTCACTTTCAGCTCCTCGTATATTTTGTCCTGTCAAAAAATGTGGAAAATTTGTTTGATTATAGCCTTCTTTTCGCGAATGTACGAATCGACTGAAACGGTGTTGTAAAAGAAGCTAAAGACACTAGGCGGGTGTGTAATACAATCTTTGTATAATCACCTGGTATTGAGGATATCCGGCTAAACAGTCTAAAGCAAAGCAAATCCCGGCGGTGGTTGTGTCGTGGCCCTGAAGAAATACCGGAAGTGGAAAAAGAATTAGGGACGTACTCATACGATTTATGGTATTAAGAGGGTATTTAGGTAGTTTTGGCCTCACCTCAAACATGAACGTGTCAACCTCCTCACGTACATCCTCGTCCGTTTGGAAAGCAGGATTGGCCTCTTTTCGCATTTGTATTAGAAGCTCGAGGAATGCAGATTTCTTCTTAATGCCTAAATAAGTACATACCTCAATAATTGGTATAATTATTATCGTGATTTTTTCAAGTCTATGCCGCTCAATCAAGTGCCATCCCAGTGGGACTGATTTAGTTCGAGTTAAAACTTCAATAACCAACATGCGCTCACCAAATTCGTCAGTTTGGATGCCATCAGAGTCAGTTTTTTGGTTCTGGGATTCTTTCTCTTTCTTTCGGATCACCTGTATGGGAAGTTCTCATGCGTCAAGAAGAAATTAATTCAACTAACCTACAATTTAATCGATGCTGACATTAAAATGTAAATGTAAATTTACCAAATCAAAACTGTAAATTTACCGATTAGGTAAATTTTACCAAATCAATTCTGTAGTAGCTAGATCTAGTATTTAAATTTAATTTTTTTTAAATTCTAATGTGACAAATAGGTACTTTGATTATTATTGCCAAAACAATAAAAAAATGAAATGAAATAAAATAGTTAATAACAACTCACTTCTTCAGTTTGACCTTTCAAAATCTTCAACAGATCATCTTGTTTCTTTTTCCCTCCGGAAAGCCAATATGCGAAATCCGAATGCACTAAAGGGCAGTTCATCCTCCATCCTATCAAAACGCTCAATCTGTAAATAATCACAAATTTGTGGACGTCGAACGCGAGAATTTCCAAAGTCGGGCTCATACTAGAGAATTGTTGGTAACTCACTCTCTTACGGCATTTCGGTAATCCACATTGTTTCCAGCTTGAGCGCCGATCCGCGTTCCCATTGCAGTTTCTTCATGAAAAATAAAGCAACATTTTCGAGGTTTATTCGTCTATATAGAAGGTCGATATTTACTTATTAGAATGAAGCATCCTTGATTTGTCCGAAAGCATAAAATGATTAATCGATTTATCTAAAACTATAGGTAGGTTCTGAATGGACGTATATATACCGCAGATAATATCCATGGTATAAGCGGTGACGTATGGCAAGACGTCGAACGAGCCTTGGCCAATTTTCGATTTCAAACAGTCCACAAAAATATTTCCGTTCCGGTTAAAAATGTCGATGAAATCCTCCAAAATCTTGAAATGGAATGTCGGCGTGATTGCCTTTCTCCTCATACGCCATTTTGGTCCTGAAATTGGAAATCAATGCAGCGTCGACAGTCATATTTTTTACTAAGTTGGTAAAATTGAAAAAGTTGGTATTGAAGCCTCCGGAAAAAACTTCGGATCGGCGATTATCTTATACTCATTTTTCACAGGTAAAATTTAAGCTCTAGTTTTAATAGCATTGTATTTCTGATTTTTTCACCCCACCAGCCCCAAATCAGTAAACGTTGAATTTGGTTCGAAGTCGAAATGTGGTCGTGTACTGTTTGTTATTTATGCACCACTAAGTTTCTACGTCTAGTTACATAACGGTTAATATCAGTCGTTTCCACTCATCCTACGTCGACCCCTATTATGTTTGGTTGAAATCCCGATGAAACAGCAAGTCATCGGCTAAGTGGAATATCCTGTATAATTAACCTACCTCCCTGGAAACCTGCTGTTATTTCAATGTTTTTGGAATTCCGAAATAGAATGGCTTGTCGTTTGTTTTCCGTTCCATTATTGGAGTGAGGCAGTACTAGTGGAAGAATATCTATTTTTTCCGTGAATTTTATCAATTTTACTGAGAAGTAGGTAATTCAGTTCCTTAATCGGTTCCGACAAGCTTCAAGGCAATTTATTTATTTTTCCATCTTCCAATTAAAGAACCTACTTATAGATTTTTACTCAATAATTTACTCATATTGATAAATTTAAATCAAATTCACATTTTCGGCTGAAAATTTTGTTTTATTAAGTCGCGAATAAATTGAGCAAATCCTTAAAAATTTAGTAACGCCGTTGGTAAACAATAAAAACAACGGGCTTGAGAAGCGTAAATTCAATTAAATTTAATGAGACACCATGCTTATGAGGAGGTTTACCAGTGCTCGTTAAAAGGCCTGTGCCAAGCCACGGATGAACAAATTCGTACAGCTTAGCCTTCTTTATTTGAGTTGTGCTCTTCAATAAAACCTGAAACCAACATAAGGATCGAGAATTTGATTTATCGAGTTCATCATCGGTGGAGTGAATTTCCCACATTTCCCCCCTTTCAAGGCGACGAATTCCAACGTGCACGTCGATATAAATTTGTAATCTAACTAACTAACAAACATCTAAACTAACTAGATAGACTATTTCCTTTACCTCGACATCATCGGGATTGAATAGTTGTACAACCAGTAGATTTCCCATCCACAGCCTCACCACGCTTCCGTACTTCTTCTCCCATTCTGCTTGGCAATCCATTGCCGCTTGAACCACATAAAGTCTTATTGTGAGTGAGAGTGAGAGAGCAATGACGACACTCTCTCACCCTCTCTCTTGTTGATCTTTTTCAGTAGCGCTTTCGCCCATCAATACCTCGGCGATTGAAAATTATTATGAAAATAGGACACATTAAGTCATTAGACATCTTGTTGATTGATGTTTTCAATAGCAAATTGATGATAATATTATGATATGATATCATTCTATGATAGGTTCTATAATAGGATTCTATTCTGTGATACCTTTGCCCGTTAGCGGAATGTTGAATAGATTGCCTATCACTGGTAGAGAATCTGGCCCGGGTATGGCATTGCCGAGTTTAACAGTCTCTGCATCTGGCGCGAGGGCCTTCCAAAGAAGCCAAGCGGCTATGGCGAGCAAGCCGATTTCCAATAACATCCTCGCTCTTTTAATTGCTGAAAATTCAGAAAATAAAGTACGTCGAAAGCCACTATCACGAAGCAGGTTTGCTGCAACCTGCTTCTGGAAGGGCACTTTTTGGTTTTACTACCTAGGTACCTATCCATTTTTTTTCGACAAAATGTTGGCAACAAAAATGACGATACCGCTGAGCAAAAAAGTTGACGTTCCATTAGTTATAATTTTTCATCAAAAATGAACCTAACTTTTTATAAAAAATAAATCATTTTTTATTAAAAATAAACCGTCTAAAAAGCTGTTTTTATTAGGTAGAAGGTTTTTTCAAAACTTGGGAGACGTAAAAACCTATAGAGTTGAATTAAATTCCTAGAAAAAGATTGATTTTTCCTGAAGATTTCTGAGTTTTTTGTTCTGCCATTCCTAAAGAGTGTTATGCTTGTGCCCCATTTTCTTTCCTCGATACCGTAACGTTTTTTCCAGATAGCTCAAGGCTAACGCATGTTCCACGTTTAAAATTTATCCTGAAAATGAGATGGTTTTACGATTTTACGTTTTTAAGGTATTCAAAATTAGACTTTAAAAAATTCAGTACGTCTGCCGTCCTTCTCTGATGGTTGGACGGAAAATGTTAACATTTTTAGGATAAATCTATCTTGGTCTCCTAAGTTTGGGAAAACACGTATTGAACAAATAAAAAATAGTATGGTCTAATGTTTTATTTTTCATAGGTTATTAATGCCGATTCGAACAAAGACCACTCCTGAAAAAAATGTTCTGAATTTTCTGTATATTTTACAGAGATGAAAACTCAGAAATTTGGGACTTCTGACACTCCTACAGCCATACCAAACCATAGGTAAATGAACTAGAATCATTGGTAATAAATTATAGACCCAATAGTGTAGTACTTTGTAAAGTTTCCTATCTTTTGTGTTCTTATTTCAATTTTTTTGGACCACATAAATTTATAGCTGACCTTTCGGCCTAAAATTATAGAATTTTTAACCACTTACGTAATGTAGCCTTTGGTCTAGCTCAATTTTCAAGGTGAAGATGAACTGATGGCGTATTTTCGGTCCTCTTCACAGTCACATATCCGTTGTCCGTTGGTACTTCATTCTCTCGGTGTCGATACGGATGATAGCCGTAGATTGCTAAGGAAGGGGTACTGAATGAATCTTCTTTTGACCTTGTTCGAGTGCGAGGTTCTGCAGAACTGCGTCGAGCTCGTAGTCGTTCCAGTCCAATCAGTGACTTGCCCACTCCCAAAAAACACTGTTTTTCGGTGGGGGGTTTGGCCGAGTCCACTTTGGTAGAAGCGCGTCCGTCAAACTCTTCGTATTTCTAAACCGTCTTTCATCACAGAGGTTCGCTATCGAGTGAAAACCGCCGCAAATTCTTTCAAAGAGGTTTATTATTCACGTGGCTAGTTTAATTTTTAATTTTTATAATTCAAGGCATGCAGGGAAAATAAAACACTCAATCTAAAATAGATTTTTTAAATATTGTTCGTACACGTTTCAACTATGACCTACTAACGTACATATTGCAAATTCAGTTTACAGATTGCTTCAGGCTGAATACCCCGGGGAAAGTCAACATTTTTTATTGAGTAATATACGATGCGTTCACTGTACTTTTCTTCGATTACCGGCAAAATAGGCGTCAAATAAAGGACTGCGTTTAACGAATCGATGCCAGTAGACGATTTCGATTACTAACGCTATAGACGCTAGTCCAAGACCGCTAGCGAGAGCGATGAGGGCCCCTTGAAATTTTTTCAAATCCATCAGGGCTTTTGTTTCCGTTTTGATTAAAGGCGCCTCTGCCACCTGACGAGAAATTGGATATCATTAACGTACCTCCGTACATGAATTGGGTATCTACATGAAGATGATGGTGCTTTGCCATAGAAATATACGTGGTAGGTAATAAAAACTCTAAAAGAATAATTATCATCCATTGTAAAAATCGTAACGCGAGCTGCGATTATTTGGAAACTATAAATAGCGTCAAACAAAAGAAAGAGCAAATACCGTCGTGGGGATCATCACATCAAATAGCCATTTTTTTATCAATCCAGCTTCGATGACGCGTTGGAGGAATACATCAACTCGAGGCTTCAGTGGTGAGTTTTTCTCCAGCCCAAGCGACACCGGTATATTTATGGCGCAGTTGCCCATTATGTGCAGATCTTGATTGGTGCTTCGATCTCTCGATTCCGAATCTGCTAATAGAAAGTTGTATCTGAGTCTCTACCCAAAAAACGAATGCAAACTTTTTGGACTACTTTTTCGAAAGTCTGTTTTCAGTATTTTTTCAAGATTGGTAGGTACCCGTAGCATTGTCTTTCATGGCTGCTTCAGCGAGTTTCTCCTTCACTTTGGCGTGGTGCAGGTAGTGAATATTTTCGTAGTAAGCGTAATGGCCGGCTGCTACATTGGCGATAGCTGCTTCAGCATCATAAATCACCTGAATATCGGAGTTTTTAAGTGGGAAACTAACAATGTTTTGATTCATCATTCAAACATTTCAAAAACCGCTGGTAAATCAAAATATCATTTTCAAAAAACTGCAGGCATTACAACGAAGATATTACGGCAAAACAAGTTTTTTCTTATTTAGCCAAACTTGGAAATATTTTACTTAATGTTCTTATTTCTGGTATTTTTCCATGTAGAAATAATTATAATTTTTCTGAATAATGACGTGAATCTTATTCTGGATGGCATTTTTGGGGTAAAAATATCAAATTTCAAAATGTTGTCAGCCTACCTAGTCTGACAGCTCGTTAGAAAAGGAGGGGTCTTCAAACCTTCCTCGACGAACGAAATTCAGAAGGAGGTCGTTAATTTTTTACGATATTTCGACTGTATTATACAGTACTTATAATAGGTACCTACATCAAGTTTTTCCCCAACTCGCTGCCCTGCTGAGTCCAGAGAAGTGGAAAACTGCTGCTTTGTCTGTTCGCCCCAAGCTCCGCAGCCGATTGGACTTGCTGCCAATTCATCCAACGTATCGATCGTCACTCTGCGTGAGCAAATATCTAAGAATCACACTCTTCCTTCTCCAATTTCTTTGTCAATCAAAAAGTGATTATAATTGTAATGAAAATTCTGGTGAACCAGACCTACAAGACCTAGCATTTGCATTTCGAAAACGTTGGGTACTGGAGCTAGTACGGAGTTTGAATCGTGAAATATTGCGGATTTCACGTTTGCAAAAATGAAGTGCCGAAATGCAGTTATGTTCCAATGATTCACGTTGAATTTTAGAGCAAATCGATCCCGGGAAAAATGTTCCTATTCCCTCGAAATTAGGTCACCTCCTGAGAATCCTTCAAAATCAGAGTTTGACCTCCCGAAAAAATCATTGAAAATCTTTGAAGCTGGTTTCACTCGTTAGGAATAGTTCTCCAATTCACCTTTGCGCTGGTCTAGCCAAAATAGCCGTCATGCTGGCGCGGTATGCTACGGTTACCAACAGGCAGAACAGGTACCACCAGCCAGTCATCATTCTCAGAGACCAACCGGTCGGCATTTTTGGTAAAGAAACAAGCAGTGACATGCTGTAGGTGCTCAAGAGGCTCTCCCCAATCTGTAATTTTACGATCACTATAGAGACTTTACGAAAGAAGATGGTTGAATAATCGACCAAAACTCATTGCTTCAACGACCCCTACAACATATAAATATTTTGAATCAATCCTAATTATAATTGTGGTAGAAAAAACGAAATCCATCAAAGACAAAAATGACGCATACTAAACACTTTTTTTAAATATGTTATTTATAACGGATGATTGAAAAAATCAAAAGCCAACTGAATCCCCTGAAATTACCTCGTAAAATAAATAAAGCCCCTCAGAACTCTTTTCAGCAGTCACACAATGAGGATAGGATTTCCTCGGTTTCAGCATGTTAGATTGCTTTTTCTGGTGCCACAGCACCAGAATATCTTTCCAAAAACTGTTGACACTCGTTTCGACGGTGGCAGATGAGTCGAGGTAGAGTTGAATTCGTGCTAAGCCGGTAAAAATGAGTGAGGCTCCCAACACTGACATAAGGATGGCTATCCACATGTATAATCTGAAACGGAAACAATATTTTAGTCGCATCACTAGTTTTACTGCACGTGTCAAAATTGAAGAACATCGAATACGTCGAATGCATAAATATCACCCACCTGAACTAACCTGAAAGGTGCAATCAACGTTTTCCACGAATTATCGGTGGTAGATTCTGGTGTGAGGAACGTGAAACACATCGTCGTGTACGGCCGGCTAAGATCCATCAAATGCAGATTGTACGGGCTATAGTGAAAATTGCCGAGTACTATATCAGCTTTGCCAGTTTTCACCTGCAAAATCATTGGGGGAATTTCATGACAAACTGCCCAGTTTCAATAATAAATTTTCGATTCCAGACTCCTTAGTCGAGCAATTTGGTCAAAAACAATAGTCCTATCCGAATTATTGTGAACATTTTTAATTTCGCAACTCAAAAAACTGGGTTATCGTTGAATAAATAAACACCTTAAAATATATTTTTATTATTTTTTTTTAAATGTCTTCGTTGGTATTGATGATCTCCAATCCATAAGTTTCGTCTCAATAGTTGAAATATAAATTATTGATATTCCTTATTTAGAGATGTCAACAATACGATTCACACACCTCTCCGTACAAACCAGAAAAAGTGCCATTCAGCCTTTCCATGCCCCACGCTTCTGTGTCAGAGTTTTCTGTTTCGTACACGGTGACTTCAAAATTCATGACATCGCTGATGCTTTTCAGAATCTAAGAAGTAAAAATTGAATGAATGATTTCAAGTACCTTATGTCCATTACCGAATTAATGAAACCCAAGTCAGAATTATGATGCGTGCATTATAATTATAATGATACGCAGTTAATAACAGATTCATAACCGTCCTTTATTTTAAACCATTCTACCTTGATATTTTCATGGGAGCAACTCCAGGAAGTTCCCGACCCCTCACAACTCCGATACTAGAAACCAGCAATACACTCGGGTCTTGCAGGTCAGGTATACCTCGATCAATTTTTACTCACGGAGTGGAATTATTCAAATTCGCAATGGATGAAAATCAAATCGAAGGTTCAATAATTAAATTGTTATGGCCTTACAAATGTTCAGATACGAAGGTATCTTCCATTTTACGCGGGTTTTGTAGTTTGGGATGCTACTCTTCCCTAGAATCGATCGGAAAATTTTCGGTTAAAAATCATGAACAATTTGGAAGTGCCTAACTTACCTGAATTTCCAATCCGTCGTATTTAACTGGCTTATCATCAGTACCCAGTACCATGTAATCGTCTTCTGTTATCTCTGACCTATGATTTTTCACGACCGATGGCATATGCTCGAAAGTTGCTACTTTCAGCAATTCTCCTCTCAAATCGGCCGTCTTGTCCCAGAACAAGTTGAAGTTTTTCTAATATCGAAGAAAGATTTGTATGGATAGATTAGATACCAATAGAGTTAGTGTAAATAGCGGCCATTATGATACCCGAATTCGGAGTTTTTTTTACATTAAATGTACTAAATTTTAGTCGGTAGGTATCACTTCTGGACATAGTGCCATAAATCAAAAAATCGGCTCAGTCATCATGTAAAATTTTGATGGATCGATTTCACGGTGAGTAGTCTGTTTTTCATTTGACATCAATTATTTGTATGTACTTGAAATTTTCCAGCCTTCCATGAATCGACCCTGTGCGGTGTGAGCTCGTCAGGTTGGGCCGCCGGGTAGGGCACTGTACTCAACTCGTATCGAAGACTTTCGGCATATTTTCTTATGAATAGAACCGACACTATTTTCTTCCAAAGATACTTTATGTCTTTGGTGAACAAACGATTGTCGTGGAGGATGATGAACTGAGCTCTAGTATCCAATACCCTATATCTGTAAGATACATAGATACTGTGAACAGCCGTTACATCGTACAAGAATTAAAATCAAATAGGTAATAATTAGTTCGGACTAAGAGTTTTCCTTCTCTCATTTGTTTGTTTGGTAGTTAGTTAGTTAGTTAAGTTAGTAAGTTAGTCATATAGTTAGTTAGATGGTTAGTTAGTTAGTTAAGTTAAGTTAGTTAGTTAGTTAGTTAGTTAGTTAGTTAGTTAGTTAGTTAGTTAGTTAGTTAGTTAGTTAGTTAAGTTAGTTAGTTAGTTAAGTTAGATAGTTAGTTACTTAGTTAGTTAGTTAAGTTAGTTAGTTAGTTAAAATAGTTAGTTAGGTTAGTTAGTTAAGTTAGTTAGTTAAGTTAGTTAGTTAGTAAGTTAGTTAATTAGTTAGTTAAGTTAGTTAGTTAGTAAGGTTAGTTAGTTAGATTAGTTAGTTAGTTAATTAGTTAAGATAGTTAGATAGTTAGTTACGTTAGTTAGTTAGTTAAGTTAGTTAGTTAGTTAGTTGGTTAAGATAGTTAGTTAGTTAAGTTAGTTAGTTGAGTTAGATGGTTAGTTAGTTGGCTAGTTAGTTAAGTTAGTTAAGTTAGTTAGTAAGTTAGTCAGGTTAGTTAGTTAGTTAAGTTAGTTAGTTTCGTTAGTTAGTTAGTTAGTTAAGTTAGTTAGTTAGTTAGGTTAGTTAGTTAGTTAAGTTAGTTAGTTAGTTAAGTTAGTTAGTTAGTTAAGTTAGTTAGTTAGTTAGTTAGTTAGTTAGTTAAGTTAGTTAGTTAGTTAGTTAGTTAGGTTAGTTTAGTTAGTTAGTTAGTTAGTTAGGTTAGTTTAGTTAGTTAGTTGGTTTGTTAGCTAGTTAGTTAGTTAGTTAGTTATTTAGTTAAGTTAGTTAGTAAATTAGTTAGTTAAGTAAATTAGCTTAGTTAGTTAACTTAATTAGTTAGTTTAGTAAATTAGTTAGTTAAGTAAATTAGCTAGTTAGTTAAGTTAGTTAGTAAATTAGTTAGTTATGTTAGTTAGTTAAGTTAGTTAGTTAGTTAGTTAGTTGAGTTAGTTAGTTAGTAAGTTAAGTTAGTTAGTTAAGTTAGTTAGTTAAGTTAGTTAGTTAAGTTAGTTAGTTAAGTTAGTTAGTTAAGTTAGTTAGTTAAGTTAGTTAGTTAAGTTAGTTAGTTAAGTTAGTTAGTTAAGTTAGTTAGTTAGTTAGTTAAGTTAGTTAGTTAGTTAGTTAGTTAGTTAGTTTAGTTAGTTAGCTTAGTTAGTTAGCTTAGTTAGTTAGTTTAGTTAGTTAGTTTAGTTAGTTAGTTTAGTTAGTTAGTTTAGTTAGTTAGTTGATAAGCTAGTTAGTTAGTTAGTTAGTTAAGTTAGTTGTGTTAGTTAGTTTAGTTAGTTAAGTTAGTTAGTTAGTTAGTTTAGTTAGTTTAGTTAGTTAGTTAGTTTAGTTAGTTTAGTTAGTTTAGTTAGTTAGTTAATTAGTTAGTTAGTTAGTTAAGTTAGTTAGTTAGTTAGTTAGTTAAGATAGTTAGTTAGTTAGTTAGTTAGTTAGTTAGTTAAGTTAGTTAGTTAAGTTAGTTAGTTAAGTTAGTTAGTTAAGTTAGTTAGTTAGTTAGTTAGTTAGTTAGTTAGTTAGTTAGTTAGTTAGTTAGTTAGTTAGTTAGTTAGTTAGTTAGTTAGTTAGTTAGTTAGTTAGTTAGTTAGTTAGTTAGTTAGTTAGTTAGTTAGTTAGTTAGTTAGTTAGTAAGTTAGTTAGTTAGTTAGTTAGTTAGTTAGTTAGTTAGTTAGTTAGTTAGTTAGTTAGTTAGTTAGTTAGTTAGTTAGTTAGTTAGTTAGTTAGTTAGTTAGTTAGTTAGTTAGTTAGTTAGTTAGTTAGTTAGTTAGTTAGTTAGTTAGTTAGTTAGTTAGTTAGTTAGTTAGTTAGTTAGTTAGTTAAGTTAGTTAGTTAAGCTAGTTAGCTTCGTTAGTTAGTTAGTTGGTTAGGTTAGTCAGTTCAAACTGACCTCAGTTCAAACTGACCTCAGTTCAAACTGACCTCAGTTCAAACTCACCTCAGTTCAAACTGACCTCAGTTCAAACTGACCTCAGTTCAAACTCACCTCAGTTCAAACTGACCTCAGTTCAAACTCACCTCAGTTCAAACTCACCTCAGTTCAAACTGACCTCAGTTCAAACTCACCTCAGTTCAAACTCACCTCAGTTCAAACTCACCTCAGTTCAAACTCACCTCAGTTCAAACTGACCTCAGTTCAAACTGACCTCAGTTCAAACTGACCTCAGTTCAAACTCACCTCAGTTCAAACTCACCTCAGTTCAAACTGACCTCAGTTCAAACTGACCTCAGTTCAAACTCACCTCAGTTCAAACTGACCTCAGTTCAAACTGACCTCAGTTCTAACTGACCTCAGTTCTAACTGACCTCAGTTCAAACTGACCTCAGTTCTAACTGACCTCAGTTCAAACTGACCTCAGTTCAAACTCACCTCAGTTCAAACTCACCTCAGTTCAAACTGACCTCAGTTCAAACTCACCTCAGTTCAAACTCACCTCAGTTCAAACTGACCTCAGTTCAAACTCACCTCAGTTCAAACTCACCTCAGTTCAAACTGACCTCAGTTCAAACTGACCTCAGTTCAAACTGACCTCAGTTCAAACTGACCTCAGTTCAAACTGACCTCAGTTCAAACTGACCTCAGTTCAAACTGACCTCAGTTCAAACTGACCTCAGTTCAAACTGACCTCAGTTCAAACTGACCTCAGTTCAAACTGACCTCAGTTCAAACTGACCTCAGTTCAAACTGACCTCAGTTCAAACTGACCTCAGTTCAAACTGACCTCAGTTCAAACTGACCTCAGTTCAAACTGACCTCAGTTCAAACTGACCTCAGTTCAAACTGACCTCAGTTCAAACTGACCTCAGTTCAAACTGACCTCAGTTCAAACTGACCTCAGTTCAAACTGACCTCAGTTCAAACTCACCTCAGTTCAAACTCACCTCAGTTCAAACTGACCTCAGTTCAAACTCACCTCAGTTCAAACTCACCTCAGTTCAAACTCACCTCAGTTCAAACTCACCTCAGTTCAAACTCACCTCAGTTCAAACTGACCTCAGTTCAAACTGACCTCAGTTCAAACTGACCTCAGTTCAAACTGACCTCAGTTCAAACTGACCTCAGTTCAAACTCACCTCAGTTCAAACTGACCTCAGTTCAAACTGACCTCAGTTCAAACTGACCTCAGTTCAAACTGACCTCAGTTCAAACTCACCTCAGTTCAAACTGACCTCAGTTCAAACTGACCTCAGTTCAAACTGACCTCAGTTCAAACTGACCTCAGTTCAAACTCACCTCAGTTCAAACTGACCTCAGTTCAAACTCACCTCAGTTCAAACTGACCTCAGTTCAAACTCACCTCAGTTCAAACTCACCTCAGTTCAAACTCACCTCAGTTCAAACTCACCTCAGTTCAAACTCACCTCAGTTCAAACTCACCTCAGTTCAAACTGACCTCAGTTCAAACTGACCTCAGTTCAAACTGACCTCAGTTCAAACTGACCTCAGTTCAAACTCACCTCAGTTCAAACTGACCTCAGTTCAAACTCACCTCAGTTCAAACTGACCTCAGTTCAAACTGACCTCAGTTCAAACTGACCTGAGTTCAAACTGACCTCAGTTCAAACTGACCTCAGTTCAAACTGACCTCAGTTCAAACTGACCTCAGTTCAAACTGACCTCAGTTCAAACTGACCTCAGTTCAAACTGACCTCAGTTCAAACTGACCTCAGTTCAAACTGACCTCAGTTCAAACTGACCTCAGTTCAAACTCACATCAGTTCAAACTCACCTCAGTTCAAACTGACCTCAGTTCAAACTCACCTCACCCATTCCTCCCCATCCCACGGACAGACACACAGACCCTATTCTCTGATTGACCGATCCTATGGATATGTTCACTTTGGCGCACCTGCATCAATGTTTGTTTTTATTCATCTATGGAACCTTATTTCTAAGAGAAATTTTCAATGATTATGCACGTAAAAATCACCAAAGAATCGGTCTGTCCAGACGGTCTGTGGGATGGGGAGGAGATCGGTCTGACGTGTGATACGGCCTTATCACAGCATACACACGTGAACTCGGATGAGGTTGCGCTGGTGTTCACGGGAAGATGACATCATATTGTGTAACTTTGTGTAACCTTGCGGCTGGCCATTTTCCCGCTCGACTTCAAATCTGCGATTTTCACTAAGCCTCCCACCTCTTTTAATTACCTCTTTTTCAAACCGTCATCCACCATAACACCATTTTCGAAGCCTAACAAGGAATATTATGGCTAAAAAACAGTTTATTTTCTTTCATGCATGTTCCTCATTATTGTGAATTTGAGAGGCCTTCAGTTCACATCTTTAGGGATGCCTCTGCTCGGAAAAAACTTTTTCGAGCATGTTGTTGGAAATTTTGGTTTTCCATGATAAAAGATGATGGCTTACTTGTCACCGAAACGCAACAGCCTGCCGACTTGTTGGCCGTTTGCTATTAATATAATGTAAGCATTGCATCCTTTACTTCTCGCTTCCTTTATGACAGATAACGTCCAATAATTTGGAGCCAGCATATCTTCGTAATCTTTTACCCGTATCTGGGAATAAAAAGGTTAAACAACATGAATGAACGCATCAGACAATGCTTGGCGTAGGAGGTTTACAGGGGTTTTAAAATTACCCCAATGTTTCAACGTTAAACATTATTTATTATTGAAACATTAATTTGAACATTTTTCATATTACCAGGAAAATCGGTATTTTCCGGAATGTTTGCAAAAATGCGACCTTCAAGAGCCCGTGGTACAAGTTGTCCGTTATCACCAATAAACAGTTGATGTTTTTTCGAACCCTGATAGCAACATCTGTCAGGAGCCAGTTAAGATCGTCGTCCTGGTCGCTTTCTCCTAGTCGGGCCAACAATTGTGGATTGCTGTGATAAAGAAAGAAAATCGCTGCTTTGAAAATGGCCGTTACCGGAAGTACTGTGTGGTGCCTTGATTCTGATTGAATTTAATGTTTGGAGAGGTTGAGGATGAAATGGGAAGTGACAATTGCAACAGAATTGGCGATGCTCAATCAAAATTCAAATATAAAAAATGTGAAAAATATCTGAGAAGTTAAGTGGCAGATTCTGTTGATATCAAATCGTCTATCTGAAACTCACATTGACGTGTTCCGCAAAGGGTTGACGATTCGGTAGAAGCAAAGGAAGAAAACAATACGCCCGAAATGCATTGCTGAGTGTCACGGATTGGAAACTTTTCCGACAAAACAAGTTGGCATTTGCATGCCAGCGTTGACCTTTTTGTCTGGCCTCATGCATTTTTATGGTTCATCAAGGAAATTTCAATTAGGTCAACCTATTCATCATAATTAAGTGCTATAAATAGATACCGATAAAGAAATTTCAGGGCTCTGATTTTCGACTTTACAAAGAATCAAAATTTAACCATGTCAAACCCTTTATTCTAATCCTTGCTTTTTCCGTCAAAATGGGTTTTTATCACGAAAATAACAAATTTTAGATGTCCATCTAACTTTCTGCTGATGGAGTCAGTGCTCCGTCTTTTAACCCTGAGCGCTTGGGTAACCGTTTGTGGCACTTGGGTACTTAAAAAAAAAAAAAAAAAAAATCGGCATGTTGGCATATTGGATCGAATACAGTAACGTAGCCAGGAGACAACTTGCTAATGGTACCCAGAAGATGATAAATAAATTCAGTTCGAATCTTGCATTTGAATGTTTTAATACATGGTTTATTATGTTATTGACTCATTATGTATTGAGGGAAGGTGCTGAAACGTTGATGAGCACATGATCACCGTGATGATTCCATGACGTTAATTCGAATGGTTGTCACTCATGAATAATAAATGATAAGAAAACGATACGCTCACTTGGTGCTGTTCGCAAGGCCACTCAGCTTATGCGTTTGGGTCCAGCGGTTAAGGCGAACGGGAGAGCGAATTCGTGAACTTGAAACTGAGTCTGTCAGGCTTTCTGAACGTTTTAACGCTCTACTTAACTGAATAGTTGAATGAGAGATCTATAAAAGCAAACCAACACACTGACGAGTCGTTTTCAAATGTTTGCAATATTTGGGCCACTGGCTTCCCATTTTATTGACAAAAGGCTGAAAAACCGGGATTCTTTTTGGTCAAAAGTATTTTTGTATCAAAACATTATTTGGAAGGAAAAAATTAGGCGATCGAGTTAGTTTTGAGTAAATGTCATACTTTTACGTTTCAGGCTTCCCTGAGACCGAAAATATGTTTGTCTGTGATATTGTATGGAAGCAAAATCCTCCAAATCTCCTCCTATATCGACAGTGAAACGGGAAAACCACGCAAGTCATGTATTTTGGGGAAATGAGATTCTTAGCTTTCCTGGTAAAACAACTCGTTAAGCTTATCCTCAAGTCATGAAAATGGACTTATGCCACTTTTAAGGCTCCCATTCACACTATCGGCTCGGGTGTCGGAGCAACACTCTCTATCGTCATTTTGGTCACTTTACCGGAAGCCAAAACCATGGTTGTCGAGGATGGAAAAAACACTGAAAAATACTATGAAAACAGTCTAATAAAATCACTCTTGCGGTAAAATTTGGAGCACATGCGAGGCCACCTCCTCTAAAACGGTAAACGATGCCAAATCGCTGAAAGTACGGCTCGTTACCGACACAACGACGATACTGGTTGTTATCTAATACGTGAATTGAACACATCGTGTTGGAACTGCGCTGGAACTTTAAATTTTATTGAATCCATGCTGGAGAGAGCTTTTCAACGTTATGCATAACTCATTTTTGGCAAAAATGACGATAGGGTGTGTTGCTCTGACACCCTTTACTTATATTATAAGTTGCCAATCATCAGAGTTACAAAGAAAGTTTAATTGTGAAGGAAATTTTTCTAAACCTCTGGTCCGATTTGTGCGGTCCCTACGAAACAGAGCAGAAGGTCGAGTGACACGTGAGCGGGATGGGCAGGATGAGGGACGGAGACAGAAATAGAGGAAGTGCGACGGGAAATGGGAGCCGATAGGTCGGCAGGCGTAGGCGGTAGGCCCAACGGACGAGCCGATCGAAAGCCGATCAGTGCGAGCTCCTCGTCGCTTCTGTTCCCCTGTTCGGTTACCGAAGCGTTTCAATATCTCCCGGCCTCGAAGGCCCACCTGCCCGATCGCAACGATTTTATCGCCTATCGATTCGATCGGCTCGTTCGGCCGTCATTCCCGCCCATCCCGGCGATTCCCGTTCGGTCCTGCCAGGGAGAAACTCCCGTTTTTCGGAATGGGAGAAATTTCCAAGATTGAGAGCCGGATTTTCGATTTTTTCAAAGCTAGATTTATTTAAAGGCGCTGGCATCAATAAATTTTTGGTCTGACGGATAATAAAAATATTACCGTGGTAAAATGTAATGCAAGCAAAAACAAAATAAACCATTGTCAGTACTATTCAACGAAGCCGAAACGTATATAACGTTTTTTTTCTTTTATGGTACCCCCTGATTAAAACACGGTTTTCCCTTTTTTAGGCCACCAAAATTCAGTATTGACAGATTGAGCCGGGTCTACTGAATGACGCGGATGGAGGTCAGTCTCATAAATTATTTCGTAATTTTACGATGAAAAAGAAATAATGTTTCCATGACGTGAGTGAATTCGCGTGTTACGAGTGTAAGGGCTGTGTTCCTTCCGATTGTCAGTCCAAGGTTGGTAATGGAAAAACAGACGTATCTCAGCCAGTATTTTTTTATTTTTGAAAAAATATTACATCGACGGATGTAACCGAAGTTTGATTAGCTGTAAAATATATAAAATTGCATATCAATACTTAGAACAACAAGCGGTTGTTCGACATTCTCTTATGGACTAGCAATAGGCAATTCCAACCTTGAAACTTAAAAATTCCACATTATACTATACACATAGGTATTTATGTCTTTTTACCTAATGTAGAGCAATTTCCCGACTAGTTTACTGAGAATATCAAAACTCACAAAAAACCAGTGCGTGAACACAATACTTTCATATTTTGAAACGTAAAAGTGTGACACGATTTGATCATATTTTGACAGCTTTTGAGGGTGTTTAGGTCAAAAATATCAAAAAACTCACTATACAAATTTTAAAATGTGCCCAAAATAAAAATACAATACATTATTGGAATATAAAAAATATCCACATATTTTGCAAGGTAAAACGAAGATTTTAAGACCAAGAACGCTCAAATCGGTTCATTTTTGTGGCCGGAAAAAAATAGAAAACACTAAAAATGCAAATATATCGGAAGTACTGTGAGTTATTTGAATTCCGATTAAACAGTGTCGGGTCTTGGCGAGACGAACATTTCGTCGGCACCACGCCATAACCGCGAAACTTCTCATTATTACTGATCAGTTTCGCGGTTATGGCGTGGTGGCGACGATTTCAGTTCAAGAAATCTGAAAAAATGTTGAGAATTGAGGCTCGATGGGCATTTTTGTAAACGGACAGACGGACACTTGTTCGGTAAGTGATTCTGAGTATGAGAAAAAGTTTTTTCTGAAGCTCCGTTCCGATTCTAGGACGATTCCAATACTTCCATTTTCTCTGTAAATATGGAAGTAATGGTATGCACCTTAAATGCGTCCAAGAAAAACAAAATAAATTGCAAGGAACCGACTTGTTTCAAATTGAATGGAATCTATACGGTTTCTACGCATCAGTTTCTGCTTACCAAAGCCAAGTAGTTACGCAATAGTGCCCTTCGGCTGCTGATAAGGGCAGCTTTACCTAACTGATATGCAGAAAGGTAGAAGTAGGTTAGTCCTCAAGTGAGTCACGTCACGAAAGGAAATGACCAAGGGTCAGCACTGATTAGCATATGCCCTACGCCCAGATTGGCCCAGTTTTATGGCCTCGATTTTAAGGCTAACGTGCCTAGGCCTTCCTGACTCAACAGATCAATGAAGGGTCTGGAAAACCTTGAAATGCTTTATGGCGAGAGTAAAATTAAATGTAAAATCTATAACAGAAAGTCACACTAGGTATACTTACTTGAACTAGAAAAACGATTCTAAAGTTCAACTGTAGCCATAAAAACTTGACTATATGATTTAAATAGCTACGAGCTTGACCATTACAATTTAAGTTAGGTACCTTCGTTATGGAAATATGTTTTTCCACCAGTGCAGTCATAAAAACTATAACTAGACAAGATAATGGTTCATGCCTAGACGAACATTTTAGTCCAAGAAATTTCAAAATAGTCCAAGATATTTCAAAATGTAGAAGGATATGGCCGTTTTTTGTCAATCCGTGGTAAAATTTACCAAAACCATTCATTGGTTTTGAATATTTTGTGTCAGTAATACTTTTTCTGAACCCACGACCGATTTTTCAACTTATCGGGCAATTGTGGTAATTTTATGTACATAATCTGTAAATATCTTCGCTTAAGCGGCAACATGGTATAACTCAATTTTTGGCCGAATCGACTTAGACCTTATTTATATGGTAAAACGATATTGTGGATCCATGTCCGTGGTCAGAATTACGATAAAAACTGAAGCTAACAATGCTGTAGCCAGTTTTGTCCCAAATGATACAAGCACGGAGTTAAGGGAATGGCATTGCTATGATTGGTCGAGGTGGCGTCGGGGTTGAACCCAGTAAATTTTATTAAAAAACGAGATACAAGGTCTGCAAATGTTAACATAAATAAGCGAATCGATGATTTATTTTTTACGAAAAATGTTGCTATTCGGGACTGGAGATGAAAAAGTTACCTTCTGAAGATGGCAGCTCACTTTCATGTTATGCTCATGTGGGACAGGAGAAGAAAGTGAATACGAAAATTGCGTGCCTTTCATCACGAGACTTCGGATAAACAGATCCGCGGAGGGGCGGCTGGAGGCCGGGGGGGCGGCCGGCGGAAAATCCGAACATCTCAGTCGAACGGCGCGAGCGGCACGGAACGATACGCCGTCATACGCGATCGGGAAAGTACGAACGGGACACGTGGTCCGAGTGTCGGTATTCACGTGTCGTCGGACGTTCATCAGGAAGGCGACCGATTATTTGCACGTGTGATGCGACGGGTTAACACTACAAAAATAAATACTGGTACGAATACGCACACTGAGCACCGGTTTTGACATTTTTCGAAACATTGTCGGCTGGGTCACTGGTTTTAGTTATATCCGTTTTGGACAAGTAAGAATCAAAATACTGAAATTGAAAAAAGAGATAAAAAATTGATTTTTATTCTAGTTTCCGTGTTCTTTAGGGACTTTTTATTGACTGTTTTAGAACCTTTATGGAGTGAAAAATTGGCAAATAACTCCAAGTTATTCAAAGAGCACGAAAAATCAAAATCAGCTCTATAGAACCTCGCCAAATTGGCAAAAACGTGAAAAAAGGAATACGCAATCAAAAATCTGGGGCCAAAAAACAAATGTTCTGAAATCGCGGGGAAGCCCTTATTTTATGATCAAGCGACAGATACGAACATGAAAAATACTCAAAAACATACCCGCGGCATCTTCTTCATCATGGATTTTGTCTATTTTTGTACTAAGTAGGTAATGCCGATTTGGACCCCCTAACCTTTTTCTATCAGATTCCCCGCGCAATAGGTACTATGCCTCCAGTTAGAGCAAGCCACAACTTTTAAGATTAATTTCACCAAAATCAGAGGTTCAGTACGAAGTGGAGTATCGAAATTTGCGTCCGAAATTCTCCAAGAATCAACTAGTCCTGAAGCATACAGTCCGAGAGTCACATAAAAAAATGTTAAGGGGTTGAAACACGAAAAAAAAATATTTTTGACATCATAACATTTTAACATTGTTTTTTTTTTCTACCTTCTTTAGCGTGAGCTTAGCCGGTTCTTTTACCCAAGGTACGCATCGGCTTGCGCTCAAATTGTTTTGCCAAATCGAACTACTTCTTTCGTCGGAGACGGCGCACAGCCGGACGGACATTTTTATTGCAGATTTGGATTCTAGCCCCTTTGAAACGTAAAATGTGAAAGTTTGAGGAGTGGTGTAAAGACAATTTTTCGGACCAATTTCATGAATATAGGTAAATTACTATTTTTGAAAAAATGAACCTAAAGTAGACAATCAAAGCCACAAGACAAATTTTCAGGCGATGTGGATACAAAAATGTGAGAGTTTGATGGGTGTTGTAAAAACAATTTTCCGGACCAATTTCATCAATATAGGTAAATTATTTCTGAAAAAATGAACCCAAAGTCGAAAATCACAAGCCAAATGTTCAGGCGATGTGGATACAAAAATTCGATCACTCTACTCGATCGAGTCTTGTCAACTGTGAGTAGCGCAAAATGAGTTATCAATTCCGATTATGATATTGGCCATACAGAAGTGACAGATTCACTTTTCTGCGTGCACAATGCGTCGTTTCGGCCGACAAAAGGAAACGCCAAGCAGACAGTTATGAATCGAATGTCTGCCGTCTGTCTGTCGGCTTGGCTGGCGAAAGGTTTGCCATTGAAAAATCGACAAACGCGATGCTCCGTAACCTTCTTACCTCTTGTTAGCCTATTGGCCCTTATCATTTTTCCCCGCATCACCTCCTGCCACGCCAACAACAGGCCATTCTCAAGCAATTTATAGTTTATCGATCTCCGCCGTGGAAATTTTTCGATAAACCCGTCATTTTCTTTCTAGCTCTATATTTCGCACTTGGGATGTTGCATGTTCATACAGAAAGTGAAACCAGTGGTTCACGTTACTATTTTTTTCATCAACTCGACATTTTGAATTATGATTGAAAAATTAATTAAATTATCAGGTTTTAGTAAAATTGGGTCTTAATACTAAATTATGAGGCAGCATTCAGCAATGAAACATTGCAATGGCGCAAAAATGTTTTCCAACCCCATGAAATTTTCATGGTTTACGTTTCAAAGGGTGTAGAATCCGAATCTGCAATAGAAAAACCTTCTTCGGCCGTCAACCCTGTTCTCCCAAACTGCTAAAGGTTTTTCAAATTTTCAAATTTTTTTCGAAAAATCAACCATTGTCCGGGGGAGCCCCAATACTTCAGCCAAGCCAATAGCTCACTTTTAAAGTTCCAAAAAAAATTGCTGTATTCTCGAAAAAAATTGTGTTTTTAAAATACTTTTTTGCCGTTCCCAAAATAATTCTAAAATAAATTAGGTCCATTATTCGCATTTGAAAATTATAAGAGAAGCAAAGTTCGGAGGTGATGTTATTGACTAAACAGAGGCCCGGCCAGGCGTCTCCCCTCATTTCCCCATTTTCCATTTGTTGTGTGTCGTTATCGTTATACGACTCGGAGTGGGCGGACCTGGCCCTTTGCGTTTCGTGTTGATCCCGAAACGCCAAACACTATAAGGGCTCGAGAAAAATTGAGGCCACATTTAGGCCGAGGAAAAACATCTTATTTAAAGGCAGGTTTAGTAAAATTTTAACACACCTGATGCACACAATTTGAGGCAAGGGTACATTATTTTTTAATCAGTGATGTATAATGTTACAATATTATTATTAATAAGAATTAATACGAATGAAACCAGTGGTGAGTAGATAACACACAGTAGTACCTACTTGCATAATAACTGCATACTTGATAAGCTAGTTGAGCTAATTGACACGAATTTATTCTATTTTTATTACTTTGGAGCCCGCGTAGATCAAAAATGTCGAACAATATACTTTGCAAATTTTTAACAAGACCTACAATGACAAAACGTCGATTTACCGGATTATAAAAAGCATTTTCATATTCTGCAAGGTAAAAAAAAAGATTTCAAGACCAACAACGCTCAGATTGCTTCGTTTTTGTGGCCTGAAAGAAACAAAAAAGAAAACAAGGCAAGACAAAACAAAGGCCAATTTCACCAAAAATGAAACCTATGTTCAAGCAAAATAAACAATTTCAATATCATGGTTTCAAAGTCGAAGATCAAGAAAAAACTATTCTTCAATTGTTGGTGCCTTTAAAGTGCAAATATATCGGAAGAACTGCGAGTTATTCGAATTCGAAAGGGATCTTATTACAGGGCAGACTGTTCCCCTCCACAACCACAGACCGTCTGGACAGACCGATTCTATGGTAATATCGACACGCAAATTAATCGATCATTTTTCCAAGAAACAAGGTTTCATAGATGAATAATAGCCAGCATTAATGCAAGAGCTCCAAAGCGATCAGCCAATCAGAGAATAGGGTCTGTGTGTCTGTACGTGGGATGGGAAGGGGAACGGTCTGATGTGTGATACGGGCTTAACTGATCCCCCCTCCCCATACAGATCTCTGACTGCCCCAATCAGATCCTGATGAGTAAAACTGGCCCTGCAGTAGATGCCTAGGCTGAGATTGCACGAAGTTCATATATACGTCAAATAGACCTGGCATGAAGCACTGCCGGAAATATGCTGGAAGTTTAGTGGCGTAGGGCCCGATCATGACCCTGACTCAATACCCTTAAATAACTGTGTGCGAGGATATGACCATGGCAGTGGCTGAGGTAGCTCTTGTTAGACATTCTCGGGACGTCTTACGAGACTATCGATCGGATAACAGGCCGTTCAAAAGCCAAACAATAGGCCTACTGTAATCACTTTACAGCTCACCTTGGCATCTGCGGCAAGTGCATTGTCACCATAAAGAACCCTAACCCACGATGGGAATAGGAGATGTCAAGTACTTTTAAATAATTCTGTGTTCTCATAAAATACACTTTTTACCATACATTTTGCCTTACTTTGCACAGAAATTTATTTCGTATTTACACTGAAGAACATTGACATCGGCTTTTTACATCATTAACATCGTGATTATGTGGCACTTACATAATGGTCGCCCTTTATATTGAATTGGAAACTGTAATTGACTAATTACGCCATGATTATTACGCCGCGATCATTGGATTAGATAGATTAAAACTAGACTCGTCTGGATTGGTGAAATACGTTAAATGGCATGTCAATTCTTCACAATGTTAAGGAATTCAAAATATTTTCTTGAGCTCATCAGAGGTCAAAATCGAATAGATCGTCGGGTATACCCTTAGATCCGGTGCCGGTTATGCGGAAGGTCCGCCCTCCATTGGAGCCAGGCGGGAGTTGTGGGAAGGTCACAAATTCTGTGCTGGGGATAGTTGGGAAATTACCGGAGACGACGTATAGTTCGTCCATTTGTGGGCCTCCAAACGCCACTGACGTCGCTTGAGACGCCTCCTCCAACTCGATGTTTTGCAGAATTTTGCCTGACGAGTGATCGAATTGAATTACCTGGAAAATAAAAATTCTGATGGCCGGCTCCAGGGGAGAAAACCATTTCTCTCATTACTCTCCCCAGGCCCGTACCCAGGAGTATAATTGGAGGGGGGGGGGTCACTCCCAAAGACTAAATCACTTTTACAACCCAACGTTATGAAAAACCTAAGTAGAATACTACCATGTTGATAGTGAAAAATATATCACGCTCATGGTACTTACGTGAAGGAATTTCAGAAAATTGGGGGGAATGCCCCCTTAGCCACCCCTCCCCACACAAAAGGAACGGGCCTGAGAAGACTTGAAAACTTCACAATGAAACAGAAATTCATTATCAAACTCGAAGTCAAACTCACAATGGAACAGAAACTCAAACTCATAATCGAAATCGAAGACAAACTCACAACGACACAGAAATTCAAACTCAATCGAAATCGAAGTCAAACTCACAATGAAACAGAAAATCAAACTCATAATCAAACTCGAAGTCAAACTTCAAACTTACAATGAAAGAGAAACTCACACACATAGTAAAACTAACTATGAAAAATGAACTCAAACTCGAAGTCAAACTCTAATGAAACAGAAGCTCAATTACATAATCAAACTCACGATGTATCAGAAACTCAAGCTCGTAATCGAAATCAAACTCAAACTCACAATCGAAATCGAAGTCAAACTCACAATGAAAAAGAAACTAAAACTCATAATCGAAGTCGAAGTCAAACTCACAATGAAACAGAAACTCAAACTCATAATCGAAGTCGAAGTCAAACTCACAATGAAACAGAAACTCAAACTCATGATCGAAATCGGAGTCAAACTCACAATGAAACAAAAACTCAAACTCATAATCGAAGTCGAAGTCAAACTCACAATGAAACAGAAACTCAAACTCATAATTGAAATCGAAGTCAAACTCACAATGAAACAGAAACTCATTATCAAACTCGAAGTCAAACTCACAATGGAACGGAAACTCAAACTCATAATCGAAATCGAAGACAAACTCACAACGACACAGAAATTCAAACTCAATCGAAATCGAAGTCAAACTCACAATGAAACCGAAACTCAAACTCATAGTCACACTCGAAGTCAAACTTGTAACTAAAGAGATACTCAAACTCATAATCAAACTCGAAGTCAAACTTACAATGAAAGAGAAACTCACACACATAGTAAAACTAACTATGAAAAATGAACTCAAACTCTAATGAAACAGAAACTCAATTACATAATCAAACTCACGATGCATCAGAAACTCAAGCTCGTAATCGAAATCGAAGTCAAACTCACAATCGAAATCGAAGTCAAACTCACAATGAAACAGAAACTAAAACTCATAATCGAAGTCGAAGTCAAACTCACAATGAAACAGAAACTCAAACTCATAATCGAAATCGAAGTCAAACTCACAATGAAACAGAAACTCAAACTCATGATCGAAATCGAAGTCAAACTCACAATGAAACAAAAACTCAAACTCATAATCGAAGTCGAAGTCAAACTCACAATGAAACAGAAACTCAAACTCATAATTGAAATCGAAGTCAAACTCACAATGAAACAGAAACTCAAACTCATAATCGAAATCGAAGTCAAACTCACAATGAAACAGAAACTCAAACTCATGATCGAAATCGGAGTCAAACTCACAATGAAACAAAAACTCAAACTCATAATCGAAGTCGAAGTCAAACTCACAATGAAACAGAAACTCAAACTCATGATCGAAGTCGAAGTCAAACTCACAATGAAACAGAAACTCAAAGTCATAATCGAAATCGAAGTCAAACTCACAATGGAACAGAAGCGACTTCGATTTCGATTTCGATTATGAGTTTGAGTTTCTGTTTCATTGTGAATTTGACTTCGATTTCAATTATGAGTTTGAGTTTCTGTTTCATTGTGAGTTTGACTTCGATTTCGATTATGAGTTTGAGTTTCTGTTTCATTGTGAGTTTGACTTCGATTTCGATTATGAGTTTGAGTTTCTGTTTCATTGTGAGTTTGACTTCGAATTCGATTATGAGTTTGAGTTTCTGTTTCATTGTGAGTTTGACTTCGATTTCGATTATGAGTTTGAGTTTCTGTTTCATTGTGAGTTTGACTTCGAATTCGATTATGAGTTTGAGTTTCTGTTTCATTGTGAGTTTGACTTCGATTTCGATTATGAGTTTGAGTTTCTGTTTCATTGTGAGTTTGACTTCGAATTCGATTATGAGTTTGAGTTTCTGTTTAATTGTGAGTTTGACTTCGATTTCGATTATGAGTTTGAGTTTCTGTTTCATTGTGAGTTTGACTTCGATTTCGATTATGAGTTTGAGTTTCTGTTTCATTGTGAGTTTGACTTTGATTTCGATTATGAGTTTGAGTTTCTGTTTCATTGTGAGTTTGACTTCGATTTCGATTATGAGCTTGAGTTTCTGTTTCATTGTGATTTTGACTTCGATTTCGATCATGAGTTTGAGTTTCTGTTTCATTGTGAGTTTGACTTCGATTTCGATTATGAGTTTGAGTTTCTGTTTCATTGTGAGTTTGACTTCGATTTCGATTATGAGTTTGAGTTTCTGTTTCATTGTGAGTTTGACTTCGATTTCGATTATGAGTTTGAGTTTCTGTTTCATTGTGAGTTTGACTTCGATTTCGATTATGAGCTTGAGTTTCTGTTTCATTGTGATTTTGACTTCGATTTCGATCATGAGTTTGAGTTTCTGTTTCATTGTGAGTTTGACTTCGATTTCGATTATGAGTTTGAGTTTCTGTTTCATTGTGAGTTTGACTTCGATTTCGATTATGAGTTTGAGTTTCTGTTTCATTGTGAGTTTGACTTCGATTTTGATTATGAGTTTGAGTTTCTGTTTCATTGTGAGTTTGACTTCGAGTTGACCAGATTTCGTATTGGTACTAACCCTCCCTCCGCAAACGGATGCGACCCATATATTCCCATCGGTATCGACAGTCATTCCATCTGGTAGTCCGGGTATGTTCTCTTTTGTGAAATCGATCAAGACTTTCTCGAACTCTGAAACAAGCATCGTTTCTTTTATGCTCAAAGAAATTGAGCGATTCGCAACAGTGTTAATTTCGAAGACCATTGAAAGATGACAGCAACTCGATTGGTAAATTAACTCAAATGATCAAATAAAATAAATTAATTGATGCAATATTCGTTTTGATTTGACCAGCTTGGTTATTTTACTTTAAAGTTTCCTATAAACAGTATTGAATTGAAAACTGATCTCTTCAAATAAATTTATTTCCAACGTTTTTTATTTATTTTTTTCTACAATTTGAGAGTACTAGGAGGTTGTTTACCTTTTTAATCTGGAAGACACCATAGGACATAATAAATGAAGGGTCTGGTTAGGAAGTAGAATGATCGATTAAATCGAAACAAATTTCGTTTCTTTTAAGAAGCTTTGAGTATTTTGAAAACTACTTACCCATTAATAACGATAGTAAATACGACGATAAACGCCTAATCCATACTCTTCAAAATTGGTAATATCAATCTCTAGTTAATATTGAGTTTCGATAGTAAAGTGTCTGTGTTGCTGGAAATTCGTGTGGATTTCCCTAGAATTAGGTTCTAATTGTTGGTAGGGTTTGGCCAATATTCAACAATATTTTATAATATTTTGTTTGTACAGTGCTATTAGTTTTTTCTTACTGATCGATCCGCTTTTGAGATCGAAATCGTACTGCGAAACTGTTTTATCCGCAGTGTCGATGTGGTAGAATTTTTTCCCATCAGGCGACCAATCAAGGCCGTTCGATAAATTTATTTTGGGAACGTGCTTTACAAGTCCTGTCGAATTTGTAAAACTGTAAATATTCCCGGCCCCTTTGGCAAATTTTTCACCATACGTTCCTGTTGACAGAAATATTGGAAACTTATACCATTGAAATTTGGTGGTATCTCGGAAAGAAGTAAACATTTTATAAAGCTGTTTTCATATGAGTTATTGCTGAATTAATTTTTACTTCCATATTTACAGAGTAAATGGAAGTATTGTGATCGTCCTAAAATCGAGAATCGGAACGGAGCTTCAGAAAAAACTTTTTCTTATACACATTTACTCAGAATCACTTCCTGAACAAGTGTCTGTGTGTCCGTGTGTCCGTGTGTCTGTGTGTCCGTGTGTCCGTGTGTCCGTCTGTCCGTGTGTCCGTGTGTCCGTCTGTCCGTCTGTGGTCATTTACAAAAATGGCCATAGCTCCCTCATTTCTCAACCTTTTTTCAAATTTCTTGAACTGAAATGTTTGTCTCGGCAAGACCTAACACCCTGTTTAATCGGAATTCGGATAACGCACAGTACTTCCGAGATATTTGCATTTTTAGTGTTTTCTATTTTATTTTTTTCCGGCCACAAAAATGAACCGATTTGAGCGTTCTTGGTCTCAAAATCTTCGTTTTACCTTGCAGAATATGTGGATATTTTTTACATTCCGAAAATGTGGCGTTTTTTCATTTTGGCCGAATTTTAAAATTTTCATAGTGAATTTTTCGATATTTTTGGGCTAACCACCCTTAAAGCACTCAAAATATGATCAAATTGTGTCACAATTTTGCGTTTCAAAATATGGAAGTATTGTGTGTTATCTACGCACCACTGGTTTTAAATAAATTATGTAAGAGCAAGGGCAAATCACAACTTACCGAACCATAGACGACCTTTTGGGTCGCACTTTGCATCGTTCACCGAACCTCCAGGAAGTTCGTCAGTCAATTTCGCCAGAACCTTCTGCTCTAGAATTTTATTCGACTCCGTGTCCCATTTGACATGCAGTATTTCCAAATTGCTACCAAGGACGAATTCGTCCTGACGCCCTTTGATAGGAATTATGAAGGATACGTGCTTTCCTGCAGGATTGATCGAAATTATTGAGATCGGAGAACATTCTCAAGTAGTATTTTAGAGAGAGATACAACCTTTATTTTTTGTTAAATACAAAAAAAATGGCGAGCTGCCCGAAAGTACGGGTTGCCATACGACACAGCCTTCTTTTTCAGACAGTATACAATTTCGGAGGTTCTGTGTGGCTGGGCTGTCCTAGGGGTTGCCCGATATCGGCCTACAGTCGAGAATTGAGGGTTCGAATCCCACCCTAGCCTTGGAAATTTTGTGACCCTTGCATCGTTGCATTGTAGCCTTATCAAATAAGCCCCGTCTTCACGTCAGGCCTGGTTGAGACCATAAATCTTGACGTCAGGCTAAATTTAAATTGAATTAATAAACGACCGTGCATAGCATTTTTTATTTTCAATTCCTCAAATTGTTCGGAGGATTCTCAAGTTGCTCTGTAAAACTCTCAATTTGCAATAAAAAATTGTCAATTTGATTTGGAAAATTTTCAATTTAATGTGTAAATGTTATAAATAGTAATTTGAAATTTTCCTTGAATTCGTTACTCACCCTATTCTACCTAAAAAATTCGCATGACCCATTTGAATGTTCAGCACAAAACAAAAATGTTGACGGCCACCTCACAATGTGGTGCTTATATACAATAAACTTACCCAATGTACATTTGATGGAGGAACCCGTTTTCGGAGTGTATTTTATCAAATGCCCAGCGGTTGCCGGCAAATCTGTAAAATACAACGACTCGGTTTTCACGTCCCAAATCGGAGCTTCGCCAAGTTCACACGTAGGGATGCCGGTCAGAACTTCGATTTTGGGCGCCATCTGGAGGTAAAATGATATTTTGTGTAATGGCTCGATTCTAAAACAGTAATGTAAGCAGTAATGCTAAGCGGTTTATCTTACCTGAGATCGAAGTGCAATAAAATGAACCCAGTAGTAAAACTCCTCCTATTCCACCATGATTGCCATATATGTAGCGTTGTTAGAGATAAGATAATTTAGTTCGGCTGACAAGATTCGGTTTCGAATTTTTTACACAACATTGCACAACTGGCTTTTGAAATCCTACCTCTTCAAAAATGTCACGGTACAATATTCGTTCTCTTGAATTGAACGACAGTCGATTGATTAATCAATAGTTACTTATACGGGAAATTATTGCATAATCAATACCCATCCAGATAGAATATTATTTCAGATTTTGTTGAGATTATTTGCGATTATTAGGAGTGATTATTTTCTAAATGGCCAAGCGGAGACTTTCAAGTATTTAAATATGGCAATATTGTGTGTTATACTCTGGTCCGGGTGAACTTTTTTTGTCATAAGTTATTTTGAGGTTCTTCGACCGAAAGCTTATCGTAAATTTGCATGGTAGGCGTCTCAGGCGTTTCCTCGTTACTTCAACGAACCTCACTTTCTCAAATTCGCGATATCGTGACGCCCAGGCTGATTTGCCTATCTTGGCAGGGCCGTTGACCTCACTGGTCCGAAAACGAAAAATACGTCCGTACTAAAGACATGCATATACCTATTTGGTGGTGGAAAGCTTGAATTCTATCGGTTTTAACAAAATTATTATTAGTGAAATTACCTAGTGAAATACAATGATTGAACAAGTCAAGTAGGCCGTAAACGGCTGTGCATAAATATAGGTACCTACCTACATGAAGAATGTCCCCAGTTATGATTTCAGTGAGCGGGGCTTCGATAGATCAATAATTATTGATCCACATTATAGATCAACATTATAATGTTTCGAAGGCCTTTCAACCATTTCTCGAGAAAATCGAAATTTTTTATTTATTTCATTATACCCATAAATAAATATATAAAACTCATAATAAATATATTTTTTGTTGATCTCCCTCATAGGTAGGACCTACACCTTCAAATGGATAGAATCGTATGCCCACTATCCCTATTATTTACAGCAGCATAAATGAACTTACGATCTTTCCGAAAGTGTCAACCGAACATCACGGGTCACAACAAATCAGTGATTGATGCCTTACTGCTATGGCACTAAGCTATGCCAAACGCAAACGATCCTGACGAAGTTGGCCTTCGACGAATTCATCTCTCTTGTTGGCTATCGGGAAGTATGGAATAGGCTTCCCCTCTCCTTCTACTTCTGTCAATTAACAGTTGACGTCCCACTACTATTTGTCTAAGGTTGCGAGGTGGGAGAATTTCTGCTGCCCCAGCAGTTGCGCAACAGAGGTCGAGGTCTTTGAATGAAGTAAAAGTGTCTTTTTATGCTTCGAGTGTAATAAATGGTAACCCAGACATGGTTACAATATAATTTTTATTGGACAATTGTGTGGAGTGCATATTTCAAACTATAACTTAACATATAAACAATAAACGTAAAATTATTTGTTTACCTACTTTGTGTAACACGAATTGTGTTGTAATCAATCAAAAATTAGAAATTCGGGTTCGGAAAAAACGCACATATTTACCCAGAACAGTCTGAGCGGTCATGGGTCCGTCTGTCTAGCATGCACAAGTATACTTATAATTAGCATAATTATCTAGTAGGTACGAGGAGTTTTGTTCACACGGAAAGAAACTTTGCCCGAGCCAAGGGTCAAAACACCTCGAACGAGCAGGGGTCAGTTTGGGGGTGGAATTATTGACGAGGTAAGGCCGTCAAGCGACCTTCGTAATCAAGTATCGGAGGCCGAAACACCACCCCCTTCGCCACAAGGACAGTTGACGTGTGTCTGGCCCGAAAATCATCCCTCACCCAGGCAGAAAATATGCGTTCGTCCGTGATTCGAATTGAGCCGATGTTTATTAAATAAATATGTTCTTAGGCGAACGAGGCACGCAAGCGTCACGTACCGAGGTTATGTCTTGGATTATTTACATTTTTCATTTAACACTCTATCAGAGGTAGGTAAGTAGAATTCGAAAATTTCGACAAAAATCAAGTCCTGGATTTTGGAATTTGAAAATAGCTTACTAATGAAGAAAATGCCGTTCATTAGTAGCTTTTATTTTATTGAGTAAAGTTGATTTTTTCATAGAAATTCGTAATTGCATTTCTGGCCGATTCTGCCTGCTAAATTTTTTAATTACATCTCCCTGGACAAAATGACACCAAGAACAGACAAAATAATATTTATTTTTTTATTTTTTCATTTTTTAAATTATTTTTTCATTTTTTATTTTTTATTATTATCATTCTTTTTTTTATTAATATTTTATTTTTAGTTTATATTATGAAGGTTAGTAGAACCTTAGTTACATCGACTTTTGTTACTGTTTTACACTTCGGGCATAAAAAATTTAATAGGGCCACAAAATTGGTTTTTAAAAATAAATTATCGTTTTTTTTTTCAGACGGGATTCCATGGGGGTTAGAAAATTTTATAAAAAAAAGAAAATAATATTTTCTTTTTTTTTTACAGTTTTCTAACCCCCATGGAATCAATCCTGAAAAAAAAACGATAATTTATTTTAAATGATATTATCATCTTCAGTAGGCACTACATCGTCTTCCGGATTAGTTGGTACCTACACATTGAACAAATCACCATTTTCCACGAGTATACGAAAATGAAAATCCCCTCAAAAAATGTCACAATCCTTTACGGCATTCAACAGACGGATGACCTTCATCGAGCTGGTCAGTGGTGAGGGAAAAAGTAGGTTAAGCGTAATCGGTGGGTACATAAAAATGATCGATCCGCTTAAGTGGTCGACGTATGGTGATTCAACTGAGGGTGAAATTACTTGCAGAGAACAGCAAACGGTACGGTTTTTAATATGTCATGAAAATTACAAGTAGGATCCTACTTATCTGTATTTGCGTGCGTACATATAAAATATAATAAAAACCTTTTATACCAAGATTGGAATACGAATTCTTCAATCGTACAAGTACTTCAGAAATACGTCATGCAGAATCGTGGGAGAAAATCCAATACAGATTCCTATTGAGTTCTCTTCGCTGGAATATTTTTGGCGATTTTATTATTATTACATTGCTTATAATGGTTATTTATATTAGAATATTTCAAAGTTCTAATACATCAGATAGGTACCATGGATGACTGGATGAATTATTTCAGAGACCAGAATAATTCAACCCAATATTATTTTCCATTTCTCAGTTCCCCCAGCCTGACAGACCTGGTTTTTGCAAAAACACCGAATTGCGACAATCTAGGAATTGCGCTGTTTACATGCTGAATAGCCATCCTTTTAGAAATTATGCAAGGAAATTCAGGAAACGGGCTGTCCATTGCTTGAGTGGATGAAAAAATAGCGTTTTGTTGAACGAAGGCAAGAAATCAGGTTAATGAAAGTAGAAAAGACGTAGGAATAGTAAACGAATGCAAAGGAGGAAGTGAGTGAGTGGTCAGTCACCTCGGGCTCTTGAGGACTCCTAGGTAACCATGGCAACATTTGGCCAAACACCAAAGGCCGTGAATCGGGCTATTTCTTGGAACTCGGACATGCATCAACCCCGTCCCATTGACCAGCCACCCACCAACCACAATGGACAATGGATAGACCGACCACTTCGTACTTGTAGAGATAGGAATCGCGAGAAATTACCGTATTTCATGCAATGGCAAAGTTTGAGTCACAGGGCTACTGTGAGAGGGAGAAAGAAAATAACCGGAGAGTGACCAAATAGTAATTTTCGAAATTACAGTTCCCTATTATCACTATAGCAAGAAACGAAATTATATTTTCAACTGTAGGTCCCGATAAAAGTTATTATAATAATGGCGATGTTTATATAGTTGGCGAATCTCCATCGTAATTAATGAAAAGAAAATAAGACAGAGAGCCAGCTCAAAAACCCTCACTCCGGGTGGATTCGAACCCAGGATCTTCTTATTTCCTCATGCTTCAACCATTGGTTTCAAGTGGTTTTCACTGATCTGAGTCTGGTTCCAGTATGAGTTTGAACGATCCTTCCAACTATCCAACTTACTAGTTTTCCATTTCACTAGCTACAAATGTCCGTTTTCTAAACGATTATACTACCTAGCCTTTACATGAAGAATTACTTAATTAATTTGACTTAGTGCTGAAATGTATTATTATTGAAATGTTGATTAATCAATTAAATAATTAATTAATTAATTATTCAGCATTTCTGACACCTGCTGCCACTGCTTGGCTCTAAAAAAAATTTCAATTAAATATTTTATTTTTATTTTTTTATACAGGATGTAGATCATGGGACTGGGGGCGATCGAGCTGGTCACATGGGCGGCCCTTCTCGGCTCGGCCAAGTCCAACTACCCCGTGTTCGACATCAACGCCCAGATGCGGAATCTCCTCCTGCCGGCAGACGCTCGAATTGGATCCGTCATTTATCGACTGAGAGCCACCGATTCCGACCGTGACTATCCGCTCGTCTTTGCAGCCACGGGTAACCGACCTCGAAAAATCATTATTCAATTTTATCATCTGAAATCGACGGTGCAGAATCAGGGGTATTGCAGTTTCACTGTCGAAATATTTGAATTCCCGAACACACCTTAAAATATCAAGTCGTCCATACACTATCCGATAGCTGGCGGAGGGGGTAAGCAAATGCATTGCTGTGATTGGCCGAGGTGGCGTCGGCGTTGAGCCCAATGAGTTTTATTGGCGTTTGCAAACCACATTCCCATGTTCCCGGAATTTCGTTTCGCAGATTACGGCTCCTACGTCATTCGGATCGAGAACCTGCCATGCAACAAGAACTCGTCCTATTGCGAGGCGAACGTGTTTCTGGAACGAACCCTGGCGCCAGAACAAGTGTTCAAATTCCGCATGACCGTTCGCGACACGCAAGGCGACACGACGACAGTCCCGGTCGCCATTCAGGTCACCGATGGAGTCACTGATTTCAATGAAGTCTTCCCTCACGTCCCGGGCGTCGTCATGATTCCCGAGGTTTGTGGAGATTTTCTTTTTGCATCTTGAGTTGGTTATTTCATAAAAAGTACGAACCATCAAAGTTAAAACCGGCTGATTATCTGCGTATAGAAATAAGTGGAGCGCTGATAGCACTCAGTACTTCCAGACTTTCGATATGAACTCTGGAACAAATTTCTAACTATTTTGACGAATTTCAATGCTCGTTTCTACGCTCGTTGGTCCCAGAAAAAAATTCATTCGGTAGGTATGTGTAGTTATGGTGTTCCAAAATAATGATCCGAGCATTAAAATGTGTATCTACAACTCCATAAGGTGTTATAGAATACCATTCCACGATTGTAAAAATACTTGACCGCAGCCCGCAATCCATAAAAGTCATGCTGGATTTGCCTAACTTCGTTCTTTCCGTCGAAATCTTTCATCAGGCTATTAATGATTACTCGGCCCAGCACACTGGTGGAATGTTTTTGTCCCGCTATGCATACCAAACTCTGAATTTTTAGTAGAATTCAAAAATGGTACCTAACGCTTTCATAAACGCTTCAGGCTTTAAAATTATAGATCTGCAAAAATTATAAAATTTACAATCTCGTAGAATTGAGTTCAAAAGAGCAGCACATGGTTTCTCTTCCTTGTATCGCAAAAATTTATCAAACCTGAATCATAATCACACCATCTGGTTCCTCCTCGAGGACAAACTGGACAAATATTTGAGTATTCTCAAGTGCAATTGTTTATAAATTAAATTCTCTGATTGTTATCAGCAGAAATAAAAATGGCCAATTACCGCGAACCGAATTTCGTCGATATTTCTTTGCAGGACACAGCTGTCGGCACAGAACTGGAGTATGTCATAGTAAAGAAGCACCCTCGTGCGGTGCGTCAAGCAGTGCTCGAGCTTTGGGTGAGAAAAGCAGATGCATAACAGTTTTTGTAAAACTAGAACAGTAAAACATAATTTGGATACTATTTATTTAATCAATAATATAATAATCAATAATAATTGTTCCCCGTTGCTTAAACGGCGATCATTTCAACAATTTCCAGGGTTCTTCCGAATTTAAATTTGAGCAAACTTCCAAGAAAGGAACAACTACGGGTGTAATTACTTTAGCCGAACCGCTGGACTACGAGCAGAAGACAATGTATAGATTATCGGTTTATGCTACGGTATGAAGCACGTATTCTTATTTTATATACCTTAATTTAGAAGGATATTTGAATCATTCAAATAGCATGATTAGTGAATTATTTTGGTTCCAGTCATGCGTTTGTGAGTTGTACTAAAATTTCACATTCGAATCTTATCTATCAAACTAGTTTTTAATTATCTTTCGGGACTTCATCCTTATTTTTCGTTCGTACATTTTCAGGGGGTATGGGTGGATTTGGCGACAGACTCGAGGAACATAGCCGGATTTCAATTGGTGGTAATCGTAACTGATGTTCAGGACACGCCACCAATATTCGACCCAATCGAACCTATAACAACGATAAACCCGAACCTCACAGTGGTAAAGTACTATTTTTTCGCTCTTTAATTAATATTACTGAATTATTTATGATATAATTTCTTAAACCATGTACCTAACAATGCAGTTCTTGAAATAGGATTCGTTATGAATTTTTTCGAAGGGACAAACTGTTTTGCGAGTAACAGCTAGAGATGGCGATAAAGGATCACCAAGGTCTATCCGGTACGGATTGCTTGCCAAAGGCAATCCGTATACCGTATTTTTCATGATTGATCAAGATACAGGTAAGAGATACCGCGTGCAATTTCGAATAATTATATCTACTCAGATTCAGCGTAATTATTATTCGAGCGATTAAATTGCTTCCAATATTGCAATAATTTTCAGCTTTTTTAGATTAAATATATCTTTTATTCAGGGGATATCAAATTGGCACGTCCTCTGTCGGAATTAGCGGTCATATCTCGTTCGCACCAGCCAATACTAGTCACTGTTGTGGCTGAAGAGGTTGTCACAAACGGGCAGAAAGAAGATCCAGAACTGACCACAACGACTGCCACAGTTGCGCTCCTTTTAGGCCAAATCGGAAATTCTCCGCCGTACTTTGAAAGCCCCAAGTAAGAAATTCCGAATCGAGACGGAAAACGGATACGACAAATTCGGGAATTATTGAAAGCCCGCTGTTTTACATCAGAATTCATGTTTTCAGCTATGTGACCCACATTGCGGAAAATAGTCCCCAGGGTACTGCATTGGTTTTCGGAGATCCGTACATAACCGAAGTAAAAGATAATGATATGGTGAGTAAATACGTGTATGATTTTCATCATCAGAACTTCACATCTGTATGTACAATATAATAACTAATTCGAAATCCAATAATGATGAATTATTATTTGTCAGGGGAAAAGAGGCGTATTTTCCTTAGTATTGCTTAATAATAACGGCACATTTGAAATAACGCCGACCGTCGGTGAAAGACAGGCGACGTTCATAGTTCGAGTTAGGGACAACTCAAGGCTGGACTTCGAAGTCAACAAAGAGTTGAGGTTCAAGGTAATGTTGTCAAAAACTGTTATTCTGAAAAATTGTTCGAAAAGCGTTTTAAAAACGATCAATTTCATTTAGGAAAAATATGATGTCGGAATAGTGATTTTTTTTATTGAACTTTAATTATATAAGTATTTGGCAATTGATCTATACAGATAATGGCCAAAGAAGTCAGCCCGGATCAAGAGCCGTTGTCAACGATCGTGGACGTCATCGTGTACATTCAAGACGTCAACGACAACCCTCCCGTTTTTATACAATCAAATTATTCGGCCGTCATCGCCGAAAACGCTACAGCAGGTAAATTGAGCGTATTTCTCAAATGGTACTGATGGTATAGACAGGTGATGAGGGTCAACTAAATTAAATTTAAAAATAAATAAAATAAAAAATGAATTAAATCTAGCATGAAATTTCCATGCTTACCCTTCCACCATCCTACGATCAAAATTTGTAAATCAAATTGACCGTGTTATTTCGATTTATTTTCACTGACATTAATTATAAAAATTAGCGACTGTTTTTGCACTTTTGCTTCGTGTTCCAGGAACAAGATTGGTGAAGTTCGAGTGCACCGACGCAGATACTGGTGACGCTGGAATCGTCAAGTTCACGGCAGTACTCGGGCCGAAAAACGCATCGCTGAACCTCAACTGGGATAGCGGCCTGCTCACAATAGCTACTGATAATCATGGCTTCGATCGAGAGGAATCAAGTTGTAAGTAACTCGAAATGATTTTTTCGCTGGCGCTGCTATCACCCTTACAAAAAATATTCATGTAATTTTTGGAAATAAGCCCTTAAGTTTGAACAAAATTTATTAAGTAAATAATCAGATGGTGGAACATTTTACCATAAATTAAATTATTCAAGGTATGTCAATCTGCATAATTCGATGTATTCACACACGTTCGTGCAAAAAATGTATGTGGAAAAATATCGCGTCAGGATTCTAAAACACGATGTTTTCACCAAAATAAAAACATCCCTTCCAAAAAAATATTGATGAAATGATTTTCCCCTTTCAGCTTATCGTTTCTTTGTCGAAGCGAGAGACATGAAAGGATCAGGCAACAAAGCTATCGTCCCATTCACTCTAATTGTTTTGGACGTCAATGACAATGCGCCGATTTTCGAAAGAAATCCAATCGAGTTCATTCTTGGTCCGGATGGTACAAATTTCTCTCAACGAGCTTTCATCAAGGTAGTATGACTTTCTTCATATATTGAAAAATAATTTTTCATTCTAACATTATCTTATTGAACTGGTACTTTCAAAGATCCAAGTTTTTATTCTTCCTGGTACAGGCAGCATTAAATAACCCGATTGAACGTTTTTTAGGCCACGGATGCTGATGCAGAAGCACCTAATAACATAGTGCGGTACGAAATCGTCAGTGGCAACTATGGTAACAGGTACATCCTCGTGGGAGAAACTGGTGAACTTCTTGTCAATCCGCGGAGCAGAGGCGGTAGACAGCCGAAAGAAGCCATAGATGAACTTTCTGTCAGAGCGTATGACTTAGGTAAGGGTACCTATTTGATTATTTTTCTATATTATTTTCATGAATTATTTTTTTATGCCAAGAGAAAATTTCTCTTATATACAAATAATACATTTAATTAAATATTCAAAAATAATATTTAAAAATCCTCTGTTAATATTTAATAAGGGGAAATGGGTCTCTACCAATTTTTCGTATCTTCTCACTCTATTAACAGGAGTCCCTACGATGTTCTCGACTGGCACTGTGAGAATATTTCCAGCTGAATCGGGGGCCAGGCTGATGACGTTCGTGGTACCAGGGAACAATTTGGACACCCAAACCGTCCACCAATTGCTGACCGAATTGACCGGGGCGCGAGTCGTTATCCACTCAGTTGAACGATACCAAGGCAACCCATCGCCTGGGTTTGATCCTCCTGGTAGTCCGAATGACATTGATAGGTAGACCGCTTAATGATCATATACCTGTTATTGTTGGCTTGCGGATGAATCTTTCGGAAACCCCGTTGGAAGGGAAAGCATTTTTCATCTTCAAGTTGAAAAAATTTATCAAAAAAATAACGCTTTAGTTGTTTTTTCCCTAAGGTACATAATTACGGCCACAATTCTATACACCAACAAAGGAGCAGTGGTGGATTTGGAAACATTGCAAAAAAAGTTAGCAAATAGAACGTACGCTTATGCTACCAACAATCAACCAAATCGTGGGAATGGAGCTGCTAACAAACCGACGAAAGAATCGGTCGTAAGTGGAAATTATTTGAAATTCTGTTTATAAACCACGCATAAATGCGGTCATCCAGCCCACTAATGGGGATTGCTTCACCTAGATCCTTTTCACAGGGATTGCTCTTGCTTTGTATTTTATTGTTGTGCGTTGTAAATTAATTATAAATTGATAAATCTTATGGCAGGTCGTTTATCGAACGGAAAGCTACACACTTTTCTGGCTGATGTTCATTCTGATTTTGCTAATAATTCTGGCCATCCTGACGCTCTTGTTCTGCTGTTTCTGTGAGGTGTGCCCCTGCTATGGATTCTTCAATAGGTAAACATCGAGTTTGATTTATGCTTGTAAAACTCGGCATGCCTAAAAAATTATGATGCGATTGTACATCAGTTGCAGAAGATTATTTTTTTTGCTGTCTACCGAAAGTTATAATATGGAAGAATCACGAAGAAAAATTCATTTCAGGATAATAAGACGAAAGAGTGCCGTACAAGCGCTGAATACAGTAAACTACATGAATAACTCCATTCAAAGAGAAAGAGAAAATAAATCGGTGCAAGGTAATTTAAGTTGAGCATTGAAATAAACTTGAATCCATTTCATAAGAAGCATGACTATAAGAAGTTCCTTTTTTGCAGCGGAATGGCTCAGAAGCGCTCACAGAGATGCGTGGAGTGCTGAGCAAACCAGGAGGCAGTGGTACTTCAACAGGAGAAACAGTGAAAGACGCCTACTACTGCTAGCAGAGCGATCTCAGCTTCCCCATGGTCAACCAAATGTTGTCTATACTCGAGAGGTGATTTTGTCTCTCTTACTTTTTTGATGGAATCAATACTTGGATTAAAAGGCTTTCACTCGAGCACTACTGCAATTTTCTAGAACTTTTCCCATCGAATTATATCCATGCCAAAAATGGTTGTACCATTTGTGGGTTTCAGATGATCGAACGCCGTAACCACGAACCGATTCTGAGACAAAATGAGCTGATTGTGGAGGACGTGGATGGCCACGAGTACCGCCTGCTGGATCCATCGCGCTTGTCTTTCAGACGATCCCAAGCAGATACCACTTCGCTGAGAAGGGTACCTAGTAGAAATTCGGACGTACATCAGCAACAAGCGCAGCAACCGGATCTGAATGCCAGCCATCCTTTGCCTGAAAATCAGGCTGACGGGACAATGGGAAGGCCACCAACTCGTGATGAGGAGTTCTTCAGGCATGGAAACGCGGAAGTTCTACGTTTGGTAACTCGGGGAAAGGAGAACAATGAGAACGGCAACGAGGACGAGGAGCCGACGATAAACCAACCGGAAAGGCCCTACACTCACGAGGAGGGGGATGGCAAGGGAGTTATCATGAAGAAGTTCATCGAGGATTCAAATGTGGAGGCCAACAGCAATGAATTGGTCAGAGCATCTAAGCAAGAAAACGACGAATTACTCAAAAGAGCCATGACCATGAGAGAGAAAGATTTGACGACAGCTGACATCAATCGATTAACTACTATTCAGAGGGATATCCTCCTGACAAGGTTCCTTGTTGAGGAGAATCGGAGAACAAGGAACAACAGTGTTGGCGATGAAACGCAGAGTCTGCCTGGTGTCGTCACCATGGCCACACAGACTGATTCCCATGCTGAAACGCAAACAGACAGAACTTACTTCCTGAAGCGACGTGCCAAAAGTGACATTGAAGAATCGTTGTCTGATTCAGAAGATAACGGGAAACGCCGATTGAAAAAAAGCGTTCGCAGTCGAATGCGCGTTGAGCAAGCTGTAGAAGCGTTTCAAGCTCGACCAAAAGAAATCAAAACTCCCATTATGGAAGAGCCGGAATTCACCGAGGGAGCACATTTTTTGAAGAACGGAGCCGCCTTTATTGAAACGAAGGCAAGCTTATTGAGGCATGCCGCTTCCAGGACGCGTCTCAGTATGGACGATCCGGAAGAGCACCAGACGCATTTGGAATTGCACAACTCGAGAAGCATGAGTGATCAAGATATTTCATCAACAGCTGGGATCGCTGGGGGAGGACCCGGAAAGAGGAGCAATACCGAAGTGCCGATCAGGTCCTTGGAAGCAACTCCAGTCAGACGGCTGAACATATTGAATAACGTAAGGACCGAACGAGTAACGCATGATGAATTGGAGCAGAGCCGGTTACCTCAGCCGATATCAGCATCAGCCCCGACGAAAAAGCCTCGAGTGGCTTCGGTTCCATCGAACAAGCAAAGTATACCTAGACCTGTACCCACCAAGAGGTTGTCGAGCTCGGAGCCGATTCGGTCGCGACAGTCGTCCAAGGAATCGATTGGAGGTCAAAGTGGCCACTCATCTTTGGAAAGGACTGAACCTCAATCCCGGTACATGGAATGGTACCACAACAACAACAGTCGGAAAACCGAGGCCAAAACTGACAAAAAAGAGCCCGCTGAAAGAGTACTGCCACGTCGCCGTCCCGCTCTCAGACAATCCAGACCAAATCAAAATCGAAATCCGAACACGAAAGCACCTCAGGTAGTTGATGTTGACGAGGAGAACATAGTGCCCAACATCAAAGAAACGGAATCCCGACGATTGTTCATCGATATAGATAATAATGACATAACGAGTAATAATAATAATAAACCTGAGCTGGACGAGGATGGTGTTAAGGCGAATTCCAGGATACTTGAGGTCGACCATGATCGAGCCGCAAGGAATAACAGTGCGAAAGGTGATCCGAGCGTTATCTTCCAAATAGTTGACGGCCCTACGCCAGGGCCCCTACGCCATCAAAAGGCAATGGAGAAGAAGAGTATCTTTACCATTGCGTACGACGACATGGAGACCAAGAAAATTCGATTAGATACTGCTTCGCCTTAAAAACGTTCTCCCATACGGTTATGTACATATTTTCATGTATTTATTACCAATAGCGCGTCGGTATCAACAGTGCAAGTTGAACAAAAGAAACTCCATCGTGATACTTACTTCGTGGCTAGTAGGGTGAAGTTACAACAACTAATACAATTATTACGAAACAATCATTGTCAATATCTCGTTTGTCTGTTTGTCCGCCTGAGGGCATTTACGAAATTCGCTTTTCTATATTTCCTTTTTTATGGACTTGAAAAATGAACCGATTCGAGCGTTCTGGGTCTTAATCTTGGTTTTACCTTGCAGAACATGTTGATATTTTTTCTTTTGTTAACTTAGCTTACTTCGATTTTAGGCTGATTTAAAATTTGCATACTTACCTTGTGTGTTGTTTGACACTTCTATTTTGAAAGGTGTTTTTTGATAGGTACCGTAATGTGCAAGTCGCCCTGAAGAAGTTCTTTCTGGACAATGGTGGTTTGGTAGTGTATCTTCATCCAACCAAACTGGTCACGAAGCGATCGTATTGTTTAGGTGGAAAAGCTTAATATCCGTGCAGTTCGAGCTTGTAATGTAAACTTGATCTAAAAATATGTGATAGCTCAAATTTGTCTAGTGTGTCTACCATAGAAAGTTAAACCACTGCCTTTATTACGGGATTTCTAATTATTTTGTAATTACAATTCGTTTGATTCTACGTGCATATTTGTATTCTCTTACACGCTGTTCATGAGGTGAGGGTACGAAATGTACATTGGACATCGTCAAAATCTGGTTCATACAAACATCTTTGCTTTTGCTGCAACAAAGGTAATGTTTACTGAACTCACCCTCAGTAATAATTGAGTCGTTTTTTCGATGGCGCGAATGCTCATAGCAAACAAACCAGAGATTACAGAACTATTACCAAAACCTTGAAAATTCGCCTACCTGAGTTTTGTGAGAGGTTAAAATCCTTGTTACGTCCCTGAAAGTACTTACCGCTCGCAAGCTTTTCCACGAAAAATATCTCAACAGGACCAACAAGTAGTCTAATTTTTCGCTTTGGGGATAATGGTTGCCATTTCCAACAAACAAAAATTCGATTGCTGGACTGATTATATTAACATACCCACTATTGGGCTTACGGATACAGTAATGCGCTAGATAGGTACTAAATAACATTAGTACAAGTGAAGTTGACCATAACGAGCGTGGCGATGAGAAGGTGCGTCTGGTGATGGTACTAGTGTGATTATCCCACGAGAAGAGTGACGAGAGGTTTGTCCAGAAGACCAGAAAGATCTAGCGCCTTAGTGGCTGGAGGACTCGATTCAGCCTCATTCAATTTCAAATCAATCTGCCCTAGCGGGATCGATTTGGTTTCCCTCATCGCCTGGTTCTCGGTTTTGGTGGATGGACTCGCGCCTCTCTCTGAAACCAACAATCTCTACTCAATTCGAAGTTTTCCACCGTGATCAAGTTCAGGTAACTACGGATCGAATTTCCGTTGCATTCGATTTATTGTGTGGAATTATTGAAAGCAAATTCAGCGAAATAAAGTCAAGTATGCAAGGGGTAAATAATTAATTGACGAAAAATCCAATTTTTAAAACATTGAAACCAAACTGGTCTAGTTTTCCATGTTTAAAACTGGCTTTTCAACGAGTTCATAAATTTGTTGCCCCAAGTTTACTCTGGTCAAATGGTTGGATGGGATTTCTGATGCAAGGAGAGCTAACTCTGCTTGGTGAATGCAGGGAATTAGATGTACTTCTGAGGCCATCAGTTCCAACGCAATTTTACTCCAGGTATTGGATAGTGCTTTCATCATATTCACTAACACCAGTCTAGATTTGCATTGCGAAGAAATAATTATTATTGTGGAAGTACGGCAAACAATATTTCCATTTCATGCCGAATTTCCCGGTCACGCCGGATCCATGCTGCTCAGGAAAATGTTCTGTCATCACGTATTGATGGGTTCATTGTCAGGTAAAGTATCCTCAGGCAATAAGTAAGGCTCCATCATACCTAAATCTGGTTCTTCCATTGCTTCTTGATGTTCTCCCATTCCAGCTTCAACTTGGCTTTCTTCTGATTCGACATCTTCTCCGCCAGCATCCGTCATTTCCCCTTCTGCTGCTTCAGAATTTTCATCGATTTCCTCAGCTTCCAACTCCTGACCTTCTTCTTGGTTATCCTCGATTTCATCTGAATCTTCATCCCCGTCAGGCAATTCTACTGACGAGCCCAATTCCGAGTCAGCATTCTCAGCATCTTCTTCCTGCTCATCTTCCCCAGTCTCTTCTTCAATTTGATTTGCTCCCTCTTGGGGAACTTCTTCGGCGGACTCATCTCCAATTTCCTCATTTTCGTTTAAGACGCCATCAACATTATCTCCTTCTGTCTCTTCTTCACCGCTGCTCATTTCAGTTTCTTCTTGAACTTCCTCTGCATTAGTTTCTTCTCCTTCCTCTTGTTCTTCTCCTGTCTCTTCTTCTTCTCCTGCTTCTTCTTCTTCTCCTGTCTCTTCTTCTTCTCCTGTCTCTTCTTCTTGTTCTCCTGCCTCTTCTTCTTCTCCTGTCTCTTCTTCTTCTCCTGTCTCTTCTTCTTCTCCTGTCTCTTCTTCTTCTCCTGCCTCTTCTTCTTCTCCTGTCTCTTCTTCATGTTCTTCATCAACATCTGATCCCGTGGCTTCTTCCTCACCTTCGTCTGACTCTTCAGCTGCACGTCTCTTTCTGTTCGATCTCATTTCGACACCATCATCCTCATCTAGAGCCAAGGGATCGTCGTCGACATATTCGTCAGATCCATCATCCATAATTCCAACATCATCGTATTCCATCATTTCTTCATCCACATCACGTTTGTCTCTTGCAGAAATACTCAGTTCATTAGAATTCTTTTTCGCTGGCATCGAAGGCGTCATCCGCCACATATTGTCAGGATTGAACTGCATAAATAATAAAGGAATAGGGGGAATATGGGCATTACTTGGTATATCATCGCTCTGATAGAATTCTCTATGGCCAGAACTATCACCGGCAAAGTAGTAATAATATTTGGTCGTGGGTCGTTGCACCATGTTCCTTGTAGCTGGGCTCTTTGCACTGCCCGATAACCATAACGAGCTTGGTGGTGGATCTCCAGAGTCACGCTTATTTACTGATCTTTGATGAAGTTGGAATCGTTTACAGTTGGAAGAACAAAGATGCCTTGCATTTCTATCAGAAGCCGACCTATCAGTTACAAATCCTCCGCCACAAATCACTACAGAGCCTCCGTCACCTTCGCCGTCTTCCGTTCCTTCACCTTCCTCCTCGTCACCTGCACCTTCATTATCCTCATCGCCACCTGTTTCCTCTCCTTCATCACCCTCATCACCACCTGTCTCCTCATCCTCATCGCCGCCCTCGCCATCCTCGCCAGTTTCATTGCCGCATGGCAGCTCACCAGTCTCATCTCCACCAGTCTCATCTTCACCAGTCTCATCTCCGCCAGTCTCATCTCCACCAGTCTCATCTTCATCAGTTGTATCACCAAAATCGACACCACCCTCATCGCCACCTTCTCCTTCATTGACGATGTCATCTCCTCCAAGATCCGTACCACCACAATCCACTCCTGAGTTGTCATCCCCTGTTTAGACAAACAAATTCAAACGATGGCTTTCCATTGCTGCATAATTCATAATACCCTTAATGTAAGAAATCTCGCCCCGGTAGAACGTTGAATTTGAATGATTTTGATTATACGAAAGTATAAATGAATTTCATATTCATGAAAAATTTCATGTATATGAAAAAGTAATTTTATGTTTATTTGGGTGGTTTGGGGATAATGCTGGTTTACGCGGCTCCTGTTAGTCCATTCGGTTGATGCGAGTCTATCAGGCTTGTGTCAAGAGCAACTTTTTTCCCAGAACTATCCTATTTTTCCCGGCGTAATTATTGGAGTACCTACTTTGTGCTCACGATCGGTCAATGGAAAGAATTCCCCAATTGAGCATAATAATATAGAATTTCCTAGTCAAAATGGTAATATTTCCAGAACCAAATTGAGAACTTTCCAAACCAAATTGCGAATTTTTTAAACCAAATCGAGAATCCTTCATACTGCCTAGGAAAATTCTCAATTTCACTTGGAGATGTAGGTATACCGGTGAAACAGCAACATGCTAAATGGCTGATTTTGGCCAACTGAATTGACCTAGTGTGGATGAATGATCGACCCGTGAGAATGTTAACTGATGTCAGCAGATCAGGGGTAGGGTCATACGAAGAAAACTGCCTCTTTCGCCGAGCTTTCGATGTATTTTAACATCTTCATCAGGGCTTAGAGACTGAATTACGTGGTCAAGCCCTGAAGACCACCGTCTTTGGTAATGCAGACCATCATTTTTTTATAACCTATTGTAAATATTGTAGTAGTAAATCAACATCAAAATTTTCCGGCTAGTCAACAACTATGTATAAAATTAGTCTTTTTTAAATAAAATCAACAATCAAAAAATATAATAATTTAATTTGAGCTCATAAATCAACAAACACAGAGAAGAACATGGAGATAACTCCAGGCGAAAGAGTCAGTTTTCTTCGTATGACCCTACCCCTGATCTGCTGACATCAGTTAATTGACCTAGGTATAGCATGTCGCTGTTTTAAAAAATATGGATAAACTCACCATCAATGTAGTCGTCACCGTAATCTTCGCCTCCTGAGCCACCATTGTAGCCACCGCCGCCTCCGCCGCCGCCGCCTCCAGACCAGCCGCCGGCACCTTCTGCGTACCCGCCTCCGGCTCCAAATCCGCTTCCGCCTCCAGGACTCCTCAATAACTTCCCATCGGGAACTGATCGCGGATTCCTGATATGCGCTCCTGTTAACAGTCCAACGATCCCGTTGAGATATTACATTTTCAAATACAGCATCCTCAAGAAGGTTGGGATGTATTGAAGAAATAATCCCTACTTGTTCTGATATTTTTTGGTAAGTACAAAAGTAAATAGTAGGTAGTAAAAAACTATTAATTTTTTCATTGCACCCAAGCAACAAAATTTGTTTAAATTAGGTATGGAAGTATTGTAATCGATCAAAAATTAAATCGTATCGGAGGTTCAGACAAAATAAAAATTCCCTAAAACACCCAACTTACCAGTCGCAATGCAAACAGCAGCAGCCAACAAGCAAATACGACCGACAAACATTTTGTCGGTGTTTTGATCACTGTGGACTTTCAGGAAAACCTGTGGCCATTTATATAGGAACAATTGCGGTATTTTTACATGAATCGCATTAACCCGTAGATAGGCTTCGACAACCGTCTTTTCGTTTATACCTATATGTGACATATTTCCACATCAATCAATGGACTTGTACAGCTGTCTTGTAGAGTGACACTATCTGATAACTTCATTTCCAAGTTTACATACGGCTCGTCAACTTGACTATTTTCAAGGACATCACCGGGTGTTATGCAAAAGTTGATTCGAAAAATTGACTAAACATTAATTTGGTGCTTGAAACTCTATTATGCAATACATACCCACAATTAATGCATGAGTAATAAGTGTATATGGATACTGTGCCTATTTGGAGCTTCAATGCAGAGGCAAACAAACCACATTAAATATGAACAAATTTTGTTCGAGATGGAACGCCTGGGAGTAGCTGAAGTATGCTCTTCCTTCAAAGCTGCAGGTTCTTGAGGAGGAGCATGGGAAAGATAAAAAATGCTCTATCAACCAACTACTTGGAGGTAGACAAGAATAGGAAATGAAAACATGAGCGAAGGTTTAAACGGACCTTCTTTCCTTAAGCATTTACTCAGATCCACCCCAACTCCCATAATTATCTACGTTAATTCTCAATTAAACAAATAAAAAATAAAATAAAAATGCAAATAATATTATTCAACAGAATGTTTGTCAAGACCAATTATTTCTGTCAAACTAATACCCAATATACCTAAAATAACAAACAGAGCTCTCCCTACTCTATTTTTCCTGCCCGTAAAATGACCCAATTTGAACATTCAAGGCTTTGATACGTCAACATGGCTTCCAAAGTGAAAGATGATGTCTTGAGTGGTATTCCCTCCGTTCAAGTTGCCTCAACCATTTGGATGGGGCGAAGGCTGGAATGAACATCGGGACCGCGACTAATACCTACAGGAGAAAAATCGTCGTCGCTCCCGCAATAGGCTTCTCAACGACCTTGAATCAACATGAATAGTATAAATCATGGACGGTTTCATAAGAGCTATAATTCTTGTATGCCATATTAAAAGCAACGAGGTAGCAGTAGTCATAAACGAATGTGTAGTAAGACTAGATTATTTATATGACCGCAAGTTCGAGTCTCTAACTAGTTTGAGGGATTCATCAAGAAAATAAGAGCGGCTCATTCATACTTGGAAGACTGATCATATTATTATTTTGACTCTCACTTTGGAATTAATTGAATAGGTAAAGGAGAATATTTATGAGAAAATATAACCATTACCTTACCAAGAGGAGCATTACTCACCAAGATTTTTTTATCGTCTTAGTTTGATGATCTCAACGTTTGACCTTCACACCAAAATCGCATTTCCCGGTAGATGTACCTTCACTTGAAGTCATTCAGTTCATCCGTACATCAATTCTGCGGGAACGTAAAAATCGCTGAACGCAGTTTAATCGCTCGGAGAATTTGAATTGAGACGCGGTCCATTCACAAAACCTTGAGAACGTTTGACAGAAGAAGGACCTTCCTGAAATGTTGATGATGGGCAACTAGGTCCACGATAAACTCGGGATAAGCAAATCATTCAATTCCTCACTGTTCCTGGTTTGGCAGAAGACCTTAGCTATCCTTGAACTCCACTTGACACATGGGGCAGACATAGTAATTATCGTGATCTACAATCCCATCCCAACCCCTGAAAATCATGAATAAGTACGGTTTACAATACCATGCCCGAGAAAAAAAAACTATCCGCGACTACTGAAAAAAGAACCGATTACGATGGAAATTGCGGCGTCATCAACTAAGTAGGTAGGTATATCCGTTTTTTTCAAGTTGGGAGTTATTTTCATTTTATTTTTTATTTACTCAGAAATTCAAAACAACGGTTCTCCTTGAATAGCATTTAGAAGACCTTTTGAGGACAAGGATTGTTCTTTTCTTATCAATACCCCGATAGTTTTCATGAAACACTTCGAAAAATGTATTTTTCATAAGGTTAATTATGCTCATGTTGACTATCCATCCCTACAGAAAAGCCGCGTTTTATCTTGATTTGTTACAGTGAAATGGTTGATAAAGTTTTTCACTCGTAAAAAACATACGAAAAATGTTAAAACCTTATAAAAATGCTGAACTGGTAGGGGCAATATGTCCCGCCAAGAATCCGATTGACGAGCCGACTCACTATCGAGCCGTCTCACTTTCAAAAAACCACACAATAAAAAAAAAGGTTTTGTATTTCGGACGTCGATTTTCTTTAGAATCTGTCCGAGGTTCCATTTGAGTCATTACGAGAAGTTCAAAAGATGCCATCGCTCCGGCAGAATTGCGTTAGTCGCTGCATTGTGCCGCTAGTCTATTCTCCGATTTCATGCGTCCCTCAAAGAAACAGTGAGTTTCTGATTCTTACGATTCTTCGCTTTGCCTTTTCATTCCAAGAAACAGGTCCGGATTTGTCTTGAAGGGCGGCATTTCCCAACCCGGCGGACGGCGGTCAATGTCGATTATTTTTCGGGCGTATGGACACATTTTTGCGAATCCGTGGACCGCATTGGGAACAAGGACGTCATTGTAGATGCAACACATAGAACTGGGTCAATTCTGGGTCCATTTCTGAACCGAGAAATGGGGAGAATCGGGGCTAAAAATTAATTTAAGTTACATATAGCTAGGTATTTTTTTCAATTTTTATCCGGTTAGGAGTATCAGGGCAAAAATGTCGGTTGATAAATGTGGAATTCTCGTCGTAAATTTTGTGCCTCGAGACTTCAAAAACGCCGTAGTATGAACGTATTATGAGAATTCGGTCGCGCAACATCAACCAGCCTAGTAGGTTGATGCTCTTGAAGATAACGTACCTGCACGTATAACTAGGATGATGAATATTGCCTCGGCGACTTATCCTTGTAAGGAAGTCCTTAGAATCGTTTCACACCGTCATCATCATGTTTCTGTATTATAGTTACCTAAATGTACCTGTCATTCGCACTGCAAGTAGTAGGTAAAGTAAATTTTTCAAAATTATTAATTTTGCTTTAGGTCAAAATTTATGACAGCAACCGGGCCTGACATGGCGAAAGCGCTTTTCTGAAAAGATTATACTGAAAGGATGTGTCTGCAAGGGTCACAAATTTTCCAGGGCTGGGCGGGGGATTTGAACACCTTAAAAATACTTGGGATGAAAAATTAAAGAATCACAGCAAAGAGAAATGTGTCTCAATTACTGAGCATCCAACTTTTCGCTCGATCACTATGCTAAAATTTGATTAGTAATTACAAAGCCCCATACTCGGAGGAGCAGCATTAATTCATTCATAGGCGTCTTGTATGCTAAAATTTCACGGGTCTCCGGGTCTACTCATGCCCTCGACCTGGAATTTGACCCCTTGTGTGACTTAGCCGGAGGTGCAGTTCGACCGCTAAAACGTGCGAGGTGTATAAGGTACCTATAAATTGAAGGCCCCCGTTGTGGTGTACAATATTCACATAAAAATGCTCAACCGCTGCAATATTTCCAGGGTCGTTTCCTAATGGATCGTTTAACTTTAAGAGGCGCGAAGCTCGAACCGTCGATTATTAACCCGCAGCGGTAAGTTGCGAATCGGCCAGGATGCTGCACTCTGAACTGGCAAGGCTGTGGAGATGCTGGACGATCAGGACCATCATCGGCCTTATAACCGTGCCAAGGCCATCGTCCGGTCACTTTTTCTCAATTGTGATGAGTAGCTGAGTATAGAGCACAGTGAGAACTTCTCAGGCAGGAATTGTACCCAGACCGGGATAAGTAAACCAAGTATATAAACCGCCTATACGACCATAAATATGACCACATATATGCGGGTCATTATGGCAAGCAATGCGCTACTCTCTGCTGTATCTCTCTAGGGCTATATCGATACCTTAAAGAACAAATCATCAATTAAAGAACAAAAGGCAGTAGTCCAAAAAGCTGATTTTTGGCAAAACGCAAAATCCAGTGATACCAATATCTCAAAATCGTAAAAAATGGACATGTGCCTTCTGTGCATTAAAGCATCGATTTGAGAGCATACAAACAATAAAACAAAATTTTGAAATTTCAGGATCGCTTTTAATACATTTTTCAAATTGCCTACCTAACGAACCCTTTTCTGGGTGGTGACAGATTCTATCTTGTCCTGGATCTGTCTCGCAGTCTGCACACCTTTTTTGACCAATCTCGCGTATATTTTCTCCATAGCTTTGTCCGAATAACGTTTTCTTTTCACCCGGCGTATACAGTAGTCGACTTCCGTCTCAAGAGAGCCCCAGGCTTGCTTTATGCATTTTTTCACGTCAGTTAAAACGCTATCAAATATCGGATTTTCCTTCGATAAATCTTCAGCAGCCAGTCGCGCGTTTTCTGAGATTTCTTCAACTGTAGAAAACGTTTTGGCGTTAGCACCCAGTTTTTCTTCCAGCTCGACCCAAAAACTCGTCATTGCTTGGGAGGGGTCTTGATTTTGTGATTTTTGATCATTGGAGGGAATATGCAGTTGTTGATGAATCTGGGCCATAACAGTAGCCAGGAATGGAAGAGTTTGCACATTCTTGTTTATATAGTCACCGAGGGGGCCTAAATTGAACTCGGATTCTATGCGGTTCAATACGAAATTCTGCGAACTCGGCACAGCGAAAGACTCCAACATTTCCAAAGCTTCGGGGTCGTTGTGAAGATTTTTTTCTAAAGTTGCCCATACGTCTGCCAGAAGATATTGAAATTGATCTTGATCAAAGTCATCGGTTTCTGAAAAGCAGAAATGTCACAATGAGCCCAAAAGGACCAAAATTTCAATGCGCGCCGAATGGATTTCACCCCACCGGCAAAAAAGAAATATAGGCACTGCTAGCTATCTCAACTGCCCAACTCGACGATTAATGATTACCGCATGTCTGTTGTGATTCGGACAATTTGAATTTCGAAGCCATTTTGCCTAAATACGTCAGGATTACGGTTTGTCATTGCTCAATGGTGTGTATGGTAGGTATACCACATTTTACCATACACCTCAAAGAAACAGATTGGTCTCCAAACAATAAGAACCATGGTATTCACCAACATATCGGGACCGTTACAAAAATTGCGGAGACTCACTTTACCTAATTCGAAGTTTAACGACAAAAGTATCTTTTCCATGATTGGAAAACCTAGGTATGACCTATTTGGTGCCTGTATGGCACAGGTAGGTTCAAGGCAGTACGTATCAAGCTGCCTATCCCTCAACGATTGCGGACTAGAGGTGGATTGGCCATCCCAAATTATTATTTGAAAGCCCCTCACGATTCAATGTTTCGATGTACCGAAAAATAGGGAACGGTGTGACCTTCGGCTGACGTTTGAGCCAAGTCAGTCATCTCGTCGAAGTTGCTGCTGTTTTTGAAGAGGCGCATTTACCCAGATGGTAATTACAAGTTCACCAGCTCGTTTCTGTGTAACAAGCGGGTCAAGAAACAACAAAGGTTGCCAGTTAGCTGACCGAAATTGGACGAACATGCCCACAGAGCAGGCAGGTACCTGCAGTGTTGCCATATCAGAGATTTTCCCTCCGTTCCTAGAAGTTTCGAGGTGCCTAACAGAGGTGCCTGATTATGGGAATTAAGAAATTTTAAATTTTGTAAAATTATTGTGACTTTGATCTCGAAGTTGAGTTTCAACTCGAAAATGACTTTGATCTCGAAGTTGAGTTTGAAATCGAAGTTGACTTTGATCTCGAAGTTGAGTTTGAAATCGAAGTTGACTTTGATCTCGAAGTTGACTTTGATCTCGAAGTTGACTTTGATCTCGAAGTTGACTTTGATCTCAAAGTTGACTTTGATCTCGAAGTTGACTTTGATCTCGAAGTTGACTTTGATCTCGAAGTTGACTTTGATCTCAAAGTTGAGTTTGATATCGAAGTTGAGCTTGAGCTCGAAGTTGAGTTTGAAATCGAAGTTGACTTTGATCTCGAAGTTGACTTTGATCTCGAAGTTGACTTTGATCTCGAAGTTGACTTTGAACTCGAAGTTGACTTTGATCTCGAAGTCGACTTTGATCTCGAAGTTGACTTTGATCTCGAAGTTGACTTTGATCTCGAAGTTGACTTTGATCTCGAAGTAGAGTTTGAAATCGAAGTTGACTTTGATCTCGAAGTTGACTTTAATCTCAAAGTTGACTTTGATCTCGAAGTTGACTTTGATCTCGAAGTTGACTTTGATCTCGAAGTTGACTTTGATCTCAAAGTTGAGTTTGATATCGAAGTTGAGCTTGAGCTCGAAGTTGAGTTTGAACTCGAAAATGAATTTGATCTCGAAAATGAATTTGATCACGAAGTTGAGTTTGAACTCGAAGTTGAGTTCGAATTCGAAGTTTACTTTGATCTCGAAGTTGACTTTGAACTCGAAGTCGACTTTGATCTCGAAGTTGACTTTGATCTCGAAAATGAATTTGATCTCGAAGTTGACTTTGAACTCGAAGTTGAGTTCGAACTCGAAGTGGACATTGATCTCGAAAATGAATTTGAACTCGAAGTTGACTTTGAACTCGAAGTCCAGTTTGTTCTCGAAGTTGACTTTGATCTCGAAAATGACTTAGATCTCGAAGTTGACTTTGAACTCGAAGTTGACTTTGATCTCGAAAGTTGAGTTTGAACTCGAAGTTGAGTTTGAACTCGAAGTTGAGTTTGAACTCGAAGTTGAGTTTGAACTCGAAGTTGAGTTTGAACTCGAAGTTGAGTTTGAACTCGAAGTTGACTTTGATCTCGAAGTTGACTTTGATCTCAAAAATGAATTTGATCTCGAAGTTGACTTTGAACTCGAAGTTGAGTTCGAACTCGAAGTGGACATTGATCTCGAAGTTGACTTTGATCTCGAAAATGAATTTGATCTCGAAGTTGACTTTGAACTCGAAGTTGAGTTCGAACTCGAAGTGGACATTGATCTCGAAGTTGACTTTGAACTCGAAGTTGTGTTTGATCATTTTGGCCCGTATTCACAACACTTCCTAGGCGTAAGGAGCCGCTCGATGCGCAAGCACTTCGTTTGCACATTTCATTGGTCAATTTCAAAAAAACAAACATTCCGTTTCCATAAAACTCGCAAGGTATGGAGACGATCACAGCAACTTAGGTACTGTCAATCGCGACCTCGATTTTCGAGGTCCCAATTTCAAGGCTGCTCGATTGCTACCTTAAAATTGGAACCTCGAAAATCCTTATGCCTAGGAAGTGTTGTGAATATTCGTATTTTTTAATGTTCGAGTTAAGAACACAACATTTTGAAAGTCAGAGGGTTTTTCGTTGCTCGACAGAGGGAAAGCGAGGCGACGAGTTGGCAACCCTGGGTACCTGCCTACCCAGTGCACTTAGTACCTACCTTCCAATCATGGTTTTCTTTCAAATAGAATTCTTTCGAGAATCGATTATTTTTCCACAATTTTCAAACTTTTTTAGTTTTTCGATTTTTTTTTTTTTTTAAGCGAATTCCTTCAAGAATTGATTTGTTTTCTTAATTGTTCTCAAATTTGTCCGAAAATAGAAAGGGTACTGGCTGAGGGAACCTTATTTTTTAATTTTTTCTCAAAACAATCCAAAAGTTTTTGTTTTCCATAAGAATCGATTCCTTCAACAATCGATCCGCAACCGGCTGCCCCACCGTTCCGTTCGGCAGCCGAACTTCGGCTTGTGCCGCGCGGCATGAGCCCATCTGACCGGTGTAGTCGCGGCGCGCCGCCGAAAGGCGGATTGGCTCAAAGTCCCCCAAGATTAACTCGGATCCGCCCGAAGATGCGCGTATGTTCGTCCAAGCCAGTTCATGTTCAACAAATCTTTTCCTGCGCCCGCTATTCTGCGAATACGAGTCCCCTGTTCGTAGCTTCAGTCTTCCGCCATCTTCCCTCCGGTTCGGTTGTGTCGCGTCCGCGTCGGCAGTGATTAAAATATATTGTTGGTTAGGGGTAAAGGAAAAACGCAATATTCCATTGAAAAACGTCGTTTCCTTCGCTGTTATCGTTTGTTGAGTGAAGTTTTATGGTAATTTCGCGAATTTCGGGTCAGTGCGTTGTTTCTCGGATTCGATGAATGTGGCTGACGAATGTTGGCAAAATTTTGTTTTCTCCCCGTCCCGTTTCGCTCGTTTTTCGTTACCCTTCCGATTTTTCGTGCCGGTTGAGGGAAGAAAATTTTTTGAATAGTTCCGTGCGGTTTTGGTGGATTCGGCTGGATGTGCCCTGCTCGCCGGTTTCGTCAAAACCTACATTCGACAAAAGTAAGTGCTTGGATAGTGTTTTTAGCGTTGAAAACCTGTTGTAGACCATCAAACGTCTTTTGCTTATTCCGGTCAACGTCCCTTTGAACACTTGCGTAGGTCTCTACTCTGAGGAGCTCCCTGCCAATACCGGGAATAGCTATGTTTTCATGTACAAGTAGCATTATTTCTGAACCTTCAAACCGATTTCCATTTTGCGGACGATTACTATTTGTCCCGTTGGGTAGGTCGGTACTCAATTCGTACTTTGGAGGAGTGCTTACCTTTGTACTTTGTACTACTAACTAAAGTGGGGCTGAGACGACCGGCTCGGCAAGCAACGCCGAACGTTGAGCCGCCGCTTTGGGCGGCTCTCAGTCCCTCTTGCGCGGTCAGCGGGCCGGTTTTGGGGCGATCGGCCGGTTATGCGGCACTCGGCCGGCCCGTTGCGAACCCTCACGCCGGAACTCGCTTCCGCGATCGCCACGGCCGGCCGCGGCCTCTCCGTCCGCCGGACTCAGCTGGTCGAATCCAGCGGGTCCGCTGAGTGCCGCATAACCGGCTGAGTGTCCCAAACCCGTCGCGTTGCGGGTGAGCCGCTCGTTCGATTTCAGATGCGAATATAGACTTTCCCGCAATGACGCTTGCTCGCTTTCTATCCCCAGCTCTGCTCGCGTCGCCTTTCGGCCCCCACTGCACCAGCTAGCTCCCTGCTCCCCTCCCATTTGTCGAAACCAAAACCACTGACCAAAACCAAATTTTGCACTATTTTTGAGTTTCACTTGAGCACTACTTTTGAGTTATGGCGTTGGACTTTTTCGCCATATTCCAACATCTTATTCATGAAATGTTTTATTTCGGCGAAAATTTTTGCCGTATGGTTTCATACAACCACGATGTTTCTTCTTGTTTGTTGCAGGTGTGTTTCAAGTGCCGCGTGTTTATTCTCAAGGAGATTCATTTTTAAAAAATTGAAAATTTTGAAAGTTTCGTTCAAATTAATTTGAAAATTTGAGATAAACACGTACCAAGTTATTTAGCCTTTGAAAATTCCAAGCTGCGTAGTTCTTATCAAAACGCTAATTTTAATGTTATTCCTGAGTAGTTTCTCCCTGAAATTTCTCACCTCAAAAAATAAAGATAAATAATTTTTTTTTTTCAACAAATTGTCAAAAAAAACGTGTGGCATAAATGATTCAAAAACTCTCATAATTCGTTTCAATTGGCTTTATTTTTATTTATTTTTTCTAAAGTCAATTTTGATTTTATGTGGCCAAAAAGAAAAAAGTGTCTTGTGTTGTGGAAACATCCTGTGCTGCGAGAAGTGCAACACCATGGAGTGCCTATGTATGCAGCCGGAGGACATCGGCCAACGAGGAGCGACGCGGCCAAACGTAAGTTGCCATGATGTGTTTTCATGAATGTATCTTCCATGTACCTATCTAATCAATATCTATCACACTACTTCCATCTTCCATGTAATAGTAGGCAGTTTTGGATCAAAATCATTTTTATATTGGTCTAATTTATGGCTGCTAATTTTAAAGCATTTAAAAAGTCAAATTATTCATATTTTTGGCTATCTAATTGAAATAGAAAACACCTATTTAAGTGCCCATAATATTTGTGACATTATCTCGAATATGCGAACCTACTTGAAATTTTATGTAAACCAATTTCTCCTTGCTCTATGTAATCGCCTAATAGCTATTTCTGTTATTTGTCTGAAACAAATTGGGGTTTGAACAAGTTTTTCTCTTCTTGTTACAGGTATGTCCGAACTTGTCTGCGTTTGGTCCAAGGTAAGAAATTTTTCATTTGAAATCTGTGTCCCCGATTGGGATGCATGGCATATGAACGAAAAATAGGTAGAGGGTATTCTAGCTGAAGAATTTCCACATTTTTACCCGTTTCGTCCCGCTTCGTTTCCATGATCTCGAATTTCGCGTATCCTTATTATTCGGTGGCCTAACTAGTTTTTCCTGATGCCTCGACATTTTGAACGGTTAGTGGTGCGTTTTTCTCGAAATGGAGAGTGGCTGGTTATTGTGACTCGGTTTTCTCCTGATTTACGAAGTGGAAACAGGTAAGTACGACTAATTCAATTTAACTAACCGCTAAATGTAAGTTAAACAGTCGCACGATTGGGAATAGTGGTAATAAGACCGGCTTATCAATTTTTAAAGCTAGATTTATCCAAGGACGCTTCCATTGGCTAATTTTCTAGAAATTTTCAGTATGACGGCCAATGAAAAATGTCCCTCATAAACTTTTGAAATTATCAACTTTACCCTAAACTCAATTCAGGTTACAAAAAAAAAAAAACAGTGTTATGGTGCGGAAACATCCTTAGCTGCGGGAAGTGCAACACCATGCAGTGTTAACTTCACAAAGCGTCCACATGCGCAATATCTTCTCTCTGCAACAAGTGACACCCAAGGTACTTCACGATTTCAGTCATTGGACAATAGGTCATTAACTCCGTCAATCTCATGGTAGCATCTTTTTGTTTAATTTGTAATTTTTTGAAAGAATGGCAGTTAGCAATGTCTCTCGAGTATGACATCCTACTACTTGAATTTTTGGTATGTACCAAAAAGTTAGCTTTGTAGTCACAGCGAATCGTTGAATTGATTATAGAGGATGAATTCGGCCAGAAGGACCTATGTTATAAACTTTACCTGTTGTTTTAAAATGAAAACCGGTTACCCTTGTGTTTGTAATGTTTTCATACAAAGGTAGACAATTCGGAGCACGTCTTTTACGTGATAGAGCAGCTGGAAACGCCAGTTGCATACTGAAATCTTGGCAACTATTTTACCAGTCGAACATAAAATTGTGCAAGTGTTGGAAAGGTTTATGTTCACTGAAAAAGGACGCCTATGCGTCAGATTGGTTCAGACTTTGGAAAAATATTTCACTTGGCTAGAAAGTTTTAGTCTATCTAGAATCTACTGAGTATTTATCGAGAAGTTGCAGATCTCTCAGGGCCAATGTTTTTAAACAGTTAACGAGAGGTTTGAGCACATAGAAAAATTACCTATAGGTCTATAAGTACGCCCCCGTTAGCGTGATCATTACTATGAATGGCTCTTCAGGATTCTCTGCTGCTGTCTCGGAATTTCATTCACGATTGAACACCCCTCAGAATTATTTATATGCACACCATTGCGGCCCTCGGTCTTCCATTGCAAAACTCGTAAGTATAAACATTACCATGTTTAGGAATTAATGTTTTCTATTAAAGCTCGGGCTGTATATCGCGTGTCTTCGTGAAGCCTTGGCCGTTGACGCGGGGGACCAGACCTTTCAAAATGAACTTTGTTCATTTGTTGTGTCTGCCGCGATCTTCGGTAGGCACAGTGACAGCGCGGAGTCTAGAGTTGGAAAAATAGCGTGTCACGCTGACCTTAAGGTCAAGATTTGCCGGAGGAACAGCTGGGGTTGGTTCTCCTTAGTCATCGCCACCGCTGATTTTATTACCCCGAGACCTTTCGGAATCATCAAGTAAGGGGGTACCCGCTGTGTTTGTTTTCTTAGCTGTTGAAACTTTCTTAAGCTCATAAATCGCTGAAACCAGATGAAACTAATATGCGCAGGTCAAAATTACGTTTCTGGTTTAATTTGAACGTTTGAGTTGCTAGGGCCGAGGTCAAGACTTCAATTCACTTTTTCAAAAACCACCTGGCGTGCTCTCTTTGTTACCGAAGTCCCACAGTTTTTTAGCCTTCTGAACGCATTCGGAGAGAATTAGCTCCCAAAATCACTAACCAATTACCTACGATTTTTTTTTCTGAGGGGTTGAAATAAATAAATAAATTAGTAATTCTCAACTACGTCCATCCTCCGGTTCAGAGGTGCAGGCAATAAAAGCATCCAGGTAATTAAAACGAGACCCCGTCAGCACCTGTCAACATTTTGAACCGATTGACCACAGTACTGGTAGGAGTAAGTACAGGCACTGATTTGCTATGATTGGTAAATTTTCAGCGTACAGACAGAACGGCTTGGTTTTTATTTTTTCTGGCCTCCAGAAATGAACCTACTTTCTTTCACACGTACCTATTTCAGACCCGCCCCGTCTGTCTGTGTTGCACCGGTCATTAAAAGCACGTTAGATATAAACGTTTATCGCGTTCTGCCGAGCTCTTATCCTATTCTCCGGAACGCAAATTAGCAGAAACTTAGTCCACGGGCGGAATCTCAATTTACGAACAAACGGCAGCCTCGTAACTAGCAGGACTTATCGCCTAAGCCATCTGGATACCCGGTTGCCAACCGAAGATACCATCGTCCAAGTGCCAAGTACTCGCAGCATACATCGCCATCCTATCTGCCTCCCCGATGAGGAAGGTCGCGCAACTTGAGCCAACGAGACACCAGGTAACTAGATACTGAGAAGGAAGATCTCACTCGACTCGGTCCCGTCCGAAGTCCTAATTGGTTTGGCTCACTAGTCTGCCGAGGGTCACTGCCACCGAAATTGTGAGTTCCCAGACCCCGCAGACCGCGAACAATCAGACTCAGCATCTTCTGCTCGAAAGCGATTGAGTAACCTCTCGCCGAGAACAACAATCTCGTGAAATAGGTGGAGGACGTTGAAATGAATTCGGAACAGGATAAATTTTTGATAAGGCGAAACGAAGAAAATTCTTATTTGCGGTTTCCATTGATATTTCTGACTCCTGATGGCGTCCTCTGGCAGCTTCTAAGGAATATGGAGCGTACAGATGAACAATTTGAGTGCCAGTCCGCCAGTTATACCTACGGGGGGGGGGTATATACTATATATAGTATATAGTATATATACTATATAGGTATATATACCTATACCTAGCGTGCTGATAATGGTTTTGTTTTTGAAATTAATATTATTTGTTGCAATGATGATATGAGGATGGCATTTCACAAATCCATTATTTCTCATTTTTTTGTCCGACCATGATCCCAATATTGCCTCTCTTCCGTCCCTTAGGGTAGGCAAGGACCAACACTTACAGCACAGGGCAATAAAATATCAGTAATAGATTTATTCATACCTAATATGAATTGAAAAGAATCACAACCTAAAAAACATCACAATGACTTTAATTGCTTGTCACATTTTTATACAAAAAAACAACACAGGAAATCTTTCACCCTCATGTAAAATTGAAATACAAGTTACTCAGTCGCTTAAATTATAAAAAGTACAAATGTACCAATTGGCCTCCGATGATGAGTACAGAGAGCCAGAGCCAGTATCCTAAGAAAACATAGTATAATGCAGGGCACAAATTCCTGGGCATGTACACGTGCATAACGATTGTAAGAAAGATGAAGATGAGGAGTGAAATGGAGAGATTTCGAACTACGGTCGTCATCCTTGCAGCGTAAACTGATGTAGGCACTGCTGGTTCCCTCTCAGTGTCGTCTAAGGTTGAAGGAGCCAGAGAGCTTTGAGCATTCTGGAAACATCAAGTTTTTACGAACTTTGTACATGAACAACATAAAATAGGTTCCTACTTTCCGTATTTTGATTTCTTGGCATACCCACCTACGCAAAAATTTAGACAAATTTACAAAAAATTGATGATAGTTATTTAGACTGATTTTGAGGCGGATATGCTCAATATAAATACGTGATGCACTTTTTTAAATTTTAAAATATTATCTGTTTCTTCAAATGGACCAATTTCTGCAATCGGGGTTTTGAAGGGCTATAAAAGTATGAACAAGATGAAAACTTAGCGCTGATATACCAGCAGGTATAGTTATCCTACTGTACCTAAATATGTCTTGCCCGGATTCTGGTTTCAATTTCGTTTAAGTGTAGATAAAAATTTTATTACAAAAAATATTATAAAAGATGGAAACATTTGGTACATGTGACATATTCGACGGGTTTAATATGACGGTTTTTGTCAAAAATGAAGTCAAGATTTAAAATATTATTCGTACTACCTTGATAATCGAACATTTTTGGTAGGTTTCTGCTTACACAGCATTAGTGAGTTAACTCAACGCAATTTTCGGAAGATTACGTCTGAAATCAACAGTAGATAGAAAAAATCTCTAATATACTCACCTCAGACTTGGACGATTTTCTAGAGGTTTCATCAGCAGGACTTGTCGAACTTATCAGCTTATATTCACTTTTGTATTCACGGCCATCTAGAGTGAACGTTAAAGTTAAAGATTTTAATTTAAAGATTATAATCCCTCTCAAATCGTGAATACTCTTGGACGTTTTTGGCAAATTTTTTCCGAACAATGAACCCACGAAATGTGGAATTTTATTCGACGTGTAGAGAAATATTTTTAGTTGACTGAAAGAAGCCAGCAGATCGGGAACTGGTTAGCCTACTATCGGTATTCCATAAAATTGAGTGTCAATCAAACTGACAACCTATGCTAGCAATAAAACTGTCGTGAACACGACTCCATAAAACGATACTTGAAATAAATGAACGAATATTGATTTATTCCAAATAAATCTGAACAGTTGTATCAAGTGGGTATTAACGATGAATCGACATTAGGAATTGAAAAAAGTTAGTAATCCTCGAATCTTCGAATAAAAAAAAATTGGATTTTCCTAAATCAAAATAAACAATAAATAGTTTGCATGTGATCTTAATTCCATAAAGCTCGATCAACTTTCTGGAGTTTCGGGAAAAAATTAAAAATATTCACATTATCTACAACCCTTACGTGATTGTCAGCCTTGTCAAAATTGATGTGCCTCTAGATTTAGAAAGTTGTACGTTAGTTTTCATGGATTTATCATTAAGAGGCTGACAAACATTCGAATCGCTCTTCCCAGTAAATGCAAAGCGAATAATGCCATCACGACCCGTTTTTTCATTTTCCTGACCTTCAAAATACTTACCTCTTTGTTTCATTACAATGAATCGTAAGGGTACAAAACTTTAGGAATAATCAAATATTTCCTATAATTTTTAGTCATCTTCATTCTTCCTCCTCTAGTCAGATTTCAGAAGCATAAACGTAGTGAAATTATTTCTTAGTGCTTCTTTCGACTTCCTAACAAAACGAATCGACATGAATACTAGAAAATTCTAGTTAATAATTTTATTAAAAATTAGGTACCTGGGTAAGAGGAGGGGGCTCTTGCCGGCTGACGATTACCCATTGACGCCGGTGCACATTTTAACGCTTTGTATCAAACTAAGATCAAATAATTGCATTTAAATCACTAGATATTTTGACAATCGAACGGAACTGCGATCAGTTGAATTCCATAAGTACATCCCACGTAGGTGCCTTTACCAAAGCCAGTTTCGACCATACGTCCACTTTCGAAACTAAAGATAACGTCTTATAGATAAATGTGTTAAATACACTCAAACGTTATCGAATGGCTCTCATTTCGTTGTATTTGAGCGATCATTCGGTTGAAATAGGATTTTCCTTTCATCTTCTGTACTAGAGCCTAGAATGTCTGGGTGGGCGTTTTCATCCCAACTCAATCCCATCTCTTCTCTATGCCGCAATAAAAGCTACATAGGTGCATTCTTTTTCATCTTCCTGCACCCAGGGTTATTTTTTGCCTCCTGTATAATTTCTGAAAATAGACATCCTCACATCATACATTGTTTTCATAAGTAGGTGGTAATATTCTAGCGTAATCCGCTCACAATGTCAGTCGACCACCTGCTTCTGACCCTGACGCTCTTATCTGGAGAATAAACCGCAACTATGATAGCGCGGTCAGTCTGAGTTCTGAGAAGATTTCTCATTATGCGACCTCTAACTTCTGCGTAAAATTATCCTTCGGCTGAAAGGTCGTTTATGTCATGAAGGCGCTGTGGTTGGGTTTCAATATGAATTTGTTACAAATCAGCAAGCGGAAGATTTTTGTCATCCTCCAAAAACTTTATTGTGAAGGTTGGATCGGCTGGCCAAACTATTTTCTCCCACGTTATCCATATTCCTCTTTGATTTACTCAGTTATAAAATTCTGAAAATTATTTAAAACGCTTCTTACCATTTTTAGAGCACAACATGATGGTCGGAGAAAAAAATGAACTAACTGATCCCAAAAGGTTTCAATAGAACGTACGGGTTCGAAATTGTTTGTCTGAACTGTGTTCAGGCTCAAGACAGAACAACGCAGACTTTTCTTATCGCTCGTTATCTAGGGACTTTATTGACTAACGAATCCATTAGTTATCCTGCAATAAAAGTATCGTAGGGTTTGTATACTTATTGTTCGGTACATCACAACTGTCCTTCTCCCACAACTCGAGTTTGAAATTCTGGTCCGGTCGCCTTTCTTGGGTTCGTTAATTTGATTATTGGGGAAGGAGAGTGAATCTAGTTTGGTAACTACAAATCTTTTTGGGAATTACGTCTAGATATATTTTCCACTAGTGTCATGTTAAATCTAATAGTCGAGAAAGTACCCCCCCTACTTCACTGATGCTTATATTGAGATGCCACAGAGGGGACCAAAGTCACATGTTCAAAATTTGACCATTCATCATCATATATGTCGACTGAAAGCTTCAAACGAGATTTCTCAATCAATTCTGTTACCAGGCGCCTTCACACATGCACAATCTCATACTTGACTATGGGTTCATTCGAAAGAATAACTCACCGATAGAAGTGGTCGTATCACGTGTAATTATACTTATTACTTTCCAAATATTAACTGAGTCAAGAAAGAGTCTGAGTAGTCAAAGTAGGCACGTATGCGTATCGAAAGCCAGAACGGAAGTGAGCAAAGCGCAGATGACGAGGTACGGATAGCACTATTCACATATGGTGCATCGTCATAGCTGCGAACTAGAGATGGCCTCAACTTGTATCACATGATTGAAGCCTAGCCGGAATATAGTCAAAGCGGCTATCCCAAGTGAAGTATCCAGTCCTCTAGGTAGGTACTTGTTGAAGTACTGAGCGTGATCTACCTTGTCCTGGAAACACTAGATTGAAGTTGTAATACACTGAGGCGTCATACTTTGAAGACTGTATTCCAACACTCCCTCCTCTTCAAAGTACACAACACAATGGAGTACAACTTCATATTCACATTATATCATCATGCACAATATTCAAAAATGCATTGAAGTTATGCCAATATACTCAAATATTCATAGCGTCAAGCGTCATTGTTCACATCTTTGACGTATCAGCACACAAGAATTTACTTGATATTCACATCTGATTCTGTATTCGAATTTCAGAATCAGTCAAGTAGACGAATAAAATGTATCAAAACGAAAACACCTTTTACTGTTCGAGTAGAATACGTAAACTTGTTAGATTGTCTTTAGAAAGCAGAAGCCTGAAGTGAAAACCTTAGTTAAATTTTGAATTTAGACGCTCATCAATTCCACGGATCTGCAATAAGTTAAGAAAAAGAGTTAAAGTCAACCAGCAATGCTTCTCTGAATTTTACAAATTTTTCCAAAGGAAGTGCTTTCGTAAGACAATCCGCAGTCATGTTTTCTGTTGATACCCATTCAATATGCACATTTTTCTCTTTAAACATTTCATGTACGTAATGCACACACAGTTTAACCACATGCTTCAGTGTTCGTGAATCATTTGTCATTGCAACGGCTATTGCAGGAGCACAATCACATCTCAATGTCGGTATCATGTCAAGGCCCATCAAGAATTTGCACAGACAACGAATACTCGTTAATTCTTTACAAGCCTCCGACATTGCTATGTATTCTGCCTCGCAAGTGGAAAGCGCAACGTGGGCTTGTTTCTTCGACTTCCACGAAACGAGGTCACCAAATAGTTTTACCGAATACCCCGTAGTCGAACGCCCATTTACGGCACTGGTCCCCAGAGACGAATCAGAATATGCCACAATGTCCTCAGTTTCACCTGAGAACAATATTCCATAGTTCATAGTGCCTTTGAGATACTTCAATATTTTCAAAACGCATTTCCAATCGGATTCTGTATAGCCGACCTGTTTCCTACTCATAAAGTTGACAGCAAACGAAATGTCTGGCCTCGTTCCATTTTGGATATACAAAAGAGAGCCGATGACTTCCCGATATGGGACAACTGGAGACGAATCCTGTTCCTGAGTCAATTTCAACTGAGTGTTCAAGGTACAAGTCGCAGGTGACATAGGCACCTGACTTACTTCACTCTCAGCCGGAAGGAACTGGTCAAGTAACTTTTGGATTGCCTTTTTCTGATGAATGAACATTCGTTTTTCAGATTCATTCCGAACAATCTCAAAACCCAAAAATTTCTTCGGAGGACCTAGATTCTTAATTTTAATTTCCTCTTTAAGGCCACGAATCACATCAAGGGCCTTGTCATCATCATTGGATGCCAGAAGGCAATCGTCAACATAGAGGATCAACAACGCGTACTTGGTACCCTGCCGCCATCTAAAGACGCAAGTCTGAAAGGGGTACACCTCAAAACCAAGTTTTTGCAGAACACTACTGAACTTTTTGTACCACAAGTTAGGTGAGACTTTCAAACCATAAAGGGATCTCTTGAGACTACACACGTGCGTATCCTTTAGATCTTGGGGGACTTCCGTCAGTTCCACAACCCCTTCCGGCACGTACATATACACAGGTTTCTCAAGAGTTCCATGCAGGAAAGCAGTGATTACATCGAGCTGATAAAGATGTAAACCGAGCCTATTAACTACTGACAGAAAGAGTCGGACATCACCTAACCGAGCAACTGGAGCAAAAATCTCGGAAATTCGGTATTCATTCGTATCCGCAAAACCTTTGATCACAAGGCTTTGATCACAGTTCAAAATGTCATTGGTGAACTTGACGTATTTCAGTTCGGATAGAAACCTTTTGGCGGCCTCCAGATACTGTTTCGAGGCGTGATTCAAACGTAAATGCCAAAAGATTCCTGAATTTTGCAATGGACTGAACGTAGTTTCTAAATTTTTATGATCAAACTGCGAAATTTTGAGGTCAAGGTTATCCACTTTATCCTTGTTCACAATACTATCTGACGTCTCAGTCTCTCTCCCTCCCAGGCTTGTAGCCTCTGCATTAGTCTGATCTTTGATGGAGGACCCAGGTCTCCCTCCCACTTTTTCAGAGCTACAAGGCTGATCCTGAGACGTAACAAGGATCGAATCAAACTTTGGCCTTTTGAGTCACAAGTAGCAGTCGCATTCCCAATTTTTTTTCGAAAGGAGTAGGAGCAATATCTAGGTCAATCCACCAAAGATTATTCTGAAAGTTCCCACTTTTTATGATTTCTCCAAAAGTATTCACAAAATCAACTTTGTCTTTAGAAAACACAACTCTGAGACCAGCTTGGGTAATTTTTCGAACGGAGAAGAGATTTGAGGCAAGACCTGGCGTGTACAGAACATCTCTGAGCGTAGAACATCGCCAGTTATTGACAACATTTATTTCGCCACTGTAACCAACTGTCATCACCATTTGCACATGGTTTTGGGCAATTGTCTGAAATTTGTCAAATGTTCTCAAGACGATGTCAGATGTTCGGTACACCCCGTGTCCACAATAGCGGTAAAACAATGTTTTCTTTCAGACAGTCGACCAGCAAACTCACCTGTCTCTCTCAGCAAATTTGTTTCGCTGATCAGACGCTCCTCCTCGCCGCCAAGCGTGACCCACACATTTTCCGTGTCCGGAAGATCAGACGATCCGACAATAACAAAAATTGCGTCCGGACTGTATTTAAATTTTTCGGATAAAATTTTGGCCTTTTTCATGGGCATTTTGACCAATTTAGGCTTTTGTTCAAAATGTTTGTTCGAAACGGATTTTAGGGCCGGCGAAGATTTGGAGGGCATGGGGCAGTTTGCAGCTAAGTGTTGGTCAGATTTTCTGCAATTGAAACATATTTTCTTTGCCCTAAAGCAAAAGCTTTTCGTATGGCCTGCAATTTTGCAGTGGTCACAAAATCGCCGCTTTGCAATTTTCGAACGGGCAAACATATTTTCCCTTGCAGGCAGGTTTTTCCCAGGAATGACGCCCTTGCTCCCTCTACCTCCTTTCATTTCACCTCGACCCCGCGTAGGCACAGACTTTTTACGAACAATGCTGAGAGACGAAACACCCATAGAGGCGTTTGGGAACCCTCGAATCTGCTCCTCGAGGAGCATGTCACGCATTTCCGCCATGCTGAATTTAAATTCATGCAGTTCTGCTTTAGAATACGTGACAGTCCCCTCGATAGCAGACTCGAAGATCAACTTAACGTACTCTGGTGTCAGCATTTCCAGGTTCAAGCAGACGATTTTCTTCCTTGTATCGTCAAATTTCGCAAGGAAGTCGATCGCCTTTTCAAATTGGGGGTCGAAGCGAATTGAATTGAAATCATGAATCAGCCTTTTGAGCTGGAATGCCGAAGAAGGGTCGCACGCTTTTTGCAATTTATCCAAGATATCTTTGGGGCAGGACAGATCCTGGATCAGGTCCTGAAAATATGGCGAAAGGGATTCAGAAATAAACCAGCGTGCTTTCCTTTCGGCAATTCCTAACTCGTTGTTCGAAAAGGCTGGAGGTATTTTTTCGGACGGGTCTATCAAAAAGGCACACTCCTGGGTTTCAATCTGACCCACAATGCTTCTCTTCCAGTACTTGAACTGCTCCTCGCTTTCAAGTTTCTGATCAAGCGGTCGAAATTTAACCGCATCAATTTTTCTGGTCCTGTATTGCTCGTCTCTTAAACTTGACGTTTGAGCCTGTTCATAAGGACGGAGAAAAAGATTCGAATTGCGAGGAGGAACAGTTGAAGGCTCTGGTTGAGAAACATTGATTGGAGCATCTTTTAAACTCTTATCGACCTCCATAGGGGCACCAACCTGCATGGATTCTAAATTTTGCAAATTTTGATCGAAATTTTGATTGAGGGAGGAAGTTTGGACACATGTCTGATCTCCAGGCCTGCTATGGACTTGCTGGGTCAGCTCATTATACTTGCGGTCCAAGTCCGACAGCTTTGTGGAGATTTTGTCAAAACTCGATTCCATTTGCTGCTTAAGTTCCTCAATGTATCGTGAAAATACTTCCTCCGAGGTCTTTGCAGCTTGAAGACGAAGATTTTCAGTATCCGGATCTCTTAGGGCCGCAGACTCATCAAACATTTGTCTGGCCAATTCTCCATCCAGAGATATATCGTCTCCATCCGAAAAGTCTCCATTAGGACGATTCATTTTATGCCCAGTATGTGCGTATGGCAAATCGAATTTGTCAAAGACCTGGAATTTTCCAACTGTTAGTCGAAAGTCTACATAGATTCAAATATACTGATTGCCTATAATTTTGTTTGAGTCTGATTTCGAAAACAAAATTCATAAACTATAGGCGGCTTCCGTTCTGGTCTGGCTCATCAATCAATAGTCATCATAGTCATCTGCAAACTCGCAAGTTATTAGGCAAACAATATACGAGACTCAGTGAAAATGTGCATTCCAAAAAGGTACACAAGCGCCAAGACAGACTGGTAACTAAACTGTTCGAAAAATATCGAAGAGAAAAGGGTGTGCACTGGTAAGGCTTTTGAGGCCGACATCCGATTTGCGTTCGTCCCGACTTGCAAACAACGATCTCTGTCCTAGTCGGTTATGACTTTGTTTTTCTCATAGGTAAGCAAAGATCAATTTTTTTTTTTAAATTTTCACATTTATCAAAACCATTCTCCAATTTTTGCAAACTGTAAACCAAGGATTTGACCTAAGACATGTGTTATCCCAATACGCCCCACCATCACAGTAGGTATGTAACGGGCATGCCTGGATGTCTATCCCCGCTTCAGAAAAGGAGATGGACTCGATCTAGGAACAGTCCCAACATTGATTTTAGTCAAATCTTTTTAGCCTTTTGACAAGTTTCTCTCTCTGGTGACTTTAGTTTAGACGCTGCGTTTCTCTGCGCCGGATATTCTATTCACACAGCACGGTCTTTAACTCCGAGGAGCTTGGCCCGATTCGAACATCCTCAGTTAGGTACGGCCCATTATGGATTCTGGTATAGACACATCCGATTCAAATTATCCATAATCGGTACACAGAATCCGGGTACCCTATGCGCCGAACAGTATTCAAACTGTGCACCATCGGTCTTAGTCAAAGTATTCGAATAAATTTGTGCACCCCTAGACCGATCTTTGTTCGACTCGGGCTAGTGTAACCAACTCTGTTTCACTATCTCGTACCTAGGCGCCCGAACGTCCTGTTGGGATCAGAACGAACAGACTTCGCCATTGCGCAGGAGACAGAGAAACTTAGGTACCGGTTCACATTAATTTGGTACTTTCAAATGCAAGCTAGACGTAACCAAATAAAGTCACCAACTACTCATAACGGCACATTTCGGAACCAAACTTCCCAAAACAGAAACAGAACCTTCCATACACGACGTAGGTCTCCGGCGTTCTGGATCGACACCTATTAACCACGGGAGGGATAATCTAGCTCGAAATAAAAAAAATAATAGAACGAACAAACTGCAACCTATTCGAATTTCAACATCCGTCAGCGCGAACCGAACGTAAACACAAACACAACTATCGAAGCTGTCACTGATAACTATCAGCTGCCGGTAACTAATTATCAAAAGTCTCCGCACGTAGATATGAAAGACACCAACGACGTCTCCGCAGCGATCTACTAGACAGAGATTGGGGGCAGGCCAAAATCGACAAATGGTGAGAGAGAAACTTAGTCAAAGCTTAGAAAATCAAAACGATCGTGTTCGTTATTGGGCTTTTTAATGGGATCTCGGATTAATATTCAAACTCGTTAAAAAGCATAAGTTAGTCAGGATCCTACGATATCGTGTCGACTGAAAGCTTCAAACGAGATTTCTCAATCAATTCTGTTACCAGGCGCCTTCACACATGCACAATCTCATACTTGACTATGGGTTCATTCGAAAGAATAACTCACCGATAGAAGTGGTCGTATCACGTGTAATTATACTTATTACTTTCCAAATATTAACTGAGTCAAGAAAGAGTCTGAGTAGTCAAAGTAGGCACGTATGCGTATCGAAAGCCAGAACGGAAGTGAGCAAAGCGCAGATGACGAGGTACGGATAGCACTATTCACATATGGTGCATCGTCATAGCTGCGAACTAGAGATGGCCTCAACTTGTATCACATGATTGAAGCCTAGCCGGAATATAGTCAAAGCGGCTATCCCAAGTGAAGTATCCAGTCCTCTAGGTAGGTACTTGTTGAAGTACTGAGCGTGATCTACCTTGTCCTGGAAACACTAGATTGAAGTTGTAATACACTGAGGCGTCATACTTTGAAGACTGTATTCCAACAATATATTATTCCCCCAGCTGAAGAAAACAATGCTCTAAACTCGAAACCGGAGCTTTCTCCATTTGTCAACTGCTCCCATCCCCCAGGATTGCAGATCCAGTGGAAAAACTGTGAGCATCCTGAAGACGCTGGAGAAGGGTTGTACAGAGAGGAGGAGATGAGGGAGCGTTTTTTCAAGGACCAACATTCGATCCCCCGTCCGCGCGATAACTAAGTCCTTTGGTAGGGTTTGCTATATAACTATAGTTGGAATCCTGATCAGACACAGATCCCATAGTGCTTCACCAACAACACGATGAGGCTTTTTGTAAGTTCGCAAACGCATGCGACAATTTTTCAAATTTTATAACAATTTTTCTTTACCTATTATGATTATTTATTTTTTAAGTGCATTCATATATTTAATGGAGTTGCCTTGTTCACCTTCTTGAAATTTATTTATTTCCGCACTGAGGAGTCTCTCCCTTCTCTAGCTACTATAACAATACGTTCTTACTCGAGTTACTTTAGGATTTGGTAGGCACCCCTGGGCAAGAACCTCCTTAGGAAAACATTCAAATATAAGTTGGTACTTCGAGGCGAGCATAAACGGATATAACTCAAGGAAGGTTAGTCAAACGATATATTTTATATCGATAATAAATATCAGCATGCTTGCTACGCGCTTTGTGTAATGCTGAGTACAAAATATAAACACAACCGGATTCAGCTGGTGAGTGTAAAAATACTGAAAAAGTTTTATCCAACGTAGAGATTATGTAGGTACAAGTTATAAAACTAAATTGCTCATTCGTTGAAATTTTTTTCAATAATTATGTCTAAGAACTTACTTTAAAAATCACCAAAAGTTTTCTTTTAAGCCAATTTCAAAATAAATAACTACCTCCAACGTTTCAATCGGCTTACCTGTTTACGACTTCATGCTCAATATTTGAGTGGATTTATGGACTTTATAAGTTGGCACTGGGCCAATATTTTTTTCTAACATCTGATTCTAAAATGACAAAAAATTAGAAATGAGATATATTATGAAATGAGAAAAATCTAAAATTTTACTCATACTAGATATGTTTTGACAAAAATAAATAATAAAAGCAAAATACTCATTTTAGGCATCTTTAACTTTTTCAAATTTTAAACAAATCGAAAATTCTTTCTACATTGATATTTTCATATTATTTAAGTTGAATTGGCTTTTATAAAAACATCAGAAGTGATTTTTGAGCTAACCCCTTGTTCTTCCGGCATGTACAAACATGAATAAAAAAATTTGAAAACTCCACAACTCGGAATTGGCTGAAGGGAAATCCTCCTTATTATCGTGATGAATTTCTCTACTTTGTTCCTTGAATTATACCGGAGTTTAGCCAAAATCAATTATTTTGAACCTAAATCAAACTTTTCATTTTTCCAGAGGTTAGGTAAAAATGTTGGATTCTCTCTCAGTACATACAAACTTCTAAACCAACCCTAAACATGGTTTTTCTTGGACCCGGCTTTTGCATTGGGGTAATAAAATACGACCGGGTTTCGGAAACAGTTAAACCTCATGCGCTTAGCACTCCAAAACAACGGTGTTTCCGTCTTCAGTTTTTGAACTATGGTTATACCTAGTTGGGCTAAACGCCAGAATCTGTTCATTGTCTGGAAATGTCGGTGCTAGAAGGCTGATATGTTCGATATAAATCTCAATTTGAAAACTTGTTTCTAAAAACGATACAAATCAAAGTTTTACTCTTGTACTCACTTGATATCAAGTCGTTATAATTAATTTGATTAAAAAAACAGCAATTCAAGTCCCAAAAAATTCTATTGCTTTCTCCTCAAATATCGAGTTGATTCCCAAGTCATTCCCATTCTGTACTTCAAAGAACCCCAGCAGTGTCGGAGGGCATCGATAAATTCCTGTTAATCAACCGGTACGGGTTCCTGTAAATGACCACAGTTTATGGCAGGTGTCCTCATAATAAAGTCTCGAAATTCGGGAATTTCTTACGGCCGTTGCATCACTTTGGGACGCAACGAATCCCGTGGTCCGAGTGAATATTCTTATTCCCTAACACGAGGCCCCCGAGGGACAGATTTGACCTCACAGGACTGGTGACCTTTTCAAATTCAGAAGACAAGCCGGTGAACCCATCACTGTTGGGTAATATCGTACAATAAGAGCTTTTCGTGTCTTGAACTGGAAGTTTCACCTCAAAATCGATCTGACCTATGGAAGCTGTCCATTTCCGTAAACAATTTTGCCAGTCAGGTCGGGTTCATTACTGTTATTGGCGACACAGCCACAGCCCACAGCTGTTATGAATTTGGGACTCATGTCAAATTAATGAACCCACCCGCCTCAATGATGCAACAGGGAAGAAAAGAATAGCTCTCCCCGTTACCTAATGTATTTGGTACCTATAGCTCGAGATCGACAGGCAATGTACCGATTAATCGTTTGGAACAAGTGCTTAAATGGAAACCAGTTTTATTATCAAAATACGTAACATTATTTTTCTGCTTGGATGCTTGGCAGCCTTCTAAAAAGATTAGCGTGTCGTAATTTCGGTTACCTACGGTGGGTCAAATGGACGTAAATTTTGATTTGACCTTTGAATAAAAATGTCCGAGATATACACTGAACATTCTGCATTAAATTTAAAATTGACTTACGACTGCTTGGCTTTATTGAGTCAAGGAAACCTATAAAAATGTTCTCCAAGTTCACGATTCTCCCGAAGAATTCGATATGTAGGTTCGAGCCTAATGATGTCATGCCTGCTTTCTTGAATGTCAATGATGGTAGATATTCTCCAAGCCAAGAGGCATAATTGCGGTATGACAAAGCAGTTTCTACTGTTATTACCTATCCCACCTTGGATAATCGTTCTTAACCCGGCCCAGTTGGTAGGTTTTTTTGGGGGCATTGAACAAAATGTCTCACTTGAATGCTGTCGAAATCTTGCTCAGAATTTGTTCACTGTTTAACAATTTGATTTAAGAGCCTTACTTACTCAACGTTTAGGCAGGAATTTGCCGATAACTTGTTGCCAACTAAACAGAAAACCTGATTTTGGTTGAAAATTGCAAATCTGATAAATTGCTACCCATTGAAATACCCAGGTAGGTACCCGAAAAGAATCCGGTGGACGGGGGACAAGGGCAAACCATTTCAGATATTTTATTTACCCTTGTGTGAAGCGTAAAACAACAAAAATTTAGATGGGCTATTGAAGAAACATTACTTACTAAATGGTACAACATAAGTTTTTATGAAAATGAACCAAACATTCTAAACAATTAGGAAAATTCCTTGGATTTCTAGTTGTATTGAAGCCGATGACTAATGACTTATTTCAGGTGGTTGCAACTGTGCTCGTAGCAGCCCTTGCAGTTTGCAAGGCGGGCTCTAGCGGTTGGTCTTCTGGTAGGAGTAAAGGATGGTCTTCGGGTGGTGGCGGCGGCGGTTGGTCCTCTGGAGGCGGAGGTGGCGGATGGTCTTCCGGCGGCGGTAGCAAAGGATGGTCGTCTGGCGGCAGTGGATGGCCCAGCGGTGGAAGCAGTGGATGGTCTTCGGGGGGTAGCGGCTGGCCTAGCAGTGGAGGATGGTCATCAGGAGGTGGAAGCAAAGGATGGTCGTCCGGCGGTGGAAGCAAGGGATGGTCCTCTGGAGGCGGAGGTGGCGGATGGTCCTCCGGCGGCGGTGGCAAAGGATGGTCGTCTGGCGGAAGCAGTGGATGGCCAAGTGGTGGAAGCAGTGGATGGTCTTCGGGTGGTAGCGGCTGGCCTAGCAGTGGAGGATGGTCGTCTGGCGGTGGAAGCAAAGGCTGGTCTTCTGGAGGTGGAAGCAAAGGATGGTCTTCTGGAGGTGGAAGCAAAGGATGGTCGTCTGGCGGCGGAGGAGGCTGGTCCTCTGGCGGAAGCGGTGGATGGCCCAGCAGCAGCAGCGGATGGTCTTCAGGCGGAAGCAGTGGATGGCCGAGCAGCAGCGGCGGATGGTCTTCAGGCGGGAGCAGTGGGTGGCCTAGCAGCAGTGGATGGTCTTCTGGTGGTGGCGGAAGCAGCAAATGGTGGTAACCTGCGAACAAAATAGAGCTGTGGAATGAAACACCAAAAATTGTGATCGAACCAATACCAATAATTTACCTACCTGTATTTTTTATTTTTTACTGAATTAAAGCCAATTTTTTTTTAAATTGTGTACTTATACTCAACAAAATTGTTTGGCAGCCTCAGCTGACCTCGATATTTGGGGACATACCTAATAGTTAGGTACTTACTTATAAATTATTAGTTATAATAATCACTTGTAACTTTAAAATGCATAGGTAAGGTGTCGAAGGACCCCAAAACCCACGTAGCAGTCGAAAGTGGATGACTGCTTCAGCCGTTTTCAGTTTTATCTATTTAAATTTAATTCTGGTATGTCTACCCAGGCACCGACCTTAATCAAGAACAACAAGCACCAACATTCATATCAGATATGAGATATGGGCTCGGAACTGATAAGCTCAGTTGAAGAGTTCGCTGTTTACTTCAGTTACAGTTACTGTTTACGTCAAATTTGAATACGTTTTTAGGGGACTTTTCTTTATTTTATTTCGGCTTCCCACTATCGCAAAAAGACTTGCCATCGTAGTATGGGTAAAATGCAAGTAAAATTCGAATAAAAGTCACCTAACTTTTTTTTAATATCTCTCCTGGATTAATTTGGTTCCTACCTACCGTCGAGTCCTCATTATCCTTTCTGCAATCATTGTTGATGATGTCGGCCGAGGAAAATTGGGAGATCGGTTGCTCGGACGATGAAAATTATGACATCAAACTACGAGAGAACGGCAAATGGGAGCCCGAACCGGGGCAGATTGCGGACTGCTTTGAGCGACTCGCGTCATCCAACGACGGGCTCCTCAATATTTCTTGGGTTTGCCCTGGGCGTCGACCCCCAACGCCCGAGATTAACGAAGATGAAATTAAATTAGAGGTACGTGTAGTTGACTAGCAGATACTTCGCGTAGGTCGAATAATTTTTGTCTTCTCACCAAACTTGGGTTAAGCCTATCTGTGCTGTAAGGACAGCAAAAATGAGGGTTATACTCACGGTGTTCTTTCCAACTCAAGTTTTTGAAGTCCTTTCCTATAACATCAATTTCAATATTTTGTGGAAGTAGGCTACTGTTTCTGATGGAAAGTCGTGTTATCTTATGAATGGAATATAAAAAGGGTTCTGAAAGCTTTCCTCCTTTGCAGCCGAGTAACGACGATAAAGAGGATGCCAAAGACGATTACTTTGATTTTGAAATCGAAAAAGGCGAGCTTTGTTTGCGACCATCCGGTGATATAGGGCCTCGAGGTAGCGCCAAAAAGAAGACTACAAGTTTAGACGCCATATTGTCAAATATGGCACGTCATCGGAGGATGGACATGCTCGATCAAGAGCCAGAAACTCAGTGACGGATCCTGACCAAAACAATAAATTTTTAAAAACTTTGGTGACGCCCAACTCAGCAGAATAATTATCTTTTATTTTGATGACTAGCTTTTGTAAACTATCTAGATTATATAAACGAGTTTAATCTAAGCAATTATTGGAACAATGTATATTACCGAGATTTGATCATACTATGTTTACTTATAACTTATCTGTTCAATAAAAAAATACTGCCAAGAACATCACCCTGGCTCTGCAATTTGGAAAATGCTATTTTTGAGCAGAACCTATAAACAACCCCGTAACTTAGGTACCTATTTAACTACTGCAACTTTCTGGAGCGAAAATGACTTGCCTTTTTCACCGCGTCACTATCTTATCACTCTGTTCATCACTGCGCAACAGGAGACAAATAATGACAAGATTAGTGAAAACATATGGGCGATAAAGACAAAATGGCGTCTCTGGACTTATGCCTTTTCTATTCTCAGATTCTGTGAATCATCGTCTGTATCTCCACTCGAGTGCGAAGTGAACATACAAAATTAGCGGAAGAGGTCCCGCACATAACATTGGTTCAGTTTCATCATAATATCCACGTCAGTCGTCAGTCAGCATCTTCTATATCTACTTGGAAGTGTTCCGAGTTGATGTTCATTTAAGTTTCAGCCGGCCGTTCAAAAATCGTCCCCGCTCGAAGAAACAATCCGCGCAACTGCCAGGTACTTAACTTTTCGCCTATTTGCTTCACAAGTTGTCAGTAGCGACGCCAAAATGAGCGTACAGTGGACCCTCGTGGCATCTGTCCTGTACGCCGAGATCGCCATAGTTCTCCTGTTGGTTATTCCGTTCGTCTCGCCGAAACGTTGGCAGTCGTTTTTCAAGTCCCGATTTCTCCAAGTTCTCTCACAACAGGCCCAATGGTACTTCGGTTTCCTGTTCGTCATCCTGGCTCTGTTCCTCCTCGACGCCATTCGGGAGATGAGAAAGTACGGCAGCAAGGAAGCCCACGACCCACATCACCATCTCGAGAGCGAATTGCAGATCAGCATGAAACTCTTCCGCTCCCAGCGTAATTTCTACATCTCCGGATTTGCACTCTTCCTGAGTCTCGTCATCCGTCGCCTGGTGACCCTCATCTCGTCTTTGGCCGTCCTCGAAGCCCAGCGTGAAGCCGCCCTGAAACAGGCGCAGTCGGCCACCTCGACAGCCCGCAATCTCATGGCCCAAGGACAGACAGCCGAGGCTTCGCAGAACACCACTAACGAAGCCCATCACGAAGAAGTGACCAAATTGAACGCCAAAATTTCCCTGCTCGAAGACGAACTTGAGAAGAGCAAGAAGGACAAATCGGCTCTGGTCGAGCAGTCGAAAGGGCTTGAAAAAGAATACGACCGATTGAACGAAGAATACCGCAAAATCTCTTTCAAACTTAAAGTCACTGGCGAGGGTGATAAGAAGGACGAGTGATCATCCAACATTGCGCACTATTGTTTCATACCGAATTGTTATAAATTCACCCAAAATTCTAACGCATTTTCACTTTCTTAGCCTTATTTGGTTCGGGTTCTCGAGTAATAACAAAACTATTTGTTTGGAACGGTCGCTGTGCCTTTTTTTTCTCGTTGTAAGACTGACTTGGATTGTGAGAGTACAATTTATAATGCGGACTGTTCGTTTTTCTAACGCCCTCAGGGAGGCTGCTCTTTTTTAAGATCATTGGGCATTCACAAGCATCTTTATGTAAAAGTTAGCTATTTAGTTTAATAAAATAACCATAGTGATGTGGAGTTTTCTTCAGTTGCACACCTCATGCCCGCCTTTTTTTGTATCGTTTAGTATAATATCGACGATGAAACTGCAATACTGCCCAATTCAAAGCGTCGTGTTTTTTGGGGGCGTCTGGGTTGCCTACTTCTCAAAATTTGGATTGGTGGCAACTTGGCAAATCACGCGTCCATAGATTGCATGGCAAACGAATTGGGCAGTATTGATTCTACACCGTCGATATACTATAGTATGTAATATACCAAGTGTGTAAAGACGTTTTTTTGAGGTGAATTTTTCGGGGTTTTGAGATGGGAGATGCTAATACACGCTGAGCTCTTGACACCAGAAAGTATGGGTTAGGATAGGTTTTGGATCTCCCACTTTTCTAATCGATTATTTTTTTGTAGAAACGAAATTCGACATCAGTGCTGACTTCTCAAAAGTAGCGAGGTAAATGGATATCATAGGAAAAGGGTGCCATAAATCGTAATTCCATAAAATAATAATTTTTATCTTACTCTTTTATCACATAATTTTTCTATTTTTACCCAAAAAATTGATACTTCTAAGAGAATGTTGGAGCTTCAATACTGAACTCGACCACCATACCTACTTCAACGGAGGGCATTCACCCGTAATTAGGTAATGTAGGAACGAGAAATCCTCACAATTTATAAGTTTCTATGGTTTTTGGGGAAGTTTTCCCTTGTTTCATTTTCGTTTTCTCATGACGCGGCACTTCCCTTTTTTGTAAGCTAAACACTATGGTGTGCGGTCTTCAAGGAGTACTCAGAGAAAAGATAAAAATCGAGTAAGAATTACAATTTCGCTTGGGCCATGCCCCCGATGAGCCGCAGGATTTGTTCATCGGCTTTGATCACTTTATTCTCCAGGTAACTCCTGCTGTTGTTTTCAGTCTCCTCTAAAAAGTACCTGGAACAAAAATCCCGGCAAAAATTGGTGAGAACGTCGCACAATTGGTGGTAATCTCATGCCCTTTTCATTCCGATACGGCATTCAATTCGTCTCGTATGGGCGCTTGTCTTATCGAAATCGATGATTCCTGTATCTAGGTCGATCGATGATTCCCCAGTGTTAAACTGTCTTCAATGCCACGAACACAGACCTGTAATTCACCATTAGTCCGCAAGAATTCGTCATCCCTCTGGGAGAAGTGTCTGCCATCCAATTCAGTCTCCACATGACGGCGCCATTTTTCAGATGGAAATTAGCTGCAAGCCGGAGCAACAGTGTAAAAATATTGGTGACTGTTCAAATAAATAAAAAAATCTTGAATGGAATCAAACTGGAGAGGCTCCGAATGATTCGTGTTGTTCGGTTGGGGTCTGGTGCCATGGTCTCAATATAAAAAACCAAGGTAGCTCTGCTGTGATTGAGTTCCTGGTGGAGAGTTTTCAAGTAATTTTGCTGCTTTTTTGTCGCAATTTTAAATTTATTCTAAAATAGATTTTGTGTTTGAAGTGTCTCTTGAACTCATGAATTGGTGCGAGATCGTCTTTCTGTTAGCAATAGTGGTAGATTGGTATCGCCCGTCCAAATCCCAAGTCTTTCCCTGTATGGCAAGTAATCTTATCGGTAAGTATACTTACCAACATTGTCTAACGCCATGCCTCTCCTTTTCTCTTTGTAGAGATATTGGGCACAAGTTGTCATCAATGGTTTCTCAAGAATGGCTGCCAATTTCTCATCTTGCACCCAAGTATTAGTGTGAAGCTGTTTCTTGACGTTCTTCCATCCTCCGCAAAGTTCGACTACAGGTATCCACAATTGTTGAAGTGGAACGTCTTCTTTATCTGCAGAATGTTCTTTAATGCAGTGTTGCACCGGACTTGTGAGTTTTGGAGGGGAAAATAATGAAAGTCGGTGATACAATTTTCTGGTCAGACCTCCCTATTTTCCCCAATTATTGAAGAAGGCCAATTAACGCAGCAATATTAATAAATTGAATTGGCTGTAACATACTGTTTTCAAGAGTAGTCAGCTTTTCGAACAGCCACTTCTTGAACGTCGGAATAGGAGACAGTGTAGAAAACTGATTCAATTTTGGAAATTCCATTTGCAGCTCTTGCACCACTCTTTTGATCAGATAGTTGCCCAATTCAATACCCTGGAATGTAATTATTAGTGGTTATGAAACTGCGAGAGCGATGTTTTTTGAGAAAGACGGAACATGCTGAATTTTTTTGCCTATGCACTGAAGGGTGCCGAACTGGAGAAGAGAGTCTATCTTGAATGAACCAATAAAAATTGCATACCTGAAGGCCAGGTTGGGTCGACGTGATGGAGTAGAAAATTGCAGTCGTTACTTTGTTTGGTTCTTCAATTGTTTGGAATTCGTCAAATGTGCTGGACTCATCTGCAATGGCATTACTTTGATTTCATTGATGCGTAATCCAAAACCGGATCGGCTTCTTGATGGAAACAACATACCTGCCATCTTTTGAGTTGCAGCTACAATCCCTCGCGTACTTGAGGCGATCTCAGTACAAAGAGCTGTGTGTAGGACAACGATTGGTTCAGAGGGCATTGAGCTATGCGTGTACACAAAGCACCGGCGGTACGGGCCGACTCGACGTTTTAAATCCGTCCAATTCCTCACAGGGTGGACAGCCTCGTATTCAGAAATCTGGGATTGACAAGGTCCTAGTTATTTTAAAAGGCAATTCTCAGGAAGCCCCTGATTCCCCAGTTTGATGAGCTCAATCCCCGCGTGATTAGAATCTAGACTTATGAATTTGTCAACGTTTTGGAGCTGCCTTCGCAAACACTCAACTGATCAGTTATAGAAATGTGATAATACCTTCTGAAGCATTTCACAAGATGATTTCCATGTGATTCGTTCCAAATTGAGAAACCCGACGCAGAACCACAAAGTTAGCAAATCTTTGAGGTTCGAATTGAGTTGTTGTATCGGGGAGTAAACTTCTGACTTTCGGTCAATACGCTGTAAAAAAGTCTGGAAAAGTCCCCAACTCATGAAAAGGCTTAAGACTACTTCGTAACATGATTGGTCATACACATACCAGTCACTCATGCCAAGAGTAAAACAAAACTCGACTAATAAATTACCAACACATCTCTCCGTAGATCAACCAGAAATTTCACTCCACCTTCGAGTCGTCCGATATATTTGAACAGCCAGATGTACAGCGGAGTTAGGACATCTTTCATTCTCTTTTCTTCATCCGGTGAAATAATCCGACCCGGAGAAATATCTTTCTGGAGAAAAAATCACTTGAATGTTGACGGTTTTGGCAGCGAGATGAACCCAAGGAAGCAGAAAGTTGGAGGCATAAAATATTTCGCAAAACCTCAAAGCAGATCAGTCTCATGAAACTAACTTACAAAGTGTTTCAACGTTTCGTAGACCTTATCCGAATCAATGGAATAAATCGTAGCCAAAGTTTTGATTACACCTTCTTTGTGGTCCATCAGCAAATTTCTGTACGAGAGTACTAGTGTTCTGATTTTGTTCTGCAAAGAATCGCATATTGTACATCAATGGTACCTACGTTAACTACTCAGGATTGCAGTTTTTGACCTGTATCTTTCGTCTGGCCTTAGCATCTCCTGTAATCACGACTGGAGACTTTGGACCAAAATAATTATGATTTGGATTATTCTGGGGATTCAGGGCCAAACATGGTCAGGCATTGCTTACCTCAATTATCCAGCTGCTCATATTTTTCTCGTGGAAAGCAATCGCATCTTTGAGCAATGTCAATACCCGCTGCTCGTCCTCCATTGTGCTCGAACGTTTTGAAAGCAGCGGTGGCAAGCAATCGATGGTTCCTTCGGTAGGAGAAGGTGCCGCCGATTCTGACCAGTTGCGACCCTCACTGTAGTAACCAGCAGAAGGGAAAACACCTTGCGCACCCAGCGGATATTTCTTCAAAATTGGATTTTTCAACGTTGAGATTTGACCAGAAAAGCGTCTGTTGGCCTTGGTGGTTAAAAATCTTGGCAGACTTCTCAAGAACATAATACTGTAAAGAATGGAAATATTGATGATGAATAAGTTCTAAGTATGTGATGAAGTAAGGGCAGGCATTTAGGAAGGTATCAGGGCGAAGCCCTCATCAGACCAGCCACCAGCCAGTAAAACCTAAATGATGGTTTTCACAAACCATGAAAATTTCAAAGCAGTGCTGTTATTTGACATGCACCCTCAGGGGAGTTTTTTACTCACGTACTTTCTGCCTGGTCTGATGGAGCAAGCAATGTCTAAACGGCACCATTATAAGATGTGACCACTAGGTATAACTATCATACACCAAAAATCACCCGTGTACTAAGTAATAGGTAGGTATGTACTTTACAATTGCGAATTACTCACTTTTTCCTCAGTGACTCTTATAGCAAGGAATCGAGACAACAAGATGATGAACTGAACCGGTTGTTGCTCGGGTTGTCCCAAATGTAATTCGAACATGCGAACGGCAAGATAACAGAATGAAACACGAATGTCATTATACCGTGGGAATCTCTGTCACGCACTCAAGTTCAGTGTAGATTTTGGAGACCTATCTCAATTTAATTCAGCCCAAGGACAAAGGTGTAGTTGATAGGTAAAAACACCTCGATGAAAGACAGTGATAATTTTGATTATCACATAATAAGTAGACCTAGTACCTATTAATACTTGAAGGAAATTTGCAGTAGATATACCTTCTTCCTTCTTATTTCAAAAACAAAACGCCTTTCAGAAAAATACCATGAACCGCTGCCAAATTAAATACAAATAAACCTAACTAAAATCAAAACTAAGTTGTTGTTCTTTAAACATCAATACTTGTCCTCTTCACACATAACAAGAGAACATTAGGTTCAAGTAAATAAAACCATCCCTCAACTTTTCCTACCGCGCCATACTTGAAATCCCTACAATATCTCAAACTCATTATCAAACTCGAAGTCAAATTCACAATGAAACAGAAACTCAAACGCATAGTCAAACTCACATTGATCAGAAACTCCAACTCATAATCAAACTCACAATGAAACAAAAACTCGAACTCGAAGTCAAACTCACAATGAAACAGAAACTCAAACTCATAATCGAAATCGAAGTCAAACTCACAATGAAACAGAAACTCAAACTCATAATTGAAATCGAAGTCAAACTCACAATGAAACAGAAACTCAAACTCGAAGTCAAACTCACAATGAATCAGAAACTCAAACTCATAATCAATCCCGAACTCAAACTCACAATCCAACTTACTTTGAAACAGAAACTCAAACTCATAATCAAACTCGAAGTCAAACTCACAATGAAACTGAAACTCGAAGTCGAACTCGCAATAAAACTGAAACTTACAATGAAACTGAAACTCATAATCAAACTTGAAGTCGAACACACAATGAAAACAATGCTCGGAATGACAATCAAACTCGACGTCAGACTCACAATGAATCAGAAACTCAAACTCATAATCAATCCCGAACTCAAACTCACAATCCAACTTACTTTGAAACAGAAACTCAAACTCATAATCAAACTCGAAGTCAAACTCACAATGAAACAAAAACTCAAACTCATAATCGAAATCGAAGTCAAACTCGCAATGAAACAGAAACTGAAACTCATCATCGGAATCGAAGTTTCAGTTTGGCTTCGTATTTAAGTATTAGTTTGAGTTTCTGTTTCATTGTGAGTTTGACTTGGATTTCGATTATGAGTTTGAGTTTCTGTTTCATTGTGAGTTTGACTTCGATTTCGATTATGAGTTTGAGTTTCTGTTTCATTGTGAGTTTGACTTCGATTTCGATTATGAGTTTGAGTTTCTGTTTCATTGTGAGTTTGACTTCGATTTCGATTATGAGTTTGAGTTTCTGTTTCATTGTGAGTTTGACTTCGATTTCGATTATGAGTTTGAGTTTCTGTTTCATTGTGAGTTTGACTTCGATTTCGATTATGAGTTTGAGTTTCTGTTTCATTGTGAGTTTGACTTCGATTTCGATTATGAGTTTGAGTTTCTGTTTCATTGTGAGATTGACTTGGATTTCGATTATGAGTTTGAGTTTCTGTTTCATTGTGAGTTTGACTTCGATTTCGATTATGAGTTTGAGTTTCTGTTTCATTGTGAGTTTGACTTCGATTTCGATTATGAGTTTGAGTTTCTGTTTCATTGTGAGTTTGACTTCGATTTCGATTATGAGTTTGAGTTTCTGTTTCATTGTGAGTTTGACTTCGATTTCGATTATGAGTTTGAGTTTCTGTTTCATTGTGAGTTTGACTTCGATTTCGATTATGAGTTTGAGTTTCTGTTTCATTGTGAGTTTGACTTCGATTTCGATTATGAGTTTGAGTTTCTGTTTCATTGTGAGTTTGACTTCGATTTCGATTATGAGTTTGAGTTTCTGTTTCATTGTGAGTTTGACTTCGATTTCGATTATGAGTTTGAGTTTCTGTTTCATTGTGAGTTTGACTTCGATTTCGATTATGAGTTTGAGTTTCTGTTTCATTGTGAGTTTGACTTCGATTTCGATTATGAGTTTGAGTTTCTGTTTCATTGTGAGTTTGACTTCGATTTCGATTATGAGTTTGAGTTTCTGTTTCATTGTGAGTTTGACTTGGATTTCGATTATGAGTTTGAGTTTCTGTTTCATTGTGAGTTTGACTTCGATTTCAATTATGAGTTTGAGTTTCTGTTTCATTGTGAGTTTGACTTCGATTTCGATTATGAGTTTGAGTTTCTGTTTCATTGTGAGTTTGACTTCGATTTCGATTATGAGTTTGAGTTTCTGTTTCATTGTGAGTTTGACTGTGAGTTTAAGTTTTATTGTAAGTTCAACTTCGAGTTCCAGTTTCGTTTAAGTTTGACTTCGAGTTTGAGTTTAGTGTGAGTGTTAGTTCGAGATTGATCATGTGTTTCAGTTAACGTTTCATTGTGATTTATGACTTCGAGTTTGATTGTCATTTCGAGAGTTGTGTTTTTATTTGTTCTTTTTTGTTTTGTTTTGGGTTTTAGTGTGTATTTGACTTCGAGTTCGATTATGAGTTTGAGTTTCTGATTCTTCGTGATTCGAAGTCAAATTCACAATGAAACAGAAACTAGAACTCATAGTGATCAGGGGGTTGGGAAACAGGTACCTAGCAACCAAGTTAATAAAATATTGATACCTCACTAATTTATTTTTCTTTACAAGTCTCATGTTGTTTATCTGTAGGTATACAGTTTGATGAAAAGACAAGGCTACTTGGCTCGAATTTTGAGAGCGTTAATCATAACGTGTGCCTCTGTTAGCTTCCGATCAATTAATACACCAAATTTCAGAAATAAAGTTGAACGGAGAATTGAACAGAATCGCGTGTGGGTGATGTTATCATTGTAGCATCACTGTGTTGCTATACATCGACCTTGGGTGTTCAACTTGGAGCTGAAAAGGAAAAGAATAATCACAGATAGAGGCTCAGCCTTCAACGGGATGATCAGCATTTTAGATGAACCATTGGAGATTAGAGGAAGAAAAGTATTGCTAACCGAAACGTTTCATCTTCTTGTTGGGACCTTGCTTTTCTTTCCCACTCTTGTTCAGAAGTAACGGGTGAGGTTCTGAAATGTTGTCAGAGAATAGCAATTTTATGCAACATTCAAGCCGTTTTTTTAGGGCTTACCACACATAATTGGGCAAAAATAATAGTGATAATTGAGCAACTTCATCCGACCGATAGATACGAAATTTATAATTTACCATCAGTTATGGAACCTTCAAGGTGTATATCGTACGATCGCTTTGTCGCGGCAGCTTCAGGTGGTGGTGGTGGCGGTAGCTGCGGACCTTCTTCAGGATCTTCAACTTCTGGAGCGATGGGTAGGAATTGAAGAATCTTTGCTTCGTCCATCTCTTCATCAGAACTACAGAACGCTCCTACCGGCTCTACGCAGGTTACGTCGACCTAAAAACAATCCAATGTGTAACACGTCAAAAACTAGTACATCTCAGAGCAGCTATCCCAAGTGCCTCCTTAGTTCCTCGTTTACCTCCAGATCTTCATCTTCTTTGGTGGGACCAGATTTGACGGATCTATCCTCATCACTAAGGTCGAATTCGCTTTCGCGTTCTTCGTACTCCACGTTTTCGTCCAATTCTTTGAAATCAGGAGCGAAAGCTGACCAATTTTCGACTTGATTTTGCGCCCATACTGAAACGACGCCACTGCTGATTGAGGCAATTATCGGCCGAACTGGATGCCACTAGAGAGCAGAGATTGGATGAAGATTACACATAAAGCAATCACTTCATTCTGTGTTAGTAATGCTAATGGAAACTTGATGTTCTTGAACATAAATTTCCACACTCTTCACGAATATTGACCCAAGTTTCCGTTTCACTAAAAATTATATATTTGAAAAACAACCGAACCGCCACATCGAGAAGAAGTTCTCCTTTGGTCCCGTGAAGGATCTTGACCAAATTTCCAAATCCTTTCTCCCAAATGTACAGCGCGTGCTGGCGAGCCGATCCGGCACAAACGTATTCTCCGTCTCCGGAAAAACAGCATTTTTTCCACATAGTCCTGAAAGGTAACGAGTAGTTGAAAGGAGTAAAACTCAAACATTTTGCACCTACCTTATACAAGGGTACATCACATAAGAGTTCTGATGGTAAATTATTTATAGTCAAACAATTTCAACTGAAACAGCCCTAAAATACATTTGATGGAGGCGCCTGATTGCAATACCGATTGCACCCTGCAAGCAAAGCAATCAGGGAGGATTATACTGCACTACTTCAAATTAATTTCATGCAATTTAATTGTACGAGATACAATTCTTAAAACGTAAAGGCGGGTTTTCCATTTACCTGCCAATCGCTAAGTTTACTCACTTGTTTACTAAATCTTGAAGCTTGTGCTTTGGATCGATTTCTGCGTCTTTGCCACTTGCGAAAATATCGCTCGTATTATAAATCCTAATGACCCGATCTGCCGTGTTGACCAGAAAACAGCTGAAAACACATGATGTATCATTATAAATTTTCTTTAGGAAATGTGCGATCTTGACTATCTATGGTAATGCGTATTTCTTACTCTCCACGTCGAGCGAATTCTATGCTCTTGACAGCAGTGGCGCTAGCCGCTACCCTGAAAGAGGCCTTCAATTCTAAATCAGGGCAAGAAAACACCGAGATCTTTCCTTTGGAGTTGCCGGTATACACGCATTGACCGCGACGGTCAAACGATGCGACGATGGCAAGATCAGCCTGGAAATTGGTTTACTTTGGATTACCTAATCGTTTTGAAAAAATGCTGTGTAAGCCACTTCCAACCAGTAAGAAAACTGGCACCATCAAGTGCCAAGTTTGACTTACTTCATCATCTAATGGAACAATACTGTGTTTTCCTTCAACATCAACCAGCACGGCGGCATGTCTCAGGGGGCAAACGAGAAACATCTTATCATTGCGAGGATGGAACTGAGCCTGTTCAATGATATAAAATTAACAGTGAAGAAGGAAACTTTACATGAAAATAATATAAAGTTTCAAAATCTGAGCATCCAAATAATCGTTTTGATGAAAAGCTGACCAATCAAGTGAGTTGGTTTTAGCTGGCGTACATTTCCTAATCACCACCAGGGGCCATAGGCCTAAAGAAGAGTTCATAGTGGTATTCTTGATCATTTTCACTGTCAGGCATCCTTGAACAATACTGGCTTTACATTCAGTTGAGAATAAGGTACTTCAATTTCTCGTTTTGCTCAGGAACCTAACCTACCTTAAGGATGGGCGTTGGAAAACGAAAACGATTCTCACATTCGCCAGAAAGGACATCCCAGATACAACAATTATTATCCGTACAAGCACTCAACAGACGGTGTCCGCCTCGCGACCAACTGAAACACCATACCAATCAGGCAAATAAGATTAGTTTTAAGTAATAGGAGGAAATGTACCTCCACCAATCATTAGTTTTGGCACTAGAGACCAACATCCGGACCTCATGTGCGCCTACCTCAGTGAGCAGACCGGGTGCATATGAGCTGTTATGACTTTAGCTATGCCTCGAGTGAGAAAATCCCAGATGACGATGCGCCCATCGTTGCAGCCGACTGCCAACAGAGTTCCTCGTTTGTTGAACGCACAAGTGATAGCCAAGGAGACGCAATCCAGAGACCCATCAAACTCCTGGACGCAGACAATGTATCACATTACTGACGCTCTCACATTTCATGACATCAGATGCATGATTATGTACCCTAATTAAGTACGATAACGTTTCTTAGTAGAATTGAGAATTTTACAAACCGAATCAGCTTACCTCAGGATAGTTTTGACCGAAAGACTCTGAAAAAATAACACCCAAAATTACTCATTGCAAAGTAGGATGTGAGAAATCATAAATACCCACTGTGTATTCCCGTCATTTGGTGGACACACTGTTTCGGCCTTTAGTTAGGGATTAGGATAGATCCCAGGTTATTTGTATTCGTTTACTTTATCTAGGCTCGTAAGGGACCATTTACTTACTGTGTATACTGATAGGTACGTACTTACCAAGAAGTTCCAAATTCATCCTGCTGCATGAGGTAACGAGTAACTTATCGAGGAAAAATTTATTTTACCATGAAGAAATTACTAACAAAATTAAAAGGAAAATATTGTTTTTCTCTGACGAAGTAGGTTGGTATCCTGAAATTATTAGAGCTGATTAGACAGTCACGTACCAATCAACTCTGCTCAGCCCTAAAGATTCTACCTTCCCTAAAGATTCATATTTACACGGCACGTAAACAAAACATAGGTACGCCGCGCTCCGCAACTTAAACTACGCCACCATAGAGGATGGAGGACGCAATGACAACAAACATAGCACACCTTGGCGCATAGAGAGCGCCAGGATAGTAATTTGAAAGAATCATGATCTCGTGAAAAAACCATGGTTTGTGCATGACCTTGATTGCTTACATTGTCTGCCGTGCATACTTTTTGCAGTTTTGCATTCGTTTTTGTACGCGTTGCAATGTCTTTTTATGGAAGTGACCGGAGCACTGCGGTAGACCCTCTCGTGGCCTCGCACTGCTTGCACTACCATGTGCTGTATAGACCAGCGAACAATTTTATCGTTTCTTTGGTGGTGTGAATCGCCATGTAGTTGGGAGGTTGTTTTGTAGAGATGATGGACGATGGACTTCGTGTTTATTTATTGGACTTAGAAACACTCAGTTAGAACTTATTCTGAACAATTCGTTCATAATTTATTTCAACCTCCAACGTTTTTAACGTACGCTAAAAGCACACGTTGGTCCTTGGATTCAGCTAAGTTTCACTTGCGAGGTAAGCAAGTAGGTGTGAGCTGGCACTTCAACCAAAGAAGGCCTAACCCTTAATAGGGTTAATATCGAATCGCATTCATTCAGGCAATTTGCCCATAATCTTATGTCAGACATCATTTCTGTACGTTTGTACCTATGAAGTACCTAATTGCTTCGTACCTTCGTGAACTTGTTTGACCGAAGATTACCTAGGTATCTATTGGTTCTAAAAACTTGGACCGCTAGTATCTATGGACGCCTTCTCTGAAACAGTGTTTACGATGTTATGCGTTATTCGCGATGTGGTCGAATTCGGCTGCAATTCGCCCTGATACCCCACACTCTACAGGTACGCCACGTTAATGTTTCTATTGCAGGTTAAAATGACTGCTGCGGAGCCAATAGGTATAAATAAGACTTGGGAGCTGTCATTATATGAATTGCATAGAACAGCCCAAGAAGCCATCACTGACAGCACGGAAATCGCAGTGTCTCCTAGAAGTCTGAATTCCGAATTGATGTGTCCCATATGTCTGGACATGCTCAAGAAAACAATGACGACTAAGGAATGCTTGCATAGATTCTGTTCGGATTGTATCATCACCGCGCTTCGTTCGGGCAACAAGGAATGCCCAACTTGTCGGAAGAAGCTCGTCTCTAAGCGATCGCTTAGGCCAGATCCAAATTTCGACCTTCTCATCGCAAAAATCTATCCCAGCCGCGATGAATACGAAGCGCACCAGGTGACGATTTCGCATGGGATTTCATTTATTTTTTGCATCTCGATTGTCAGCCTGCTGCACCATGGCTTGCTTTTCGTCCACTAGCTTACTCTCCTTCTTTTGTGGTCTTGATAATACAGGTTAGGATCCTGGAGAAACTCAATCGCAGCCACAGCCAAGTGGCGCTCATGAATTCCATCAATGAAGGTATGAAGATTCAATCTCAAAATCGACTCCAGCGCTCGAAAAAGAACGTCAGCGACGTCGACATCAATACGGGCAATTCGTCCCAGGATTTTAACGATGCCAGGCAAACGGCAGGTGCTGGTGTGCCGCCACCGGCAAACGCACCTGCTGGGGTTAATAGTTCTGCAGCCCCTGTGAAGCAAGGCCATAGCGAGAATTCGCAGTCATCTTTTGCTCAGATGTCAGCGGGTGAAGAGAGGCCACCAGGGGCTAAACGGAGTGCCAAGACGGAGACGACTTCATCTGAAAGCAATGACGATGGTGATTCAAGCGAGAATGGCTGCCCTGGATCAAATACTGAAGGTGGGGGATGATTGAGCCCTGTGGTGAATATCAAAAGTCATATCGCATGTTCAAATTGCCATTAGGGCAACTGAATTTCTTGATAACTATTGCAGGCGAAGGTGCGTCTGAAGCGTTAGATGAAATTGAACTAGTGTTCAAACCTCATCCAGTTGAGATGACTGTGGATAATTCGTTGATGAGAGCTTTGAAGGACAACACGACAAAATACATAAAAACAACGGCTAACGCTACAGGTGAGTGCAGATTCTTGGGATTGGAGGCCCTGCGCTTCTAACCTGTGTGATGTTTTTCTGTCTAGTCCCTCAAATTTTGGCCGGAATTCTCTGTCCTTGCTGAGGGCTTCCACGATTCACCATTTGGTGGTATACTCTCAATTTAATCGATTATGTTCAAAATGTTTAGTGGACCACCTGAGCAAATACTTAGCGACTCGATTCGCCCTCGACTTGGGCCCAGATCTTCCCGAGAGAAGCCTCAACTTTGCCATCCACGTCTGCTCGTCGTCCGGCCAGTTCGTCAGCTTGAACGGTTCCTTCAAATTGCGTCAGATCAACGAAAAATACTGCAAGCCTAATAAGCCTCTTGAAATGTTTTACTCTTGGAAGAAAAGTTGAAGGTATTTAGTGGTCAGTTTGCCAAAAATTTCCGTGCCCGACTACGAAGAGAACGACTGACTTCGGAAAATTATTTATCAATTTTTACAAAAATCATGAATTTATCTTGTAGACGTTTGGTCGTATTTTCTAATTAGTCGACCGAATTGTGTCATGCGTAGAATCGTGTAGTCGTGAAAATGAGGGTATTCATGGTCAAAGAATGTACCAATGGTAAAAACTTGAGGGGTTGCGTTATAAATTGAGTTCCATTATATCAAAACATGAGCCACTGCTGAACCATCGTACTCGTTTTCTTTTTTGGCGTTTGTGATAATTCTTCTATCTATGGAAGTTGGACTGAGTGGATTTCCCCTCATCAAATTATATACTTTCTTCACATTTTTTTTATTTATACTCTGCTGGACATTGAGTCAATCACACTCGGCCTCAACTCAATTCAATTTCACTCAGAAGGGGAGTGATGTGGCAACCTTTTCACTAGGTTCTTCCGACTATTGGCAGTTCTTATCCTCTCGGCTTTTCGATCTCAGTATCGAAATGCCGGTTCTTGATCAGGGCAGGGACCTTTGCTCACTTAAGATCCCACATCACTTCATCTTCTACATGGTAGTATTTGCTAAGACTTCTAGCAATCTTCGTCTTTCAGTGATACTACTTCAACCAGCCAAAATTGTTTTGATTTACTTGAATCCACATTGCAAGGTTTTGGTCTCGCAGACAGCCTATGGCGGCTAGCGGAACTGACTCCAGACTGCTGCTGCGGAGTTATGGGTTCGATTCCCTTTGTTGACATGACATGACATAACCATCTAATCCAAATCATCCTTGATGCCGGGGATTCTAGAAAATAATTGAAGGGCTAAACCCATTCGTCAGCGATACCGAAATGGGTTAACACAAGAAAGCAATCATTTTATTATAATATTACTTTGATTGTTTGATAATACCAATAAACATTCAATTCCTTCATGATTTGACGTCTTCATACGACCAAGCTGACAGGTCCGTTCTTAATCACTTAATTTAAAACAGTTTGGTTGTTACATAACAAAGTTGAACCCGACCATGAAAACCCCTATTAGGTACTGTTTGGCAGTGTCATCACGAAAAAGTTTTGATGAGCGATCGAAAAGTCTCATTCAACTTGATCGAGCGTAAATTCGCCTTTAACCGTGAATTTTAATTATTGGTGGTTGGTCAGTTGATTGGTCTTCTAATTTTGATTTGCCGTAGTCATAAAACAGATCCTTCTGCGAGGGCACGATAGTATTACATGAACATAATTTTAAAATACCTGTAAGTGCATTAAATCGATTTTATAATGCCTAAATATAATTATTATTGCGTGTGAAATACCTTTGCTCTGTATACCATCGAGGAATCTTCATGGGTTGTTCATGTGCTGAATCTTCAGTTGAGTAAAATGTGCTGCGAATTTTGATGGTGGGTACCCAGTAAGCAAATGTAATATCAAGTCCCCATGCGAAGGTGTGCGTCTCAAGACGTATCTATACGTCTATCTATAGATTAAGGTGTCATACCATCCAGTGTGTTTGAAGTGAGGAGTTTCCAAAAATTATTCGCGGTTCTCGCCTATTGGCCCTGACTTTTTGACAGGCCCCTAAATTAGTTTCAAATCAAGAGTTCATCATAATTGAGGGCAAATCAAGAGAAACATTGTTCTTCCGTCGGAACAGCCTTCAGATATAAAGGTAATGAAAAGATGATGCTCCGGATCTTTATATTGTGACTTGGACACACATTGTTATGGTCAATCTTGTTGTCTAAACTGCTCTCAAAAAAGCTACTCTGTATTTCACAAAACGTACCTACCTCAGGGCCGAAAAAATTATTTATTAAATTTTCCTTCGATCAAGTTGGGAGTTATGGTTGGTTCTGCTGATGAAGCGAAAAATAATTCATCGTGGGAGAACGTGTTTAAAAAAGGGCTCTGCTACGTTGGTGAGTGCAACTATTCGGTTTTTCTTTGTATGCACCGTTCGAGTATTCGATTCCGTTCATTTGGTGGATTTGTGCTTCTCAGGTGGTGGATTTCTTGTAGGATGTGGAATATCCGTTCTCACGTCCAGAAGTAATTCCTCGGTTACTTTTCCCATTCTTTGTAAGTTTGAAAAAAGTCATCGATGTCCTCTAGGCCCGCAGTCTACAAAATTAATTTCTCTGGTCTAGTTCAATAACTCAAAAACGTTTTCAGCTTGGCCTGTTCTGTTTTCAACGGGCATTGGTATTGGATTGGCTTTTGTTAATATCGAAAACGAACTTTGGAACAAGAAACAAGAGTCTTACACTTTTGAAAATCCTGCTGGAGGAAAAGTAATACATGAGCCCCCATTCATAACCAGTCAAGAATTAATAATGCTTAGCTTTTATTTTGGTGAATATAGTGACCTCGGGGACCCTATTATCGTCTTCCATCTTCTGTTTTTAGGGTAAATATATGAACTATGACGACGATGAAGATTTCCCACTGCTAGTCGACTGAAGAACATTCTCAAGTTGATCGATTTGGCATGGATCGAGCTGCACGCTTACGTCGAAAATGATTGGAGTATTGCGAACAATTTTGCGCTTACTGACCTGAGATACAAAGTTAAAATATATTAAATTGGTACCTAGGCAAGCGTTAGGTTATTACAGGCCTGAACTTGTTGAAGAAATCAATACAGCTAGGTAAGTATCAGTCCACATCAGTCTCCGGTGCCAACGGAGTTGTCTCAGATGTCGATGAGCTCTTTGAGGGTGTCGGCTGTTGGGGCTTCATATTTCATGCTCGGACACTGCGCTCATTTCATCATCACCGTTACTCAATTCGCCACCCAAAATTGAGTTTGGTCGTAAAGAGAATGTTATGATTTTTGTGGGAGGGGTGGAGAGGAAAATTCCTACCTGATTAATACCTTCGAAAATTCTAAAGACTGACTTCCGCATCCTTACCGCTGTTCCCGTTTATGATCACCTTCTAGAAAAGCCTCATCGCGACAGGCTTTCATAGATCTTGAATTAAGAGTTGGTTCCGTTATCGACGATTTTCTTAAGTACCTATCGTCGTTCAAATTGCAACTCTTGGCTAAGTGGTTTCTAAATAGGTACCTACGAAATCTCAATAATGGTTGTAATGATCGTTACTGTTTTGAAGGGTTGTAAGATGGTTGTTGCCAGGGGGTGGGGGTAAATCGCCTCTGCGCTCCCGTGCTGTTGCCAGGCTACCGGTAAAGGACCGGGGGATGAAGGAAGGGGGCGAATTGAGAACTGGTACGCGCTCGTGGACTGGACCGCCTGTCGCCCTACCCAGCCTGCTATAGCCTGCCGTTCGTTCTCGGTTATCGGTTTAGTCAGTCGGTAGCTCCGTTGCTCGTACCACCAGTTGCCTCGTTGACACGGACGTTCTTAGTCGTCTGCCCAGTCGATCTTTTCGGCTTTTCTTTGCTGTCGGCTTACGAATTAAGGCTATTACTCATCTTCAACTATTTCTCGCTAACCTATTCGAAGGTAAGCGCAACCTCAAGAATTTACTTTGAGTTCAAGATTTGAAAATGTTGATTTCACGAATTAGTTTCGTTTGACGAAAATCGTTATTGTACGATTGACATTTTGGAGAATTTTTGAGGTTTGACGGATGAATTTTACGTCGCTTGTCAAATAATTTGATCTCTTGAATCTTCCGGTCCCGGTAATGGTGCAGCGAAATAATCTAAATTTTCCTTGCTACGTATTAGTCGCTGGTACCATAAACCACGTAGAATACGAAATTGTTTCTTTCTATACTTACATCACAATTTTATTTTGGCCCGAAGGGTCTGAATTCGCTTCAGTATTAGTAAATATTCAGGACCTTTCCTCATTCCTATTCCATGTAAAGGGAAACCCATATTGTCCGGCTTTGAGCATCCAAGATAGGAAAACTAACGTAATACGGTCCATACATGGGTGTCTTTTCCGTTTCGCGTCGAAGCGACTGCAACCGTTAGACGACACGACAGAGACGGCTCCGTTCCTGAGCCGCAACTGTTGATGAAAAAATGGTGCCGATAATTAGCCTCAGCACTAGGTCGTTACTCAGCTATCTAACTCGTCTCGGATTCTCTGGCCGCTGTTGGTCGTATAATTGCTGCAAGGCATCTGGCCGGATAGCGTCTTTTTCTCCAAATTCCTATTCAGGAGTACCCCGCCAAAGGATAACTAATTCCTGGTTGCTGAACTTCGTGGGGTTGGTGAGCGTTTAAATACGTACTTGATCTGGAAGTTATTGCTCCAGCCTGCTCTGCAAATATCGTTGTAGATAGATCCATAATGCGTCGGTTTGTTTGAGTTGTCGACTCTGAAGTTGTCAGCGATATTTTTGGTTCAAATTTTCATTTAGAATTTATTCGTTTGAGTTCCTTTGGTTCAAAGTTTTGATTACATTTACCATTATCTTAGCATATCTCTCCCTACTTAATAAATTCCGTACCATTGTATAGTGCATGGTGCATATTAGTTTCCATTCATCTTTCGTGCGCAAATAGTTGCTCAGAAGCATTTCTGGGCCTTGGGAAACACTTTTTGAATTCGGCCTTTTTTCGGGTTTCCAACATTTTCAAAGGCCAATTTGAGCACTATTACATGAATTATAATTTATGTTTAGAACCTCAAATCCAATTAGGCATATTATCTTCAAAAGCGATTGTTTCCATAATTATTTACCACTAATTAAGTATATTTTATCAAAGGATGGACCTACTCTGGATTGCGTTTAGAGCAAAAAATAATGTGATAGATTTTCTTTCCAATTAATTATAAATATGGCAGCACTGCGATATCTTAGGACTGTTGAATTTATTCGTATTTTTTGTGTGACACCCTGTGCATGATGAATGAGGAAACTCTAATTTTCAAAGTGAAAAGACCTCTATTGCTCTGGAGAGACTCATCAAAACTAAGTTTTCCCCCGGCTAGGAAAAGTTGAGCGAAGGAGAGGTGATGACATGGTGAATTTTTTAATTGGACAAGTTAAGGCAGAGACTTGTTAACTTGATTTTTCCTCCAGCCTTTCTTTTATTTTCCTCCTTGACTTGAGTTTTTCTCACTCCGACAACCTCGATTTAACTTCTGCATTACGTTCCAAAATACCAGATTATCCAGCATAGGCATAATGTTGATAATCAAACTCGATGTTTCTCATGCAATCAGTTGTCAGTGCCATGATGGTTTCATTAAAATGTTTCACCACCACACTTCCTTGCGACAAACTTTAGGCTGCCCAGATATAATATATTATATAATATAATTATATAATAACATATTATGTGTTTGTAATTTTGGCTTGGACTACCTCCCTTTTGTGCGGAGGAAAATTGTGTGCTTTGTATGCACTCCAGCGATTGTTTACTCTCCCCGGTCATTCAGAAATATTTTTTTGGCCCAGCAGCCTATCTTTAGTCTTGAGATGTTGATCCGGTTTTCCGTCTTCGGGTCTGTATAACGGACGTCTGTCTCTACTCATACAACGGCTCTGCAGCCTTCCCTAGTAGATAGCTATACCTACATTGAATTTTATGGGAGTCAGTGTGAGTGTATTCGATGCCGAAGGGAAGGAAGCAGGAGCAGGTGTGCGCGTTGATTCAGGCAGCTGTCCTGCACACTACACACGGCCCCTCGATCAAAGGATCAACAGCTGTTCGTTCGATCGTGAGGGCACGCGGTCTGAGTTCGCATTTGGCCCACCAACAAACTTTTCTTACCTAAAATTTCCTTAATCTCCTCATGTTGAATGTTTAAACAGAACCTTGTAGTCAGTACCCGAAGAAGAAATAGATTCGTTAATGCTAATTGCACTAGTCATTTTTGGTGTTCGCCAGTAGGTATGACTTATACTTTGGTTAGTGCAGTCATCTGTTCGATGGAATTCTAGCCTGCAAAAACTTCAGGCAATGAGCCGACGTACTTCAAAGCCATAGAAACATTATCGAAACATTATTAGAAAACATTATCGAAAATTTGCAAAAATACAAATTTCCTTGTCTCAGCAATTATTTTGTCTGCTAGTTAAACTACCTACTTGTGTTTTCGTCTCCGAGAGCCCCCAATTAAGATACATAAATTGAAATAGATTATAAATGTTATTGTTTGAAATCGTTACCTATTTGAATTTTTCAAATATTGCTGAGAAATACTTGAAAAAGACAATGCCGCCATCCCTCGGTGGAAATTTTCATATTTTTAGAATGCGAACCCTACCATTCCCAACTAACGACTCCTAGCGCTTGTTCAAATCGGCGAAATGTCTCAGTCTGTTGAAACTAAATCATGCTTGAGTAAAATTAGAATGATTATAAATAGGGGCTGTTGTTTATCGGTGGTCACTTGTATCAAAACAGCTTGGTCTATAAAGTCCCATCGTGAACCGAACGAGGACAGAAAACCTAAACTTGGGACCGTCATCCCAATATACATAATTCTGCCCTACTTCTTTCCATCCAATGGAAGTATTCGCTATATCGTACCGGCAACTGTTTTGGGACATTCCTGTGCCGAAATGAAAATTTTGGTCGAGGGTGAGTCGTTGCCTCAATATTTATCGCTCTTCATCGTCCACCATAATAATTAGGCATCTTCGAGTATGCCATGATATAATTATAAGATAACAGCACTCATCTTAGTTTTTAGTTCCATATTTCCGATGTAAATGGAAGTATTGAAATCGTCCTAAAATCTAGAATCGGGAGCACAAGTGTTTGTGTGTCCGTCAGTCCTCTGTCCGTCTGTGGTCATTTACAAAAATGTTCATTGCTCCCTCAATTCTTAACCTAATTTTAACTTTCTTGAACTGGGGTGTTCGTCTCAGTAAGACCTATCACCCTGTTTAACCGGAATTTTAATTACTCACAGTACTTTCAAAATATTAGCACTTTGAGCGCCAGTTTATCAATTCATATAAAGCTAGATTTATCCAAGCACGCTTGCACTACCTAGGACATATTTTCATTGACCGTCATACCGAAAATTTTTTCGAAATTAGTAAATGCAAGCTTTCTTGGATAAATCCAGCTTTAAATAAATTGAAAGCCCGGACCTTAGGGTTCCTCAATCGAATAAACTTGGAAAGGCACTTGAACGCAAGTGTGGCCGTGTTTCGTGAGGGACTGGGTACCCTAGAGAACTGGATGCTGCAGCCGGGATTGGGCGTTGTTGCTGTGAGGAATCTCATTTTGTATTCTCTCGAGTGACACTTGATATTCCTCGTGCCACCACCTCGGGTTTTACGGAGTGGAACTTGAAAAAGGACAAACTGAAATGATCGGTCAGCAAATAGCTTTGTTAGACCGAATCGAAACACGCGCCTTTCGATTCTTTTGAACTGGAAAAATAAATTTGTCACGAAGGTGAATTACTTTACGATTGGTTCTGGGAAATCCACCCTCTAGAAATTCTTCTGGAAACTTCTGGTTCTCTCAAAGTTGCAAATTTTTCGTTTATTACTAAACATCAGAACGTGGATTAGAAAAAGTTGCTTAGGTCGCTCTTACATCAAATAGCGAATTGTTACATTTTACTTGGAGCCTTTCTGTCATATTTGGGTGATTGACACTTTTTGGAGGTTCTAAACGATACACATGATGGAACCCCTGGTGCGAGTAGACATTACTATTTTAAAATAATGAACAGTGTCACTAGAGTAGTCAGTTGCCAGTCCTGTTGGTCTATGAAAATAATCAAAAGCTCAGAAGTCAAAACCCCTTTCTTCTGACAAATTTTTGATTTTACATAAAGAAAAATTGTTGGGTTCCAATTGTCAGCCCATTTTTGCGTAGAACGTAGGAAGGGTCTAGAAGACGATTTTCTCAAATAATTTTCTCCTACCACGTTGGATTATGCGTTAAATGAAATCGACAGTATTCACGAGAAATGGTCGGATCTAAATTAAACCTAACGACTGTATGCAGATACACGGGTGAGGGCACAGGAAATGAGCTTTTCGCCGCATTCAAGATTTAGTTGGCGCTTGCTCAAGCGTGAGGGCGTGTACGCAGAAAAGCCGCAGCGGGATTGGATGGAAAACCGCTGGCGCCAATTTATTCATAAAAAGGGGTAGAAAAATGGAGCTGGCTTAATAGGCCGGAGGAGAAAATTATGTAGATGTTCTCCCTCTCAGGGCCAGCCGTCCATAAATATCACTAAATCATTGCTGTTTGTCCTTTCTTTTATCAGCTATATTTTTTCCCCTTCTCCGAGCAAGAAAATCATTTTTCCACCTCCTTTGTCTTGATAGAGCTAAACCCAAGTTGAGAGAAAATGAGTTGAATTGTGTGAAGTTGGCAGGGTGGCCGTCGCAGCGCAGTTTCGAGAAATAGACTTTTAATACTGATTTGTCAGGAGGTTGTATTTCCCTATTGAATGTGCTCCTGGTATTCATGGTACAGAAATCATCACGATTATCCATAGAGGGAGATTCGGTCTTGAATTATTCATATGCATTAAAACCCTCCGATTGAAAAATAAACGCGTTTTTCCAATTTCCTCCAAAAATAAATTGGTATGTTATTGGTACCTAATGGGCGGAAAACTTTTTCTCTCCTGTTGACATAAATTTGAACTTACGCTTTCCCCGATTCAGAAATGAGCAATTTTTCTTTCGAATTTTCCGGATGAATTCACATTTAATTACAGAGTATTGCTGCGATTGTGATTTAAATCAGTATATTCAATCAGACGCCAGTCAGTTTGGCAGGAGTATTATGGCCTGACGTTGTGGTAGTGCCTGGGCTCGCTCGCCTTTAGATTCACGTTGCGTGTCTAACAGCAGGTGGATCGATGCTTTTACATTAGGCATGGGGAACTGAACTGACTGAGCGCATCGATTTTGACGTTCCACTTTTATTCAACAACGTTCTCATTGGATAGGTCGACGTCGGCAAGTTGGCCCTCCACTGGCATTGGGCTCTGCTTTTTTCAGGCCAAAATGACATTATTTCGACTGCAATCCCTCTCAAATTTACTTCTCATTTTTGCCCCGACGCGTGTAGGTATATGAACCAATCTTTTAGGCATTATGTGGTATACCTCAAGAAATGCACCGTCAAAATTTGGAATTGTTATTACCTGCAGTATCACCCACATTTTGGAATGAGGGAATCGACGGACATTGAAGTTTCGGTGTACGATTCCCTGATGGAAAACGTACTTGTCCTTACCTTAAGGCATTTGGAAGTGGACCTTAGGCCTTGGCTCCTTGACCTTCGGTTCTATTTGTGTGCCTAAAAATCACCACTGACTCTACAAATTTCTTTCTGAAAAAAGCTGTAAACATCGGATTTATTGAAGAATTGTATTGCTATAGGTCACCTAGGTAACCCTTTCTAAATTACCGTGCTCATTCAATGGCAGTACACCAAGTCACCTTGCGACTTTGAAGTTATCAGAAAATTAACACTTCACTCGGGGATGTGAGGTTGGAGTGAGGATGGTACAGCCGCAGGCTCCTAATTAAAAGTTGTACGTTCGGCTAATTTATGACGGCGGGAGGCGGGGGCTTGTCGCGTTCGTTTGCCTAGGCCAGGGCAGGGGGATGCGGGCTCAATTTGATCTGCAAGTGGAGAAATAATTGTTCTCTTCCTAGTAGTAGGAGCCATCACTTGAAAACAGCTTTCTCTAACGTTGGTTAAGATATATAGGAGATGAGGAAGTATTTACAAGGTAAATTCGTTAGCCGGGATGTCAAGGATGGAACCCAAACTATTTAGTAACCTAACGTTTCCTCGTTCAGGTCATTTCCCTGAATATTCCTGATTATTAGGTATCAATTTATGGTTCCTTGTAGGTTGATTACTGACAATGTGATTACGAGGGAGTAAGTCCGGCTGTTTGCAAGTTTTTCATTTGAGGAGGATTAATCAACAAAAAATGTTGCTGGGCAGTGAAAAAATATTCTCTCGGGAAGATGGGTGGTATATTCCCATTTTATATCATCCAGCATTCACTTCCTCCAGCACTTTGTGGCTACCTTCAAATCTCGGGTCTCAAAACTTCCGGTCAGGAAATTGATAGAAGGGGTTTTTGGGGTCGCTGTACAAGATTCGATGGTTGAAATTCCAAGTATTCTGAACATGATAGTCTGATTGAATGGTTATTGGGTGAATAACGCGACATTTTGCTATTGGTGGTGAAAAGCTCGCCCATCTGGTCGACAGATGATAATCACCATGGGGCATGTCGTTTAATAAGGGGTGTACTATGGATTTTTATGGGGTTTTATGGAAAGGTATTTTTAATAAAGCGTGTGAGTGTGTGTATATGGATACTGTGCAGAGAATACGATCAAGAGAATCGTGTCTTATGGCTATGGCAGATTTTCATTTCGATTGATGTCACGTACGTTCAGAACGTGACGCAGAGCAGAACGAGACCAGCGACGGTGTGTCAGGCGCAGGCGAGTGGCTCATTAACCGTCCTTCACGATCGTCGCCGCTCTGAGCACCTTTCTCAGAATTTGACAACAAATGTTCAATTTATTTGTTGTTCCAAGCATACGTGGAACATTTTCATAGTAAGGGAGTGAAGTAGTCTAGAAGACACAACAGGCTAATGCTCTATTTTGAAATTATTGTGACGTCAGCTCACTGATTTTCCGTGCTCATGTTTGGCGGTGCTCAGGATTCGCACAACTGGTAGGTAATCTACTCACAGCGAAAACAACTCTCAACCAAAGGTTACCTAGTGATGTTAATAGTCGTGTTCCCTTCCTGGACCCGTGAGAAATCGCTAACTGCTAGTGAAAGCGATGTTCAATTCATTTCGTCCTCCGAACGAGCTCGCTTTTCAAATACGAGGCAACTGTTGCCAGTACTTTATATTTGCGGCCTGTAATATGTACCTACATTATTGTATAATTAGGTACCTACATTTATTTTACAGTGTTATTTGAGTCATCAAGAAACCTCGACCTTCCATGTTTTGATACGTTAAAGGTAAAAGTTTGAACTGATCGGTACCCAATATTTGGACTAATTTTGTAGGTGGAATCGCATTTTTATTTCAGATTTTTGAACGATTTAAATTGATTCGTTAGAAACTGTACCTGATAGCTGGACCTTTGAAAAACTTCATGAAGTATAAACATTGGGATTTTAAACGATTTTCTATTCTCATCACCCTTAGCTGGTGCTTACTGCAGCACGATGACGTCTTCATCGTGAGCCTTTTGGATGACCTGGAATTTTTTATTTAAAAATTCTTCCCAATTCGCTAACAGTTAGGCACTATAATTTTTGCTCCTTAATATGCTGCTAAAAATCTTGGCTCTTTAATAAAAAAAGTACTGTAAACGTGGTTTGAATTTAGTAGAGGTTCGATAATATTAACTTACCCTCCGCAATATTGCGAGGCAGTCGCTCTACATTTTCTCCCTGAATGGTTCTTGGATGTGGTGGCATTCAAGTCAGGCTCCCGCTGAAGCTTTCAGTTAAGCCAAACATTGAAGGTTTGCATTCGACTTATGTTAGGAATTATAATTTACTGCAACGCGCCTCCAGTCAAGTCTAATGTTTTCCACCTCATTTCGGCTTGGATCGATTCTTTCATAATGGACTCGAGACACGCTCACAAATATTTAAGGCAAACACCGCAGGCTGTATAAAAGCGTGAAAGCATTGAAAGCCGATGGAATGAAGCTATTCAATTTATTTTGCTAGCTATATTGATATTTATGGCAGCTAACTAATTTTGCCCCAAAATTATTCTTTCTACATTGCTATGGAAAAATAAAATAATGAAGCATAAAGTGGTTTTGTTTTAGTGGATTTGACGTTCTAAAATGGGTTTGCTAGAACTGTATGGGTGTGTTCCGATAGATAGTCCCTGACTACTTGCAAATTCAAGCCATGTATATGATTGGATGAATTCGTTCATGAAGTGGCTTATCCAGTTACACGGGCTGGCACCCATTTCACTTAACGTTACCATTGTCATCACTGCATATCAATATGATTCGGTCGGGATCTATGATTTGTCATCGTCACTGAGCGTCAGCTCTGCTGAGATTTCTGATAGATATCAATTCCGTATACTCTAACTAGATTTTCCAACCTTGTTCACCGAGCACCAACCAGCAGTCCATTCGGTTTCATGCTCCATAAGGGATTCGATTCTTTCTTCGGCGAAATTGGAGGGTACAGGATTCTATTCTGTAATCCTATTCTCTATCTTCTTTTCCCTCGCGTGAGAAGCCTTTCCTTCCCATTTCGTCTTTATTCTTTTTTTCTTCCCTCTTTTCCTTCATTTTTAGCAAACGTCTGCGTAGTCAAAATTCGACGTTTTCAGACTTCACGTTCCCAGATTTGTTTCTCATGCTTATATTTTTTCCAAGTTCTAAGAAAGTTCTTTTATGGAACTACAGTCTTTCATTTCGGTAGGTACATCTACTCATTGTTCGAAACTGGTCTCGACGATCTCAACAAGACGATATACATGGATTGTAACAGGATCAGATGAGGCCCGGGTATGTTACTATATCTGAAGTGATGTTCTGTGATCCATGATAGGCCATTATACTAGAGATCCTGTGTAAAGATGAGTCGCCCTACACAGTTGAAGAGACTCAGTTGATGGAAGACAGATGGCCAACGTTAGATCACTGTTTGAATCCACCACAGCAGAACGTCAGCTACTCAATTTATCAAATGTAATTATCAAGAACTTCCGGGTAAAATCAAGATAAATCGTGTACTATCCGGTTCTTAGGGTGATCAGTATGGTTCAGGTTATGAGCATTAGCATTCATATAATATTCCACTGAATCCTTCTTTAAGAATTTCTGATGCTTAAAAACAAAATTATAAAAAAATCAGAATCAGTAGAGTTCGCTTTCAAAAATAAATATATAAGTTGGTATTCAAATTATCAGTAGCTATTTCGTGAATCATCGTGGGAAGGACCTTGGACGGATCGGCAACCTTTCCTCACGGTTTCAACGAGGAAGGCAGGTTCCTACGTAGGGAGGTAGAAAAAGATAGATAGGTACAGAGAATCGGGTGGAAAGAGATGAAAAGGCATGGCTGAGTGGTGAGGGGCAGGAGCACCGCCTCCAGGCAGATTCCTTCCGAATAATTGGTCAAGACTCGTTCGCTCACCGTTACGAGTTTTGTAGGTGTCGTCTCCTCCAAGAACTTGAACCTTCCAGTCGTCATTTTATTTTTTCTCGAGGATTTTGACCTCTTCTTCGCTCAGTTTAAATGACTCCTTGATGATGGTCCGCGCTTTAAAGCTGCACTTTAAACTGAAATTTTTCTTCATTCATATCACAGAGGGACTCCAGTGAACCCTGATAACCTTGGGCAGGAGGGTTCATAAAATTAAAACCAAAGGCCGATTTCGCCAAAAATAAAAATAATGTTTTTTTTATCTTGATCTTGTGTAGGTAGTATTCTATCTTGATAAAAAAGTTTCCATGTCAGTAAAACTGTTTTTGTTCTAGTGTGAGAAGAAGAAATTGGATAGGTACTCATTTTATGGTAGAAGTAAGAAAGGCGAAAGAACGCTCTTCACCTTTTTCCTATGAGAGCAACTGGAAAATGGTAATTTTCTCTCATTTTCACTCGATTCGGACCGCTTTGCCAATTTATGCGAGAGCAAGTTCCGTCCGATTTGAAACGCAAATCCAACATCAACCCTCCCACCTTCTCTGGTTAGGTATTAACACAAGCGAGCGTAGTAGGTATTCATTGTATAAGCCAATTCGGATAATGGGAAATTAACTATTCACGCCATTCACCCTGTAGATCGTGATTTATCGCTGTCGAACGAATTCGTAATCCGGGAGCAAAGGATCTCTTTAGTGGACCTTCGAATTTAGTGTCTCAGTTTCTGAGCAGTTAATCCCATCTAGTTTCTTCCGACCCTATTGACCTAGATTTTTATTACAATTAGAACAAAAACCAGTAAAACCTGAGTATGTCCACTCGTTTTGCTCGAAACCTTATTTAGCCAAAACGAAATAGGTGTCTGTTGATCGCGAACTCACCTATGGAAAAATAATATTTGTGCCGAGATATTCTGTTTCATATTTATGGATATATTCTGTTTTGAATTTTTTTCTGTGGTTGTGAGAGGAAACCTGGTGATATTTTGTACTATGAATCACTGAAAGCTTTTCTAACTAGAAAGATCATTACACTTACCTGGGATTTTGCTTCGGGAAAATACTCGTGACTTGAATGTTCGGTTGTTAGAAATAATCCTCCCTTTCCATTTTCCATGTAGGTATTTTACATGTAGGTAGTTTTTTTTTATTCACCGTGTGCTGTGAGTGGCCTGCATGCGGTAAAATGTGGGGCTGGCTGAGCCGAGCAGTTCAAGCGCTGCTGAGGTCAGTCCGCCCATTTTGGCTTCCAGCCGTCATATCCCCCTTCAGTAAATGACACATCGTGGGGTGGTCTATTTCGCCAACGGACAATAGCCCTTCGCTTCCCGTCAGTCCGCTATCTCTGATTCGTATTCGTATAGGTGATGCACGCACTGCCTGTACGCGATGCGGAATAGTCCAATGTAAGACCCCTGCATTGTCGGAGGGTCCACTTCATTTAGTAGTCTGCACTTGACTTGGAGTGTCTCCTGACAAATATGGAGTTGGTTTGGATTTGGCACTCTTATGAGCCGGCCGGTTCACTCATTGTATGAATGGCGTATGCCGAAGAGTTTTCACGTCCACCGTGTCCGGCACGAAACGTGGTCTGCCGAAAGGAACGCATAAAATCATCTCCAAAAGGAATTCTTATACTAATCATGAGTGGGAGATGCCATTATTATGATAATGCTTGTGATACCTAGAAGACCCCCTGACTCATACTCTCCGAGCACCAGGAGACTTTCAATATAATTTTGGCTTCAACCTCGACGGTAAAAATTTCGTCCCATGTTATCCTAACGCAGTTTCTGCATCCTGCTCTCGGTATAGGCTTTATAAATTCATTCTTCGTTCGCGATTGAATTACAAACGCAATTACTGGTGCATGAAGAGAATATTCCCGCTTTGTCTTTCATGATTCGCCGTCGGTCATTGTCGTCAGTCCCTTATCGTTGGCGCTATAGTGTAAAAGCGCTGAAATTGAGAGCAACTCGACTGCTGAAAGGGAAGTTTCGATAGAGAGGCAGCCGAGCAGAGCATAGGCCATAGAAGTAAGGGAGAGTGAGGCCCTGGGTAAGAGGTCCTGGGTAAGGGCGAAACAGGACCTAACTGAATGAACCGAGACCTTTTAACAACCTCCCGCAGTCCTACTCAAGATCAAGGTTGTCGTCGGAACGCCTCGTATTGTTCTTTTAATTTAATCTACATCATGATTCGGATGATGTTGGATTCACATTATGACCTTGCCTTTCTTATAAGGAATGTACCTATACATTCACTTTGTACATGTCTTCTTGGAGAAAACATCTAGTTAGTTATCCAACTTCGAAAACCTAATTTGTAAGAATTGTATTCTTGTCAAGTCCCTATAGCCTAAATTTCACGAGTTGCCTGAAGCCATAAAACTGGCGCCCTACTGTAGGGCCCCTGCATGTGTATGGCGATGGACTGACGTTTTCCTCCGAACAGGACCGTCAGACAACGCAATTTGCGTGAGTCAACTTGGCTGGCTCCAGTTCATCAGGCGACTGGATGCAACTCCTCGTACTCGCTAAAATTCCATTTGTACATAAATATAATGTTATAGATATAGTTATCTCTTTGAATTATGCTCGAAAGAATCTGGAATAAATTAGCTTCCTGTGGTTGAAATCCGGTGTAATCTTAGCTTCCAAGCAAAGTCGAAAGTACAGCTTTGATTGTTCGATTTTTCCTCCCAAGTTCAGGTACAAAGCTATCAAGATTTTTCTATTCTTATCTAGTAAAAGCGGGGAAATTTGTGATGTGAAAGTTAGCCGATGGCAAAAAAATTGCCTGCGGGTCTGCAGGGGACAATGAAAGGAAAACTTATCAATTCCGCGTTTGAGGCCATCATCGCAGTTGAGTGAGTGTGAAAGTATTGGCGGATATGAAAAGAGATCAAAACTGGGAGATTGGGTGAAAGGGATGAGATTGATTCACACAAATACGGAGCTTTTCAAAGGCGATTTTTCAGGGGATTATGCCAGTGTGTATCATTGATCTTCTGGAGGAAAAGGAGATGATTCTTCCACTCGTAATTTGCACGAAGCACTTCATAATGGAATTAAAATATATTTTCATTGCATGTGGGGCGTGTCACGTCTCTCAAAAATACGCGGGCGAAACTTGAACAAATTTCAAACTCCAGTCTCGCTTTTTGAATTTTGTAATTCTTGAAAAAAAAATAGAATTGCAAACATTTTAGAAAAAGCACTGTCGCTACCGCGTTTTCAGTATAGCTTACCAAACCTTACCCTAGGCTTATCCAGAAGCCTCCTGTAAATTTCACCACAGATCCATCATTCCTTCGAAAACGGGCTCCAGGACACAACAGACTATGAGTGCGGAGAATGTTTCCGAACCCATCTGAACCAGATATTGGTGGAAGGTTTGGAATGAGCTGGGTATTCTGTAAGGGGTGTATCGATTCTTCGTCTTCTTCTCCAACCCAAAAACTCATTTTCCCTTTTCGCCCCTGTTGACGACGCGCTATTTCCTGTAGTGATCCCATGTTGGCCTTATACCGTCGGCGGTTTTACTTGTTGCTCATCGTGAGGCTAGTTGTAGTGTGAATGTCGGCTTCGCACGTCACTGCCAAATTCACGGGGCTGCGGACCAATTTGTGATGTAGTGGGTACCTAGATATTCTTATTACTGATTTTGGCCTTGGCAAACGCTACATAGTGCCGGTGAATTGACAAATCTATCCGATATCCAAGGAAGCTATAGATAAACATTTCCAATGAGATTTTTACATTAAAATTTCATTTGAATGCCACCGTGGTGAAGTTTATCTAAAGCTTCCTTGGATATCGGATGGATAAATTTTGTCAATAAACCGGCCCTTAGTCATTTATTGTTGCCGATAGTGGAAATATAAATTATTTTTTACGGCGGTTTGACGTCGGAGAACTTTTTACCGTTTGTGTGATTCCATTCAAATTCTTTAAAGCGTCATCACGAAATAGCGCTGTAGGAAATAATATCGCGGTAAGTACCAATTTACCTGCAGTTATTGCTGAAAATATTCTCGATCGGGAACAATATACGCCTACCTAAAGGATACCTGGAACGAGCTGAGATAGATTGGCTATTTCTGAGATATTGAAATGCAAAACCTTTTCAAGTTTTGAATTGATCCTCTCGCACCGTTGTCAATGTGCGGAACCAAAGCAGTTGTCCGTGTCCCTGACATCACTTTGTTCACTCTATCAGATTTTCCCCTCGCTCCCCTCATTGTTGTCGTTCTTATTTCTGTCCTATCTATTTTTGGGCGCCCTCAAAAGGTTCAGTGTGCCTGTCAAAGGAACATTTATTTCTGGCTTCCAGCGGCCTTTAACTCCAGTTCCCCAATCTGTAAAAAATTGTGCTTTTGCCGTGCATAGCACTTTGATTCTTTGACTTCTTGGAATAAAACTTTTAGTATTTTAAAATGACTGGTACTGTGACGTCTGCCGAACACTTCATTTTCATACTATTGAGCTCATAGTACAAATTTGAGAATACCTTAGTGTGAAACCAAAAATTGGTGAAAATGGCTTTCAGGCATGCCCATGGTAATGCTGTTCAACTTGAACAAGAAGTTTGAAAGTGTTCAGCGCATAGTAAGTTTCAAGAAATCAACTAACCGATTTCGAAGAACCGCCAATTATAAATTATAACCAATCTAAGGTTCTTTCAGGCTGCAGAACTTCCAGTTACTATTGCTTCCCAGTCTAGAAAGGCAAGCAGTTTGCTAAGAAAGGTGGAATTGCTAAGTAGGTACAGAAGGGCTGATGAAGTTGGTGGGGAGGATATGGTGGAAAACGGCACGGCTCTGTAAGGAAATGTGGGAGAAGGCAGTTTATTTAACAACTTCGCCATTTCTACGAGAGGAGACCTAGCTACCTCCAGGAAGATTGGCTTAACTTAACCTTATAAGACGGAGCATACGTGCACACTATTTCAGACAGTTTCTCCCGACTATTTATGCATCTACTCAATGACATACTGGACTCCTTTTAGTATCACTGCTTAATTATCTCGCCTTTTCTCAGTACCGCCTTAGGAAAATTCAAATTGCTCTAGGGAATTCTAAGAAAACCTCTGGAATCCGGGGAAATTCTAACCAGGATGCCAATATGAAGAGGATAACGCCGAATACGAAAAAGCTCGAATATCCGCGAATATTTTTGGAAAACTATCGTCCTTAATTTCAGTTCTATAAGCATTCCACTCCAAAAATTGGCATTAAATAAAATTCAGAATTTAATTCCGATATTATTAGCTTGTCCGGTATAGATACACTTTGTCATTAGTGCAGAATTTACAGCGTTTTTTATTAAATAAGATTTTAATTCGTTATATTATCGTACAGTTCCTATGGGGTTTATCCGTCTAACCGAAGAAATAGGATGGCAGGAAAATGAATCTTCCTCGAGTTGGAGAAGAACATTTCGGAAACAACTTCTCCGGTTAGAATATATCAGAGCAAGTTTATATTGGTGCCTTAGCAGGTAAAATCTCCTTCCGAGGTAGAATACGTCAGAACAGACGGCGAAATTCAAAGTCAAGATCGCTTTGGTTTATTCAGATGAAGGGCTTGTTCGTACATTGTCTGTAGGAAATGTATTCGAATAGGTATTTACAGCATTACCCTCGAGCCTTTTCCTTCCGTCTTCTTCCCTGAAACGAAATAAAAGCGAGGATTGAGTAGAGTGTACAGCAGTTTGGAATGCCAAGGCACAGTCTGTTGGCGCAAGTATCAGGCCGATAATATACGTCTCAATTTCGATTCGATTTTTTAGACTCCAACTGACACCAAAACTCACTGAGTTTCTGTATCAGTTATCAGTTTGAAGTTCAGTTTCAGTATTAGTATCAGTTTGAGTTTGTGTTTCAGTGTCAGTTTGTGTTTCAGTTTTAGGCTGAGTATCAGTTCACTTTGATTTTGAGTTTAATTTGAGTATCAGTATCAATTAAAGTTTGTGTATCTGTACCAGGTAGGTGCATGGTTTATTTTCTGGTAATAATGTTTCGTTTGCTCCAGGTCTAGTCTCGAGATGTCGACATTGTGCGAATTGCAGTCCTGGTTAATTTACCACTGGATCCCGATGGACAACATCAATTGTGAGTTTTCCGAATTCCCATAGCGTTTGTTCAACTGTCTGCAATTTTCCAAGAAATAAAAATCCAATTGATTTAATATTTTTTTCCATCGTTTTTATTTATTTGTTGACAATATTTATGTTCTTATTTTAATATATTGTTGCTTTTCGTTCCTTTTATTTAGAGATTATACGTCATTGCAAGTTTTTATTTGGGAATAACCCCACGCACAGCTTCCTACATTCTCTGGATAATAAAAAGCGCACGCAAATGACAGATGGTAAGAATCTTCTCGTCCTTATTTATTTTCCTTTTTTTTTTCAAAATACTGCGTGCCTATTCTGTTTTTCTCTCAACTTAATCATTTGATTGAAATAATCTTTCCGATATTATGGAAATCCAAAATTTCTATTGGGCGGTATTTTGGACTTTTTTCTGTAGGTAAGTTCTTAGTCTGACATAATTGCGTTCATATCCAGTCATTACGACTCAGATAATTGTGTCCAGCCGAGTAAGGTTTTTCTCCTGTGTCAGTCATTGTCTTTTCTTGGGACAGAGCAGTTCAAAAAAACGGGTAATGATGAAGCGCAGAACTTTTTTGGGTCCCGATTTCCTTCTTAAATGCCAATTAAACCAAGACCTCCACTGTTGTAACGTTTTAATCCCAAAATGTTAACCAGCTTTTTGTGGTTGGCCTTGTCTGTTCAGTTTTCTTTCCTTTTGTTTCGAACTGCCATTAGAAAATCCATTAAAAATGACCCGCATAGTTATAATAGAAAGTTGTTGGATACTATCAAGATTTTTGATTTTTATTTAGTAGGCACACCAATCAAGCACAAGGCCTTCGTTTATTAATGCCAACTTTGATAAGTCCCATTCGTAGTCAACCTACGCTACGGGTTTCCGCTCATTTGTCCGGCCATCCTTGGCAGTTTGATAAGTCAACCAGTCAATTCGTGTCAGTGATCGCCGTAACTTGGTCGTAACTGTTTCAGCTTGATTGCAAAAATTTTTCTTTTCTCAAACGACACATTAAAATTTGGTTCCATAACCGCTATCAATGCTTTTAGTTTGTATTTTTAATGCCCATTTGTGATTTGTTCAGAACTTTTTGAAGATAATTCTTTGCACAAATACCAATTATTATTCCTATCTAAATCTCGGGCTTTATTTCTTTCCAAATTCAACTTCAAAGAGCTGTCTAATTTGCTGAAAAATGATGTTCTTTCTATTGGCTGCATTATTTGTGATAATAATACTGTTCATTTGTGGCATTTTTTGGGAGAGATTTTTCGGTAGTCAAACCGTCGTCGTTCATTTGTAATAATCAGTAGTCGAGACAGTTACAGTTTCCTCAGGATGTAATTGATGGAACTTTTCTGGGTTTGTACATGACTGCGAACCCTAGAAAAATTACAATCCGGCGAAGGTCATCTAGGACCGTTTGACCCCCTCCTCCTTAACTGTGAGCTCCCACCATTTGTATCTTCATGGAGACGATAGAGACAATCGGGCCAGCGAATTGAGACGTACCTAATGCAATCTGTGTTGAATTCCGAGACACTAGGCCATTTTGCTCTATGCAGCATTCCAAGTGTTAGAGTAGGATGTAGGCGAATAAACTTGCTGTAAACTTTAAATTGACCCCGGTGGAAAACCTACTCGAAACGATTTTGAAATAAAGTGCAACTTCGCCAATCAAGATGTGGTCGCGGGCTGTTTCAGTCATGTCCGAAGGTTTCAAATCAAGGGACATCGGCCTTCGGGCCCAGAAGAAGATCCTCAGCAGGATGGCCAACAAGAATGTTGCCAAGATGTTCATCGATGATACAACAGCCAGCCTATTGGATAACTTGTATAGACTGGCTAAACAATACGTGAGTTTTAAAATATTCGCTATATTTACCAAGGCGATGATTTATCATGAAAATGAATAATAATAGGCTCCTAGTTTTCAGATCAGTACTTTTCAATTATCTCGAGCACTTTTGCCTGGCCTTTTTATGGGATTCTGAAAAATCGGACCTGGGGGCGGGGGCGAAGGTACGAGTAATAAGTGTTACCCAGTTATGGTGTCTTCTTGAATCAATGGAATCATAACTTGCTAAGTAACCAAAAGGGTTCTTTTCGATTTCAACTTTTCGGTAACACCTTAATTATATGTTAAAATTGTATGGTAAAATACAATATACACGTTATAAACGATTTGGTTATTTAGTTCTACCGACATGGCAAATTAGTTGTATCCGTAATCAGGTAGATAAGTTTGAGGTAACTTGCCTGGGTATGAGTCAGTCATTTGTCACAAAAGTCGTCACTGCGCATTTAGAATGAGCAACTCGGGCCTGTAATCTATTCTTGTAGTCAGCCGAAACTTTACCGCTGTATTCGCCGATTCGGGTCATTTGAACTTGGTTCAGGTCGACAGGTTGGAAAAAGAGATTAATTATTGTTTTTCCAACTTGGAGGTTTCAGTTACGAAGCCCGCGGAGTTGGTCGTTACTTAACTTCAGCTCAACAATTCTCGGCATGGTTGTACCTATTACCTGTCCGTGCTAGTGAAACTAATGAACAAACGTTCACACAGCCGCATCATCTTTCATTCTGAGTTAATAATTGAACTGTTTCGCACGCCGAAGTGAATCAACGAGGATTCTGAAGCAATCGTTTCGAGACTTATACTACAATAGTCACGTCTTTCTATGAAGAGATGAATTTTTGGTTATTTAATCGAGTCGGCGTAATGACGAGCTCAAAAAATATTATAAGGCACCAACGAGGCGTTACTGCTACCGCGTGATTCACGACTCTTGAAAAGGGGGATTTTAAAATCAAAAATTATGATTTCCATATCCCATGGTCCTATGGTGGTACCTTCACCATAGTATAGTACCTTAACTACTGTAGGTATTGTAATCTGCTGCCAGTTAATTACTCTGATGCTCAAACTCATACAAAATTCATCGCTATTCTCCAAGTGTTCTCGGCTAAATTACATCTTTCCTAGTAGATGATTTCAGGGGATGGTATAAATGTGTTTACCCTCCCCCCCTGCATGTCCAGCCAATTTCTGACAATGTATTTTACCTAGCGGTGCCACTGCTCTCTGAAAGCCATCAGACAACGTTGTCGCTTCGCGGTGCGAAGGCCGGAATAGTTTGCTTTTCAAATTGGCCTCGACATCCCTTGTGGCAGGAGATATCGCGTATCTTGGTACTATGACCCGTTAGTCCTGTCCTTGCAATGCAGTCAGCGAATATACTTCGCCGAACAGCCAACGCGAATACACGAAAATGAACGGCAGGGTAACTAATGGAAATTTATTGGGAAACCAGATAGACCGTACAAAAACACGCTAAACGGCGGGCACAGGGACATTTTCATTGGGATTACGAAAATTCAGTGTTCGACATAGATGATCTCGAAGTGTCAAAACCCACCAAATCTTGATTCCAATATTTAAGATAAATGCCAGGTAGGGAATTCTTTTCAATCGTAAATTTCATGATAGAATTGGGTTATTGAAGTAAGAAAAACATTTTTAATGATTTGATCCGAATTTGAGCAAATAGGTCACTGAGATGAAAATTGGTAAAGTCATCCAAAATGCTATCTTGTTTTTGAGGCTGGTGATCTGAAAATTAATTTTGCTAAACGATCAGCGGGTTTGGGTTTTTGCTTGATCTTACCCATTCTTCGCGTGTTTCAGACCGACAACAAAAAAGAGTCGGAAAAGTTGATCAAGAACATCATCAAAGTTGTGATCAAAATCGGCGTTCTCTACCGGAACGGCCAATTCAACGCCGAAGAGATTCGAACAGCTGAGAAGTTCAAGAATAAATTCCACTCGTCAGCAATGGCTGTCATCAGTTTCCACGAAGTCGAATTCAGCTACGATCGGCCATACCTTCACAAGGCCTTGCACGAAAGTCATACTCTTTTGAGACAGGTTGTCGCTCGACACCTCACCGATAAGTCGTTGCAGGTTGGTTGTACATCTGACGGGGTGGCTATCATTTTGACATGTTTACAGTTGGCATTAAATTCCGATAGTCAACAGTTGAGATAAGAACGTGGAATTTTGCATGTTGCTGTTGCGACTGCGTGTAAATGCGCCCAGATGCTGGTCAGGCAAGGGGAATCATCTATATAACTATACATTATCTACTTCGGCAGTAGTGTCTTCCTCTGTACCTATTTCTGACCTCTCGTCCGGAACGTTTTAATTAAATTTTCCCCATTCTTTTCAGCGGATCGACTCGGTCTTTAATTTCTTCTCGAATCCGCAATTCCTGGACGCGGTATTCAAGCCCAACTCTGCCTACAAGGAAGTGTTGGACCGCCTCGTGCCCGACATAAGTAAAGCAATTGACGAAGGCGGCATGTAAATTCGAGTTTAGATTAGTCCCGGTCAATTTTGCATAAGCGACTACAAAAGTCAGCACAGTTTTTATTCGGGCCGAATATTTCACGCAGACGGAAACGAACTGCAGCTGCGATTGCACCAGCACCTGCAAACCAAGTCGGCGAATCCACGAGGATGTTCAGCTGTCAAACAGCGCGAATCATCAGCTGGAGAATTACTAACCAAAGAATTGTTAGCTATTATTTGTTATAATTGATAAACTCTTTTGGGTATAGGCGTTAACCATTTATTGCAAATTTGTTGAATAATATTACTCCATATTTAGTAAGGTCCATTACCTGAACTGTAGAATATGTTGGAAGATTAGAGATGATTTTTGGCGGAAATATTCTGGGCACAATATGACGGACAGCTTTGTACGTCGTCAAAACATGGACCATTTTCAAATTTACGTATTATCCATCTCGGTACACCATTTGACCATGGGACCTTTTGGTGGACCGACGGCCAAAAAGTCGTATAGGGGAAGTCCCTGCCACGAGGGGCTTGACACTCAACCGTAAGTTAATACGTTTTGTAAATAAAATCCTTGAAACCGAATATTGAGTATATAATTAGTCAGCTACAAATCCTGTGTAGATTAAGTACCAATCTTATTTTTCCTGGATTGTGAAATTGGAGCACCCTATTTTGGAGTTTAGGGATCCAACGCACTGGTTCTTAGGAATTTCCCAATGACGCAATAATCAATGAGACATTAAACAGAAATTTCGTGAAAAATTTCATCCCTGCGGGAATCGAACCTCGCAATATCCTATGGTAGTCTGATATCGCTCCGATGAGCCATGAAATACTTACGTGCTTCACACCTTCCACTCGGAAGGGAATTTCTGAGAAATTACATTTTCACAACCTCATCAACCGAGTATTGAAATATTGTGTTCAGATACTGGTGGAGGTTTCCACAGTAATATTTCAACCGCTAAATCGACTTTTTATGTGCCTTGCGACTGAGGTATTGTACCGACAATGTATTTTCAAGGTTTCTCAATCACGGGTCTATGAATTCTTATTACACGGAGTTTCTCTAAACGCGCGGTTGAATGGCTAGGCATCGATTCATGGAATAATTTCCCTGTTAGGGAGGCACCAACTCTTCTTTACTGAATTTAATTTGAAAATTTGGGTATTTGATTGATTTTCGGCTTATAAGTGGGTACCTACCGTAATTTGTATGGCTCTGTTTTATGAAACGTAAACCAATGTATCTGTTTTTTTCTACCTACTCCATTATATTTTTACCTACCGAATAAAAATGTATTAATTTATTGAAAACATAAACATACATCTACTCTTACCTAATAAATTATGATGAATCGCAATAATTTATTGATATTTTTATTTCATGAATTCAAGTGTTCTTGTTGGTGGTAAGTAGATAACAGAAATCGTGGGAATGATACCTTCGTTTTTTAAGATCTGGACCGTCCGCTAACATGGAAAAACTCTAAGATAGATTCCTTCTGATTATGACATTGCATATCTGCGTATATCATGTTTTGTATGGGTACATACTTACCTAAATAATAGTAACAATAAGCAATTTGTAGTAGTGATGAATTAATTTATAGTGTTTATCAAATCTCAACTGCGAGAGATCTTTTATAACATGCCTGTATTTATGCTACTCATTGCTTAGTACTTAAACCAGTTTATCGTATCGAGCTGTTATCCACTTTTTGTGTCATACATTTTTACCCATCTATTTTACTAACTCACATGCCTACCTTTTAAAAATGAACCCAATAACACCAGATGAAATTCTGCATTTCCTCGCATCTTCACACTATCATATATCTTGGAACATTGCCGAAAAATCAGGCATTGGAGAATCCAATGAGAGGTTTGATGAAAAAGGCTTGATGAGGCACGAAGTATAGATACGTCTGCAAAAATCATCATTTACGCTTCATGGCTCTTCCAGACTCTGGAGCTGAAAATTGATACATGAGGGTTCCAAATTACTAAATTCTAGTATGAAGCTGGAAATACGATTGCCGACATCCCATTTCGACCTATTGGCTGAATAAAATAGTTTGTAACCTCGATAGGGTCCAATTTTGAAATATAAATTCGAGCTTTAATTCGGCCCTTGTTCAGTAGAAATAGCTCGAAAAATTTTAGTTCACTGTTCGTTGTAGTGTAGGTGTACATTTGCGAGCAAAATCACATTTTGAATTTTTCGCACAACCGTGTTAGAATGGGAAGAAGCGGATAACGCGAATGTTGGCGTTGACCTTTATCCATCTTACGGATTATGTATACCGTATGATTAAAAAAATCTGCATTAATTGTGAAATTAGACAATTTGGGAGTTTATTGGGCGAGTTTTGTGGCATTACACACGCAATACCGCCAGAGAGCTTATTGAGAGCTCGTTCATCGGTAAACGTGAATTATGATTTTTGGAATTTCCTATCAGTTTGGTTGATTTCTTTCCGAGTGGGCCCATTGATATAATTTTGCGTATCCATGTATTTTTGTTATAGGTATTGTTGAGTCAAAGATCAACTATCTGCAGGGCTGCGTCAAGCGGGGGCGTAGGGCTCACCCTACGTTCAGTACATCTAGTCGTTAGCAATAATCTAAAGAATAATTAACATTACAATTCCTTGCTATCCGAAGAACTTTGATTAAGGCATTCTGCGCTACCAATTTTGAGTTGCAATTAAAGTGTTTGCCCTCTTGTATTATGCCCATATGATTTGAAATCAAATATACCTCATAACCTATTGCAAAGTGTGTTGCTAGAACCCTCTCTGTTACAATTATTTCTTCATTTTTTGGCTTCACCAAGAGGAACATTGACCTTCACGAACCTCTTGATATGCCTCAAAAATGGTATTGAAGACACGGGTAATTGTGCTCGAGTGTGAACTCGAGTTATCAAAGGCCAACGTTTTGTTGTAGGGGTTTGCACTTCGTACCTTCAACTACGTCAGATATGATTTATTGTATCCAATTTGAATATCTCGTCATAATTTATGCTTGTAAAACTAACCAATCGATGTTTCGCCATTTTGTAAAAATACAGTTGTATGAAAAATTTATTGGTAAAGTTGTATTTATTCTCTCTCCACACTGGTAACATCAGCAATCTCTGTGTGTCATCATAGGAGATCGTTGACACTAATTTTTTGCCCAAGGAAAAAAATGTTTGCCGTTTTCGACCAAGGAATAGTTTGAGTTTAAAATGCATATCAAAATGATAAAATATGTACAAGTGTTTAAAAAATTTATACAACAATCATTCAAGTACAGACTGAAATTATTCGACACACGTTCATACGGTTTCGATACGGCGCGTTAGATAAGCTTTCAAATTACTAATTAATAATGCTCTTTTGGCCTCAATTCCACAATATAAGTTTTGATGTCCATCGGTTTGAGTTTGGCTATGTGTGTGGGGGGTTGAGGTGTTGTTTGGTATTCGGCGGCTTCTTGCGCCTCCTTCATTTTGCCTTGCTCGTGCCATTTCAGTCTCGTGACTTCAGATTTGGCAGCGTTGGCACCCAACATCATTTCGGTTACTTGGACAACTTCCCAGTCAGCGAATAGATCCTGAAAAAACGCAAACAATCTGTTAATACCCACTTCCTACTCGAAAAGGATGCCTTTTCAGCAACATGCCTGAAGAGAGCAGAGAAGCCTTTGGAAAGAAGAATTTGCGATCTACCCTCGCAATGAAGCATTAGCGTTCCTGAAAAAGACCGAGGGACTGAAGGAGGCATCCCTTTCTTGATCTCGACCAACACAAAGATATACTATTAACCAAGGCAGGACCGTCGCGTGGGGGTGACCGGGGCCGCTACAGCAGGGACAACGAGAATTTTGCGGTAGAATAAACGGGAATCTTGCGGCAGAAAAAACAAAAATTTGTTTTGAACGCGGCAGCCCTGAAAATTGGGAGGAAAGCCCTACACTTATCCTCGGCTATGTTAGCTACCTACCTGAATGTCTACGCTGACAAGTTCGTTTCTTCGGGCCAAATCATCGTTTTTCTCCAGGATGTGCTCAAGCCTGAGAAGGTGGGACGATGCAGTCCAGGGCTCCAGTGTCAAAATTTGAATCCTTTCGTCCAAAGGTTTCTTCAGGCCATTGCCCTAGGAAAAATGAAGTGTCATTAAACACTGTAAGTATGGAATAACGACGAAAAAACTAGAGACGGGTACTCACAATCATCTTGTAGCGGCCGCGCCAGTCGTCGAAATCGGCTCCACCAGTCGGCGTAAGGAAAACCCACGGTTCGAGTACCTTGTTCTGGACAACTTTTCGCGCATTACCATGCGAGCCAGGTACGATGAAATGTGATCCTCGGGCAACGAGGCCGACGCCATAAGCGGTCTCATTTAGCGCTTCCCCCACACCGAATGCGTCATCGTGCGTCAATCTGCGGTGGACCTGCAGAATTCGGATTCATCAGCATTGGGAATTGGTCCCTAACGTGCAGCCTATGGGGTATTTTGAAATTTCGATACGGGGTTTTCACTTCTTTCGGAGGACAGTCATTCATGGACGTCTCACTCACCATCAGCTCCATTGTTCCATCCTCGAGACTGGCACCTCCTTGAGCCCTATCAGTCACAATCGACCAAATGTTCGTATTTTCCTCAATGGCTATCCTAGTGGTCACTGGGTAGTAGTTTCCGGCAATTTTCTCCTCCAAGACGACATTCCAAGTTGGCCTGTAGTTGAGAGTGCGCTTCAACATTTCCCTGCCGTTTGAATCGGTGAGGAACTCGCCGTTATTATGCAGATCCTTGACATGGTACCTGATGACGACTTCTTTGCCGAATCCCTTTTCGCTGAAAAAATCCGAGTGAGTGTTGAATTTCAGTTTGAAAAGAGTAGCACAAAACGAAAATTCGCCTGTTGATTATTGCCAAGTTTTTGGTCGAAAAAATGATCAAATAGGAAAGTGAAGGTTAGTCGGATTTTTGAACTTACTCGATAGGAATTGGCCCAACAGTCCATTCGTGCTCGATGTTGAATGGCTCAGCGCCTTTGTGAATCCTGAGGATCGAGCTGACCCAATCGTTGAAGGTGTAACGCACTTCGCTGGAAACATCACCTGGAATTTTTCGGTGGCATTTAATTCGTGGTCTCAAATAAAAATATGCGAGTATGGTAATTATCCTTTTCTACAATCCGAGAAAAATATTTTGCAAAGGTTGATCTTACCCCTAATGATAGTGACTTGCGGTTTGTTTTCAAAAACATTCAAGGATCCTTTGGGCCTGAATATGTATGCGCCGGATGACCGATTTTCGAACACTTCGTTGTTTCCTACGGCTCCTATATAGTAGCCGAGATCGATTTCGAAGTTTTCTGTCCGGCCGTCAATTGTTATTGATGTAACCAAACCGTCTTCATCGAGATTGATGAAACGCTGAAAAATTGACAAGATTGATGAGACCAAGTCGACTGAATTCTTCGGAGGCAGTTATCGTGTTGGTAACATTAGTTTCATGCTGTTTAACCTACTTGAAACGTAAGGTACCTGAATGAAGAGTCATCGAGTTTGACCGAACTCAATCCTGCAACTACTATTTCACGTTAAGTATCACTTGTACTTACTCCATCGTAACCAATTGATGAGGGTCCTTTCGGAGTAGTCATTTTGGATTTTTCAGCGGCATTCGTTTGTTTCGAGACGAAGAATGATTTGAATCCTAGGGGTGGAACGTGACCAGCTATGAAACTTAGCTCGCCCAAATGGCGAGAGGCTCGGCCAGGAATTTGGAGAGTTTCTGGAGGAATCGGAACCAACTGGGTCTGATGTTCTTTCCCTGCAGAGCCAAAATACAAAAGTCGTGACGCTCATGCATTGTTTGCATTCAAAAATCCCTTCACACAATTCGTTTGCGTGCATTTTGGATTATCAATCTTTTCTTTTTCAAATTCGTTTTCAATATTTAGAAATTCCATTTTCTTCGTCACCTTCGGGGCACTTGACCGAATATCTGCCTGAGTCGGAGGGCACTGGTAAGCGTAGGAGTGGGCTAACTACTCTGCTCAAAGGATTGTACACAGTGACTACGAATCCATCCTCGTTTTCCTCAGTGAAGGGGCAAGAACTGATATTCATCAATAGACAGCTGCTCATGCTGATTTTCTGTTCAGCGCCCATCAGTTTTCTGGAAATTTAAACGAGCCAGGTACTTACTAACAGTTCTACTTATTGCACAACATTAACCAATCGTTTAGTTTCCACCTGAAATGGTCTTACCAATTATTTCGACTGCGGAAGGATTTATAGCAAATTTCATTTGATATAATATGAGACTTCTACACTAAATATTCTAATCGAAGGTATCAAGTAACGGTTTTTTCACCTCAAAGCTTTGCCTGTGATGTCATTGCAATCCTCAATAGCGGTCGAAAGGATCCTAGCGTAGTCGTTAGCAACATGTTGCTTTTCTGTTCCAGTGACAGCATCGTGATGTTGCATGACGCCCATGGCTTCACGCATAGCTACCAAGTCAGGGCGGTCCATTCTCGTCAGACCTCCTAGAGAATAGAGCTGTTTGCACACCTGCAAAATAAAAGGCCAGAATAAAACCCCAGAATCGACCGGAGAATGGAGTGTCAGTTATGAGTGCCCTTCTCTTATTTCTTGACCATTGTGTGCTGTCCTCAGTAATACACTGTAGTAAAAGAGGGTATAGTGGATGGGTTTACCTATTAAGCGATGATAATATTTTAATGATCAACTCACTTGTAAATAATTGTTTCCCAACCGCTCGAATCTCTTAATTGTTGGCCTGTAAAAAATATAGTCCAATTAAATATAGTCAAATGTCTTTCGAAGTGTTGTAGAAAAGCACCTTTCATTCCACACCTTTGTTATTAATAAAATAATCAATATTGACTTTTCGGTTTTTGTTAGAATTTAATTTTTTTTCAAATGAATATTAAAACTTACCTCGATGTGAAATAGCCCGTCCAAAATGAATTGGGATCGCTCGAGTAGGGGAAGAAGTCGTCACGTTTGGACGGCAGAGCGATTCCACTGTCATGGACAGCTTTCAAGTAGCAACTCGGGGTTGAGTAAAAAGCATTGAACGGAAGACCTTCTCCTTGGATCGCGTTTATGTGCCTGAAAAGCAAATTTATCTTTAATGAATTCATCATTAATTCCAATTATAGTCAACAAGCTTTCAACAAATAAAGTCACATCTCGTCAAGCATGTAATACCGTTGATCTTTTCGGACTTGCTCACTTACTGGATGAGTTTATCCATATTTTTAAAGTTAGTGTGTGCGCTCTGGTACATGAAATCGTCACCCATTGTCACGATGACGTTCTGTGTGCGGTATGCCTTCGAATATTTGACCATCATCTGAAGGAAGGTACTGACCTAAAAATTAGATGCGTAATAATTACTCAATTAGGTATTGAGCCTACCTGAGTTAATCAGAAATAATTGCAAAATTTTAATTTGAGAGACATGAACAAATAACGTACTCGTAAGTTTTGAGAGGGTAGGTACCTCGAGCAAAATATTATTGCTACCCTTTGAAGTGGTTAAGATCAATACTCACTCTTCGGTTCGCATTATACATAGGTGACTTCGGATTATCAATAATGGGCTCATCTTGGCAGTTGATGTCAAAACAGAAACCAGGAGGAGCGCTGTAGGTGTTGTACATGACTCCCGTGAAAAGCTCGCTATCGTCACCTGAAATTAATTGACCGTTTCATAAAAATTTAACCTTTTCATCTCTTTTGCAATTGAAAACTGCGATTGAAGAACCCCACAAAATTTTTCAGTGCATGAAATATTCTATACACTAAGCATTATTAAATAAATTTTATTTCAAGCTGTTTCAGAATGAAAATTCTCACTATCGTCATTTTCCGAAGTGTGCCAGATCATTTCCATGGTCTTGTTTTTCAGACGATAGCTTTTATCTTCCCAATCTATCCTGCCGAGGAAAAGGCCGTCAAATCCGAGTCGAGCCATAATGGCGGCATTTTCTCGCGAATGGCCAAAAGGGTCGATTTGCCATCCAACTCTGGGGCGACCGCATTCTCCGAAATTGTCGCTTAAGCGTCTGAAATTTAATAAATCGCTGAAGCTCTGTTCGGTTTTGGCGGAAATGACTCAAAATTTTTTGTTCCTTTTGCTTATCAGAATTTTTTTTTATCGAATATTATAGGTACCAACCTGGGTAAATATTTATATTATGTGTCGCACACACCACTCCGCACGGCTTTGTGTCATTGGGATGGCAATTTAAGCTGAGCAATTTGAATTGTAATGTTAATAAAGAATTCGTCATTCGTTTCAAAAAGTCCTTCACTTACTTGAATCCCCACGTGAACTGATCAACGATCGACTGGTAGTGGGTTGCTGCCTCGTCATTCATAGACCATGCTCCTCCTGAAATTGTGAATTATTGTGCTACCTATTTTGGATTTCAACTATTCCAAGCTTTAAAACAAGTAATTTTTTCGTAGGATAGTTGGTACAGGTTAGGTACAGTCAAATTTTACGCAACAGCCCATGGAAAAACTGTAAAAGTGACTTATTCACCAATGAATTCTAGCTGTCCTCGGTTGACGAGCTTCTTGACTAAGTGTCGCATTGCATCGTCCTGTTCTTGCCACCATTTCCAGAAAAATGCGGTTTCCACATAGATGAACCTGTGCATTACAAATAGGCCGAAAAGTGAACAGAAACATGAAACAAAAGCGCCTCGGATTCAATTTCAACGAATCTTTCGGAAAGCGACTTAGAAAAATAGAAATTGATTTTGGGAGGTATACCTACCTAAAATATTTCCTAAATTGCCACTAGCCTACCTTGCCTACCTTTTTTTCCTGTCATGTGAAAGCTCCTGGATGACTGAATCCAGAATATACTGCACGCCAGCATCCTGAATATGGTTTTTGCCTAATAATAGACAAATAACGTAATCATAGTGTGTGTATAATAAAGGATAAACATAGGTACAATAATAAAATTCGAAATAACTTCAATTTTTCTTAAAATGAAGATTTCTTTGTAGGTACCGTTGAAATTGTTCTATGCACTTACTTCCGTAATAATATTGGTCAAGGGTCTTCAACCAGCCTACATCATCGTGAGTGTGAGGGACCAAGTGCAAATTGATATAACCGGCTTTGGGTTTAGGGCATGTCTGAAATGCAACAATTTCCGTTAGGTTTGTTCTTATGCGAATTATTAACATTAGATAGCTGTCTTAATAATTTTCACAACCCACAGTAGAAAGTAATACGATTTCTTTGGTGGGGTGGCAATTTTCAAAGGCAAAATTCCGGGATGCGGTCAAATTGTCACAAATTTAGCCATCATTAACAACGCAAAGCGAATGTTTTCCTTAAATCCAAAGCCCTTCAGAGATGTAGGCCATCGATTAACAGAAGTCCGAAAATTTCGAGGTTTTTTGCGATGTTGAGGTAAACCGTTGAGAAACCAACTTCAGTGTTTTTTCCTCACCAAACCACCAATTGACTGAACTTGAGTGCCCACTTCAAAGAGCTAATTTAAGTATAATCTTGAATAGAATTTAATAAATCGTAGGGAATTTAAAAAATCACCGCCAATAGTTTTAATGTGCCTAATTAAAATGGTATAATTCATAAAATTAAAATGGTATACAGTCATTAAAAGAAACGGCAATTTATCAAAGATTCCCAAGTCGCATAGTCGATCTAATTGATCCTTCGATAATAAAATATTATTATGAAACGCTGCTTTTTAATTGCTAGTTTTATCATAAAATTTAGTGTGATTTTCATAAAAATAAAATGCCTAGCATATTGACTTACAATCTTTTTTGAGGCAATATGTAAGTTTTGGATAATAAATAAGACGATGTGTACCTCGTAGCCGCAAGAAGGCCGAGGAGTCGGAGTCGGAGACTCTATTCGGTTTGGAGGGCTGCATCTGCTGGCAGAGACCAAAATTGTGACGACAATGAACGTGGTCAGAAAAATTACTCGCATTTTCATAAGATGGGATGTTCCTCGTCGAGTTCCGAGACCCGATTGATGATGATCCGTTTGAATACCACGCGTTATACAAAACGTTCCCCTCGTCCGATAAGAGGGCGGACTGTGAAGAGAAAATCTTCCATTGGACAGATCTCAACACGGATCTGTGTAGAGGCTGGGGATGGGGGTGGTAGGTTGGCGGTAAAACTGCCCAGATGACCGGTAGCGATAGTCGTGATCAGCACTCGAGTCTAGAGATAACTGAGCCGGCAGATTCAATCTAACCGCGACCTTTGGGCTTGGCACCTACCATTTTACAGTACAACTGTACCTACCCGTACCTATTTTTAAATCGAATAGAACCTAAAACACTACTAGTCGTACTTTCCCTCAGAACGGGCTCCCGCCGTTTCCAGATCGCCGATCCCCATTTTCTAATCATTAGAAACCATTATGGTCCCTACCTATACATTCAACCATCATGAACACGGCCTCGGAGGCTGGCTCCACCGAGAATCAAAAACTCGAGTGCCAACTCCAACCTACTTAACTTATAAATTTAACCCATCAACGCAATTTACAAACTGTAACCACAATCTCAACGTACAAATGCAACTCACGTACCTACTCCACTCACAAACTCAGACTCAACACACAACCTCATATCACTCAAAATCAACTCAGAACTCGACTCTCAAACTCAAGTCACAAATTCAGCACTCAAACTTAACCCACCAACTCAGCTCACAAACTCAACCGACTGCCTCAACTCACAAACTCAACTTGAAAAATATACTTCCAATTTAAACTTTCAAAATCAATCTAAAAACTCAGCTTTCAAACTGCCCTCACAAAGTCAACTGTGAAACTGAACTCACAACCCCAACATTCAAACTCAACATAAATAGGTACTCATTCTGAACTCACAATCTGAACTCACAAACTGAACACTCACACTGAACTTTCAAACTGAACTCTCAAACGAAACTCGCAAACTCAACTTACAAACTTAAATCGAAAACTCAACTTACCAACTCAACTCTCAAACTCAACTTACAAACATAATTAAAAAACTCAACTTACTAACTCAACTCTCAAACTGAACTCAAAAACTCAACTATCAAACTGAACTCACAAACTGAACTTTCAAACTCAACTTACCAACTTAATTCAATAATCAACTCACTAACTCAACTCTCAAACTGAACTCGAAAACTCAACTTTCAAACTGAACTCACAAACTCAACGTCAAACTGAACTGTCAAACTGAACACTCACACTGAACTTTCAAACGAAACTCGCCAACTCAACTTACAAGCATAATTCGAAAACTCAACTATCAAACTCAACTCTTAAAAAGACAACTCGAAACTCAACTTTCAAACTGACCTCACGAACTAAACTTTCAACCTCAACTCTCAAACTCAACTTACAAACTTAATTCGAAAACTCAACTTGCTAACTCAACTCTCAAACTGAACTTGAAAACTCAACTTTCAAACTGAACTCACAAACTGAACTTTCAAACTGAACTTCAGTGTGAGTGTTCGTTAGAAAGTTCAGTTTGTGAGTTCAGATTGAAAGTTGAGTTTTCGTTTTCAGTTTGAGAGTTGAGTTAGTAGTTGAGTTTTCGAATTAAATCTGTAAGTTAAGTTTGAGAGTTTCTCTTGAGAGTTCAGATTGAAAGTCCAGTGTGAGTGTTCGTTTGAAAGTTGAGGTAGTAAGTTGAGTTTTCGAATTAAGTTTGAAAGTTCAGTTTGTGAGTTCAGTTTGTGAGTTCAATTCAGTTTGAATGTTCAGTTGAGTTGTGAGTTCAGTTTTCTAGTTCAGTTTGAGAGTTGAGTCTGTAAGTTGAGTTTTCGAATTAAGTTTGTGAATTGAGTTTGCGAGTTCAGTTTGGGAGTTCGGTTTAAAAGCTCAGTTTGCGAGTTCAGTTTGAAAGTTGAGTTTTCGAATTGAGCTTGTAAGTTGAGTTTGCGGGTTCAGTTAGGGAGTTCAGTTTGCACATTCAGTTTGAAAGTTGAGTCTTCAAGTTGTCTTTGAGAGTTGAGTTAATAGGTTGAGTTTGAGAGTTCAGTTTGAACGTTCAGTTTGAGAGTTGAGTTTGTAAGTTGAGTTTTCGAATTAAGTTTGTAAACTGAGTTTGCGAGTTCGGTTTGAAAGTTCAGTTTGCGAGTTCAGTTTGAAAGTTGAGTTTTCGAATTAAGCTTGTAAGTTGAGTTTTCAAATTAAGTTTGAAAGTTGAGTTTGAGAGTTCAGTTTGTGAGTTCAGATTGAAAGTTGAGCTTTCGAGTACAGTTTGAGAGTTGAGTTAGTAATTTGAGTTTTCGAATTAAGGTTGTAAGTTGAGTTTGAGAGTTCAGTTTGAAAGTTCAGTTTTCGAGTTCAGTTTGAAAGTTGAGTTTTCGAATTGAGTTTGTAAGTTGAGTTTGCACATTCAGTTTGAAAGTTGAGTCTTCAAGTTGTCTTTGAGAGTTGAGTTAATAGGTTGAGTTTGAGAGTTCAGTTTGAACGTTCAGTTTGAGAGTTGAGTTTGTAAGTTGAGTTTTCGAATTAAGTTTGTAAACTGAGTTTGCGAGTTCGGTTTGAAAGTTCAGTTTGTGAGTTCAGATTGAAAGTTCAGTTTTCGAGTTCAGTTTGAAAGTTCAGTTTGTGAGTTCAGCTTGAAAGTTCAGTTTGAGAGTTCAGTTTAAATGTTGAGTTTTCGAGTTCAGTTTGAGAGTTGAGTTAGTAAGTTGAGTTTTCGAATTAAGGTTGTAATTGGTAAGTTGTCGAATTGGTTTGAGAGTTCGGTTTGAAAGTTCAGTTTGTGAGTTAAGATTGAAAGTTCAGTTTTCGAGTTCAGTTTGAAAGTTGAGTTTTCGAATTGAGCTTGTAAGTTGAGTTTGCGGGTTCAGTTAGGGAGTTCAGTTTGCATATTCAGTTTGAAAGTTGAGTCTTCAAGTTGTCTTTGAGAGTTGAGTTTGAGAGTTCAGTTTGAAAACTGAGTTTTCAAGTTGGGTCTGTGAGTTCAGTTTTCTAGTTCAGTTTGAGAGTTGAGTTTGTAAGTTGAGTTTTCGAATTAAGTTTGTGAATTGAGTTTGCGAGTTCAGTTTGGGAGTTCGGTTTAAAAGCTCAGTTTGCGAGTTCAGTTTGAAAGTTTAGTTTTCGAATTAAGCTTGTAAGCTGAGTTGGCTAGTTTCGTTTGAGAGTTCATTTTGTGAGTTCAGTTTGAGAGTGGAGTTTCAGAGTCGAGATTATAGTTGTGTTTGTAGGTTGAGGTTGTGAGGTAAATTGGTAATTTTGTGTGTAGGTTGAGTTGGTGAGGTAAATTTGTTGGTTGATTTTGAGAGTTGACTTTGTCTTTTGAGTTTGGGGGTTGAATTAGTAAGTTGAGTTTGAGTGTGTGGGTTGAGCTTGTGAGTTGAGTTGGTGAGTTAAGCTTTTAAGTTGAATTTGTGAGTTGAGCTTGTAAATTGGGTTAGCACTTTGGTTTATCAATCTAGGCCCTAGCAACCGTCTCGAGTCCTTGAAGTTACTTTTAGTATTGGCACCTGACTTAAGGATTCATCATTTTAGACAGGAAGACTATCGTTTACCTACCCCCAATTTGGAACTAGATTTCGGATAACGACAAACCGGATTATATTGAGCTCCGTCTTCGATTACGTAAGTCGAATTGAGCATTCCCGATCGTTATATCAATTTCAATTCGTTCATCTTTATCAATATTTATCCTTTATTATTAGTCGTATCGGAAGATCAACATTCGTTGAGACAATAGCATCGAACTCAGATGCTTTGGACGCCCGAGGATACGCGTTGAACTTTTTTTGACTGCGGTGCGTTTACTATAAGTTACTTGATGTGGAATTCCAGAAATTCAGCCCATTCAGATGGTGTTGGGGGGGGGGGGGGTCAAAGAACTATTTGCAAACAGATACGAGCTCACTTGGCGTGTTCGCACTTTAACTGGTTTGGGTTGGCGGTCCTTTTTCCAGGTGTAAAGCGTGAACGCGCCGTTCGTTGCGCAAAACTTCAACGTAAATTTAGCACACCTTCAAGAAGTTCCAAAGGTGCCCATCTTCTGTTTTCTTGAACTGTCCAAAAGATCGATCGCTCAACAATTCCATCATTGGTGTCTGACATTAGTGTTGGGGAAAACTGAATTTTCATCCAGTTTACAATTAGCTGTTGACGAAACAATAGTAGGAACTTCAAGTGCCAATAATACACTTGAAAAATTGAACTGCATGATCAATCTTCGAATTTGATGGGAATCTTAAGATGGTTGTTATTCAAGCCCGAATCTCATTTCAGTTTATTAAATCCAAGGCCTCCAGTATTTGATCAATAATATTACAGATGATTACTTAGTTAATAATTTGCCGTTCCTTGTAGTAGAAATTACGATTAGAATTGTTTTTAACCCTATTAAAAAGAAGTGCCTTTGTTTAGGATATTAATTTTCATCAGAAATTAACCTTTCGATTTTTCACCTCTCGACAATATTGCCTTGAAAGAGTGTTCCACAAAAACCCAAATTGTTTTGATTGTGTAGTACGCAGATTAATCTCGGGAGATTGTCAGGTTTTGGACCTTTGATTTTTCAATATCCACTACCATTTACCATGCGACGTAGAGGTGAATACGCCCATTGAGACGTCTTTCAACATGAAGAGGAGCATGGGGGGCTTTAGTGGATAAAATCGACCCATCGATTTGTCGATAATTGGAGAAAATTTTCAAAAATATTGCTAGTAGAATTGTTGATTGATACCAGTTCACAACGACGGCACGTCATTCGAGCCCGAGTCTCAGCGAAGATTCTGCTCTAATCTTGGCATTGTCAAACATATACGTACACGTGAAAAGGGAATTTAGAAATTTTACTCAACAATGATATTGACTGTTATCAGTCTTTCAAAGGCTCGGGTATCATGTAGGTTCATCGATTTCAAATCTTCGGGGTCTTGGAAGAATGATCATTTTTAAAGGGCTGAACTCATTTATTGTCCATAAAGCAATCAATCATTGATTAGTTCTCCAGCAAAATTAGCTCAGGGAGCAGATCTTCAAGCTATTTTTGTCCTATTAAGATTGACTAATCATCCGAAAGGTCGCTGAATCTACGGTATGAATCCTTGCTACATTGAATGATAAAAATTATGCCAGCTGCTCGGAAAATCAGATGTATTTAGAGCAATTAACAAGATGCATTATAAAAGTGTTTTGTTCACATAAATGCACACTGTTGACAATTCACGAAAGAATTTGGGTAAATTCTTAGATGGGTGAGCTAAGAAAATAGTTAAAACCTACGAAATAGTGTGCGGTCACTAACGCGGCCTCATATCAGAACATCCCAGGGTAAAAAGTAAAGAGGGCTTCTTCAAAAGCGAGACTAGTTGAGTGTTTTGGATTTATCTAATAAAACTGTCGGCGGATCATTTTTTCGTAGCCAGCTCGTCTACCAGCTGAAGGTAGTTGTGACCGGCGTAAAACAGTCCAGCCCCTGACGCCAGGCCGATGATCGTCGCTATGCAGTTGCTTCGTGTCGACGAACGTAAAACGGCCCAGAGGAGGACCGAGCCGAAATTGAAAACAACCGAGGAGAAACCGCTGAAATGAATTTGCAAATTTATTTACAATAGGTTTCATTAATGACCGCAAAATATTATCTGCTTCCAAGCCTGTACTTCACACTCCTGTGCCAAGGGAGAATTATGACGAAATATGCGAATTTTCATTCATGTTCATGCCCCTCAACCTGTACCTACAAAAGATAACCAAATCACCTGTAAAGTAATTTCTTAGTCGGAGGAGACGACTTCAGGTGAGGTCGATCGTATACATAGAGCAGGGAACCAGCCACAGACAGGCCGAGGAGAACATTTGTCACATCTCGAGCAGGGCTCATCCTGAAAAATAAACTTATTTTTAAACATACCTAGCGTGCCGCAATATGGACTTGATAATCCATGTAAACATACCCTACGAAGAGTCGGGTTTTTTAAGATAGTTGTTGAAACCGTAATATGGTTGGGACGGTAGAGGGGCGGGATGAAGGGTGGCATTCTTTCGATATTTTCAGTTCTCTGAGCGTTTTCGCCTGTATTGCCATCTTCTAGGAGCAAGAAGTTTTAAACTTGAGTCAGTTTCGGAACTTCTTAACGGGTAATCTACAGGCGATTTCTTCCTTCGGAATACAGGTTGCTGGGCTAAGTAGTCGTGTACTCAGCGACGCATCATGCTGTAAAACTGATGTTCTCTGAAGATGGCAATACAGGCGAAAGCGTTTCAAGGCATGGAGATACTGAAATTGTGTCACCCTCAGTCGTCTCTCCCACTTCAGTTGTGAAAAATGTACTTCAGAGCCAGACATTAGGTAACATGGCCAGAGAGTTTAACAATCGTTTCAAACGTGAAGAGCATTGTTTCATCAGCAACAATACAGTGCAAGCGAGTAACGTTTTTTTGCTCTTGGATGTGGATAACACACAGTACCTCCGACTTCAAGTTTGGCAAAGCTCAACTGAAGCTTTGTGAAGGCTCTCAACTGGAATTATTGTTTTTAGGTGGGCCAACTTCACCTACATTTCTTAAGGCCACTTTCACACACAAAAAAAAAAGGTTCACGAGTTAGCGTTACCAACAGCAATCAACGAGCTAGTTAGTAGGTATGTAACGTTACCTAACTTTTGCTTAAAACTTTTTTTGGTGGAAGTGGCCCTGTCAACGCCGATTTGGGATTACCTGATCATGAGGCTGGGGTTCATGACGTTCACGGAAAGCGTCCCATAACCTGCAACTCCTGCCATTGGTAAATAACGGAAAAGTATTGTTTTTCCATCAAGTTTGGCTAATCGGGAGGAAACCGATTCAAGGTATCCCCGTCCATGCTGCTCAGATGACGCCATCACTGCCTTTTGAAGAACCAGACAAAAATTGTTCTCGTTCGAGTCACAAATGAAAGAGCACAAGATGCTCGAATTACAGTAATTATCCTTTGACCTCAAGTTTTTCAAACTAAAGTAGGTATAATTTTGTGTCTCAAATGCCTAAGCCAAAAGCATAAAATTTGGAGAAAAATCAGCAATACTCTATGGAATGATAATCTCCCTTGCTGATAACTGGATCGAATCCCTACCGTCATCTTCGTGTTAACTTGTCTAGTCCTGGAGTAATGTAAGACAACTATTATTAAGCTAAATCTAAATAATTACAACTAACTGGGACTCTGACTGAAGAAGTAGGTACCTTATGTTGGTACCTTAAGTTTTCTGAACCTATGATGGGATTTTTAATTTTCATTCATTTCAACAATATTCTTGTGAAAGACCCAAATCGACCACTCGTGAGCGATCGCACGTTACCTCACGGATGGAGATCCGTGGGGAGCCACAGGCTTCTTCGCAGTAGATCCCTTCCATCTTCTTTTTGAACCGATTTTCCGACATTAATTTGCAACCTCACATTGTATTTTTTGAAGAACTTGCGATCCGTTTTTTTGTACACATACCTATATCTACAGAGTGAATCGAAGTACCTTCCTAGTGTTACTGTGCCAAAATTGAAAAAACCGTTACCAATAGGTACTTACTTGGGTACACTCTGAATCAATTTTTTTCGAGTATCGGCGTATCCGGTGTGTTCGTCTGTGACCGAATAAAAAAAAATGATCCTAGTACCCTCAATTACTCTCGACCTTTTTTCAAATTTTTTGAACGCTTCGTTGAATGGAAGCGTTTTTGTGTGGAAAGGTTGGTTGACATGAATCTACTTCAATTCTGAAGAAAGGTGTGAAAATATTTATTTCCATTGTTGCATAATATTAAATATTGCATAAATACAATTGACATGAAGTGATGATCCCCAAAAATATTCGGGATTGTAAATAGTTGTTCATATACTCATTGATGAGTGAGTAGGTATTTACCATAAATCTGAATGGTAGTATCCACTTGATACTAGGTATCCATAGGTATTGTAATTATTTATAGGATAGGTTTTATGGGATACTTTACTGGGATACATTGGTTGAGCGTAAATTGAGAGATAGGTAAGGCCCTATTCTCTCCATTGGCTAACTAGCAGACCTGATAAGTACCTACTTACTATTGCTACTTTAATATGTACCTAATCTTATATTTTTCGCCATGTTTGTCTATTCCGAATCGAAACCAACCCGTCCAACTAGTCTTCTTATCCTCATCAGAATAATAAAACCCACTGTACTTACGACTCAATTTCACGAATATAACTACGTTGGTACGTAATATTAATTACTGAGTGCATAATGATTGTCATTACTTATTTCGCCATCAAAAATGTTCTGAACATGTAAGTATTTTTCACATAGGCAGGACACTACATAAGTAGGCAGGTACCTACCATACTAGTTTTTAACAGCCTAGCTAGTGCATTTATTCAAATCTATCAATAAATTGTAAAATTGATATAATAAAACACATTTTGAGGTATACCCCTTGATTTAATTTAATTAGTAAAAATACATATTTTTGTAAATTTGTATTGTTAAGTACTTATAGGATCCATCCGAAATCTCTTAGCGTTTTCTCCTCAACCTTTCTGGTCAATCGATGACCAACTGTTTTAGAGAACCTTGGACTCCAAACAGAGGATTTTCAGAAATTCTTTCCGAATCTTTTGGCCGTTTTTCTTCATTGGTCTTCTCTGAGAGGTCATTGATGTACCAATCTCTTTTCTCCTCGCATGCTTTTTGCCATTGCTCTGTGAAAAATCATTTGGATTGGTGTGGAGAAATAAATTAATGCATTAGTGTATTAGGCCATTTCCGATTGCTGCTCTGCGGTTCGTCGAAGAAGCTGTAATAATGCTGCCTGTAGATACAAAATCTAAGCTGAGCCTACCGGCTCCAGCGATTACGCCCCAACACGCTGGCGTTAAAAAATCAAACGTTTTATAAAAAACGCCAATGCCGACTTACTGCTCATTGTTTCCAGGTCGGGCAAATCGCCACCGTAGTCCTTTGGCAGAACCTCTTTGGGAAACTTGCTTTGTAAAAACGATGCACCGTCGCTTGTGACGAAAACCTTAAATCAAAATTCATCTGATGAATATTGGTCAGCTAGAGTAAATACCCGAAACCTCAATATTATGACTATATTTGGCAGGAACCGATTATTTTTAATCCTAGGTATTTGAAAACTATTATTGTCGAGAGTTTAGGGGTTAGACAAATAATTCATATTATTTCCCTATTATTTCATTGACGACGGTAATTTATCAGTATCGGTCACTTACCCTATCGGCTAATTTCTTCTTGAGAAACGGTTTGATGAGCCTGTTCACAGCCACTTCGACAAATTGAGGGCAGTTGATGAACATGAACATTTTGATTCTGGCAGGGACTGCCTCCTGGAAAGAAAAATTTAAAAGGTTGTTAATTTGAGTCGAATCATCAACAGAATGCCGATGTTTGCCTGAACCCCTAGGCTCAAAGACATTGCATTCAGTCGAAACACCAGCTATCTCGGTTTTTGACGATTTGTGATTTGATTTTCCGCGACGTAAAGATTAAAAAATTTTTTTTTCATTTCGCCAAATCGTGTTTAAATATGCCCAAATCCATTATGCCAGCTAATTTACCTATTGGAATGCATTTTCTAATATACTCGTACAAGTAAGACCTACAAAATTGCCAATAGAAATTTGTCTGAAAATGAGGAGTGCTTCGAACTGTCCGTTGGGGACATATCCTCGCCAAAATGATGCTTTCTCCCTATAACGCAGCTAAGCTGTAGTTACGTAGTCAAAAGTGAAAGTTAGTCATCTAATGCGTTCACCTCGTGGTCAATGCCACGGTCTCTGTTATTACCGGGCTAGGGCTGAAAATCAGACGAACTGCGACGAAGTTTCTCAAATTGGGGCATTTCTTTCAGTTGGAAAAGACCACTAGGTAGGTGTTTAATTAAGTTTTCGCCAATTCCCTTCTACATTTGTTTGAATTTTTGGGTATCTCTACTTTCTATTTTTGAAAGTAATTCCGCGGGGCGCAAATATCTCGATTTTTTCGAAACGAAGAAGGAGGCAGGTACGCGTGTGTAAATTTGCAAGTAGGTACGTACCTACCTAGTGCTCATTCAAAAATCAACATTGGTACTGCGTGCGAATTCGAGTATGGAAATTATGCTTGTGCTCTGAATGCTTCAACAGTTTACTGTAGTCAAACATAAATCGCTAACCCAACTCATTTCGAGAAGGAATGACATTGACATTCTCCTAGACGAGAGATACCTACTTGCATTTCAATTGCCCTCCATACAGAGTGATCATTCGTAGCCAACGATCAATGTTAACCACAAATCTAACTTTCTTTCAGAACAAGGTTGAACCGCAAAGATCGGAGCGTCTTTCGAAGAAACTAATACCTGAGTTGAAACCAATGTATGTACCTAATCGGTAGCGATTCCAGTTGAGGGAAATCGAATGGACCCAGGGCCGTATTCTCAGATTCAGACACTTCAGATTCAGACCTAAGGAATTGCGAAACAAAGCTCGGTCCAACCTTGGCCGGCAAAAATTAGGCTGTCCCTACATTCAACCCCCCAGCGAACGAAACGTTCGTTCAAACACTCGGAATATTCCAAGCAAGTTTTTCTAGAATGCCCACCTTATTTTTGGGGATAGCTTCAACTTCTTTAATTCTTCAATTGTTCTGAAATTTCAATTTAATTTTTGGTTTGTGAAATGGCGCAACTCCAATTTTCTTTTCAATGTTACTTTCCCACAAAATCTATGGGTTTATCTGTGAATGTCTTCGATTCGGATTTCTTCTTCTCCCGATTAACTTACTCACTCGATATTTTAGCACCATGACCCTTCAGTTTGTTTGTGCTTGAATTGTGAAAGAGCTTGAAAAGCATAACTTCATTGTCTCGGAGTTGCGAAACCCGATCTCGAAGTGAATGACTTGGGTGCTTGGCCATGAAGTCGACAGAAGTTCATCTCTGAGACAGCGTCAAAAGTATGAAAGATAGGTAATTTCTAGCTCCTTCGTGTCCTTCAAGCGAACTGCACGAATCAAGCGATTTAGAGCGCGAGTTACACTGATGACTCTAAAAAGTCATGGTTTCGTGTAGAAATTACGGTCTAACTACGTTCAAAAAGTGGTAAATTTTTTTTCAGGTAGGTACCTGTTTATACCTAACACCTGTTCAAAGCACCTGTAGTTCGCCGTTGGGCATAAAAATCTTAAAAATGGCCAACTTTTATTCAATCAGTGTTATAGAATAAAGTTGGTTGGAAAAACGTTCACTTTATGGTCGTCCAAAAAATATAAAGCTGACTGGAGGTTGTGATGAAACGTTTTTCTGCATACCTTCCCTACGTTTACACGAAAATTAAATTCGTATAAATGGTACCTGAATATAAGTGAGAGCTTCTCTGACGATGACTGGGTTGACTTTAACCAAATGGCTCGCAGTGTAACCTTTGCCGTCCAAGCAAAAATATTCTCCAGCCGAGATCCCATTGTCGATTCGCATCCTCAATTCCGTAACCTTTGGAGGAAATTAGAAATAGTGCCAAATATATTAAAAGGCAGTATTCAGTGCAACAATATTTTTCCCAAATTTGCTTCCTGTGCAATGGCGTTATAGTTGTAGTCTCATTAGGCGAGTTTATTCACCTTCGCATCTGGCGCTAAGTTGATTCGGCATTTTGCCGTGAAGTGATAATAAAATGTATTGTGTACCTTCGTAATTGTTTATCCAATTAGCAAGCTGCCGTTTCGTTTGAAATTTCACAAGTGACTTGGCCTTTTGGGGGAAGTGCGGCCTTGAACCAGCTAGGACAAACTTGTTTTCAAGCGAAACAGAATGATTTTGAATGGTCACTGACGACTCAAAAACTCTCGAGTAAACTAGCGGTTTGTTCAAGAGTATGCCCAAATGCGTACTATTTTTAAAACAACCAAAAAACTCTTGTTGAAATTTGGTTTGTTTTGATAGACGATTGCCATCTATAGGAGTGGATTGGAGATTTAAAATTAATTTTAATAAGTATTGAAAGTTAGCAATTCTAAATTAACAGGGTTTGAAAGGTGTGCAAGATTATTGGGACCTTCGATCATCATTTCCTAACAAATTGCCCATTTACCTGCACGATTCGGCGAACGGTGCCTAGAAAATCGTAATCGTCCGGATCTGCAGCATCACATCTCACAAAGCTAAGTCGACTTCCATCAGGCATCGGTTTGGGAGTTGTGGCCGTCACGCTGCAGAGTCAAAACAAAAATTTGGGAGTCTCCTTACCATAATTTTTTACCTCGTTAACATATACTAATCAGTAGAAATAAAATTCCAGTAGTACTAAATTTTTACCGGATAGAAAATTAAATAAATATACCTACCAACGATAAATAATGTTAGGAACTGGGCACTTCTGGAAAGAAATTCGAATATTTAACATGGAACGCGACTCCTACTCAACATTATTTGCAAGTTGAATTCATCCATCGCATGACTGGATCTGATCATGGGGTAGAGGATTACCATTTGAGAAACCGCGGTCTTCCTATTGTTCTCAACGTACAATTTTATCGAATCCTTCGTGGCTAATTGTGTGACTTGCTCACTCAATACCCGGGAATTTGTCCCTACGATGGCTGCCGGCGAATTTTCGCACTATCTAAATCAATGTCGAATCAGCCCCAAAATTAAACATTCGAGCCCAGAATTACACCACCAGACAAAGAAGTTGCCGAAGAACTTGACGCCAATTTATTCCCGATTTTTTGGACTTCTAGTACGCACATATTGTCATTGTAGCATGATTTTATTTTTGTTATATAGAGATGACGCTCAACTATTATAGGTGGGTAAACATTAATTTCCTCTTTGGACAAATACATTTTATTAGAAAATCAAAAACACTGAATTCCAAAGTTAAAAAAAAAGTGATTTTCATAGGAAAACAAAATCGAAATTTCCAATTGCTGCCGAAAACATTTTTCGCATCGACAGTGAAAAGTCGGCTGCGAAGCGGATGCAGACTTCATCATTTACCGCAAGATCCGAACGGCAGACTTTCTCTTCTCTCATTCGCTATACTGAAAGAGTGCAGACTCAGACAACAGGCAAGGGAACCTGAGCGTACAATGTCTACACTTCTGAGGGACCAACGACTTTCCATACAAAACCCGCGGCCTCAAATCATAAGATGAATTGTCAAGAATTTTTTGAACCCTCATAAAAAGAGAGAGGCGTCATTCCCGAAATCAGTATGAATTTTCAAAGGGTGTTGAAGAAAAGAATCGCCGACCGATTTCATCGATTAGTTTCTCCTGAAAACATACCTACGGCAATTTTTCAATCAGAACTATTGAGTCGAGAACCTGTAGGTACTCGGTAAAATTCACTTACAAATTGGCTAGAGTATTTTTGATTGATCCGGACAGCGGGTCCCGGTCCTCGAATATTTGGCAGGTCGATCTAAGAGTGTAGTAGTTGTCGAGTTTCCTCTTCGCCGTTTGCAAGCTACCCTTTGTTCCGGTCAAGAAGCCGCTGAGAAACTTTGAGTCCTCTGAAACCCACCATTGTTCATCATCGTTTTACTTTATTAATTTTTTGCATCCAACTCAATTGCAAGCGTTGCTGTACAGGATGGAGAAGGGCAATTTTATTCGAGTGGAGTCATCCTGATGACTTTTTTGACATCAAGCTCTCAATCTACACATCCCAGCAATGGCAACATCGATGTGCTTTTTTCTTATTGTGTTTTTACGTTTATTATCCGTTTATTGTATGCAATAATGCCTATGAAAATGAACAACTAATCCAAATTTTCATGATCAAGATTTGAGTGTTTACGTGCTTGAGTACCTACTATATAACTGTGCTATTCAAGTTTGTTTTTTGATAGTTTTAATAAATAGGTACTGTTCAATTCTTGGCAAATAACATAAAACGGTTTCCTACCGTTCTTCTTGGATGGGGGAAGGTGCTCCTGGTCGTCGAGCCATTCACCCAAAGTGATGAGGTCCTGGTTCAGCTGCTTTCTCGGATAGTTGATCTCCTTGAGGATTTCTTCCTCCTGTTCTACTGTGTGCGGTTCGAGGAGAGACGCCATATCCTTTCTTGAATAAAAAATGTGTGACAGTTCGTTGAAGTTATACCAGTTTGAATAGAAACGAATGGTATTAAATTATAATTATTTATACTAAAGCCGAAACACACCAATCATGCATATTTCAGAGTCAGTTCTGATCAACCATTTGACACTTTAAGTTGGGTACCAATTGGTTGGGAATTGGTATTGAGTACCTTATGGTACCTACTCCTTTTGTACAGAATTTTTCTTTATGTAGGTACAGGTAATCTGGGTCCAAAAAAGGGACTAAAATTCAGCCGTTGGTACCATTATTTTAAAATATCAATCACATGACTCCATGATACACTACGTGTGGTTCCTTCGGTTGTTTTAATTACATGCTTATTATCCTTTAATTACATTTATGAATTTTTCTGTGTCAAGAACTTGTCCCTCCCTCCCTCCTCATCGTTCATGTTAATAAAATTTCAAATAACTACCAACGTAATTTATGACGTTTTTTGGTGAAAAATGTAAGGATTTGCAATCGTGTTTCAGCACTGCGCTATAGGACAATTGTCGCAGTTTTGCAAAGTCGGTGTTTTTTGCACAGGAGATTCTTTTTACCGTTGGCAATGTTTTCTGCCTTTGTCTAGCCAACATCTCCGTCGTTAGGTATGGCTGATGATTTTGGTGCATGGCAAGGAATGAAGAAAGCGTGAAAGACAAGCGTGGTATTCCGCCTATTATCCTTTAACGGCACATCGCCTGATTTTATTCATTATATACCTACTCGCTACTGAGCAATCGGATATTTTGGTAAACCGTTATTCCCAAAACCATAGGCATTGCAGTTTTTTTACCGGTCTCAAGTAGTTTTCCGTGGTCCCTGAGTATCATCCAATTTCATGCTTTGACCCAATGAATATTATGGAATTTAGTTACAATTTGGGAAAACATATTAACGCCATTGTCACTATCATGCGGAGGTTTTACGATATTGCACCATATCCTGGAACGTGGGGAAAGTCATTCAGGAAACAATGAGATTTTTTGTTGTGCTAGATGGGATCATGTTTAGTAGGGGTTCCTTAGCTCAGGAAACGAGGTGCACATGAAAGTATGATGAGGCCATGAGTATCTTTATATCTTTACTTGGCATCAGTGTTATGTGTGTACATAGCGGACACTCCCAGGGCCTTCTGCGTTCATTCACACTGAATTCTATCTTGCTATCTTGGTGTTGTAGTTAGGTAGCTTTTAATTGATTCTTGAAGGAACACAGCCTCCACTCATATATCCCCATTTACTAAGAGGAAGCTGATTTTACAAATTATCGCACGAAGTCGAAGGGTAATAAATATTATATTTTATTACCCGCCCCTACACGACAGCAGTGAACGCACCAGTATCAACAAAAAGCAGCCGGCATATGACGCACGACACAAGTTGCCATGCTGTTGATATTGAGGAATTGTGCGCTGCGCTTGTAATAATATTTCATATTATTATGCTACTATTATGCTTATCAACTTTTTATCAACGATACGATGAGCTCCCTCAATGGGTTGTGCGCGCTCTCGAACAAGATCATTTTAGAACTCAATATTTTGAATTTAAATGAGGAGCCCACAGTATTTATTAGGAACGGTACAGCATCATGATGAATCGGGAGCAAGGTCCCTCATCTCGAGGGCAGTCAAACTGGTTAACATCAAATAGGCCTTATGCTGGTCTGCGGAAGGCAGCAGAATGTTTTCTTTGTGCGTACCATCAAAGCTACGATCATCGAAAGGTCCATACAAAATCCTAATGTTGCTATAAACTAAAAACAATCTTTAAGCATCGTAACTACAGATTTCTCAAACTCAACTTCGAGATCATAGTCAACTTCGAAATCGAATTCAACTTCGAGATCAAAGTCAACTTCGAGTTCAAAGTCAACTTCGAGCTCAAACTCAACTTCAAGATCAAAGTCAACTTCGAGTTCAAACTCAACTTCGAGATCAAAGTCAACTTCGAGATCAAAGTCAACTTCGAGTTCAAAGTCAACTTCGAGTTCAAACTCAACTTCGAGTTCAAAGTCAACTTCGAGATCAAAGTCAACTTCGAGTTCAAACTCAACTTCGAGTTCAAACTCAACTTCGAGTTCAAACTCAACTTCGACATCAATGTCAACTTCACGTTCAAACTCAACTTCGAGATCAAAGTCAACTTCGAGTTCAAACTCAACTTCGAGATCAAAGTCAACTTCGAGTTCAAACTCAACTTCGAGTCAAACTCAACTTCGAGATCAAAGTCAACTTCGAGATCAAACTCAACTTCGAGTTCAAACTCAACTTCGAGATCAAAGTCAACTTCGAGTTCAAAGTCAACTTCGAGTTCAAACTCAACTTCGAGTTCAAACTCAACTTCGAGATCAATGTCAACTTCGAGATCAAACTCAACTTCGAGATCAAAGTCAACTTCGAGTTCAAACTCAACTTCGAGATCAAAGTCAACTTCGAGTTCAAACTCAACTTCGAGATCAAAGTCAACTTCGAGTTCAAACTCAACTTCGAGATCAAAGTCAACTTCGAGTTCAAACTCAACTTCGAGATCAAACTCAACTTCGAGATCAATGTCAACTTCGATATGAATGTCAACTTCGAGATCAAACTCAACTTCGAGATCAAAGTCAACTTCGAGTTCATACTCAACTTCGAGATCAAACTCAACTTCGAGATCAAAGTCAACTTCGAGATCGAATTCAACTTCGAAATCAAACTCAACTTCGAGTTCAAAGTCAACTTCGAGTTCAAAGTCAACTTCGAGTTCAAACTCAACTTCAAGATCAAAGTCAATTTCGAGTTCAAAGTCAACTTCGAGTTCAAACTCAACTTCAAGATCAAAGTCGATTTCGAGTTCAAACTCAACTTCGAGATCAAAGTCAACTTCGACATCGAACTCAACTTCGAGTTCAAAGTCAACATCGAGATCAAAATCAACTTAGAGTTCAAACTCAACTTCGAGTTCAAAGTCAACTTCGAGCTCAAACTCAACTTCAAGATCAAAGTCAACTTCGAGTTCAAACTCAACTTCGACGTCAAAATCAACTTCGAGATCAAAGTCAACTTCGAGTTTGAAGTCAACTTCGAGTTCAAACTCAACTTCGAGATCGAAGTCAACTTCGAGTTCAAACTCAACTTCGAGATCAAAGTCAACTTCGAGTTCAAACTCAACTTCGAGTTCAAAGTCAACTTCGAGTTCAAACTCAACTTCGAGTTCAATGTCAACTTCGAGTTCAAACTCAACTTCGAGATCAAAGTCAACTTCGAGTTCAAACTCAACTTCGAGATCAAAGTCAACTTCGAGTTCAAACTCAACTTCGAGATCAAAGTCAACTTCGAGTTCAAACTCAACTTCGAGATCAAAGTCAACTTCGAGTTCAAACTCAACTTCGAGATCAAACTCAACTTCGATATGAATGTCAACTTCGAGATCAAACTCAACTTCGAGATCAAAGTCAACTTCGAGTTCATACTCAACTTCGAGATCAAACTCAACTTCGAGATCAAAGTCAACTTCGAGATCGAATTCAACTTCGAAATCAAACTCAACTTCGAGTTCAAAGTCAACTTCGAGTTCAAAGTCAACTTCAAGTTCAAACTCAACTTCAAGATCAAAGTCAATTTCGAGTTCAAAGTCAACTTCGAGTTCAAACTCAACTTCAAGATCAAAGTCGATTTCGAGTTCAAACTCAACTTCGAGTTCAAACTCAACATTGAGTTCAAAGTCAACTTCGAGTACAACCTATTATTTGTCATTTTTGTTTTTTGTTTTTATTGATTCGTTATAATGTCACTTGATATTCATTTTCATACCAACTTTATAGCTTTATTATTTCTTTAGTATTTCATATTTATACCAACTTTATACCAACCAAATATATAGCTATACCTATTGTTCATTTCATAGCGTCCCGCTTTTGAATTTTGGATATCTGGTCACCGTAGTTATAAGGTAGGTACCTACTTGAAATAATTTGCTTCTGTTTTCCGGGAATTCGCCCGCAATTCCCAGTCTAAATATTTTGTATTAGACGGAAGGTAGGTATAACAATACCTACTTATTTTATACAGCCCATCGGATTATCTGTAGGAATGGAATGGATTCATGGCAATTTCTGCATAACCGTTATGTTCACTAACCCGAACTATTATATTGGGAGTAATGGCCGATATTTGAAATGACCCCTTTTCATTTATCCGCACGATAAGACGGTCGGCATAAGATCGAGCATAATATACTTTTTTATTCCCACGATTGTCGAAGTTGAAGAAGATTGTCTGTGTGTCCATCGATAGAATGCCAACTCTGCTACGAAGTTCTCATCGTAATGTTGTGCATTGTCATATTAAGTTCGGGTTGACAGTCCAATGCACGTGACCGCGGAGCGGGACGACCGAAATTATTCACCAAACAAAAAAAAAGTCCATTTTTGCTCTCGGTAGTCAAAAGCTGTTTCTTCTAGGTATAGGTACCTATAATACGGGCAACTTATCAACAGGAACCAGGACAACGGATTCATTGGTAAAATACAATGAAGAAGAGGCTTGAATTTTGGTGATTTATTCATTACCTAAACTATTGATATCGCTCAGTATTATTATCGGGGCAAGGTTTCCTATGATTTTTGTGGTATTTTGATGTTATTGAATTTCCTCGAAGTTTCATTCAAAAGAGCTGATTTCCGGCTAGTCATTGGGGCCCGCCCCAATGAATGGAAGAGAATAGGATGAAATGTGATTATGAGCTCGATACCCAACATATCAGTACATTCATCGGACTGTTAAGTGTCTATTTCCTACCCAAGTGTCTAATTTCCACAATCTGAATCATCAGTAGGTACGCCAAAGCGATCGATAGGTTTCCCATGTTCCTTTCCTTAATGGTTAATGATAAGATCGTCGAGAATGATTTGATAGGGATGCTAATAATTCGATTTTCCTATCCTTGGGAACTTTTGTGACGGTATTTAGTTAGCCAATGAAAAGAGCATTGCCCTAATGTCTTCCACTTCTGCAATCGTAAACTTTATCGAAAACAAAGGTGCTCTAAGTCGGTATAGCAAATTGATTCTAGATTTTTAAAGAAGATATTCCCTAACCAGGGACTATTTCGAACTATTTCTGGTACTGATGAGCAACGTTCTGCACTGAGCTCCTGAAGTAAATTGCGCCATAAGAAAGCGTAGTAATCTGGTTCCAGCTGACTGGGATTATTTTTTTGAATGAATTTTAATCCCGAGTGGCCGCGTGTTAAGGAGAAAGGTGACGTGGGACACGAGGAATCGATATTCTTCTATTTCTCTAATGATATTGTTATTTTCTGAGCATCAGACGATTTTTTCTGGGCATAATTATGGGCAATACGAGCGCCGTAAATTGGGGATTAAGAGAGTTATAGCAGAACCGAACGATACCTAGGTATAGCGGGACCGTATTTCTCGAACCAAAGGTCAGTTTGGGTAATAGGGTAGTAATTCGATGATTTTTAGAGGTACAAGGTGTTGAAAAAGTCTTGAAATTTTGAGTTCGTTTGCGATTTTTGATCAGCACTCCCAAAAACGTATACAACCGTTGAAAAACGTACTTCAATGTTTTCTCTCCAAAAAATCTCCGTCCCTTTTGAGCCCCCGTTTACTAGCAGCATAATATGCTCGGCAATGCTGCTCTTCTTCTTGCTGCTCACTTTTTCAGCATGGGACAGTAATTTGACAAAAACCCCAGAACTATTAAATATATACAACTCTTCGTAGGTACCTATGTATAGGTATACCGCTATACCTATTACTTTTCACGCGCAATATTGGAAAAACGTAACGACTTCTTGTCCTTGCGCGATCGAATGGCTCTATTGTTTGCTCGTATCTCAAATACGAGAATCGGTGATCAATTTCGTAAATTTTTTATTACCTGCACTGCAAGGTGGTAACTTTGAAGCTGACGCAGACGCTGCGAGTTTTTGAATAGTTCGTCAAAAACCGAAAATACTTAATTATCTGGGGAATATATAAAAAAAATATCGGGATTGATATTATTTTACGTTTTGGAAAAACACAGAAAAATCTGATGTTAAAGAGTAGGTATGACGTGGGGATTGATTTGAGTAGTATTTCAACTGGGTGTCTCGCTCGATGTATCATAAAAATTAATAATCGAGGGTTTTTTCGGAATTATAGAAAAAATACTTTTTTGCCTCGAAAAATTCTCTTTTTGGGTTTCAGTTTCTCTTGGTCTATTTAATTTTTTTTTGCCGATTTGATCGGGCTCAAATAAGCCGATTCGGACGTTCTTGGGCTCGGAAAAGATGGAAGAAAATATTTTTAAAAGATGAATGGCATTATACTTGGAAATTAGTACTTATAGGTTTTATAAATAAATCCCATGTACGTTTTTGCATCTTCCTTCAAACTCTCGACGCATGAATGGTATTTGACTCTTTCAAGCGCGCTACCAAATGACTGTAGTAAGTGAAAGCTCGGCTCACCTGTAGTGTTGGTAGTGCGGAGTAAGCAACTGAAGAGCGACTGACCGACTTGACAGAAGTCTCGGTTTTCGTTGGCTTGGGAATCTGCGGACCTGTATACCACCACTTCTATGTCTCGGACTTGGAACCCCCCCCCCCTTCACACCTCACGTGTACCCCCGCCATCATCCCTTCCAGGTCGAACATTGGTCATCGAACCAGACCGTTTCTGAAGGTGCAGATCGGGATAAGTAGATGACGTGTACCGCTGAATAAATTGCTTGGTACATAATTGGTACTTACCCACTTCCACACTTACGAAATGAATGCAGGTAATGTCTGAAAGATTAGTCTGATCGGAAGTTCAGACAAAACTTACATCAGAAACGCCTGCACCTCATCATCATTAGTAAAAGTAGGTTTTCTGAAAACCGAAATAAAGTGGATTTTGAAGATACTTCGCGGGGCAGAAATTTTCGAGTTTATTTCATGGGTCTCTCCTTTTGGCGCGGTGTTTTCCCCAGAGTAGTAGAAAATATTTTTGTCATCTACTTACCAGAAAGCTTTGATTTCTTGATTCTTTTACTAGGTTTTTGCCTATATGAGGGGTTTCTACTGAACCGACTTTGACGAATTGGGTCTCGTTAAATTTTCCATAAGCTTTGCACTCCCTTTATTCACCATAAGTAAAAATACCACGAATTTCCGGGTTGGAAACGCGTTTAAAACGCTAAACTTCAAAGCACTTTTTTCTAAATATTTATGTCGACCATGCGAGCAGAGCAGGCTAGGGTAGGCAGGGAGCAACTCCGAGTTATCACAATGTTTATTTGTAGGAGAAAATAATTTTGATGCGGCAATGCGTATTGGTGTCATCGCCAAACATTGACCCGCCGGAACAGTCAGACTTGTAAAAAGCGTGTTCTAAGGTAACAATGATTTCCTAGCTCTTATGTATATTTTTATAACAAAATGTACAAAAATTAGGTTTAGTGTACCGTAGGTCCTTAATCTAATTGTGCTCAGTTGGAAAACAGTATTTCTCACCAAGATTGGTGAATTTTGTGCAAACAGTTTACAGCTCTCATACTCATGTTCAATGCTGGGTGAACTTCTCCAAGGCCGTTTTCACCCATGAAGCTAAGACCACATAAACCTGAAACCATTATTATATGGGATGTAGAATTCTTAATACTTATCTAACACGTGGCCACTTTTTGACCACACCGGATTGGTCGCTGTTGCTAGTAATGGGATACTTACCGAGGTAGCTGTGCAGCGGGTCCGGATAGGAGAAACGGACTTTGGAAAAACCACCCGTGTCCAGGCATTGGGTCGACATGACGTATTTTCGATTTTCTTCGTAGTTAACCATTTCATAAAAGTCCAGCATCTATCAACGAATCAATATTTGAAAAATTTGGCTTACTAAGCAGCAGGTATGAATTAAAAAAGGTGGGGTTGTTGATAATTTTTTGCTTGAAAAGCTTTTTCACCTTCAGTGTAGCCCCGACCCAAAACGAATAGCACGTATCTTCTTGTTTGTTAGCCCTTCCTTGGAAGCCGGCCACCTGCTTCATTAAGGCCCACCGTCGAAGGCCTTCATACTGGAAAAAATGAATCACGACCCTTCACAAAAAAAGGCCCAAAACCCAATTTTTCCTAATTGAAATCTTGACTGATTTTGAGCTATGCGGAGAAAACCGAACTATCACTTACTTCTTTGGGCGTAAGTACATCGTGAAGTTTTCCCATGAGGACTAGAGAGGCGACAGCGCAATAAGCGACGCCGCCATGCGATTCTAGATCCGGACCTTGGCCAAATCCGTAATCGTATGACTACAAAAATGACAATCCTATTAGCAACTTGGAATATAAATTGGTAGGTAGGTAGTACGGGATCGAGGCATAGGTCACTAACATGCATTCTGATGAATTTAATACTGAAGCCTTAAGATTTCTTGATGGAAAATGGGTAGAGGAGGGGGTTGAGAGGTTGCAGAATCCGGTATATGAGGTCAAAATGCCAAAAATCCAACAATATTGCCATTTGGCGATAGTAGTGTGGTAGCAGAACATGGTTTTGCACCTTGCTTTCTGTATAAAATAGACTTTGATAAAACATCTGACTCACGAAACTGCCGCGAATATAACTCAAAGTTTTATCCATGTCCATTCCGGACCAGTCTTGGAGAATATAGCAGATACAGCAGGCACAGTAAACGAACCGCATGTCGTTTTCGCTCCCCAGCAACGTGCAGGCGAAACTATGAATAACAAAAACAAAAATCACGACTGGTGTTCGCTCTCGACGTGTGAAGTATAACCATCCTGAAATTTTCCAAATCAACTCACCTGCCGTCCTCTTGTTGTAAAGCGGCGACACCTTTGATGATTGCTGGTCGATTAACTCGTGACAGATCGTCGCCCAGAGTGACCAATGTGACGAGGCCAGTATATGTCATGGCCAGATGACCGTTTGCGAACATTTTGTTGCAATGAACTGCCACGCCGTCTTCCAACGTCATGAACGTATCAGTTCCTTGAAAGCCGCATTTGCTGCAGTCCCCATCTGAGAGAAACGCTTACCGTATGAAATCCAGGAAATCTCCAGTCGCTATTCAGCATAAGAATCGAATCGCTGAATTATGTTGACAGGCTTACCCTCATCTGGGTGAATCTGGAGGCTGTATATCCAATCGCACATACTTTTTTTGGTTGATTCATTGTAATCTGAGAGGGCTCCAAGAATTTCGAGGCCAGATATCGAAAAGAAGACGATGCTAAGTCTAAAATTAATAAATCAATTTTGTCGGGACTTGCTAAGCACAGAACAAAGAATTGTAAAAGGCCGGTCCTAGTCAATCAATGATAAATCAGTCATTCAGGATCAGTTTCATCAGGGCGACCTCTCCAGCAAGAATAACATCCGGCGAGCCTCTCATGACAGACATCCCGATTGAAGGGTGTATGTTGTCCGCTGGACTCAGACGCAGATTCTTGCCCACAACCAAGGCAATTAGCTACACATCAGTACTCAATAGGCAGTTCATCGTCATACTGAAAATTCCTAGGTAAATTTTAAGATGTTATTTCATTATTAATCACCTTGTTGAATCCAACACGAACATCCTAGCAGGAATGAAGTAGAGGTACATTTTGAAAAACTCCACATGTTTCTTCTTGGCTAAAACTGATTCATCAGCATCCATCGTTTTCTGAAATTGAAGAGCGAATCAGTGATTGGACCCCTTGGACGAAGAAGAGGGTCGTTGTTAAAAATTTGGTAACAAGTTAACTTACCTGTAGAAGTCAGAACTTGGTCCTTCGATCCAGAACTGTTGGAAACAATCCAGGAAATAATGCAATCTTGCAGTGATAGCAGCTTGAAATTATTTAGTTGAAATAAATTAAATAAATAAGCGGCATAAGAAAAAATAGAGGGTAAGTACTTCAAAAAGTGTTGAGGGCCTTCACTTTCATCCCCTCCCCAGCGCCGCGCCTTCGATCAGCTCGTTTGGAGATAAGGTTAGTAAACAATCAATGCCAAAAAGAAATGCCGATGTGCCATCTGCGCTACAAAGAAGCAGTTTCAACAACAACAACAAAAAGTTGTTGTGTAAAGAATCCTTTTTACGTATGAACCAGTCTATTCAAGCACTAGTTTAACTAATGCAGAGAAGAATTAATACGAACGCTAAACACCTATACGAACAATTCGGAAACAAAATCATTTTGGGTACAAATAACCCTCTGTGCTGTAATTTTAAGTAATAAATAAATTTTTGGTTGATAACGATAAGGCTCAGCTGGATGAAGAAGAAGAAGAAGGATTGTAAGCTAAGCTACTTCGGCTCTCTGTGTTTACTGTTTGACTTTAGATTGCTCCTGCTGCTTTGTGCGATCTACGATAAGTAGTCATTTTCGGTGGTACTTCTCAATATTTTTTACCTTTAATTTTAGGCACATAAATAAATACCTCGCTTTTTCTAAACCATGACGTCTGATAGAAGACGATTCGAGTGTACTGCCCTGCCAAAAGGATGGCAACGAGAGGAAGTTGTTCGTAAGACCGGTCTGTCCGCTGGTAAAGTCGACGTCTGCTACTACAGGTAGGTCGTGTTCCTAGCACAACGCCTTTCCAGCAATATGGATCTCCGTCTACCAGGAAAATACTGAAGGCCGTATTCACAGAGGTTCCTAAAATTTAGAGGCCGTCCTTAGGAGGGTTCCTATACGAAAAAGCGTTTCAAGAAGCTTCCTACAGGGGCTAAGGAGCGCCGAAAGCTGAGGGCGCTTTTCCCTAAGGACCTGTTTTTGGAAGGTAGCAATCGAGATACCTTTGGAGATTAATGCAAAACTTATGGCCAAGAGAAAGATCACAAGAGAGAGATGCTTGCATAAACCAACCATTTTATCCATAAAGTGCTTCAAATCTAGTTCAGAATAGCGACATTGAAAATCATACCTACCTTCTACTTATGACAATATAATATAATATTATTATGTGTCGATTATCTTCCCTTCCTACCATAAAACATGCATGCTGATTTCCAGTGTATGCCGTCTAAAGCCCCAAATTGTTGATTTCCTATTACATTTCCGTTGACTTGTGAATAATCGAGGCCATCTACTGAGGCATAGTTACACTTCTCGGATTGTACTCCTGGTAGCCAAATCTTTCATATTTGTGCAAAATTGATACCTCCGTTATCCAATAATTCATGTCCTGTGTTTTTTTCGGTACGTGGAACTAAAAAACGACTACCTAGGTACCTCATCGTGTGCTTCTTTGTGTTGCATGCTGTCTCGTTTGAAGAATGTGAAACATATTTTGACAGGTGAAGGGGTTTGTGTGTGTTTTCCAGCCCGGATGGTCAGAGATTTGAGAATAAACCCCAGCTAGTTCGAGCGATGAACGATTCGGTCGATCTGACCACTTTCGATTTCTCGACTGGCAAATGTAATAGTCTCCTTGCCCGTAGACATAAAAAGCCCCGAACTAGTCACTATGATTACAGGTATAGTACCAATGTGTATGGTTTCGAACGCTTTGGACATAACCATCCGCACACGAATGGCATTGCATGCTCGTTTTTAGGTTTTGGATTTGGGAAATTGATGTTGCGCCTTGTGTCCATCTAAAATCACATCTTCACTCTAGTATTGTTGTCTCACTGACACCGTCATTCAAATGGAGTGAGCAAGTCATAAGACTTTCTGGACCGTCGGAACTCCGCGATCCCGTGCCAGCATTCGAGATGAAAAAAGGAGAATTTTATTGTTTCGCTTGCAGCATGAAATTATCAATACTTTGAGACCATCTTTGTTTGAATTGGATCAGTGGCCCTCAAGATCTACTGCAACTTGAAGCTCACCTCGGTGTATTCTCAATCACAGTTTTTGCAATCGAAGGTTGGATTGTACCAAGCATCAAAATCGATTTTTTATTATAATTATGAGCTGGTTAAAGATTTATCTATGAATTTGAAATTTTAAATTGAATCTCCTATAATAGCTGATGGAAGAAAACGTTTGATCTGTGCACACCTATTTCTCAAAGCATTACTTTTGCTCAGTGTCTTTTCTAACTCCTGTCCTTGCAAACTCCTTTTTTTCAGAAAATATTCTGACATTCTTATTGCCCTCACTTGGCTGTTTTATAAATCATGCTTGATTCGTGTGGTAATAATTATTATTGTGTTCCCTCATTCATATTCCCGGGCGAACGGGTCTTCTTCGAGGTTTCACGTTTATGTTCTCTTTGTTACTTACGTTTCGCATGTTACACTAGCTTCTCTTGGGTTTTCTCTTCCTGGCAGAATTTTTATTAACCAATTGTAGTTTCTGTTCTCCTTACCTGCTGCTTCAGCGAACCCCCGATGGATGATCCATGAACTGGTTTATCTCTTTCTCGAGGTGTTACTAGGATGACAGTGGATCAGATAAATCTGAGACTCCTTAGGACTTCTTTTTATCACCTCCGAGTGGAAACTATTGTCAATAAACCTCGAAATTTTCTCGCTAACTTTCTCCAAAATTTTCAGCCGCGGTGTTCGCAATGACGCTTCTTTGGTCCCCCCGATACGGCAGACAGCGTCCATCTTCAAACAACCGGTTACGGTCTACAGATCTCAGGAGGGGAAAGTCAAAACCGACGTTAAACACGGCCCTCAAGAAAAACCTAAGCAGGTGAACAAGTTCTGCAGTGTGGATCTAGTTCAAAAATCCATGAATTGGTTCTAGTGAAGTCCTCCATATTCCAATGATACATCTGTCTGGATGAAAAGCCTACGATCACTAATAATTCTGAAACCAAGGATTTTTCTTTTCAACTTATTAAGACAAAATTCCTATATAGCTTTTTGAAAAATCGATGTTTTGAGATCGAACATGACGAAATCGGGAAATTGGTTTAGAAGGCGCCGACAGCTGCTACTAGAAGGCTTTCATCATCCTCTCCAATAATATCACTTGGAAGATTCAATATCTAAAAACTGAGGGGTGGAACTTCGTTATGGGTTCACTCTCTTCATTTTTGTATCGATTGCTCGAAATCAATTGTCCCCATTTCCTCTTCACGTAGCTGTTCTGGGAAAAACGTTTGGAGGGCCTTCACGCCAGTGATATGATGGGCAACGAACTTAGAGGCATGGGACTTCCAAAGCCTTTGAAACCAGTCGGCCCTAATATCACCGAAGAGACGCTCCTCCAATCTGTGGCGACGGCCCTTCACGTTCTTGGTAAACCGATCACCGGCCAAACGGGACTGAAAGACAATTTGGAGAAGAATCCTGGCGTCTACATCAATTCGGAGCAACCGCTTGTGCAGGTTCGTCGTTTTACTGTGATGGACGATTTTTACGAATTTTTCGAGAGTGATTTTTTGACTGCTGAGCAATTGAATTTCTTCGACGTCGAATAAACGCTCTTCAATGCGGTGCAGGGTAGTTCATCAATTTTTTCTTCTCCAGGCTGTTGCTATCAGTGATGATGATATCAAGCGGCAGGAGGAGCGTGTGCACCTGGCCAGACGGAAGCTCCAAGAAGCTCTGAAAGACTTGGACGATTGAGAACTTTTGGTAAAATCGTTTTTACATTAGGAGAATCGACGAGTTGAAATTGAGGACAGTGTGACAAGAAGTTGACACAACGTCATTTTGAGGGACGATGATGCGGTAGGTTGGGACTTCCTATTCATTGTTTCAGGTAGGTACCGACTTACCGAAACGTCACTTCAATGCCTCAATGCTCTTTTCCTGCCTTGGACCTCGAAAACTCCTATGGAGAACCTGGATAACCTAAAATGCTCATTGCAATCAGACGACCAGGTGCTGGTGCAAGAAACTTGACGAATTGAGATTTTTTTGAAATTTGGTGGCCAATTATCATTGAAATTACCAGATTGATTTTCCGTTCCCTCCAATAAGTGATGTACCCACGATACGCTCCTCAATTTCTATGCTTCTTTGAGACACTCTCATCATTCATCACGAACATCTCCTGGACAGTGTGTTTTCAAAACTGCTCTAAAAAGGGTTCCCGAATCTTTCATGCCGCGTGATAAATTTTGACCATTAAGGTGATTTATAATTTGACGATTTTCCTCGAAACCACAATTTAAATTTAGCTAACACTTACATCGCATCAACACATCGTAATCAACTGTATCCATTTTGTAAATATTGGCCGTAAAAATCTGCCAAAAAATGTCTGGAGGAAAAACTGGCCTACTGGCAAAATGAAATTATAGGTGTGTAAATATTTTTTATTATTTTTATTTAACAAGATACATTAGCAATTTAGTTTTAATGTCCTCATAATGCCACAAAAATGATTTCCCCGAGGTAATTTTTTTCGAGTCGCGATTGTCTGACTGGATTGAAAATGGTACTGATTTGCAGCTCAGAAGTTGTTCCAGTCGATGGTTTACAAAACTATAATTATGTCTATCCCTGTTTCACTCCTTAGTTTTTACACTTTTCTGTAGAATTTATTCCTGTGTTCCCCTGGGGCGTACGTAAGTACGTAGATTTTGCCTGTGGTTCATTCGTATTTTTATTTGATAAATTTTTCAAGTAAATGATTTAATACAAAAGCTCGTTTTTAATGTGGAACCTTGCGTTTATTCACCTGTCCGAAGAGGCCCTTAGTTTAACTTCCCATAATCCAGTTGTGCGAGTTCATGAATTATACTGCGACGTGGGTACTTGAGAGAATTTTTTCTTGCTCTTTTCTAAATTATCTTCCAAATCAATAAATTGAATTATTGTGACTTTATTTTTTGATGCGTGACACTGAATAGGTAAATCAATACCTAAGATATTCATTAAACGGTATCAATTGGAAATGTTCTCATGGGGTAATAAAATGATAAAGTGAACTTCTATGCACGAAGTTGTATTTTATTGTTGATTATTTGATGTACAGATTCCTCGAGTCTAGAAGTTATTTTTATTTATCCTCTGTAAAACACATAATAGTTCGTGTCCACTTAGACATACGTACATCAACTGACATCGATAACAATGAAATAGGTTAACAGTATTTCTTCAGAGTATATTGCTACATTTAGTAAATTCACGCGATCCTAGGCCCATCTCGTTTTGGTGTTGGTTTCAGTATATTGTTCCATAATAAGTGTTCACAACAATTTACTCCGATTCGCAATTTCGGACCTTCTTTACACATTTCCGAGTCGGGCCTTTGAAAATTCGTTCGAACGTATTTTTCTTTCCGACGGGAAATTCACAGATAGGGCAGAAACGACAGTAATGGTTAGGGATGGTCAGTCCTTAAGGTAGAAAAAATAACGCTATTTCTATTATATTTCTTGATGCATACAGTTCACTTGTATTTTGACTGGCATTCCGAATAAAATTTTTAGAAGTAGTTGAGCTAATTCTATAACATTTTGTACTTATAACGATGTACTTATAAAAAATACTAAAAAAACTGAGTTTTCAAAGAATGGCGATAGAAATGACGAAACTACAGCAATGGCCAAGGAAATGTCAGCTGAATTTAATTTTGCTACTCTTTTGGGAATCCGAAGATTTTTTGAACGGTTTTTATCGTTTTAAATTGGATGAACCCAGTCTTTGAAAAAACCTGGAAGGATGGTACCTTTTTTTGTTTTTTCTTTCAGTTTTTCAATGGTCCGTTTGACTGGCGCCAGTTCAGCATACATAGGATGGAACTATCGTATCATTTAAAGGGCGTCGACATTTAGTATTATGGCTTCAAATTCGAATCAGCATAATCTATAGCCCTCGGCTCCATAAAATGACATCTCCTTGACCATTGAATTATACTAATCGGTACCTATTATCGTAGTACATTGTTTGTACGCTCAACATGAGAATAGTAAGTTTCCGCCTTAATTTCGAGGGTAGGTAAGTATATAGAAATTTCGGAACATGATTTGTAGGATTGCATAGTAGAAGATAGCGATTCACGTTCAGAATAATACACAGCCCAATCGCATAGAACTTTGTTGTTCTTTTTATCAAGCTAGTAACCACCACACACCTCCGGCTTTGGTCCGAAATAATTTGAATTTTTTCCCTCTCATATATCAAGCTGGTAGATTCTTTTGAAAAATGCTCTATAAAAATGTTGAATCGAATAGGAAAGAGAGAAAAAACGCGGTTTGAGCTTCCTAGAGGACGAGGGGCGTATTGAGCAGACAAGGGACGAGAAAGTTCACCATTATGTGCACGATGGCTTGTAGTCAACATGAATAAAAACCCACTTGAATTCAGTTTTTTTAAATTAATCCATAAATAATGCGATTGTCCTAGAAACATTTACTGCTAATTCTTAGGTAGGTTTTGGTGGCCATTTTGAACCTTATACTTAAATTCGCCTTGCCGGTTCCGGGAGTTGCTTCTTGCGCAATGACAATTGACATGGTGCCCTCAATCTAATATTCTCGTTGCAGACCAATTATAGAATTCATATAAGTCGAATATTACGTTTTGAATTCTGTTTGAAGAAAGAATCGGCCAGTAAATGTTTTGTCGTATATCACGGTTGAACCAAAATAGAAATGAAAGATACGATAGGAAAAACTAATCCAAACATGTTAGTGTGGATCGAATAAAAACAACACGGTACCTGCTAAACTTATACAAGGTGAGATCATTTCAAAACAAAAATATTCAAAAAAAAAAGATGAATGAGAAATAGATTTGTTATAACCGTCGACGATCCACACCTCTGACATTTATGTACACACACCACATACGTGTGTAGATTCCACGTATTTTCCTGGGATCCCTAAAAGTTCGGAAAGCGAATGATTATGAAAAATATTTCAGGATAAAAATATGCGATACGCTATGTACGTAGTATTTTTTTGAGTTTCATAATTGACAGAATGCGTGTTAATTACGTGGTAACTTGTGTCAATTTATGTCTCAAAAAAGTTAATTTTCCGTTCAATTCTTACACCGGTAGTATATTTTTAACGACATCGTCAATGTCAGCTTTTCACACCGTCAACGACTATTATGACGTCGGATACATTGTGTTACCTCTAACTGGAAGGTAGCGAGACGCTAATTTTCTCGGTTATTTTCTAAGTCTTCATTAATTCGCTTATTACATAGAAGAACAACATATTTATCCAACTTTGATAGCAATAGTATAATACAACATGAACGCCACATTTATACATATGTACAACATCGGGACAGAAAATAGTAATCCGTTGAAATCATAAAACGCGAATAAATACATAACGATGAGTGGAATAATCACAGATAAAAACTATAAATCGAAGAAGAGAGATTATTTTCCACATCTTGTCATGTTATGGAGAAATTCGACCCATACATCAATCTATCAATGGTGGAAATAGGTAATTCTTTCTAAAGCTTCAATCGCTCAATTCCATCAATTGCAAAAAAATAGACAAGTTCCTAACGGCTCTCCATGCCGTGATCTAAAACGACAAAAACCTGATTTGGACTTCATGAATTTTTGGCATCTGAATTTTTTCGAGCAAATTTGGTCCTAAGGCAAATTTTCAATTTTTTCGCTGCCATGATTACTGGAAAACAGAATTAGGTGGTAACTTTATCGACATTTTTTTGTTGTGATTTTCGTACCTTTCAATGCATGGGTGGGCTGGAAATAATTTTGCGTATTTTTCCTCCCAATTTTTGGCCAGTTGTATTTGTGTCAAATTGATGAAATTTCACGACGAAGAGATTCTAGCGAACATTTCGAAATTTGGTAGCATAAATGAGAGAAACATTTCTACGACGAAAGTAAAGACTATGTACAAAAACGAATAAATATACAAATTTCCATTTATGCTACTCGTACGTTAACATTGGTAAATAAACTCGCCGAAATACAGTGTCGTTTACGTACTTACAGGTTCCATATTCCTAGTTAAGCAAAGGGACCATATTCTTCCGCAGTAGCATTAACCCTTTTCAAAAGAAATCTTTGCACACGTGAGCATACGTCGTTCGATTTTTACGAATAGTTACAACGGAAACGTTCTCGATAATAAAAAAATTCTCAAGGCTCCAGTGAATATTTAACAGGATTACCTAGAAGTTTCTATGTAAAAATATAATATATAGTGCCAAAAGAGCTTTCAGGTATACGCTTTCATTCATATTCGATCAATGGAAGATAGCGATTCTCAATAAGGTCAATGTATAAATTGGGTGGACGTTATGTTATCAAGACTTGGCATTTCTTCGTTTTCCTTCGCGTTTTCCTCGATTTTGAACGCCTCGCAGAGCAATAAGACGGGGAAAATAAAACAATCTAAATGCCGTTTTTGACTAGAAATAAAGCTTGATATCGATTTATTGACTATAGCCTATTTTATTGACAACGGTTGATAATTGAATCTCGGAAATGTCGAATAGATAATATTTTTAAGTCTAGAGGTCCCAATTGTTGAGAGGTATTCTATAAATGAGATGAAACTAACTATTTTTTATGTAAATCCTTCAACTATTACGAGTTTCCGATTATTTTTGAATTTGCTTTTTAATTGTGATTTTTCAAAAGAAAATTGAAATATTCTAGAGCTTTTCTTTCAGCTAATAATTTTCAAGGTGTGAAATTGAAGGTTTCCCGTACAGAAATATTAGTGTCTGGCACTAACAATATTATAGGCTAACGAATGATATGTATTTACAATATAGTTAGACAAGAAGATTGTCCATGAGCAGGGACCCAAATACGTACTGTGTAGGTATATAAATAGTGAGAGAAGTTGAGGGCTCTGTTTAGTCCGACGACCAAATTATATTATTCCGGCATTTAAAATTGCTGAAATGCTTATCGTACTGTACTGCCGCCCTAAGATAAAACGTCCTAAGTCCCATTCAAATTGCAGGCGACTCAGGACGTTTTATCTTAGGACGGCAGTGTAATGGTAAGTAGATCGATAGAAGAGGTTATTCTCTCTCTGGTTATTCAACTACGACCGATCCTATTACCCCACTGTTTATGGGGCAAGGGAATAAAGGGGGTTGTGACGTCATCGTTTAAGCTGGCGAATTTGCGACCTCGGTCGGCGGTTGCGAGTCGGAAAGATGATCGGACGATACGTCCGACGAGGAATTGTGCGACGAGGATTTGTGACTGGTCCGTCTTTGGCGAAGACTCGAGGCGTCGAAATTTGGGTGCCGTCGAGCATGTTTGCTGTAAAAGCAAACGAATTTTAGTAAATCGAAAAGATTGTTTGCAACGGCACATTGGACATTGAACCGTTTAAAGCGTAAACCAACAAACATTTTTTTTTGGGCGTTGAAAAAATATTCAAGTTGTTTTCAGCAACCAACGAGGCTGCTGAAGAACGAAGATTAAGCATAATATGAAAAATGGTGGTAGTGTTGTTTAAGGGGCATTTACATGGAATATAACTAATATCCATATAAGAATTTCTCGATACCTGAGGTGGTCACTTCGCATAAATCGTTTCTGGCAGACAGGACAGATGAAATTCTTTTCTCCCGTGTGCGTCCGCCAATGTCGCGCCAGTTCGTCGGATCTCGCAAATCGTTTTCCGCAGTCTTTCCATTGGCAGGGGAACGGCCGCTCGCCTGAAACAGATAAAAAATAATGGTTTTAATCCCGGAATGGAATAATATTGATATCCGATCGTTGAGCATGTTTCATTTTCGAAACAGTTTCGCGTTTTGTATCGAACGGCAATAGTACGACTCAACCCGATTAGAAGAGCGTGTATTACACTCGTTTGCGAGTATACAATATATTGAGCTTGTACCCGGTGATTGGACGTGCCGATTTTCCGATAAACATTTTACATTTTTTACATCGTAAGTACTCGGTCGGTTAGGTCATTACGTACACTCCAGGAATTTGCTTGTAAATAACGTGTGCGCCCGTATAATTCTTGATATTACCCGTAGGTATACGACATTATTTTAATTTCGCAATCGAGATTTTCCCACTAGGCTGAGTAGAGTAATAGGCTGAGGCCGGTTTATCAATTAATTTGAAGCTTGATTTGAGCCAAGAGCGCTTGCACTACATTGCACCTAGGGCATATAATTGACCGTCGTACTGAAAATTTCTTGGAAATTAGTTAATGCGAAAACATTTCTCTTCTTGGAGGGTCGGTGTGGCCGAGCGGTCGAAGGCGCAGTCCGATTTTGGTCCACAGCGGTGGACTCGGGGGTTCGAATCCTCCGCACGGCTCTGGAATATTTGTGACCCTTGCAGGCACATCCGTTCAGTTAAATATTCCTACAAAAGCGCCTTCGTCAAGTCAGGCTCGATTGAGGTCATAAGTCTTAACGTAAAGCAAAATTTTCTAAATTCCTCTTCTTTCTATTGACTTTGTAAACATGCTAGTGAGACCTTCGTTAAATTTTAAAGCGAGTGACATCATTTTTCCGAGGCGCTGGATTTTATTGTAATTGAAAGGAAGGACCGGCGTAGGTGTCCCACGACCGAGTCGCTTTCGTGTGCGCATTTAGCGGAGCCGTTTTGCGAACGGCGACGTTTCAGGCCATATATCATTGAAGTTGGCCTCTCTGGAACAATTACCTCGGATATTTCCATCAATTTTCACTCCCTTTCTCCTCCCTGCTAATGGAAATAATACGGCGGTCGGAGGTTACTAATCTGCTTGATTTGTGGATTGCGCAGCGTGAAATCTACCGCATGGGTTGAGATAAATTGCCGAATTTTTGCCAGGTTGATAATAATTACTTTTTCGAGCTCAGGAAAGTAAATTTGATGCGGAATATTCAAGTCGTCCCTCACGTCCGCTCGTAGGGAGCAAACTTTTGCTATAATTATGCATCGTACCGTCATTGATATATGAGCTGAGGGAAAGAAATTTATTTGTTTTCATAAGCAGGCTTTATTCATGCTCTTCAGAAGTCTACTAACACATATCAGGATTGTTGGCCAGAATTCTGGAGAGAATAGAAATAATTTAATTTCAGATTTTTTATGATTTTATGATACTTTATACTTCCCTTCCCTTGAGCACATTCTGTAGAAAACGTGATAGGAAAATATGATTTTCGTACCTATAGATATCCACACCACAGTAGGTAGGTACCGAGGACTAAAAGTGATAATATTTTCCTATATCAGTCCAGCGCACCTGCCTAATCTCTATTCTTCAGCCCCCATAAACATCCTGAGGATGATCAACCAGAGAAAAATTTCCCTTCCTACTTATATTTCTTTACAAGGCTTCCCGTACAAGAATCCATGATAAAGTTTTCTATAAGTGGCCTTAGAATGAACTTCATACGCCTCGGGGTAATTTTCTGTTCATTCGAAGTTGAAAATGCGGTTGGCCAACTTTCCAAGACTAGCAATGGCGTTGAAATCTCATCTCCGAAGGTAATAGCCAAGTTGAATCGCTCTCTTCTCTCCTTTGCGCTAATCTGAATATTTAATCTGACTCTTGAATTCCCCAGGTATTAGGGGGATTAGAGATCATCAAGCGCCATCTTGCCCTTTGCCACTGTAGCTTTTGGCATAGCTTTTGGCGGTACTAGGCTCTCCTTTCGAGGTCACCAGCAACCTGGTTGTAGACTAGTTGAACTGCGCGAAGCCTTATTCCAGTATTACCCAAGTCGAAAATGATGATAAGGATTGAATTATTCCTACGTTCTTAGGGCTGAATTTGGAGATAACCGATTGCCAAGTCATTTTCGAATTGTTTTATTTTCGATTGATTCTTACTGAAGAAAAAGCCTACCTACGTTACACTACTGATATGAGCCTAAGGACTGATTTATCAACTCATTTAAATCTAGATTTATTAGAGGGCGCTTACAGTAAATAATTGCCCAGAAATTTCCTGTGTGGCGATCAATGAAAATATGCCCTATCACCCCTGAAATTTAGTGCTACCGTCTTTGGATAAATCTAGATTTGTAATGATAAACCGGCCCTAAACATGTACTACGTTGCTTGCATGGGGGAGCAGAAACCTTTAACCGCCGTTTACTTCAAAACTATGAGTTTTTGTCTCCAATTTGAAATTGAATTATTGCTCGGTGAAAAATCTATATACAGACCAAAAACGTAAGAATTGGCCGATTCATTCGGGGAACATTTTGCAAAAGAAAATCCCCATTATATAGCCCCAAAGTTGCCTCATTATTCTTTCATACACTCGACCAATGCTGCCACGTCACGGCGAAACTCCGAGCAGGTGCTGGAAGTTTCTCATTTAGATGAGTGACCACCTAAGTGAAAATTCGGTGGTGTTGGGAGTTGAGTTATTCCGACATCATCGAAAACTCACGGAAAAGTTTGAGGTAGGTACCCAGGTAACTAAACGTTTTCCAGAGTTTGAATCCTGTCGATATAAAAGACTCGCGTTAGACTGGAGTTTATCTCGTAAATAGTTGTCAATTCTGACGTAAGCATTCGATAAGAATCCCGTTTCAATTATCGATTCGGAAATCTCACGGGGTTAGAGTCGAGTTCAAAGAAGCCATCGCGTTCTGTAGATGTACGTGTATAATGTTAGATGACTGCTCATTTGTACGTTGTTGGTTCAAGTGAAGCTTCCTGCAATTAGAGAAGGCGAACAAGAAGAGGGCCCGTTTAAACAGGTGCCCCTTCCCCCTCCATACAGGCAAGCTGTGCTCGAGTTTGATCGTGTCCAATCAGGGCACCCAGGCACCTTCAACATGCACAGCCCATAGCTAATTTGCCTCACCAAATGAACATTTTTGAATAGTGTAGGCAGAATGAATGAAATAGATTGAACAACCAGTGGAGCTTCCACCTCCATATTTAGGTAAGTAAAATTTGGACTAAATTCCGCATAGGTTTGGATTGATTTTGGGATTGTAATCCCTAAGAAAGCACTCGAATCACACAACTCAAATTTTGAAGCACGAGTAGGTAAGTACCACGCTAAAACATAAAATATAAAATAATTTCGAAATGAATTTTTTTAAATATGTCTACGTACTTATATTGTAGGTACCTGTCTCAGTTGACCTCAAGACTCAAATTTGAAAGCACAAGCAAGTAAAGGAGGATACTCACTATCCGATTGCTGGTCGTGGGGCCATCGCCTTAATTGGTCGAGATGACTCAATAAACAACTCAAATAAAGTTCATTGTTGTCCGAAACCAAGTTTTCATGTTCATCCCCACTACAACATCCTGCAATCGGATAGTGAGTGGGCTAAGATGCCGGAATGAAAAATTCGAAATACGTACTTATGTCCTACCTCTTCCAATTTTTGACCAATTCATCAAACCGGATTCTTCGAGCCAAGACCAAGGTTTCAAGACCATAGACGCGTCAAACGTTTCATTTCTGCTCCCAATAAAGGATGAAAAAGAATGCAACATTTTGGAAGTACCGAGATTAGGTGATGATAAAATTTATTTATTTGACATTTACCTAATGATCAATTCACATCCAAATAATTTTGAGATCGCGAAATTTTTTACAAAAAATGATCGAATATGTCCAGTCCAGATAGAATGTTTTTGAAAATGGATTTTTATTCGAGCATCCCTCCAATTTGGGTTGAACCCCTCGATTCCGTTTTGTCAGGGGGTATCAAGGGCGAGGGGCGGCGGAGAGCGGATGGCGGCGGCAAAGGGCGAGGAAGAGCACGTGTCTGCCCCTCCGCCGCCCGGGGCCTGGGGCTCGCGACGCGGCAAAAGCTGCCACGCCCTTTTCCATCCGCGGCAATACAACGCCGCCGGCCGGTTCTAAAAGAAAAATAACGCGAAACACAATCCTGAGTAGCAGTCGACAAATTGATTTTCACTTCCATATTTACTGAGAAAATGAAAGTGTAGAAATTATCCGAAAACAAACGATCGGTTTGGAGGTTCAGAAAAACAATCACTTTTGCTCTAAATCATATTTTGAAAGGTTACTTCCGTGGGATTGTCTACGCGCGTTTACAGGTAATGCACGTAGAATTTTTGACCTTAAATTCATAACCTAAATTTGAATAATTTGGAGACTCCTCGGATCAGAAACTCCTAAATGGTACAAGCACTTGCAAATTTTTAGAACCTGTCTAAGGGTTTTGTGTTTCACCAGTGTTCAACCTTCGACACAATTTTCAATTTCAGAAAGATTAAGCCACATCTATTTGCTTTTGAAATATGTAACAAGAAATCCACCCCTTTTGCAGTACAGGTTAATTCAGCTTTAATGAGACAGGAGATTATTTTATCTTCTTATACCGAACGCAAGTTGTGAAAGACTTCACCGAACGGATCGGCATTGGGTGCATATCTCCTAGGAAACTCATTATAGAGGCCGCATAGCTAAGGGCAGTGGGGTTGAAGTTGAACTGTGCACCAATGGGAAAAGAGAAAAGCGAAATATATTTCGCCCGCTTTCGTTTTGTTACTAGGGCCCTTTTTACTATCCGACTTTTTCCGAGTCTTTTTGTTATATTTTCCTTTGTCTGGCTCTCGGTTTTTTCGCTACGCTCTTCCAGTTTTTCTTTTCCTTTGCTCGCAACTCGGAAGCCTCCGCCTCCGTATTACGGAAAACCTTTCAAGATGCCATTTATTCCAATTCGGTCTTTTGCACCTCTCGATGTTCAATTTATTCCGCAGTAATTTAGACGAGAAATAAGTGGAGGTGTATGTTTACACGCCCACTCGCTATGCGGGCTGAACTCGCTATCCCGCCAGAACAAAGACGAAAAACACAGGTGCGTAGGCTGAAACGCGCAGCATTTTCATTTTTCATAAGCATAGGTTTTCTGGTCCGTTGATCGATTTTCTACATTTTATGATGCTTTTTACTTTGAAAAAAAAAATCCATTAAGCAGAGAGAGCAGTCGAAAAAAATGTTCATGTCTAATGTTTCCCTCGAAAACCAGGGCATCGTTCCTGGAAGACTGAAATATCTTTGATATCTCGCGGGGAATTCGCCTCTCGAATGGTGATGACCTGGAAAAGATGAAACCCGGTGGCAATGGCTGTAGTATTGTCGTTGGGAGCGATCCAGCGATTAGTTAGGAAGGGATGGCTGGCACTTCGAAGTGGGGGTGGGAAGGTGAGAGGAGGAAAACGGAATGATACAGTGGCGCGGGGGTGGGCCCCTCAGAGTGACACCCAAACCTCCTGTCGATGACAGAGGACGGAGAAGATGATCTCATACAACGTTTTCGTCTTCTGGAACGACTGTCCTTCCAGCCCCCACTCCATCTCAGGGCATTCCCTTGAAAATCCTGTTAAGGCTGGAACTGCTGGAACCAGCCCTCCAGCTTTCTCTGCCTGAGAGCCTGTAAACGTCTTTCTCCCTCTCTCGTCCACCCCTTGAATCTTCCAAGAAATGGAATCTTACTCCTCGAGAATAGTCGGTTTATTGAATACCACGTCCCTGCTGGGTGAAAACGGACTTCGTGTCATAGGCAATGCGCCCTCCCAGGGAGAGAACTTATTTCCAGCTGTATTACGTAACTCGAACAGCTACTGTACCCTTTACCTATAAACTCCCGCCCTATCGAGCTACAGCCACCTTAAAAGGACAGGTCGGTGATGCCGGCGCTATATGTACAGGTGAGAGCTACCGGTGGTGTCAGTATCGTCGTTGAAAGGGCGCAAACGCCGATACGCAGAGGGATGGAAGGCTTACTTACGTAAGGGAAACTCGCAAGGTTCACTATACCTCTGCAGCTGTCCCGTCACGTTTTAACTCTACTACCTTCAATTTAAGGACACAAAGGACTATGGCTGAACTGTCTTCCTCTCTCTCTGGAGGCAAAGCCATACTTTTTATCACTCGTTCTCGAAAAAGGTTGCCTTAAGATTAGATGGATTGCGAACTATGAAGCTATTGGCAAGCTATGAAAATCAGGCAAAAATTGGGTTTATCAAATTATTCCGTCACTTGGATGTGGATTTTTAATAGGGCACTTTTATTGCTTTGTAGGTATTTCATTTTTATCGACCGTAAACCCAACGTTTATGATTTTAAAATGGCTTGCGGAATGCGTGTAGGTATTTTTCATTTCGATAACTCAGCGTAGCCCCCAAGGTTTAGTTTTTAAATTGTTGCAATTTCTTGCTTTTGGGAGACATTGTGAAGCAGTAGCGAGAACGTAAGACATCGACCTGGAAGGCGCCAAAACGAAGTTCAGAGAAGTTGTTCTATAACCTAACGTCTTCGGGTCCGAAATGTGCATAAAATGTTTCTTTTGGTTCTTGACCCTACCACCAAATCCAATTTAAATATCATTGAAATGCTCTGAAGTCTAAAATGTTAGTTACGTACCAATGTATGGCGTAGTAGCTAGTGAGTAGTAGTGCTGCGCCATTGGTATCAGTTTCGGATTTAGAAAGACTTCCAAGCCCATTAAGGAATGGAAAAACGAGGCCACTAGCATCAAAGATGAAGCGCCCTTTTTGCACTACTTGGATATGCGAACTGCCCTGCATTCTGGTCATCTTCCGAAAATTCGAGGCGTCCATGAAAAGAAGCTGAAAGGATTAACTTAAAGAAGCCGGTTGGTGGACGGTTGTTGAGGGTTTGAAGGGCCGTTGGATCTACGGGGGAATAGGATGGCATCATTCTCTCATCGGAGGTGGAGCCCGGGGCTGAACCTCCGAAATGCTTTCCTCATGAAATATTATACGAAAAGGCTTCGCCTTCCTTTTCTTGCTCATTCCCTGTCTCTATTAGGGAAGCCAGTAGCTGACAAAAGGATACTCGAGAGGACTTCCCTGATCGACCCGTTCGCACTTTCAAGCGGCTTTTCCAACGCCTTTCCAAAACCCTTATTGCTATGGCATGAAAGTCTCACATTTTTTGAAGGGATAAATGAAAGTCTTTTGCCGAGAATACAGTGGGTTCTCAGCGCTGAAAAGGTAGGTATTCCAGAAGAAGGTAGGTATACCCAGTTTCATAAAACCAAAAGTTGAAAGGAGTCCTAAAAGAGAACCCAAAAATTGAACTGAAGTTCGGAGGAATATTTTTTCAAGAGCTTCCAGTGGGGATCTTCAAATATCACACCCTTCACCATGCCATGAAAATTTTTTTAGCGCCATTCTTGAACAAATTTTTCCTCCGGCGGAGAATGCAACACGTGCAAACCTGACGGAGTTGATGGTTTAGCCTATACACTGGTGATATGGGTTCGATCTTACATTTCATAATATTTCAGTATTCATAATATATCAGTATTTGTAAATAAGTATATCAGTAAGTGCCATGTTAAATCAACAATGAAAAGAAAACATATCATTAGGTAAGTGTTCCAGGAAGCGAGTTTCTGGTGAGTTGGTAGATAGCATAGGTACTTCAACGTACTTGATCTTTTTACTTCTATACCTACGGAGAGAATGAATGTCATCGACCTAAAATAGAGAATCGAATCGGAGGTTCAGGGAAATATTTGCCCGCCCACTTTTACTCAGGATCACTTTTTAAACAAAAATCCTTCAAAATTGTCAAATCTCATAAAAAGAAATTTCTGGAACGACAATCGGATAGAAGAATAGAGTGGAGCGAAAAGTAAGGGCTGAGAGGAACGATGAAAATTGGACGCTCGAGTGTCGGAATAAGGAGGTTATTATACGTGGAGAGCGGAATGGGAAAAAGGAAAGAATACACCGAAACAAGAAACGCCAAGAGTAGGACTGGGATATAAAGCAAGCAATTAGTTGAGAAAAGCAAGAGGAAATTGTAGCCAAGTGCACTGTAGGGGGTTGTTAGTGATGAAGAGGCATCCCCTACCTTTATTGGTTGCTGGGCCGGAAGATCGTATGAGGGCAGCGGGTTTTTTTCGGGTTTCTTTGATCATCCGAGTTAGCGCCGCGTTATCTTTTGGAGTCTTTCTCAGTCAACAGTTTTCACTCTAAACGCTTGACGGGCCAAAATATGTGAGAGAGCCCTCATTAAGTCAAAGTACCAGCCTACATAATCTTAACGCTGACATTTATTTTTCATTTATACGGTCCTGTCAGCTGGTTAATGGGAGGTGACTATAAAGTAATGGCTATTACCTATCGGAAAATCGATTTTTTCTTCTATATTTACAGAGTAAAAGGAAATACTGTAATCGTCCTAAGATCGAGAATCGGAACGAAGCATCAGGAAAACCTGCTACTGATACTCAAACTCACAATTAATCAGAAACTCAAACGCATAATCAAACTCACAAAGAAACAGAAACTCAAACTCATAATCGAAATCGAAGTCAAACTCACAATGAAACAGAAACTCAAACTCATAATCGAAATCCAAGTCAAACTCACAATGAAACAGAAACTCAAACTCATAATCGAAATCCAAGTCAAACTCACAATGAAACAGAAACTCAAACTCATAATCGAAATCGAAGTCAAACTCACAATGAAACAGAAACTCAAACTCATAATCGAAATCGAAGTCAAACTCACAATGAAACAGAAACTCAAACTCATAATCGAAATCGAAGTCAAACTCACAATGAAACAGAAACTCAAACTCATAATCGAAATCGAAGTCAAACTCACAATGAAACAGAAACTCAAACTCATAATCGAAATCGAAGTCAAACTCACAATGAAACAGAAACTCAAACTCATAATCGAAATCGAAGTCAAACTCACAATGAAACAGAAACTCAAACTCATAATCGAAATCGAAGTCAAACTCACAATGAAACAGAAACTCAAACTCATAATCGAAATCGAAGTCAAACTCACAATGAAACAGAAACTCAAACTCATAATCGAAATCGAAGTCAAACTCACAATGAAACAGAAACTCAAACTCATAATCGAAATCGAAGTCAAACTCACAATGAAACAGAAACTCAAACTCATAATCGAAATCGAAGTCAAACTCACAATGAAACAGAAACTCAAACTCATAATCGAAATCGAAGTCAAACTCACAATGAAACAGAAACTCAAACTCATAATCGAAATCGAAGTCAAACTCACAATGAAACAGAAACTCAAACTCATAATCGAAATCGAAGTCAAACTCACAATGAAACAGAAACTCAAACTCATAATCGAAATCGAAGTCAAACTCACAATGAAACAGAAACTCAAACTCATAATCGAAATCGAAGTCAAACTCACAATGAAACAGAAACTCAAACTCATAATCGAAATCGAAGTCAAACTCACAATGAAACAGAAACTCAAACTCATAATCGAAATCGAAGTCAAACTCACAATGAAACAGAAACTCAAACTCATAATCGAAATCGAAGTCAAACTCACAATGAAACAGAAACTCAAACTCATAATCGAAATCGAAGTCAAACTCACAATGAAACAGAAACTCAAACTCATAATCGAAATCGAAGTCAAACTCACAATGAAACAGAAACTCAAACTCATAATCGAAATCGAAGTCAAACTCACAATGAAACAGAAACTCAAACTCATAATCGAAATCGAAGTCAAACTCACAATGAAACAGAAACTCAAACTCATAATCGAAATCGAAGTCAAACTCACAATGAAACAGAAACTCAAACTCATAATCGAAATCGAAGTCAAACTCACAATGAAACAGAAACTCAAACTCATAATCGAAATCGAAGTCAAACTCACAATGAAACAGAAACTCAAACTCATAATCGAAATCGAAGTCAAACTCACAATGAAACAGAAACTCAAACTCATAATCGAAATCGAAGTCAAACTCACAATGAAACAGAAACTCAAACTCATAATCGAAATCGAAGTCAAACTCACAATGAAACAGAAACTCAAACTCATAATCGAAATCGAAGTCAAACTCACAATGAAACAGAAACTCAAACTCATAATCGAAATCGAAGTCAAACTCACAATGAAACAGAAACTCAAACTCATAATCGAAATCGAAGTCAAACTCACAATGAAACAGAAACTCAAACTCATAATCGAAATCGAAGTCAAACTCACGATGAAACAGAAACTCAAACTCATTATCGAACTCGAAGTCAAACTAATATTGAAACACTAACATTGAACATTGTTGATTTTGACTTCAAGTTTGATAATGGTTAAGAGTTTCTGTTTGAATGTTAGTTCGACTTCGATGTCGATGATGAGTTTGAGTTTCTGATTCATTGTGAGTTTGACTTCGATTTCGATTATGAGTTTGAGTTTCTGTTTCATTGTGAGTTTGACTTCGATTTCGATTATGAGTTTGAGTTTCTGTTTCATTGTGAGTTTGACTTCGATTTCGATTATGAGTTTGAGTTTCTGTTTCATTGTGAGTTTGACTTCGATTTCGATTATGAGTTTGAGTTTCTGTTTCATTGTGAGTTTGACTTCGATTTCAATTATGAGTTTGAGTTTCTGTTTCATTGTGAGTTTGACTTCGATTTCGATTATGAGTTTGAGTTTCTGTTTCATTGTGAGTTTGACTTCGATTTCGATTATGAGTTTGAGTTTCTGTTTCATTGTGAGTTTGACTTCGATTTCGATTATGAGTTTGAGTTTCTGTTTCATTGTGAGTTTGACTTCGATTTCGATTATGAGTTTGAGTTTCTGTTTCATTGTGAGTTTGACTTCGATTTCGATTATGAGTTTGAGTTTCTGTTTCATTGTGAGTTTGACTTCGATTTCGATTATGAGTTTGAGTTTCTGTTTCATTGTGAGTTTGACTTCGATTTCGATTATGAGTTTGAGTTTCTGTTTCATTGTGAGTTTGACTTCGATTTCGATTATGAGTTTGAGTTTCTGTTTCATTGTGAGTTTGACTTCGATTTCGATTATGAGTTTGAGTTTCTGTTTCATTGTGAGTTTGACTTCGATTTCAATTATGAGTTTGAGTTTCTGTTTCATTGTGAGTTTGACTTCGATTTCGATTATGAGTTTGAGTTTCTGTTTCATTGTGAGTTTGACTTCGATTTCGATTATGAGTTTGAGTTTCTGTTTCATTGTGAGTTTGACTTCGAGATTGATTATCATTTTGAGTTCGCGTTACATTGTGAGTTTGAATCACTGTTTCAATGTTAGTTTGACTTCGAGTTCGATAATGAGTTTGAGTTTCTGTTTCATTGTGAGTTTGACTTCGAGTTTGATTTTGTCTTTCTGTTTTATTTAGAGTTTGATTTCGAGTGTGATTATGAGTTTCTGTTTCATTGTGGGTGTGCCACGCCTCTCAAAACTGTCTGAATTTTCTTTACATCAGTACTACGAACGTGATATATTTTTCATTATCATTACGGTTGGTACCTACATCCAACCTATAAATGGGTTGTTCCTCAATGTTGATATATGAGTGTTGGTCATCAATTTAGTTTGTTCGTAGAATATCCATTCTCTTCGTAATAAAATATTCCATAAATATATTGACGACTGAATTCATTGTCGACATTTCCCAGCAACTACTTATTCGGAAGGCAACGTTAATCTAAAGAATAAACTGAATTGATAGGCTTTCCCGAGCCAAATAGAGGGAGGTACTTTGAGTTACCATCTCACCAATAATTAATTTTTCAAATTAATTTAGTTTTACAAGCTAGAAGCAATCATCGCTGAATTCAGCAGGCTACAAACCGATGTGAAGCAGCAGTTATTTTTTCAGATAGCCGCGACAAACGAGCCAATGTTCGAGGCCCCTTATCACAGGAGCGGTCGCGATAAATTCGACCGAAGTTGAGCCGGGGCCGCTGCAGGGGACGTAAATCTTCCCACGGTCACGGCCAACGTTGGCTTCATACGAGTCAACCGACCAGTAAACTTGGCCAGTAAAGAATTGTAAACCCAAGTTGGGATAATAGAGAATCGGAGGGGTGGGGGAAACCGCTCTATTAGAAGGGGAGCACCGGCACTAACTACTACCGAACTTCTCTACAATTTTCTTCGTTCCTGTTGTTTCCCTTCTAATAATCAACAATTATGAAAACGCTATTCCAGGCGGGTCACCGAATTTCGCAAAAACGGTAAAATTGAAATATCGGGGGTAGCCATCGCAAGTTTTTGAAGGCAGTTTTCAGAGCGAGATTGATTGGACAAAGACGGTACCCTTCAAGCAGCTACATAATTATATGCGCTACTAATGAAGCGATTTTGGTTCGAAATATTGATTTTTCAGCGCACTAACGGCAATTTCGTCCACATAATTTGACGGCGAAAAATCCATGAGTTTTTGAGCTGATGACGGTTATAAAGTATTGCTTTTTCTAATATACCATCCCAATTTAAAGGCCAAGTCACAATAAAAAACGTTATTTTCATGTTCGAGAATGCAGATACCCATCATAAACCAGGCTTTAAGATTCTCCCCCTTACTGCACCCTCTTTGGTGGTGAAAACTTCTTTGTAGCAACAGATTATGATACATTTTGAGACCGGAGGACAAATTCCGGATTTTGATCGATTTGAAAGTGCATCTTAGTCAGCAGAGGAGGCTCAATTTTATCCATCAATTCCTCATTACAGAAGAAGGAAGAACGTTGAGTTAGGTACCACAGTGGAAGGTGTGGCAGGGGGTGTGCCACACCCAAAGATCAACGGGCGGATTGGCGTCGGATTTAAAAATAAACCGTCAAGCGCGAATTCTTGGCACCAGGCACGAGAAACAGCTTTACTTTTGCCGTAAGCTGCAAGTAGCAAATCGGCAGTCACCTGTGGTGTGACGTATAATTAATGCACCCAACATTATTTCCTTCGGGACCTTTCACCACAGGTTAGGACAAATGTATCTAGCTGGTCAGTAAAGTTGCCATCATTTACTAATCTCCGACCTTAAGCCAAGGTGTGGAGAAATCCACGATTACCGTGGCGAAACCAACGATTAGGTAGTGAAAAATCAGGATTTCCAAGACACCCAAACCAACTACTTACCCCGATGAGGCGACCTTGCATTTAACAAGGCCACCCCTGAAAATGTTTGAATGTAGCTACCAACTGGGTTTTCTTTGAAACTCTGCGTTTCCCAAGTTATCTCTGACCTCAAGATCTATTTGCCTCTTTCACGAGATCCCTTTGGCCTGTTCTATCTTTTATCACGACTAAACATTCAGTTCTTTTTTCGTTTTTACTTTATTTGCTCATTTTTCAGCCGAGTAGGTTGGATGCGGTTGGACCGCAGGGCCAACTGATAGCGATAGTGACACGAAACCGCTCCCCGATGAGCGTAGCGTGAGAAAATAAACTCAGCCCGCAGTAAAAAAAATTATAACGAGCTTCTACACAAATAATATTGTCGAGTAGGTTGATAACATATCCCATTTCCTAATATTGATAAGAGGATTCGAAAAACCTACCATTCATTTGATTTAGCCTCAATTAGTGAATATTGCCCTTCAGATGATAACAGTCAAGAGTTGTGTTCAGGTAGCGTCATACTTGTGCAACTCATGTGTTGAAAATCCCGCATCACTCTGCTTATTTGAGACAAGATTAAAACCAACTTAAAAAGCCTATTTTAGTCATTAACCATCGAGGATACATCACGAGAGCTCTGTATCCATAACTTGGATCATAGTCTTTGACCGTAGTAATTATTCCTTTTGGCACATAGGAAAGGCTCAGAACTTGGCTTTACGAACATTTTCGGTAAATCTCGATATGAAACTTACAAGATGGTTGATCTGTATTGACGTACTCATTTCGAGCGCGAATTCGTCGACTCCTACACTTTCAGCGAGTTCGAGGATTCGTTGCCCTTATAACGTAGGAATACGCCAAATATACCACAAGGGAGGCGAAAAGAAATGTCAACGACCCAATGAGATAAAATATAACGTAGTTTCACCAGCCTGAGGGTAAATAGAAGAGCTACGGCGCAGCAATAACAGTCGTAACATCAGGGCTTAACATGAGGGCTCAATCAATATTACGTCAACAGGAAAATCCACGTTGCATCATAATTGTACACGCTTCTGTATGTGGTTAGACGAACAAACAACGTTAGGTAGGTACATGGCAAACCATACTGAACAACTAATTTCATACTTAGATATGAGTAAAAATGGAACTAGGTATTGAATTGCTTAAGTTCTGAACTTGAAAATCGAATCGAGGGTTCAGAAAGAAGTTTTTCTTAGAATGACTTTTGAACAACTGTCTGTAAGTCCGCCTGTGAACAGAACGCGAAACTTGCCTTTTTTCCGTCAATTCCCAACCTTTTTCCAAAATGTTTGTAATGCGTGTTTTCTACGCACTATTAATTTGACCTTACTACTCACACCTTGGGAGGTTTCTGTAATTATCTGGTGCCAGACATTGGCCTCCTTTCATCGCGTTAGAGCCAGACAGAGGAACTGTGGAAATGCGGCACCAGCGGTCGCTGCAGTACGAAGCGCTGCGCCCCATTTCCGGGGCATACACAGTGTGAATTACTTTTCCTCTGATGGCCATCGTTTCGTCAAATATGTTCAGTTTCTTCAGGGTGGAAAACCTGTTGAAATGCATTAATAAACCTATTGATTAAATTGTTGGATGTGGTACTGTAAGCCATTGTATTCTCATTGTTTTTATTTATCCTAGTGCCTTCTCCCTTTGGTAGCCTCATTAGGGGACGGCAATATTTTTCACAGGGTAATCAATCAACTCCTTCGTTTTTTTCGAGCTGCGGTTTCACCCTAAGGGTCGTCAATTTTTCTTTACTCGGGTTTCCTAATGTTGCCATCCCCTCATGAGGCCCGAACAGGAGAAAGTACTGGGGAGATTGAAACCAACGAGAGAACGATTGATTATAGCTCTCCTCCGCCCCAAAACTCAAAGATTGCCGCCAACCAACGATAAAAGTATTGCAAAGTGCAATAGTTCTCCTTATCCAGATTATGGAAGCACCAGCTTATGCTAACTTGTAGTCAGGGCCGTCGCATGGCGCCCGGGGCAAGATTCTGTTAACCCCCCCCCCCCGGCGACCGCACCTCAACTTACACTCAAAAACAAACACCTCGTCTACTCCCTCATTTCACAAACAACTAGATCAAGATATTTCACCAATATACTTCCACCAAAATATTTCACTTGCTCTTTTACCTCACCCCTTATCAATACAAGGTGGTTGTCGGGCTTGTGTTGCCCAGTGTTGGTTTTGTAATGACGATGGCTTGACCGCCGAAAAAAGTTTACAAACATTTGAGTTTCTATTCGACTTATGGGATCCCACAACTTCTTCCCAAATGATTTAATTCATATTTCGCCAATGTTTTTGATCGACTTTGAATGCTCATCATGCTCATAGAACTCATATTCAGCCGTACAGTGAAAGAATCTTGAGAAATAGTTCGCCGCACCAATGGCATGTATTTCAATCGTCACACCCCACGTAGCGATAGTTAGGTTCCCCCTTCTGTCGGAGGTCTCTTCGAGTCGAAAGCAAAAGTCACGTGTCCTCCAGATGAGGCGTTTGAAATATATTAGAAATATGACAGTCACGTAGCGACTACCGAGCCAGGGTAAGGATTTCAGAAAGGATCCAGTTTTTCTTCTTTTCAGGTTTTTATGCGATAACTGCTTCACACCAACAGGGACCCTCAGTTCTGACCCCTTGCCGAGATTCTAAACGAGGACTTGTGGCCTCCTTGTACGAGTATTGCTTCGTGTACAGCGGCACATCGGACCGCTTCACACGTACAACTATAACAACTTCACATTTACAGTTATAGCTGTACAGATATCTCCTTACCAGATGAAAAGTCACGCGTTATTTCTATCGCTCTTTCACGGTTCAGCCGTGGAAGAAAGCGTAAAGAGGTTTCTTAATGTCATCGTTTCGTAAGAGCAGGGTCTTCAGAGGAAATGTTTGGCGAGGTATGGTGGATTCACACGGGGCCGAAAATTTGTACTGATTTTTCGTTTTATTTATATAAGTAGTTTAAGAAAGGACTCACTTCTCATACGATAATTTAAACCATGCCGTAAACAGCGTGGTATGTATACTGTTCTACATAATATGGTAGGTACAATCAATGATAGGCTTTCCTTTCTCCAAGGCGGAGAAACAAAGAATTTATTCTGTTGAAGCATGGGTACGTCGTCTCATGAAGCATTTGGCCCCGATCTGGTTGAAAACTATAGGCACATGTACCTACTCAATTGTCTAAAGCAATATGGAGTTAATGCGAGTAATTCACGCTCAATAACTGACCAGGGTTCTTCCATCGCCGATGATGTCCTTCAAGTAAAAGAGGCATAAACAGCTGATCGTGGAAGTATTATTGCTCTGAATTGGGTAACGAGAGAAGTTCCACTCGTCACGAGATATGCGCAGTCGGGAGAAATCGCTATCCCCCCCTCACATACTCCTCGCTACCATTGAGCAAGCCGAGCGATTTTCCTCACTCGCGATTCCCCAACTTTTATCCGCCGAACATTTTCATCCAATTTGCTCACGCGAGGAGCAAACAATTAGCTAGATGCTTTTTTCGAGGCCCGTATCATTTTTCTCGAAACAACTGAAACACGAATTTCCTCCTGATTTTCAGAATTGTCCATTAAATCGCTATCACTGGTTTCTTGACTGGTTTGCATGTGTGGGTTATGTATGTGACTGTTAACTTCCGTGGAGAATGAAATTTAAATCTTTGCGCTTGTCGTAGCTTCGTTTTGAAGTTCTGAGAGAGGGAATGATATTCTCTCTTTTCAATGTTTATTTTTTTTTTGCCTCGAGCACTTTCACTTGGCGCCATTCAGGGTGAAGAGTAAAAAAATTGTTGCTTGGGACTTGCTATAGGTTGCCGTTTTTGCCAAGTCTTTGTTGCGACCAGTGATTTGAAAATGCGCTATTTTGGTAACTTAACTAGAGAGGTAGATCTAGTATGGTGGTTACAGTTATTAAATAAAACGTCCATATTTTTCAAAAAATAAAATTAAAAAAAAATATATAGTGCCAATAATTATATCGGAATAACTGTGAGTAATCCGAATTCCGGTTAAACGGATTAAATTTGGAGCATGTTGTAGGATGAATATGTTTCTCTTGATTGTCGATGGCGAAACCTCTGAAAACGAATGATAATAAGCGACGAAACCTTGCGTCTATGATATGTGGAAAATTATTTCTCCCTATAAGCTCTGGACCATTGACGTGGAAACGCACGCGGATATCATGTTGTCGCCATTGGTCGATCAATCGCAGTTGTCAGACGTCAAAGGGAGAGTGACAGGCTACATGAGATTCAATTATTCGATAAGGACGAGGAGATTATAAGATAATCTGAAACTTGTCCAGTTCTCAGGAATACTTGACCAGAAGAATTTATGGAATACTGAGTGTAGACAGTAACCATGGTAGGCGTACTTCAGAACGTTCTTCTGAACCTCCGTAAGTAGCAAGCGGCTTTCAGGCTTGATTTTCGGGAACGCTTTTTGTGGAAAAAAAGGTTATTTTGCTATGAAACTAATAGGATAGCTTAGGATGAATCTTAGGAACTACCTAATTTCCAAAATAGTTATCTAGTCTTGAGAAAACCCATAAAGATGGCCATTCATTATCCAATTGCCCTGCACTTTATTCAATCTGAGCCCCTTTCCATTCTTTTTGATAATTTTTTTTAAGCGAACAGGAAAATAATCCCAGGTAGCCCATCCCAGCGGTTTTTTTATTTTCGCAGGGATTATGAGGGATATTCCTTGAGAACGTTTACGCGGCCCCTAATCTACAGTAGGTATCTCAGTTTGTATATGTACTAATTGATAGTTGAGACCATCCGTTATGACTGGTCCAACTCCAGATAGACCAGATTTCTCCTCAATGAAGTACAGGTAACTGAATGATGGCGAGAAAGATTCGTAGGAAAGAAGTCGCGTGCTTCTTGTTCGTTATGTCTGACTAACCCCCTTCCTTCGGGGCTGTATACGCTATAATCGTAAAGATAATTGAGCGAAATGCTATAGCCCCTGCAAGAATTCGCGGCGGAGTTTTGGGGATGGAGAACCTTCAATCACAGTTCGTTCGCTTTCCGGGAGAAGCGGATACCGGCCGCGGCCTTGGGCGCTCCTCTCAGAAACAAAACATCGTCGCCGGTTTAGCTTCCTTAGAAATGATTATATTAGTCAATAGAAATTATTTTAATATAACCAATATTATTGGTCATCACCGATCCGGTTGATTTAGCAAACTGGGAACCGAAAAAATGCCAATTTAGATATGCCCTGCCTACGGATTACAATCCTTCAACGGGCTCGCTGATTGAAGAACCGTAAATTAGGTACCAGGAGAGAGAAGAATCAGGCGTAGGTAGGTAATTATTTAAAACAGAAAAAATGAAAGATCGTACGATGTAGTACCAGCATGGAAGTATCGTGGGTTATCATGCACCACTGTTTTTGGAAAGTATTGCGTGTCGGTTCGAATTGTTGACTCGAGAGGTGGCGGACGATGGAACATAAAGGTCCCCTCTGTTACCGATAAAGAAAGCGCGATAGGCCGCCTGAACCGTTGGAGCCGTGAGTGATAACTGATAAGCACGTGTGAAATATAACCTACGTGTATGTGTCCCGTTCTCATCGTTGCAACTCGCCGGTCCAAGCAGGAAAAAATTCTAAAAACATTTAATTTAATCTGTAAAATACAAATATTGCTTTCGACGAACTATCGACCAATGACAAATGTTAGGCAGATTATCCTAACATAATTCTTCTAACCTTTCCTCATCCTCAGATTTTATAGTATAGCTACAAATTGTCGTTTGATCGATGATGAAAATCGCTCGAGTGGGAAGCCGGCGGTGAGCGGACGTCATAGGTCATTTCCAGGATATGAAATTTTGATGATCAAATGAGCCAAGTAAGAGGCAACCATATCTAATAGAAGCCATTCCTCTAATGGCTGAGCTTCAATAATTCTCTTACCAAAGGTCATTGGAGCTCATAGATTATTTAGAAAATGTCGACCCAAAAAAATCTGAACGAGCTCAGCAGATTGGTTTGATTTCGCTGGAATCTTTTTGTGCTTCAGGCCGTTGCCTGGTTCTCGGACGGGATGTCTGAAATTCATGGAAATTTCATTTCGAATTTTCGATCGATTCCTATAATTTCCCTCCTTTGATGAATGACGTAGAAGGAGCCCATTCTCGGTACACCTAACGGCTTATATTGCAATTCGTAGGCCTTGCAAGGATTCACGTTGAATACACAAAAGGCGCTAAGTCGCTTTGCCTTGAGTCAAGCACGAGCTTATTTATCCGACTAATCAGCCGCTCACGATCTGCCGGAATACTGAAAACGTAAAAATACTTCCTGTCTTCATGCTTAGGAACAAAACATTAGGGAATATTCTTAGGGCCAGTTTTTCAACGTGTTTTAAAGCTAGATTTATCCAGGGACTCTTGCAATAACTAATTTCCATGATATTTTCACTGTCCCAGGTGAAATGTAGTGCAAGCGTCCTTGGATAAATCTATCTTTAAATGAATTGAAAACCCGGCCCTTAAACTAATTGTAATTTATGAGATTAGATACAAATAGCAAACATCTCAGCCTTTTCAATTGAAATTCAAGATTTTTTTGTACATGATCCACACGAGAACATGATTGCTGATAATGTTTTTCCTCCAAAGCATGCCGGTCATGATTTTTCTGTCTAGCTGTACGAATAAATTTCATTTAATAGGAGAGGGAACGATACGAAAAAAATAGTAGAAAAGGGATCGACCGCGTGTGGAACAAATAAAATGGAAATGTATTCCGGAGAAAACTGAAACTGAATATATGACGCGATACCCTTGAAGGCAACAACAGCGGAGAACAATTCAATGTTGGTTCGAATCGAGACATATAACGTAAACCAGTGGTGCGTAGATAACACACAATACTTCCATATTTTGAAACGTGAAATTGAGACACAATTTGATCATTTTTTGACTGCTTTTAAGGGTGTTTAGGCCAAAAATATCGAAAAATTCACTATTGAAATTTTAAAATTCGCCCAAAATGAAAAAAACGCCACATTTTCGGAATGTAAAAAATATCCACATATTCTGCAAGGTGAAACAAAGATTTTAAGACCAAGAACGCTCAAATCGGTTGATTTTTGTGGCCGGAAAAAAATAAAATAGAAAACACTAAAAATGCAAATATATCGGAAGTACTGTGCGTTATCCAAATTCCGATTAAACAGGGTGTTAGGTCTTGCCGAGACAAACATTTCAGTTCAAGAAATTTGAAAAAAGGTTGAGAAATGAGGGAGTTATGGCCATTTTTGTAAATGACCACAGACGGACAGACGGACAGACAGACAGACGGACAGACGGACGTAACGGACGTAACGGACACACAGACACTTGTTCGGGAAGTGATTCTGAGTAAATGTGTATAAGAAAAAGTTTTTTCTGAAGCTCCGTTCCGATTCTCGATTTTAGGACGATCACAATACTTCCATTTACTCTGTAAATATGGAAGTAAAAACGCTTCCTAAAAGAATATTTCTAGTCTGCCGAACGGCCAAATGGCTTTTGTAATAACCTAAAACGTCCATTGCGGTTACTGCATGCATCGGCATGACTTGAGTGTTCAGAAAATGTCTCGTATCAGCCGAATAATGCGAAAAAAGGCATTTAGTTGGGAGGAAAAATTTATGGGTAGCCACATTTCAACTTTTACCCCCTCTAGTCCATGGAGCCTTATTTTAACCTGTAAGCGATGTATAAGGTTCCGCCAATACATTTTTCCTAGCAGTTTCAAAGATTGATAAATCTGAAAATAACGGCGGTTTTATAATAGCAGCTATAAGGATGTAATACGGATAAAATATATTTGTGGAACCAAAGATTTTGTCGTTCTTGGTCTCACTCAAAATATTGGTCTCTTAACAGAATATAATTCTTTTAAGTTCTATTCTTATAAGTCTGCGAATCAATCGTTTTCGAGTTTTTTTTTTGTCCATAAAAACAAGTCCTGGTTTTTGGGTCCAGGGATGCCTTACCAAGATCCTTAGCCAAAAGATTTGTGGATATTTGTCCCTTTATTTTCAAGCCTAGCATGGAATTTTTGCGTATTTGGTTCAAAACCTACAAACCATAATATGAAAGTCCTGCATGTGCTCTTCACTGTTCATCTCAGCAGGGTTCTTAGGGACTCGCTAAACTGCGATAGTTCGTCCCCAAAATATTTTTCTGCCATATCCGCAAGAACTACCTACTGATTGATGTATTGTCCAAAATCTTCCTCTTATCAGTATGAACAGGAAAAACTAGAACAATACGAAGTTGGTGCACTAGCTGGTAGGTCCATGCGGCATGGAGATTGTTTATCTTTCCCTGCTCATACATGAATATCAACTGACAGGACGCATACGAAGAACCGCATCACGCATAATACGGGTGTTTTTTCCAACAGTACAAGTCGGTTTATGTACATTTAAGTCAATGCCGCTTTGTACGAAGAATAACAAAATAACTGAACCGTCTAACATCGAACTCCAAAAATTTCGTGAGAGTGGCTTCCATCTGATTCTCATGTGGTCGATGAATTAATGCAGGGAGCATCGTATTGAAGAAAATTAGAATTTTATCCTGGAGGCATTAATCAATAATCAATAGTTTCATACTTTTTGCCCTCTCAATGCGGGGAAGGGATAAATCTTAATGAAAAGAGTTTATTGTAAAACAAAATACATTCCACGTCGGTAAATTCGAAAAGGTAGGATGACAATATTCGAATAATTGAGTATGGCGTCTGTTGAGGGAGGTGTATTATATCAGTGAACGGAACATGCTATCCAGAAACTTGGTGAAAAGCTGTCAAGTACACCCGCATAATGACCTCCTTTCACAACCATCTGATCCCTCCGCCGTATGAAAGTCCGTCAGCGGAAAATTGGAACGGCTGGTTATGACAAATAATAAGAATAACAGTATCTTATTGTCCGATATAAATATGGTCCTGACGATTAAACGTACAATGTTGAGCAATAGTTGAATGTCGGAGTCTGAATTATTTGAAAATTTCAATTGTCCGCACAAAAATATCTTCAGTAACGTTTTCTTAATGAATTTTGCGAATGGATAAATCTTTCAAAAGTTTTTCAGGGTGTTAGTGCAATCAGGTGAAGCCGATTCTTGAATTTGGAAAGACCATTTCACCAATGGAGTTTAGAAAGGAAAGCGAAAGACTAATAAGTTTCCCCGCAGGGGTTTCTTCCGTCAACCCCGAGGACTTGGGGAAAAGGCGGAAGTTTTATCGTAGATTCCCGTTTGGCAACGGGTTATTGGATTGAGGAATTAAAATGAAAAAACGGACCCGCGGGTATCGACGTTTTGTTAATTGCTAGGCACCAGGGGGTGAAAACCAATAGAAGATTCGGCGAGGGCTTCTCCTCCTATTTCTCCTATTCCACCGCGAGGGGAAGGAACTAAACGACGAAATAAGACGAGGGCGTGGCTCGCTCCCTTCGGATCCAAAGTCTCCTCTCAACCCTTAGGCCCTTCAGGCTTAGCCTTGTCAACAACAGGGAGTTTTGAGTACCAAAACAGAATATTTGCCATATTCCATGAGCCGAGAACTGTAGAATGAGAATCAAAACTGATAAAAAGAGAATCAAACTAAAACAATTGGTTCTCAAAACCGTTGTAATCGCTCAAGAAAATAATGTCAAACCCCGTGAAATGTTCAAGGTTTACGTTTCAAATAGTGTAGAATCCGGATCCGGATCTGCCCATAAAAAAGTTTTCGTCCGTCCGGCGTCAAATTGTTTTGCCAAGTGGCTAAAGATTTTCCTTCAAGTTTTCAAGATGAATCAACCTCGGTCTAGGTCCTAAATTTCTTTTAGTACAATCTAAGCGAAAGTTACAATATATCTTTCAGGAGTTTAGCAAAAATCCTCTTTCTACATTTTTCGGCCAAGCAAAAACAAATCGATCTATTCTATTCTGTTGTAATTTAGACAGAAAAATGAAAATGTCGAGAATTCAGAGGTGCAAACGAGCGCTGATGAATCAGCGTTGATCGACTGACGTGACGTATGATACCAACCAATCAGACGTTGTTAGTTTAGCGTAGCTTTTAATTACCAGAAGGTCTTTTCTTGCGTAAACAAAGGTCGAACACGCGATTGACACTACCGAGTGTCGACGGCTACTCCAATCTATAACTCTTTGTCGGATAAATGTCATCAATTTTTCAGGCAGAAATATTTTTCATTGAAATAATTCGCAACTGTTTTATTTGATCGGCTGTGTAATAATATAATCACTTCTATTAAATTGATCACGTATTTTGTTTCGCCGGCTTTGGCAAAATATCGATTGGGTTTCCTATTTTTATTAATGGCTAAAATGCGATGAAATAATTCAATTGGCAGTTCGGATAAAACATCGAACAGCAAGGTTGTGCTTAATTTAGTCGAATTTATTTAGCTATTTAGTCAAATCGAATTAAAATGATCGAAAAATCAAAGTGAATTCACGATTTTCCAAAAATCCTTGAGAAACAATGTGTTCCAAGCTTCAAAATACTTGACTTCATGTAAAACAAAAATGTGGATCAAAATTTGATCGTCAAATGCATCGTAGTGGAAGTTAACTTCAGAATTGAAGTAAGAAATGGCCCACGTAACCAACATCTTAAACTTCACTTACTGAGATCATCACTTACGAAAATAGTTACACGATTAGGGAGATCGGTCCGTTAAATTAGGAAGGAAGAGGCTGGTGGGAATATTCTGCTTGAACTGCGAGTCATAACACTCAAGAGCCACTCAATCCAAATAGAATTATCCCAAACTTCTCGAGTGGTACTTACGATTCAGTGCTGCCCCTTTCCTGACCCAAATCTCACATTTAACAGCTTCCATGGCCCGTACTGATGGTCACGATTAATATCCAGCATGAACATTCACATTTATCTCGCAAACTGGCGATTGTCTACACGGATAAACAAGCATTATGAACAATCATGCACATCCAGATCCTTAACCCGAAGTTATACCAAGTTCATGGTCAATTGCTGCGCTAATTTTGTGGCTGCTTGGATAAAAGAATAATCAATTTCCTAAATCCCCTAAAATGGAATCAACAAATATTATAAAAATATATCATATTAGAAATAAAAAGATTTGTTTGTAGATCCAGATGATTGTAGCTCGCAGTAGGACATTTGCGAAGTTGATCCCGAGTTAGGTATTTTGTATGAATCTGTAGACGTTTTTCCGAACTCCTGATCCGATTTTACGGTCTGTAATCCAGCCCAAGGGAAATCAGTCACCTACTGTACGGCGCTCGACTGATTCTATCACAAGTTGACAAAATTCTATCACAAGGCGATGGAAGGTGATTTGAGGCTATTGGGCCGAGAAAATTGAAGCGGCCCAGTTGCCATGTCGCCTTTTTCAGACCGTGGAAAACCTCAGATGGGCTCACGTCGATCAACCGGATTTCCCCCGTTTGGGATAAAGGGCTCGAAAAGCGAACCGATTATGGATAATCGATAGCCTCTCGATCTGAAACTGTTGTGAAAAGTGCGGCAGTAAAGGAAAAGTTAACTCGGGGTCAGTCGTTTTAATCGACTTCCGAAATAGATGCCGGAAAGTGCGAAGGATAAGGAGAAGTTGGACGTCGCTTTAAACAGAAACCGATAAGTCAATTAGAGCGCGTCCTTTCGGGGCAGGAACACAACGAATTGAGAAATTGTTTTTCAGAGCCGCCGGTGGTTTGTCGGAATTTAAAATGACTTCAGTCCTTTTAGTCCGAATGAGTACTTCAATACTTCATCAACTATTATAAGAAGCGGTATGCTCTGCCCATATATTATTAGAAAAAAATTACCAAATTGGTAAAATGAGGAATTTTGATAACGAGAAATTTGAATTGAAAATTCCGAGAATTTCTGGAGGAAACTGAAGAAAAGGCAAAACGCCAGCTTTATGTAACGCCAATCGAGAGCCGCCTTCATCGTTCATCACCAAAAGTTATCGTTATTCTTTAAGGGTGAGTTCATCAATTTAGTTCATCGAATATCCATTATGTGTCATCCCAGTCCTCAGACACCACGTGAGAACAATTGCAGCTCCTCGGTCAGGGAGCGCAAACACCGATACTTTTAAAGAGACAAAAATGTCTATCATGCTCTCTGCAGAGGAGGACACTTCGGCCTCTGCCCATATCATCTGCTCGCGCGCCTGCTACATAAATTTCAGTCTTCGTGTTCGGTGCGCGCGACATCGGTACTTTTAGGCTCTCCCTTTTTACATTTTGCTTAAAATTTAATTAAATCGCCTTTTCTCGACCGGTGATTGTTGAAATTAGTCGTTGTCCGACTAATGATTACCGGAGACCGCGGAAGTTCGCCGTTTTTTGGTGAAGTGCAGTAGCTGGAGACCGCGGAAGTTCGCCGTTTTTTGGTGAAGTGTAGTAGTTGGTCAACGGAGGTAGCCGACCTTGAGGCCATTCAACCTCTTCCAGGAATCGAATATCCATTATTCTTCAAATAAAATTTTCCATGGATACGTTGAAAAGGAAATTCATAGTCTACATTTCCAAGAAACTTATTCGGAGAATACTGTTTATTTGACGAATAAACTGAATTGACGAGCTCACCCTAAGAAAAAAAACCTTGGATTTCAAGGTCATGCTATCCTAATGCTATTCCACGGTTGAAAACAATGTAAACACAAAATAGCGACGAAAATCTGCTACGCCTTCGCATAATTCTAACAATGAAGGCGCTATCTATCGAGCAAGATTCTATTTGCTTAAAAGTGGCCTTTCGCCGTCACAGGAGGAAATAATGAAAGGTAAACCGGCAAAGTGAAAACCTACGGAGAGCGGCAACTGCGGTGAACTCCACCGAGGTTGAAGATGAGAAAAGGAAGGATATCATAAAGAGAAGTCGAGTCCCCGGCCTGGAGAATTTGCCTGCTAAGTATTTAGATATGCAGCCCGAGAAGGGAAACCTGGGCCCGCACTCCAGCGCTCTTCTGAAATAATCCTTTTTCGAGTCAAGGCCGGTGAAATTGTCCGCGACGAGTTTCACCGTGAAAAATAAATAGGATAACGCCGAGCACATTTCTTATAAAAAATAAAGTTTTAGTCGACTTTCCCATTGACAAAATGGATCGCCAAAAAAGTTAATATTGAACCGAAGGTTCATACAGAATTTTAAAACAAAAAGTGTCACTTACTTATTTCACAGATACTTGTGTTACAGCTTTACTTAGAATAACCGCGCGAACGAGTGGTTAACTACTCGAGTGGTAACTCACCTGTAACAAATACAAAACAATATTCTCAGGAGCCAGTTCAATACACAATCTCACAGGTAAAATCAGATTATTTACTTCCGCAAGATCTTAAAAAATATGGCCATAGGTTCGAATGGAACTTTCCTCGTAATTTTCGTAGCAAACAATACTGCTATATTGATCGCACCTATATTTTTTCCAGGCTTTTTCCTGTCATATATGACATACCAATTTGATAAAAAATAATGAACCAACTCGCGAGCTTGAGGACTTGATCGAAACTTTGCAAAGTAAGTAGTTATGTCCATTGCAGCCTCAAAATTGACCCAATACCCCACTTTTTCATTTCAATCATTTTACGCAAAAAAAAGTACGCGTTGGCTCAATGATCGTATGTTGATTATTCCCGTACAAAATTGTTTACTCGGATTTGTATGCTCATTCGACCCATTCCCTTACAATTCACGTGCATCCTTGATTTCAATCGTGGCGGCGAAAGGGCCGGGAAAACTCGTATGTATTTAGATATTATGCATGAGCCTGAAAACTCGGGTAGGATTCGGGCTACCCACGGTCTGTACACCCGTCACAGGTGTAACAGTCGCTTTTTGAGGGAGCCGGTAGAATTGTCGGCCGAAGTTACGAAAAGTTCCCCACCTGACAAATGGAGCTTTGGCGGTGAATTCATCATTCCTCCTTTGCCGAAGCTCCCCGAATGAATTTCCACCATCATTGTCAACCACCAGCGGTACCTAGATATCACAGTTACCCCGAATTTTGAGATCTACTTGAGATAAATCATGGCCAATATACAGTTTTTCAAAATAGATGCCTCCTCCACCGACAGCTAAGTATAACTGCTCCTTATCCTAGTGCCACTTGTGGAATTATCTGAGATTAATTAAAACTTAAGGATTCAGACTAAATTTATTAAGTACCTATCACTTTTGGTCTTTCTTTTCTGGCTTCTGGAAAAATATACAGTCCCTCATGGTGAGGGATCACGCGCTCAAAATATTGTTACAAATTATGCAATATTGAATCTTCAGTGCTTACTGGACACATTGCATATACCAACTAGGTATCAAAACATACGGGAGTAAATAGGGAATGGTAAATTTGGTGCCAGTCAGGATTTGCGACCTCTGAAGGCCTGACTTGACGAGGAGGCTTTTCTGATGAGGTAATACCGAAAGGAAGGACCAAGGATCAAAAAATTCCAGGAAGAGAGGAAAGCCCCTTACAAAGAGTAAAAATCGCTGAAAAACAATCAGGCTCGATGCAGTAGGTACCCCTCAGAAGTGTGCTGCTCATATTTAATGTATAATATGCATTAGTTATCAGGTTTTATCGATTTCTCGTTTTTTATCATCAGTAATAATTGAAATACTCGATGTAACATTCGACACTCAACTGCCGAAGGATGAGGTGGACGATGAGGTAGATCGATAGCCTTTTGAATGGAATTCCCCTATTCAGCAGACAAGGACAGCGGCTGAAGGGAGAGAAAGTTGTTCCTCGCTCTGCTGACAATATCGACTCCCTTTACTTCCTTTCGAAGGCATTTTCAACCACGAGGACCGCTTTATACCTTTGCCGAGGAAAATGATTAACCCGCAACTCCCGACGTATAGAGTTGCAAGTCTGACGAGTCTGGGAACCGAATAAGAGACACTGATCTGGGTTTCTGGTTCTGGATAGCTGGATCGATGAAGAAAGATGTTGACAAAGCTTTGGGGAGTTGCCATCATTATATTTTACGGTATACACATGAAGTAAACTCACGTTAAATAAAATTTAAATTAAAGCACTAGGTAAGTATGCCAAAAAATTATGATTTTACGTTCACCGAAAAAAGAAACCGAATTTCTGCTGTGCAATTTTGTCCACCAATTCGCTGATTTGATTCAAAAGCAATAATACCAGTAGGTCAACCTATTTATCGTATGATTGCCGGATAATTTATTAACCAAGGTTGTACCTATTTCAATTCCTGAACAAATCCAGGCATTCTGGCGGTTTATTGGTAACTAAGCTTTACCGATGGCAAATGGGTTGCTAAAATGTGAGCTCGATGGAGATATGAGCGGAATAGACCGAGTGTCTTGAGTCTGGTACAGACTTGTCAACGAGCTGGCCCACACTGGCCATCACTCAATATACGTCTGAATGATCGGATGATCGATCATTGACAACTCAACTGAGCTAATGGTTGTTCTTTTATTTCTTTTCCAAGTGAAGAAATGGACGCCAAGTACTTGGTTCGATTGATTGTTCTAACGTTGAGAAGTTATTGAAGATACGTACATGCAGAACATTTAACACAACAACAACATGAACATTGTGTATTTACTCAGGCCAATGAACGTGTAATAAAGTGTACCTAATCCATGTACTCACCTAACAAACTCCACTTTTTCGGCTACCTAATCTTGTTTTCAAATTATATTTCGCCAGTTTCAGAAAACCTAGGGAAAATCATAAAACTAGTATTTTGATGCTCAAATTAAGCTTGAAGCCCCTTGAGGTCGTCTTTCATATTGTTGTGACCGAACAAGATACTCTCAACCTCTCAGAGACGTGTACCCTCTAACCCTGATCTCGCGACTGCAGAATCTCTAAGACTCAGTACCTTAATAATTTTAATTTTCATCGCACAATGCATAGCTCAATCAACCCCAAAATGACCCCTACCTTCCCAATTTGGGACACATTCTTCGCTTCTAGCCCGGCCAAGTTACTGCGTCAGCGATCTCCAGCCGGACGAAATTATCAGTTTCCCAACAGTCGTTGTTGTTGTTGTCTCCGCCTTAGAAGGTGGGCGGGTTGTGGTTGTGGGGAAGAAAGAGCGTCGTGAGCAGTGAGACGAGTCATCCGTCCAGCATCCGACGCCTTTCAGTTCAGGTTTCACGAACTCCAGCCCAGTCGGGCGTCAAGGCCACAGTCGAAGATGAGGGCGTCTCTGCAGGTCGTCCTCCGCCTTTTATGGGCCGAATTAACCGTTTCCACACGCCTTCCTGTTGGCTTGCCAGATGGGCTTGTAATGGCAGATAGACATCGGTGGTCTTTGTTTTTTCGAGTAATCAAATTCTGCCCAAAATCCAAAACCCAACAGGGACACAAACTCTAACCGACAGTCAACTTAAACAGGAACTCTAACTAATAGCGATACCGATACCGATATCGGCATCGATACCGACACCGTGAATGACACCGACACCAACAACAACACCGACACCAATACCGTTCAACAACACCGACACCAATACCGTTACCGATACCGGCACCGACACCGTCAACGACAACGACACCGATACCGTTAGCGATTCCGTTACCGATACCGTTACCGATACCGGCACCGTCACCGGCAACGACACCGACACCGATACCGTTAGCGATTCCGTTACCGATACCGTTACCGACACCGTTACCAGTACCGAAACCGGTACCGATACCGTTACCGACACCGTTACCGACACCGGTACCGTTACCGATACCGTCACCGATACCGTCACCGATACCGTCACCGATACCGTCACCGATACCGTCACCGATACCGTCACCGATACCGTCACCGATACCGTCACCGATACCGTCACCGATACCGACACCGATACCGTCACCGATACCGTCACCGATACCGTTTGCGATTCCGTTACCGATACCGTTACCGATACCGTTACCGATACCGATACCGATACCGTTACCGATACCGTTACCGATACCGTTACCGATACCGTTACCGATACCGTTACCGATACCGTCACCGATACCGTCACCGATACCGTCACCGATACCGTCACCGATACCGTCACCGATACCGTTACCGATACCGTTACCGATACCGTTACCGATACCGTTACCGATACCGTCACCGATACCGTTACCGATACCGTCACCGATACCGATACCGATACCGTCACCGATACCGTCACCGATACCGTCACCGATACCGTCACCGATACCGTCACCGATACCGTCACCGATACCGTCACCGATACCGTCACCGATACCGTCACCGATACCGTCACCGATACCGTCACCGATACCGTCACCGATACCGTCACCGATACCGTCACCGATACCGTTACCGATACCGATACCGATACCGTTACCGATACCGTTACCGATACCGATACCGTTACCGATACCGTTACCGATACCGTTACCGATATTGTTACCGATACCGTTTCCGATACTGACCCAAGCTCCAACTAAAACTGATTACGATACTGAAACTCAAAATCTTACTCAAACTGACCTCAAACTGAAACTAGAACTCATTCAGAAACTCAAACTCGAAGTCAAACTCAAACTGAAACTGAAAATCACACTGAATCTCAAACTGAAAATCGACCTTAAACTCAATCTGACGCCGAAAATCGAACACAAACTCAAAATGAAAAATTCGTCATGATACCGAACTTCAAACTCAAACAGAAACTGATTCTGATACTGACGCTCAAACTAAAAGTGAAGCTGAAAACTCAAACAAAATACTCAAACTGAACCTCACTCTCAAACTCGAACTCCAACTGAAACTGAAACTCAAATAAAACTGAAACTCGGACTGATGTTGAAAATCGAACTCGAACTGAACTCGATCACCAACTCAATCTGGTATTGAAAATCAAACTGAAACAAAAACTCAACATGCAGCTGAAATTCAAACTCATTCTCAAACTGAAAATCCAACAGCACTTGGCACTCGAACTGGAACAAAAATTCGAAATGAAACTCAACCTCAAACTGAAACTGACACTCAAACTAAAAATCGAACTGAAACTCTTACTCAAACTTGAGGTCAAACTGAAGCTGATATTGAAAATCACACTGAAACTCAACATCAAACTCGAAGTCCATCTCAAACTGAAACTGACACTCAAATTGAAATTCGAACTGGAACTGAAACTGATCCTGAAATTCAAACTCAAACTGAAACTCAACATCAAACTCGAAGTCAATCTCAAACTCAAAGTGACACTCAAACTGAAATTCGAACTGAAACTGAAACTTTAACTTAAACTTGAAGTCAAACTGAAGCTGATATTGAAAATCAACATCAAACTCGAAGTCAATTTCAAATTCAAACTTGAAGTTAAACTGAAGCTGATATTGAAAATCACATTGAAACTCAACATCAAACTCGAAGTCAAACTCAAACTGAAACTCTGACTCAAACTTGAAGTTGTTTCAGTTTGAGATTCAGTGTGATTTTTAACGTCAATTTCAGTTTGACTTCAAGTATCAGTTTCAAATTTAAGTTAGAGTTTCAGTTTCAGTTCGAATTTCAGTTTGAGCGTCAGTTTGAGATTGACTTCGAGTTTGATGTTTTTTCAGTTTGAGATTGATTGTCAGTTTGAGATTCAGTGTGATTTTCAATATCAGCTCCAGTTTTACTTCAAGTTTGAGTTAGAGTTTCAGTTTGGGTTTGAGATTGACTTCGAGTTTGATGTTGAGTTTCAGCTTGAGTTTGATTTTCAGTATCATTTTCTTTTCCATTTTGCGTTTCAGTTTGAGATTTAGTTTCTGTTTGAGTTTGACTTCGAGTGTGATGTTGTGTAGTTTGAGTTAGAGTTCCAGTTTGCGTTGCAGTTTTTGATTCAGTGTGAGTTAGAGTTTCAGTTTTAGTTTGACATTCAATTTTTTTTATGCGTAGCAGTTGGTGTTGGAATTTCAGTTCGAGTATTAGTTTCAGCTTCAGTTTGAGCAAAAGGTGGCAGTTTCCAGATGGGACAGAAAAGTTCGTGGGACAAAAAAGTTACAAAAGCTAGATTTTTGGATCTGAGTTTCTGAATTTGTTTGTTTGGTTGGGCTGAGTGTAGGAGTTGGCCGTGATCTTGTTTTTGACCTGGACGGTCATTTGCGGCAAATGAACTCATCCGTCCCCTCCCGCCCTTCAATGACACCTTCCACGCCGCCAACGGCAATGATAAAATTGATGATGGGCCCACAACACTTACGACACGGAAACATCACCGTTCGCCCGAGCTCATCGCCTGATTGACCTAATTTGTGGGCCGATGGGCCAATCCGGCTTGGATAATAAATTGTCTCCGATATTATAGACGAGTTCAATTGTCGGACCTCGGGTTTCATGGGGCGATGTCATCTTGTATCTATTATTTGGGAGTGATAATTTCATTTCGCCACTTTTACGACAAAATTATCGATGAGATTTATGAAACAACAAGAAGTGTTGATGGACGGAAGTTTTTCAATTGCAGATTCGGATTCTACACCCTTTGTTGTGTCAACCTTGAACATTTCCGGGGAGTCAGGATTTTTCTAAAATTACGATTAGGTAAAATGGTGTCTTTTTTGAATAACTAACCAAAATCCTCTCCACGAATTAAATTTTTTTGAATTTCTGACCGTGTTTTTTTGGCGTTGTGAAAAATAATGTGGCTATTTTTACTTTCATATTTCAAAGTAATTGAAGTATTATAATCATCCTTGAGTTCTTTGTTTTACCTATATATTTTATACTCCGGAAACTGGCCGTCTTTGATTTTTGGCGGGTTTTGAATTTGCATCGTGATGTTTGATACAAAATTAGCAAACCAAAACTGCTTTGGTCAAAAAATTTAAGCATAAAAATATGAAAGTATTGTGCATTATTCACGCGTCTACCACGTTTAGGTATTGCGTTGACTGTATAGTGGTGTACCAATGAGAATTGCAGGGACTTCAGCGGTTGAAGGGGTAGGTTAAAATTCATCAATCATTAATTTGTTTTCCTGTTCCGGCATGCCGGTAACTGTTCCGACGCTACGCCGTCCGTGTGATACAGCCAGGGATCAAGATCGTTAGCGATTTTTCAGCTTGGGTCAACATCCCATAATAGGTTGTTTACTGCCAGATTCTATCCATCTCAGGTCCGCCCTATTAACTTTTCTCAACAAGAAAATTCCCATCTTCGTATTTTTGCTTTCAATCCAGGTACCTATATAGGTAGAAGGTAGTCCTGGGTTCTTCAATGGAACCTCGATGAAAGGGAAGTCTTTGCCTAATATAACATATTCATCGAGCCATTTTCTCCCTATTTTCTCTTTATCAGGACATAATTTACGATATTTGTCGCTACATAGAAATGCTTCTTCGGCATTTTGAAAAGGTTGAGGGACGTAGTTGAATTATGCGCTTGTTATCCTCATATCATCAGCTAACGTTTTCAATAATTGAATAACCCAACATCTCCCTAAGCTTAACATCTAATAATAAAGTACCATAAAGGAACATCTCGTGAAGGAGAATTTCCGCCAAAAAAGTGGCATTACGACAGTCCCCTTCAAATTCTGGCAAGTACGATAATTTCCATGGTCTTTTATGAGAGGCCAAAAATAAATATACAAAAATTCTTCGGGCGCCTCTGGCACTTTCAAAGTTTACCTCTAAAAGAGGAAAAAATTCCGAACTTTTTTCTCAAAGACTGTGCTTGTCAAAACCAACATATAGCAATATACACAACCCAAACGGCTTACGAGAAGAGCGAAAAGATTAAAAAAATATTTGTTTGGGCCCAGGGGATTTGAAATGTTTCAAGAATAAAGTATACCTGCCAGGTATTGCAGTAAAATCCCAAGGCCGGCTTCCAAATAATAAAACTATATTCCATTCGGATAGACTTGTTTTTATAAGGTGTTCGTCCTTCAATCTAAGTTTTTCATTTATCTAGATCTGAAAACTTCTTTTTATTCCTCAAAAAGTAATAAAACTCCTACTCCCAATTAAGCATATTCACATGGGATGACTCACCAAGTGCGTTCGAGTTGAGGCTTGTGGGATCGCCATATAGGTACGTGGAGTGAAGCTCCTCGCGAATCGCTGGTAAATAACACTCAGGCTGATATGCAAAGTAGCCGTCATATACCAGTAGGTATATAACACCATTTACGCCCCAACCGTATTTATATGTGACGACTTGTTAGGTCAAAGCGGCTTGCAAAACGTTCTCTATTCAATAAACGTTGCGCAATCCATTAGTTAAGGGGGTTCATCGACATTTCAAGGGTTGAGTGTACCTCAAACTTATGAACGTTATACCAACTACTACTTTGATTAATTAGGCTACGTGAAAGTTCGAAAACAAATTTTCGAGAAATTTCCAGTGTGACGATCAATGAAAATGTGATGTGAAGATGTGATCAATGAAAGGTGATATGTAGTGCAAGCGTCCTTGGATTTATCTAGCTTTAAATGAATTGATAAACTGGCCCTTAATGTAGTCAAAAATGCGGCGGAAAGAAACACAGGATTAGATACTCTAGTTCAGTTTATCTCTTATATCCAATTCTAACTGAATCAGTAGTAGCTAAATATAGTAACTGAATTCTTTTCCCATCTATTGTCCCTTAAGGTGGTTGTTAGCAAAATATTCAGGAAACATGGTACCTACGCTTTATTTAATTTGTAACAAAGCGGTTGGGACTTGATACCTACTCCTGGGATACCTACAGGGACTGGATAAAGACCTTCCGTGACACACAATGCGACAAACACTTTGGATCCTGGGCAGATGTACAGGCCACCTGGTATCCTTGTAATCCTTGACCGAACCCTTACCTTCCTACTTCCCTCCTCGGTGGAGGTAGGAGCTCCTCCTGGACTAGAGATGGTCATACATCCTTCCTCCAATTAGCATAATTCGCCTGGAAGACGAGGGTCAGAATTCCAGGACTCATCCTCTCTCCACTCAGGATAAGGGGTAGATGACGTCAGAGTGGGCAGTCCTGGATCTCGGATGGCTGGACATTCGAAGGAGATCCTGTTACACCGGAGAGGGAAATCCGAGGGAGAAATCAATGGGAGGCTTTACACGAGGGATTCGCCGGGTTTGACTCGAACGTGGGGGGAGGAGTTGTCACATCGTCAACACTGGCCGACGATCTCTTCAGCAGTAAAAACGTCGCAGATTTCTGCTGAAGCTTTCGAGAAAAATCGAGATTTTAAAAAAATATTCTTCACAGTAGGTACTTAATATGTCAAATGGGGGATATTGTTCAGCTATGAAAGTGGAAATCGTGAAGAATGGAGGAGGGAATCTACCGAAGAATCGAATATGGCATCACATAGTAATGGGTGATTTTTCCGACGCTATTCCCGTCATTATTATTCCTACGTTATTCCCGTCTTTAGGGTTAAAAACGGGAAATTTTTCGTAGGAATTATTTACCTTCATTCGGGATTCCACCGAATATTAAATTCAATATTAATTATCATCGGCGCGTGTACGTTAACTATATTTAACACGTACCGTATCAAACCTTTTATTCATAGATCTTTATTTCAACTGGGATGGTGTACTATAGAAATGGTAGGTACCTATTATATTCGTGAGCTCGAAGTTGAGGAAAAAATCGTAGTAATTGAACCCATATAGAATGGAAACACGTCAAGTTTCCACAATGAAAAAAAGTATATTCTACGAGGCAAGGCCAAGATTTTAACGCCTTGAAAGCGAATCGGTTCAGTTTTACGACGTGATCTCTTCGTTTTTAGTGGCCAAGTGTGCGTAAATGGAGAGATTGACGAGCAGAACGACATTTTTTCAGAAAATTAATCTGGAGTGATCTATTGGGAAAATACCATTCCGAACGAAAAACAACCACAGGTACCGAGCAATACTTCCGATCCGATTTTGATTTTTTGAGCGATCACCATAATAGGAATTTTTTATCATAATTGCTTGTTACCAGGAGTTGAATCATCAAGAAATTCAATTTTTAGAGGAAGTTCCAAATTGCATAGCGTTTAATCGTAACAGACAGTTGACTGAAACGTGACGAAGGCGTCACTGACAGTTGGAACTGCTAGTTCCATTATCAATTAGAACCGCGGTGGTTCTAGGCAGCGGTTCATGTAATCAACTGGAGTGGTGGTTGTCTTCCTTTCGTCGAACTGTCTCGAACGAAAATCCAGTATAAGTTATATTTAAGTATAAGGATAAGTTAATTTCTGTTTACAGGGCAGTCCAACTTATCTCAAAAATTCCATTTGATGGAAGGCTCAATGTATCGAGCTCAATGTATCGAGCTCAATGTATCGAAACCGTAAGACCAAGAGGAAAAGCCAAACTTCTATCCGATCCTATTGTTTTCGTATTTTTCCAGCAAACCAATTCGTTGAGGTTAACATAAGTAGCGCAATCAGCGTCAAGATCACACGGTGAGCGCACAGAAATCACTCGTCATCAAAAAACCACAGCTTATAGGTTCATCAGGCTCTTCGATTTTCAAGACAGACAGAAACCGCCTCCGCCACAGCAGAAATGGATGTTTTGGCGTTATTGGTGGACCCGTTAGGTTGATCGGCGGTACGTCCTCTTATAACGGTCTCTATCGTCAGTCTCGGAGGTCTTGTCCACTCTAGATCCTCTGAAATCTCAGATTCGATGTCGAGGTAACTTAGGTTGATTTTTTCAATAAACCAGAAAAATAATAGATTTTCAAGCGGAGAAGCTTGATAAATTTGAGAACATGTCTACATTTAATTTTGGGAAAAAATACAAGTACGTACTGATCAGCCCATTATTGAAAATTGTTTTAATTCCGAAAATAGGTATTCCTACATGATTTTTGAAAAATTACTCACGTCTTTCCATTTGTCTCAGGAACACTTACAGGCAATCTGAAGAAAAAATCTGACTCTCGAACAAATTAATTTTAAGTCAAGCCCAGAATTACTGCACTGTTTTTGAAAAAAAAATATAATTTTTTTTTTCAAAAACAGTACTGATCATGATAATGATTCCAATATTATTGGAAAAGCAAGCGCCAACTTGACCGCGACTCAATCCATAAACCGAGGAAAACATTTGACCGCCGTCTTCTACATCTGGGAAGGATAACACAAACTGGCACTTCACTACTTTCAACAACTACGATTTTTGTTTTTCAAGACGGCACATTAACCCCAATAAACGGAAAAATTTATTGGCAGAACGTATCCTCGTCTTATAATATACCTACATGACTAATAATTTTCCAAATAAATTTCCTGTTGTTTGAAATTATTTACAATCCTCAGATTGGGGCATACGGCCAGAATTCGGCGAGTTTCGCTTATAAAGACACTTGGGCCGAAGCCAATGATTCCATCGAAGGGTGAACGTGAACGAGAACGATTTGGTAAACTGATGTTGATTTTGCCAAGGCATAAACTTAACTTGAGTTTATTCATGTAGGCGATGAAAAATTATTTTTCTCCCTTTTTGGATGTAGAAGAAAAACTCTATTTTTCGTAACACTTTTCAACCTCATCAAATATTGAATGATTCACGACTTTAAAATCTCCAAGAGAGCCAGACGAGATGCTATAATCTAGTTTAGTAAAATCTAGGTTGATACTAAAACAGTACCTAAAAAGAAAAATCTACAATACGATTTGCATCTACCTATTTGTATGAAACGAAAAATATACTTAAAACAAAATTTTAGGAAGGATACCAAGTGCCTAGCGTGTGCCTTTATTGAGCATAAGATAATATCATTCTCCGGGATCATGCCCTTTACAGCATAAACAGAAGAGCTATAAGACGTACCTATTTAAAAAAGAAATGGAGCACATAAATATACAATGTAAGAAACGAAAGCGTTCGTCAGTGTCAACAGTCAACTACCTATTCAGATCGAGCTCAAACCGATTTGCTTCTGATGTTTAAATTGACCTCATTCTAGCCCATTGTCAGTCGGTGAATTAGCTTCCTCAATGCTGTTAGACCTTAGATGGACGTGGAAAATATCCGACTAACTGGTCGACAAACAAGAACATTAAAACCGATAGATAAACTTTCCGACGAACGGATCAAATCTATATCGAACGGTTCGATTAGGCCGAATCGGATTATTTTGTTCTGGCACTAAAACAATAACTCGTTAAAGACCATGATTGGATTTACGCATTTAACTTTCATGTTTACGAAGTGAGGGAAAGGCAAGACGACCGACAAAGAAATTTAAAACGGGTTGAAGGTGGGACGGAAATTTTCACTCAAAATTCATTCCTGAGCAAGCGTTTAGACGATTTTGACCATAAAAACCACCTTGAAAATTCAAGTTAAGCGACACTATCAAGGTCGCTCACGAACTCCACTCACAAACTCATTTCAAAACCCAACTCACGAACTCCATCACAGACTTCACTGACAAACTCAACTCAAAAACTTAACTCACAACACAGCCTCAACCCATAAATTCAACGCACAAACTCAATTTACATACTCAATTTCCAAACTCAACCAATAAACTGAACCCACAAAATCCACTACAAAACTCACAAACTCAACTCAAATACTCAACCCACAATCTCCGACCACAACCTCAACCAATAAACTCAACTATCAAACTCAACTCTCACACTGAACTCTCAAACTCAACTCGAAAACTCGACTCACAAACTCAACCCACAGAATAAACTTTCAAACTCGACCCACAAAGTCAACTTGAAAACTCAACTTTCAAACTCAACTTTCAAATTCAACTTACTAACTCAACCAAAAAACACAAACACAAAACACAAAGCCAACTCACCTACTCAACTCACAAACTCAACTTGAATACTCAACCCACAAACTCAGACCACGACCTCAACCCATGAACTCAACTCCCAAATTCAACGTACAAATTAAACTCACAAACGTCCGAGATTTGAGTTTAAGGGTTGAGTTGGTGATTTGAGTCTTTAAGTCCCAAGTTGAGTTGGTGGGTTGAGCTTGAGAGTTGAGTTTGTGGTTTGTGTGTGCTTGGCTTGAATTCGTGAGTGGAGTCTGTTAGGGTAGTTGTTTCTTGAGTGGTTCGAAGTTTTTGTCGAACTACCTATTTCTTCGACACTAACGAAGAATTTTCTCCGTATTGCCGCGTCAAAGTTCTCAACAAACATCACTCCATTGTGCAGAAAATCCCGACTGAGAATCTATCTGTTCTTTTTGATTCGGCTGTATCGGCGAATCTCGGTTTGGAGAAAATATTTTCACCGCAACTCCTCCGGCAGGAAACTTGGTCCGCAAAACTGGAAACGAAAGAGGAGCGAAGAAACCACAGAGTTGTTAAGAGTTGGCCAAGACTGTCATACTCATTCTTATTCCGGAAAACAAACTTCTCGCCTTTTTCACGACACGCGGAAACGAGAGGAGCGGGAAACGCGGGAAAACAAGTATACGAACCGCCACGATATTCAGCGAATAGCGAGCTCCATAAAAGCTCTTCAACTTGTGTACATCCATCACTTTGATGCATTATTGTTTTACGTAAAGCTGTGCAGGGTGTGCAGGAGGTGGATGAAAAACTACGGCAACTCAACAACGCCGGAATGCGGTCTGGAGTCAATGGGAAACATGGATTTTGCAGCTGATGCAAACTCATGATTCGAGAGTTCAACTCTCAGAGTTGCAAGGTTTTGCAAAAGTTACTTTGCAAGGATGAAACACGAACGCAAACTCACGTGACACAGAGCTCAAACCAACGGAGATTAGCATCTCCTTCGCCGAACTTTCAATTGTTTATTGAATCTTCATCCCTCCTTGAGGGACCCTCCAATCCATTCGATGTTCATCGGGATATCGGGTAATGATGAGGATATCGGGATATCGACTTAAGTCAGTTCTCAGCGTTGATTTCAAATTATTTCACTTCTGAAGCATTCAAAAGTTCTCTATCAAGCGTATATGCAGTGTATACGGCAGGTATCGACCTTCCAACCCCCAATGGCGGGGGTTGTACAATCAAATTTACGGAACAAGAGTTTGTCCCCCGAAGCCCGGGAAAATTCAATTACTCTCGCAATAGAAATTTTCGCAATTACTCTTTAAATACAGGCCTGCCTTCGAAATTGGGCCTTTGAAAGGGTAGGTATCATTAAAATATATTTTCATTTTTATTTCATTTTCAATTTCTCCCTCAACTTGACCTTATTGCTTAGGGACTTGAGCCATGCATTTGGGCCTTATCAGAATCGGCAGAAACAGAGAGTATTGCGAAACCCATCCCTTACCATCCAGCGAATTACGGAGAGGCTGAGCGGAGGCATCGTTTCCTCGCGTCAGCTGTCAAGGTTTATTCTAAAGATTGATTCATTGATGTCGTAATTTGAGAATAGAACCAATCCATGCTAATATACCACTGATCCTAGCAACAAAAGTCAGTCCAACAGCCAACAAATTTTCCCATCATTTTTGTACATGTATGTTGCCAAATTGTCATTATTGAGTTTATATTAAAACTTTACTCCACCAACTGTTCGCTGGTGCTCCTCCACGCATCCTCTACGCCGACTGCATTGTTTACGGCCGAAAGAAAAATGACTGGGGAGACCGCAGGACAACAAAAGGGCGAACAAGAGTAGTCAATGAAGGAAATGTTTTGCCAACGTCAGGGAAAACTCAGGTTCCTGCAACATTGATTAATAGCGCGGCGTCGTCGCTCGTCTCGCTCTGTGATCGATCGACGTTCTCCGGTTCTCACGTCATGACAGGCCTGGGGTGAGGGGAGCGTTGAACCCGTCCGGAGATCGCGACCTAGGCCAGTGCCAGTAGATCGGCCGCGGGCGCTGGTCGCTCTCGCGCTTCGGGCAAAGAGCGAAGTGGCCAGCTCAATTCAATTTCCCGATTGGTAAAATGATTTCCCGAAAAGATCCCGTATTTATACCTTTAAGCACAAAGGGGATATGTCCAAAAATGGCATAATGAGAAAAATGCAAAATAAGTTTTTGAACAATTTACAAAAATAAAGATTTCTCCCATAGTTTTCAATTTCATAAAAAAATTCGCTAAAAATGTTTGTCTGGCCAAGATCTACAACCTCGTTTAACCAGAACTTTGGTAGCACTTATCACTTCTGAGATAAACGCTCTTTAAATATTTGTCGTTTTTCTATTTTATCGTTTTTTTGGCCCCAAAAATAGATAAAAGGATCATGATTCTTGGAGCGATCGATAGGTCCTGATGAGTAGATTCTTTCGGTACCGAAATCTCAAAATCGATATTTTGGGACATAGGTATCCCCTTTGTGCTTTAAGGTATCGGTATGAGAATGACTACGGTTCAATTTCAGGGAATTTCAAAGGGTCAATCGATCAATTTCAATTATAATTTCAAATTCATTACTCTCATCCATGTTTCTCTGTTTTCTCCTTTCCCCACTTCAATTATAATAACATCAATGTTCGATAGTTACGGGCAAAAATCAATAATACTTTCTACTTTATCGGTGAAGCAGTTCCGACCATCGATCAACACATTTCGAGTGTCATTATCAATACCCACTTATCTCATTTACAGATAATGCCTATCATTCGACTTGCTTGCGCAAGATAAAATTGGCCGCACCTTTGAAAAACTGACATTTCTACTTTTAGACTTGAACGAACGCATTTATCGCTCGAGCTGTAAAAGTGTTAACAGTAGAAATGTCTCGCGTGAACGTGAATTATAGGTTCTCCCTATCTGTCGAAAGTGATTAAGCGAGGCTTTAATATTGAATAAACAACGAATGGCTGCAATAAACACGAAACAATAAGCGGATATTGACAGGTGCTATAGGAAAAAAGAGGAATGAAGTGACTAAGCTGAGAGGTCTATTTACTCGTAAAATCATTATAGAGTGATCATACCGAGATCAAAATACTTGAGACGACAAATAAAGGAGACAATTTTCAATCCATCGAGCCAGGATACCTCGCAGTGCTTTCCTATTCTTATGTATCGATTGCCTTGCGACTTTTGCACCCTAGATCAAATTCTGCATAGCCTCTCAAAAAAAAAAAAAAAAAAAAAAAAAACGGAAAAAGGAGAGCACTTTCTAGCAACTAGGCCAAAAATTTGAGTTCGAGTTTAGGTCAATTTACGTTTTACACCTGCTTAGGCCGAAAAAAATGTGAAGGATCGTGTCAATAAAGAAAACGATAGCGTAAAAAGAACAAAACTATCATTGTTCCTACCACAGTTGACTTTGTGATCCTTCGTGCCTGCCTGCTTCCAAGCTTGTGCTTAGCTCTCGTTTGTGAACCAGGTCGGAACTCGTTCTGGACGTTGACTGCATTCGTCTGCCGACCACAAGCAAACGGTCAGTCCGCAATGCCCACTTCTTCCGACATTTTCACGCCCAATAATGATGAAATATCACTATTAGAGAACGAAGCTATCTTAACCTTATGGAACCTAGTCAAAAATGACCATATTCTAGCAAAAAAAAAAAAAATAGAAAACAATTTAATGTTAAATTTGTTGGTTTGAAATGTGAGGAGCACGATGGTAAATTCGAAAATTGCCTGTGAAATTTCAATTATACGGTAATCTTATACAGCTGATTTCCCAGTAGGTAAATTCGTTTTTCAGGAATCAGTAATGCTGGAATCTCAATTTCAATCTGGCCAATTTCAATCTGCATTTTGGCCACCGACCTTAAAAATGATATTTGTAGAAATTTGAACTCTGTTAGTCAATTAGGGACGAAGTTATTCCAAGATAGATGAATGGTATATTCTAAGTGCCTATTTTATGCGTAAATGTTTGTAAATATCCTCGAAAGGGGTTTATGGCATAGGTATTTTTCATTGTTTCAAAGGGCGAGGAATCCAAAGAATAGTCCTGAATGTCTGTAGTGAAGGTTTAAAAATGTTGCTTTTCCGGACTACTAGGTAATTTATGAAGACAGCGAGATGGCAAAAAACATAATATACCTAGTAAATAATGGTGATAATCTGGAGTTTAAAAAACATGAATGGAGGTTTGTATTCCTACGGATTTCCCGCATTATTCGTGATGTACAAACAATTGTTCCTTCAGATTTCTTTCCCCTTATCATCCTAGAAGAAAATCGTCTCAAATGAATACTAAAGGTAACGGAGATTTATTCTGCATTTTGCCTGAGACTGATGCAGCATTTCACACATTGCTTCATTTCTATTCTCAGCTGTGCCCTGAGGGTTAGCGGCAGTGTGAATGGGAATAAGACGTGTTCCCATCGCGAGGACTGAGGAGCTCCTCTCGGAATATCAATATAGATCCGACTGACGGCTGAGGCGGAAGGAAGTTCAACCTGGGCCTAGGTCAAATACATACAGGTGTCTTACAATGGTGATCCACCCGTTCGAAAAGTTATATCAATCGAAATTGCATGAAAAGTTGGGGTTTTTATTGAGTTGAAAGCAAGAGAACGGTGACGATTTCATCTTGATTTATTCATTGATGTTCGGGCTCTTTCGCCCGTATGGCCTTCCTCAGGAGCAACTCCAGACATGTTGTCTTTCAAAAGTGACGGAGGGCCAACGGCACTCTATCTATGGACGGCAAATTCTCGCTTCCGGTTATGATGAGATCACCCTGACATGGGGTCGTCATGCTAACATCAGTAAATTGACGAAAACACCAGAAATAATGTACCGAAATCGATTACCTACCTACCCTGTACCCCGTACTTCACATACGCCACGATATCTGGGGGATTAATTTAATTTCCTTCTGATAATGGAGGAGGAATGTTTTTATTTCCGTATTTACAGAGTAAATGGAAGTATTGTGATCGTCCTAAAATCGAGAATCGGAACGGAGCTTCAGAAAAAACTTTTTCTTATACACATTTACTCAGAATCACTTCCTGAACAAGTGTCTGTGTGTCCGTGTGTCTGTGTGTCCGTTAGTCCGTGTGTCCGTTAGTCCGTCTGTGGTCATTTACAAAAATGACCATAACTCCCTCAATTCTCCACCTTTTTTCAAATTTCTTGAACTGAAATGTTTGTCTCGGCAAGACCTAACACCCTGTTTAATCGAAATTTGGATAACGCACAGTACTTCCGATATATTTGCATTTTTAGTGTTTTCTATTTTATTTTTTTCCGGCCACAAAAATGAACCGATTTGAGCTTTCTTGGTCTTAAAATCTTTGTTTTACCTTGCAGAATATGTGGATATTTTTTACATTCCGAAAATGTGGCGTTTTTTCATTTTGGGCGAATTTTAAAATTTAAATAGTAAATTTTTTGATATTTTTGACCTAAACACTCTCAAAAGCAATCAAAATATGATCAAATTGTGTCTCAATTTTAAGTTTCAAAATATGGAAGTATTGTGTGTTATCTACGCACCACTCAACTCAACGCAGGAAAACACAATTCCGTTTGAACATTGGTCGAGAGCCGACTCTCCCGCCATGGAGACGCGCCGCGCTGCCGGAACCCGAGCCGGGCGGTGCCGAGCCGGGCAATCCGAGCCCAGCCGCCCGGCACGGCTCAGCAAGCCGTAGGCGCTACGATTTCGAGAATCTACGACCCGCGCGCATGTTCGTTCGTGTAATTTTATGTTCGGCTATCCTGCTAGTGCGAATCGCCTGTTCGCGGCCTCAGTCTTCCGCCGTCTTCCCTCCGGGTCGGTCGCGTCGCGCTCGCGTAAGTAAATTTTCCTTTTTGCCCCCCTAGGATAGGAAAAAACACTTCGAAAAATGTTTTACATATAAAAACTTCGTTTCTAATTGTCCTTTTTCTGATTTCTTCTTCAAATTTCTTGAACTAGGAGATTTTTCTCAGTAAGACCTATCACCCTGTTGAATCGAAATTTGAATTACTCGCAGTACTTCCGATAAATTAGCACTTTTAGCGTTTTCAATTTTATTTTTTTCCTGAACACAAAATTGAACCGATTTCAGCGTTCCTAGTCTTAAAATCTTCGGTTTAGACTGCAGAATACGTTGGTATTTTTCATGTTCCGATAACGTTTCCTATTTTCAGGCGAGTTTTAAAATTTGCATTATGAGTCCTGGTATTTCTGAGCCATGAAGCCTCCAAAGTAGTAAAAATGTGATACAATCGTGTCGAAAATTTGCGAATCATAATATGGAAGTATTGTGTGTACCACTGGTTTGAGTGAAGGTTTTCGATAATTCAATTACCGATTATTTCGGTCATTTCTGCGTGAAAGCAAGTGAGTTCGGCATAGTGCGGGCTTAATATCGATAATAAGTTAAGAAAAATGCCATTGTTTTCGCCCGTTAACCGAATTTATCCCGAATTTTACAGAATTTTTCCGATTTTATCGGAGAGAGGGTCGGAGCTAGTTAGGGCATGTCGCTCTAGTCTCATAGCTTAATATGTACTTTGGTACACGGCGGTCATTGCCTCGCCGCCTCGAGCAGACTGATTGCCTTGCACGCTCATGAAGGTGCATAGCGCTGCGTCTACGGAAGAAATAGTCGGCGGCGCATCGCCGCGTAGACGCAGCGCCGCGCTCCCGGATTTCGCCAGTGGAGCGGGGCCGTGTAAATTGAATTGTGCCCTCGCTAATCGATACAATCGATAGTTTGTGTTTGTTATTCAACAACAAATCTTTGTAATCGCCCAAGTTTCAAATAATTTTAAAATTTTCCGTAGGTAGGTACTCTCACGATTATTTCTCATTATCCGAAAATTTCTTTCTACTCCGACTGGTTTATTTCTTGGTAAGAAAAGATAGTTTTGGTAAATTTCTTGGACTTTTGTTGTTAATAAAGATAAATAACATAAATGTAAATATAATATAAATAAATGTAAATAAAGATAGATTGGTTAATTTGATAAAAAATAAAAATAATATTGATAAAGATGAATAATATAAATATAGGTAAATAAAATATAAATACATAAATAAAGGTAAATAAAGATAGTCTTGGTAAATTTCTTGGACTTTCGTTGACCTATCGATAGTATTGGTTAATTTCTTGGACTTTCGTTGGTAAATAAAGATAAATAATATAAATAAAGGTGAATTAAGATAGTTTTGATAAAGTTTTGATAAATGAAGATAGTTTTGGTAAATTAAGATAAATAATACAAATATTTATGAATATAATCTATAATAATAAAAGCAAGACTTACACATAGTGTAATGTGTCTGTCTGTCTGACCGAGCTCTCCAGGCAAATCAATCGCACGCAGGGACCTGGAATTTTTTACACGGAAGCACAAAGGGGCTGGCCACCAGACCTCGAAGCCCGATTTTCGATTTTTGAATTAGATAAATTTGAATTTTTTTTTAATTTAAAAAAAATGACCTGTTCTTATTTAAACTAATTTTTCAACGGATTGTTTCTTTCTATAAACGGGGAACTCAACACAACTCAACTCAACCCAACCCAACCCAACCCTCAACCCAACCCTCAACCCAACCCAACCCAACCCAACTCAACCCTCAACCCAACCCAACCCTCAACCCAACCCAACCCAACGAAACCCAACCCAACCCAACCCAACCCAACCCAACCCAACCCAACCCAACCCAACCCAACCCAACCCAACCCAACCCAACCCTCAACCCAACCCAACCCAACCCTCAACCCAACCCAACCCAACCCAACCCAACCCAACCCAACCCAACCCAAGCCAACCCAACCCAACCCAACCCTCAACCCAACCCAACCCAACCCAACCCTCAACCCAACCCAACCCAACCCAACCCAACCCAACCCAACCCCAACCCAACCCAACCCAACCCAACCCAACCCTCAACCCAACCCAACCCAACCCAACCCAACCCAACCCAACCCTCAACCCAACCCAACCCAACCCAACCCAACCCAACCCAACCCTCAACCCAACCCAACCCTCAACCCAAGCCAAACCAACCCAACCCAACCCAACCCAACCCAACCCTCAACCCAACCCAACCCAACCCAACCCAACCCAACCCAACCCTCAACCCAACCCAACCCTCAACCCAACCCAACCCAACCCAACCCTCAACCCAACCCAACCCAACCCAACCCAACCCAACCCAACCCTCAACCCAACCCAACCCTCAACCCAACCCAACCCAACCCTCAACCCAACCTAACCCTCAACCCAACCCAACCCAACCCAACTCAACCCAACCCAACCCAAACCAACCCCCAAGTTGAGTTGAGTTGTGTTGAGTTCCCCGTTTATAGAAAGAAACAATCCGTTGAAAAATTAGTTTAAATAAGAACAGGTCATTTTTTTTAAATTAAAAAAAAAATTCAAATTTATCTAATTCAAAAATCGAAAATCGGGCTTCGAGGTCTGGTGGCCAGCCCCTTTGTGCTTCCGTGTAAAAAATTCCAGGTCCCTGCGTGCGATTGATTTGGCTGGAGAGCTCGGTCAGACAGACAGACACATTACACTATGTGTAAGTCTTGCTTTTATTATTATAGATTATATTCATAAATATTTGTATTATTTATCTTAATTTACCAAAACTATCTTCATTTATCAAAACTTTATCAAAACTATCTTAATTCACCTTTATTTATATTATTTATCTTTATTTACCAACGAAAGTCCAAGAAATTAACCAATACTATCGATAGGTCAACGAAAGTCCAAGAAATTTACCAAGACTATCTTTATTTACCTTTATTTATGTATTTATATTTTATTTACCTATATTTATATTATTCATCTTTATCAATATTATTTTTATTTTTTATCAAATTAACCAATCTATCTTTATTTACATTTATTTATATTATATTTACATTTATGTTATTTATCTTTATTAACAACAAAAGTCCAAGAAATTTACCAAAACTATCTTTTCTTACCAAGAAATAAACCAGTCGGAGTAGAAAGAAATTTTCGGATAATGAGAAATAATCGTGAGAGTACCTACCTACGGAAAATTTTAAAATTATTTGAAACTTGGGCGATTACAAAGATTTGTTGTTGAATAACAAACACAAACTATCGATTGTATCGATTAGCGAGGGCACAATTCAATTTACACGGCCACGCTCCACTGGCGAAATCCGGGAGCGCGGCGCTGCGTCTACGCGGCGATGCGCCGCCGACTATTTCTTCCGTAGACGCAGCGCTATGCACCTTCATGAGCGTGCAAGGCAATTCCTGGCTAAGCCCGGCGTGCTAGTCCAACGGACTCTGAACCCGAGGCGACCGCGATGGACCCAACGCCCTCAACACGCTGGATCCAGTCCGCTCGAGGCGGCGAGGCAATGGCTAGTATGCATAAAATGGAAGCTGATGCTTGAAGTAGAAAGTAGAAGTAAATGCTTTACCTCGTGCTTCAAGTAAAAGCACTGCCTCCAAATTGTATGCAAAAAAATGAAGGATCTGCTACGAAGCAGATGCTAAGGGAAGGTAGTAAGAACTCCACCTGTGGATGCCGTCACGTACGCCACCCCCCACCCCCTTCATTGGAACTCCGGTGAATCACAAGGCTATGAAAATGTAAATTGTATTGTTTCATATTTGAATATAATTATTTGCAAAATTATTTCTCTTCTCTTTTGTTAAAATCTGTCAGGTATAACTATCGATTAGAAGTTTGGAGCATCGCTGTAATTTCTCTTCGTTTTTGCTTCCCTCTTGCGAGAACAGCATGGCTGGGTTCTTCCTCATGTTCGTCGAGGCTAGAATCGCTGGAGTCACTGCTTTCGCCATTTGGGTCCTCAAAATTGTCGTGATCGTTCAAATACTTAGCAACGTTATGTAATATGAAAGCAGACAGGATAAAAGTGGCCAGCTTCTGCTGACCAACTCTCACGGTGTACTGCATCATGGGAAACCTTTTCTTCATTTGACCAAAACACCGTTCAATAATGGCTCTTTCAGATTTGTGAACGCGGTTAAATTCCCTCTCTGCCGCAGTAGTGGGGTCTTTATAAGGGACCATCAACCATGGGGCAAGCAAGGCCGTACCCTTCATCTCCTAAAAGCACAGCGTTTTCGGTACCCCGCATGAATCTGTATACCGCACTGTTTCTCCAAATGCGAGAATCATGAACAGATCCAGGCCAACGTATATCGACACTGGTGAATCTCTCAGCACCATCACATGTTGCTTGTACATTAATGCTAGCCACGCCTTTTCTATTCACATATTCATCCCCGTGAATTTTAGGTTTAATTATTTTAATGTGGGTGCAATCGAGGGCACCGATAGCAAAAGGAAATGATTTCGACAGTTGCCACACCTGTCGACTTTCTTCTATTGCTTCCTGATTTCTCGGAAACTTAATCCATAAATCTGCCTTTTCTACGATCTTATTTGAGACGAATTCCACTGTACGAGAAACGGTGCTCTGGTGCACCCCTACGTCTTCTCCCACTCCAACCTGGAATCCTGGATCTGCCAAGTATCTGAGGAAAGTTTTCATTTTTTGTTCAGGCGAAAGCGCCCCACCTCTAGTTTCGATTTCTGGGCCCAAAAAGTGATCGCTTATCCACTTCACATTCTCTTCTTCAAACCGGAATAACTTTTTAAACTCACTCACTCACTCTGCACGACCTCCGTTCTTTATAAACTTTAGCACTACGCATTTGCATGAATGCGGCCATTCTGGGCGGCTTCCACTTGCAGACTGAGGACCGTAGTCTGCTCTGGACCATGCTGCGATTTTTCGAAGCATTACGTTCACCAAATACTTTTTATGCATACAATGTGGAGTCGATGCTACAGCACCTGCACCATTTACTTCACTTCGGAGTAAACTGTGGTAGCAAGTGCTATAGCATTTACTTTTTATGCATAGAAATCGAAGCATTTACTGTAGTATTGAAGCATCTACTGGAGGAAAAGCATCTGCTTCTTCTTTATGCATACTAGCCATTGACCGCCGTGTACCAAAGTACATATTAAGCTATGAGACTAGAGCGACATGCCCTAACTAGCTCCGACCCTCTCTCCGATAAAATCGGAAAAATTCTGTAAAATTCGGGATAAATTCGGTTAACGGGCGAAAACAATGGCATTTTTCTTAACTTATTATCGATATTAAGCCCGCACTATGCCGAACTCACTTGCTATCACGCAGAAATGACCGAAATAATCGGTAATTGAATTATCGAAAACCTTCACTCAAACCAGTGGTACACACAATACTTCCATATTATGATTCGCAAATTTTCGACACGATTGTATCACATTTTTACTACTTTGGAGGCTTCATGGCTCAGAAATACCAGGACTCATAATGCAAATTTTAAAACTCGCCTGAAAATAGGAAACGTTATCGGAACATGAAAAATACCAACGTATTCTGCAGTCTAAACCGAAGATTTTAAGACTAGGAACGCTGAAATCGGTTCAATTTCGTGGTCAGGAAAAAAATAAAATTGAAAACGCTAAAAGTGCCAATTTATCGGAAGTACTGCGGGTAATTCAGTGCCCAGTGGAGCGGGGCCGTGTAAATTGAATTGTGCCCTCGCTAATCGATACTATCGATAGTTTGTGTTTGTTATTCAACAACAAATCTTTGTAATCGCCCAAATATCAAATAATTTTAAAATTTTCCGTAGGTAGGTACTCTCACGATTATTTCTCATTATCCGAAAATTTCTTTCTACTCCGACTGGTTTATTTCTTGGTAAGAAAAGATAGTTTTGGTAAATTTCTTGGACTTTTGTTGTTAATAAAGATAAATAACATAAATGTAAATATAATATAAATAAAGGTAAATAAAGATAGATTGGTCAATTTGATAAAAAATAAAAATAATATTGACAAAGATGAATAATATAAATATAAATAAAATATAAATACATAAATAAAGATAGTCTTGGTAAATTTCTTGGACTTTCGTTGACCTATCGATGGTATTGGTTAATTTCTTGGACTTTCGTTGGTAAATAAAGATAAATAATATAAATAACGGTGAATTAAGATAGTTTTGGTAAAGTTTTGATAAATAAATATAGTTTTGGTAAATTAAGATAAATAATACAAATATTTATGAATATAATCTATAATAATAAAAGCAAGACAACACAACACAACGCCACGCAACCCAACACAACACAACACAACACAACACAACACAACACAACACAACACAACACAACACAACACAACACAACACAACACAACACAACCCAACCCAACCCAACCCAACCCAACCCAACCCAACCCAACCCAACCCAACCCAACCCAACCCTCAACCCAACCCAACCCTCAACCCAACCCTCAACCCAACCCAACCCAACCCTCAACCCAACCCAACCCAACCCAACCCAACCCAACCCAACCCAACCCAACCCAACCCAACCCAACCCAACCCAACCCAACCCAACCCAACCCAACCCAACCCTAAACCCAACCCAACCTCAACACAACCCAACCCTCAACCCAACCCAACACACACCTCAACCCAACCCAACACAACCCTCAACCCAACCCAACCCAACCCAACCCAACCCAACCCAACCCAACCCAACCCTCAACCCAACCCAACCCAACCCTCAACCCAACCCAACCCAACCCAACCCAACCCAACCCAACCCAACCCAACCCAACCCAACCCAACCCTCAACCCAACCCAACCCAACCCAACCCTCAACCCAACCCAACCCAACCCTCAACCCAACCCAACCCAACCCAACCCTCAACCCAACCCAACCCTCAACCCAACCCAACCCTCAACCCAACCCAACCCAACCCTACCCAACCCAACCCAACCCTCAACCCAACCCAACCCAACCCAACCCTCAACACAACCCAACCCTCAACCCAACCCAACCCAAACAAACCCAACCCAAACCAACCACACCCAACCCAACCCAAACACACCCAACCCCCAACCCAACCCAACCCACCCCTCAACCCAACCCAACCCAACACTCAACCCAACCCAACCCAACCCTCAACCCAACCCAACCCAACCACACCCAACCCCCAACCCAACCCAACCCAACCCTCAACCAAACCCAACCCAACCCTCAACCCAACCCAACCCAACCCTCAACCCAACCCAACCCAACCCAACCCTCAACCCAACCCAACCCAACCCAACCCTCAACCCAACACAACCCAACCCAACCCAACCCTCAACCCAACCCAACCCAACCCAACCCTCAACCCAACCCAACCCAACCCTCAACCCAACCCAACCCAACCCAACCCTCAACCCAACCCAACCCTCAACCCAACCCAACCCAACCAAACCCAACCCAACCCAACCCTCAACCCAACCCAAACCTCAACCCAACCCTCAACACAACCCAACCCAACCCAACCCTCAACCCAACCCAACCCAACCCAACCCTCAACCCAACCCAAACCCAACCCAACCCTCAACCCAACCCAACCCAACTCAACTCAACCCAACCCTCAACTCAACTCAACTCAACTCAACTCAACTCAACTCAACTCAACTCAACCCAACCCTCAACTCAACTCAACATTTCTTTTATAAATTTAAAAAAATGACCTGTTCTTATTTAAACTAATTTTTTAACAGATTGGTTCTTTTTATCGACGGGGAATGTTATGTGTGTCCAGGGGGGGGGGGGGAAGTGAGAGAGACAGTCTACCTGATTACTTAATCAATTAATCACAATTTTTTTGACACGGGCAACGCCGGGCGGTTACAGCTAGTGTAAAAATAAAGGTAAATGAAGATGGTTTTGGTAAATTTCTTGGACTTTCGTTGACCTATTGATAGTTTTGGTTTATTTCTTGGTAAATAAAGATAGTTTCGGTAAATTTCTTTTTTCACACCGACTCCCTTGCTAATTTGGACTACCGTTGACCTAGTGATAGTTTTGGTTTATCATTCAGTATTAATAAATCTTCGTAATCGTCCAAGTTTCAAAAAATTTTACCTTTTTTCGCATTCAACTGTAACTGTAAAGTAGAATTTGATTATTTTATTATTATTATTTATACATTATTATTATATTAGGTATATATTGTTTCATATTATTATGGCATAATACAGATAATACATTGTATCATTACTTATATACATTACCTATTATATTATTATTTTTATTATTGCCAACCTATCTATTATTCTATTATTAATTAATAGTTAAATACTTAGTTAATTATTGTTTCTCTAGCTCCGTGTACTGATATCTATGGTAAGATTTGGTATCTAGCATGGTTTTTTGGGTCATCCAGATCCGGAATGAGGACAAATATCTTTTTTTTTTAATAAAAGATTCCAAATAATTTAGAAATTTAATAAGATCATTAATCAGCATCATTATTAAGACCCATTAATCAGCGTAAATGCTGTCTTCTTGATTTATTATTTTTCAGGACTTCAGGTTATCATAGTAGGGACTTGAAGAGCGTTTTTCGTTTTTTAGGTTGAGTAAAAATTTTCAGGTTCAAATATATTATTCTGTCGACCTATCGATAACACGGAACTATCGATAGCACCGTACTATCGATATTAAGCTAGCACTATTCCGTAATAATAATTCAACGAAATCTCGGATTCGATTAATATAACCGACAATTTTTTGCAAAATACTCATTTCATTTTCTTACCGTCCCGTTTCGCTCGTTCCGATTCGCGTCCGTCCGATTTCTCGTGCCGGTTGAGGGAACAACAATTTTTAAATGGTTCTGTGTTGTGTTGTGTGGTGGATTCGCTTTGGACTTTGTGTCTGCCGCCCTGGTAACGCCACAAGTCAAGATTCCATCGGTTCGATGAAAGTAAGTGCTAGAATAGTGTCGAAAATCTTTCATCCTATGCTCGTTCTGGCGCATTCCTATGCTCGTGGCTGTCGTTTTCATAATCAACTTGTAAATTCAGATTTTTTTATGATTGAGATTTTCATCTTACATTTTTATGAACTCGTCCTCGCTGTAGTCTACAGCTAATCCAGTGTAGTAAGCAATATTTTTTTCTCTCGATTTTATTCAAAATTTGACGTCTAACCGCAATGCTTCTTCTTGTTTGTTGCAGGTGTGATCAAGTGCCGTGTTTATTCTCAAGGGAGTGCAATTCCAAACATTTGATCAATATTAGTAGGTGATTACGTTAGGTTTGAAAATTTCGGTTTGGTGTTCATCTGATCAAACTTCAAAGTTCAAAAAGTTTCAATTCCTGACTGGAGCCTTTGACAATTGAGTCGGTAGGTATTTCTTTGCTTTAAATTTTCACCATAGAAAGCAATTCGACACAAAAGCTTTGAGTAAAACCTAGTTGTTAGAAAAATTCAAAAATCCCTTAAATTCGTAAATTGAACTGTTTTATGGATTTTTTCTCCTAAAATCAAGTTTTATTTTGACAAAAAAAGTGTCGTGCTGTGGAAACATTCTGTGGTTCGAGAAGTGCAACACCTCGGAGTATGCAGCCGGAGGACATCGGCCAACGAGGAGCGACGCGGCCAAACGTAAGTTACCATTAAATGATAAATTTTATCATTTTTGATAAATTTATGATTTATATCACACTATTTCTATTATTTTTGCTTCCTGAAGCAAATGGAGCTTTAACGGATTTTCCATTTTTTTGTTACAGGTATGTCCGAACTTGTCTGCGTTTGGTCCAAAGGTAAGAGTTTTTCATTTGAAATCGAAGAGATGCATGGCTTACGAACGAAAAATAGGTAAATAGGTAGGTATTGTAGTGAAGGATCCCCACATTTTGGCACTTCATCGACCCGTTACATTCCCATAAACTAGAATTTCGCGTTTTTTATTATCTCGTGTCCTGTCCAGTTTTTCTTGACATTTCTGAAGTGTTTCTCGAAAAGTCTTCGCGATTTATTGTGACTCGGGTTTCTCCTGATGTTCGAGCGTTCAATTAAGTCGTGGGAATAGGTAAGTACGATTCATTAAAAAAAATGCCAATTATTAGATACAAAAATTACCTTGAATAATTTTTTGTGCTTTGAATATCCACTGTTCGTAATCATGTTACGGCCATCGATCAGAAATTAGGCTGTAACTCGATCGGAAATTCACTATTTGTTTTCACACAATGTCATTGCAGTGATGGACAATACTACAACTATCCGTAACATCTTCGGGCTGAGGATTCATATAATTTCGACCGAACTTCAGGTAAGTTCGATTGGTCGTCAGTTTATTAAAATCATCATATTATATTACTATGAGTATAAGTACCTATGAGTATGAGTACCTCAATTTTTTGAAATTTTTGATTTTTGTTAAATAATATTTATTTAAATGAATAGGTAATAAAAAATATTTATTTTTTAAAAAGTATTAATTAATATTTATTTAAATAAATAATAAAAAGTATTTATTTTAAACAATATTAGTTATAATAATATTTATACTTGTATTGCAGATTATGCGATAAGGAAAAGTCAAAGCAAGGTGCTCCTTTTTGGGATTCTCCAATGTTTCCGACAACTTCAAGTCATATTTCACACTGTCTGGCGCCGGAGGGTGAAAATCTTGATTTTGTCACCGCCTATCGGTGACCACTGGTGCGGCTCCAATTCGAGAAGGTAAAACTATAAGGCAGTTTCAAGTTGAAAGGGCTTGTTTTTGTAAACGATGGCACCGAGCAATCTCTGGTACCATTTGTCGGCAAGAAAACATCGAATATTTGGCCAGGGTCCACATTTGTTTCAGAAAGTTCATTCTCGCGACCTTGTTGGAAAGAGTTAAACGAGACGTGTAAGTGAAGTGTTTCATCGAACTGCATGAGAACGGTTTGGTCTCGTGGGAAGAAGTGGAATCGGCCATAAAGGGTACTTCTTGGCCCTTGGCGAGAGACGGCCTCCTGTGCCACTGAGGCGGCGCTACCACGCGTTCACATTCGACCGCCTGAGCGACGAAGAAATTTTAAAAAATTTTCGATTCCGACGAGAAGATTTGCCTCGGCTAAAGAGATGTTTGGAGGTAAGTGTGATTAATAAAATTATAGGTAACGCAAGGTGTTGATTTGCATTTTATATAGGCAGGTGTAAATGTAAATGATTCGTTAATCCAGGGGGAACCCCCTATCCCTACCGCTATTTCTGGCGTATTAAAAACCTCTTTTTCTTTGTAGCTTCATTATTCTTCCGAAGGATTTCAAATATGAATCCACAACTATGCGACACCGACACCAACGTCGTTTCTTCAATTGGCCTTTGTTTTCACAGATCCCTGACGATGTGTACATTCCTGGCAGACGGTACAGAGTACCTGGGATGACCGCCCTCGCTATACCTACTGCTTAAAAGACTGGCGTATCCCAATCGCTTCTCAGAGTTGGAGCGGTTTTTTGGAATGTCGTCGGCCGTCAAATCGTCGGTATTCCAATTCATGGTGAGATCATGGTCTATATAATATATATATTATATGCAATATGAATCGCCGCACGGCAGCGAGGCGTTACTTTCTACTCAATCGACATTTGTTAGTTTGTCTGTTTTAATTCTTATATTCTCAAACGGTTTCCTATATTTTCCTATGTAATGTCTTTTTCCCTCAGGGCACAAGAGGTACCACTGCCAAAAATTCCAATCTACCGTGACACCTCCTACACTCGAGGATTACCTTCAGCATGAAAGGAGGCAGATTGTGTAGAAAAAAGTCCATTGTGTTGAAAACCAGTGATAAGTCTTTATTGGTCACTATTAAGATTTTTATTAAAAATTTCGATTTCGATTTCGATTTTTTCTTGCGTTTTCACGTCCCCTTAACATTTTTTGATCGGATTCCCCTGACAATATGCCTCAAGTTGGAGCAAACCACAACTTTTAGGACCAACCGCACCAGCGGTGTTTTCTATTTTATTTTTTTCCGGTCACAAAAATGAACCGATTTGAGCGTTCTTGGTCTTAAAATCTTTCTTTTATGTGTCACATATTATGTGGATATTTTTTATGTTCCGAAAAACTGGCGTTTTTTATTTTGGGCGAATTTTGAAATTTGAATAGTGAATTTTTTGATATTTTTGACCTAAACACCTTTAAAAGCAGTCAAAATATGATCAAATTGTGTCACAATTTTACGTTCCAAAATATGGAAGTATTGTGTGTTATCTACGCACCACTGGTTGTTCTTTTGAGAAGCGAGGTTGACGAGGAGAACCGGAGGATTTGCTGATTTTTTACGACATGTGCAGTAATGAATTACGTATACTAGGAAACCGAAAAAAGTTTACGATTTAAAACGTGGAGTCTGTTTTTCTCAAATGGTATAAAGACGAGGGTTGAATGGGTTATAGTGCGGTCGTGAACCAGGTTGTGGGTAAGGGAGACTGGACCAGGTGGCCCAGCAATGAGGGGGTGCCAGGGTAGAGATCCGACCCCAGACATCGGAGCACCTAAATCAAATCGTTAGAGGATAGAGGATAGGGTGGAAGTGCCACGCCCATCTTCAACCGGCAGCCGAGAGCGGAGTTCAAGCCTCGTCACTGTCCTTTCGTGATTCTGACATTTCGGTGACATGTCTGTGTGCAGGTTTGCCGGTTTTTTAGTATCCAGACTCGGAGATTGAGCCCGGCCCACATTTCATTGAATTTGAACAGCCTGGCAAATCGTCAGTTCCTTCCATTCTACAGTAGGATGCAAGTTTCTCGTATTGAATTTTTTATTTCCATATTTACAGAGTAAAAACTCATTAATCAAATGCTGCTGAAGTACCTGGGTATTTATGCGATTGAATGGGAAAAGCTTCCCCTGACATTAATCATTACCTATGTATTCTCGATGTTGTGCAATACAGAAAAGAGGTTTCGATATCATGAAAATTCAATGTTTCTCCATGACTCCCATCATCATGCTATCACAATAATAACCAGTGGTGCGTAGATAACACACAATACTTCCATATTTTGAAACGTAAAATTGAGACACAATTTGATCATATTTTGACTGCTTTTAAGGGTGTTTAGGTCAAAAATGTCAAAAAATTCGCGTTGCAAATTTTAAATTTCGCCAAAAAAAAATTCGGTACATTTTTGGAATATAAAAAAATATCCACATATTCTGCAAGGTAAAACGAAGATTTTGAGACCAAGAACGCTCAAATCGGTCCATTTTTGTGGCCGGAAAAAAATAAAATAGAAAACACTAAAAATGCAAATATATCGGAAGTACTGTGCGTTATCCAAATTCCGATTAAACAGTGTTAGGTCTTGCCGAGACCAACATTTCAGTTCAAGAAATTTGAAAAAAAGTTGAGAATTGAGGGAGCTGTGGCCGTTTGTGTAAATGACCACTGACGGATTAACAGACACACGGACTAACAAACACACGGACACTTGTTCGGGAAGTGATTCTGAGCAAATGTGTATAAGAAAAGGTTTTTCTGAAGCTCCTTTCCGATTCTCGATTTTAGGACGATCACAATACTTCCATTTACTCTGTAAATATGGAAGTAAATATAACGAAAATAACAAGGTAATCTCATACGGTGCATCACTCGAAAGCGAAATTCATCCTAAGATCTGTAGTTTGGCTGTCAGTATCGGAACCCCAACTCGGCGAAATTAGCCGAAGTTCCAAAGGACCGAGTTGTAGGAAGCGTTCGGCGCCACCCACCGAGTTGGGACCGAGTTCGGCAAAGCAGTCGCGATCTATCTATAAATATAAAAGCCGACTCGCTTCCTTGATCCTTGGAACGCCTTGGAACCGGTTCGGCGTTCATTAACATTCGCCAATGCAGGCGGCGGCCAAGGACACAGCTGGCGGTCAGGTTTGTCTGCGCGTCATCGGCTCATCGGCCCCGCATCCCGTACCTGTTCCAGGAGTCCCATTTCAACTTTCCAGATCTTATCTGGGTCTCTGGAACAGTCGCTGCACAGCTGGTTGCTTACTCGGTTCAATCTGACGTCATAGTCGTGAAGCAAATTTTTCAAATGATGAAAAACGGCGGAGCAAAGTTCACTTTGTTATCTGCATTCGTGCAGTACTGTATCCATTTTATAGAATTCGAAAATTTGACAAGTTTCTATCCACTATTTTAGGTTAGCCAAGTCAATGTCATGAAACAGGACCGCAAGTCGAATTTTCTCAACTGATAGTACCAACTATCTGCATTTTTATAGTTAAGACTAGAATGGAAAGTGAAGACGCTGAAGTGGGATGATGAAAAAGCGGAAAAATAGAATATTATAGCTAACAAGGAAAACAGGGTTTTATCCGAGCTTCTAATTTCGCGGTATTCTCTCTTTCTCTGTGAAATCGTGATTTCTTTACATTCGCTATAGCAAATCTGAGAGCTATTACCTGGCCGGGTCTTTAAAAGCGAGAAGCCTTACGAGGCAGAGTTAACGAACCACGAAGGTAGAAACCTTAGAATAGAGATGAAGAAATTTCTCTCTTACTACCCGTAAATTGAGAGTGTAGCCATGTTCACTGTTAGAAAAGACACTTTACGACTAATTCAAGATATTGAGAAATAATCTCAAGGACGGATTGTGTTCGCCCTTGAACACGAAGCTGTTCAAAAAATATCTTGTCCAGTGAGCGGGTGCCAAAAGGGAAGATTTGGGGAAAATAATACTAAAATGTTTGGTTACCTACCCATAAGTAACCTTTCTCGGATCTGATATCCTGTGCGTCAGGGGTTTCTGTAGGTCACCTATATGTCACCTACCACCAAAAGCATTCATCAGCCTATAGAAAATACTCGGCTTCAGTTCAAGTTGGCACCCCTGAATTCGATTGAATAAGAATCCATTATGACAATGCATAAAGATTATTCAAGGAAGTTGGCGTGTACTAACACTTTTAACGAAGTACTCTCTGCCATCTCTGGGGAGTTATTTTTCGTCACGCGAGGCCATTACCAGCACAAAGTATGGAGAACCGACCCAGAAACAAATGAAGCTGCGCCTAGATATTCGTTTTGGTCGGATTCCAAATTTTTTACAACTTTTTGGGCCCGTTACAAAACAAGAAGTACGAAAAACGTCGAGTGATACCTGTGTAAAGGCTAAAGCAACCCCAGAAGTCGCATGTCATTTCTGTTACTTTAGGGTTCAGTTCCCTCAAATCAAATTTGGGAAAAACAGTTGGAAAATGAATACAGAGACAATATACGGCTGGTTGTTTCTGCAGTGTAAGGTCCGTCAGCAACTAAGAACTATGGAAATCAAGTAACTGTTATTTTGTGCTTCTTATAAACTCCTATTGCCGCGCTACATTGAACAATCATTCTAATTATCAGAGTTGGATTTCAAAATTTTTGTTTTTGTTATCCTAATCAGATCAAGCACGGCGGGTAGAGGAAAACACCTCTTTGTCAGAGACTCGACGTGCGCATAAGCCAAACCAGTATCGAGGAGGAGCGCTCGTGTGGGACGCAAAACAAGTAGTCAAGGACAAGACCGTCATAAATTGTGGCTACCAAAAGCTCAAACAGTAAATGCGTAAGCCAAAGTGCTGAACCAAAATCTGTCAAGTACTTATATTTTACCATGTTCACTTCACGTTGAAAATGTCGACACGCCCAAATCGTTTGCTGGAAGACGTTTTTCTAAAAGATACTGAAACTACAGGTTATGCGGAGATACTGAACAATCACTGGAAACGTATTATTCGGATTGAGAGATATCTGAAATCCAAAAAGATGACAAATTCCCTTAGGTTCATTCTGTACCAGGGAATGAAAATGGAAAAACAATTTGAAACTACAAAAAAAAAGCGTTTTTGACGTTGTGCGATGTCCCAAATCTATTTACTTGCCAATTCATACGGGCTGAACAGACGTCGGCACGCAAAGAAACTAAAATGTTACATTAGATAGTCAGAAGTGCTCATGGGACGAACAATTAAAGAAAACTGCTGATGCCATTTGAATAGATTCGTTCACGTGAGCAATCTGAAAAACGAGTTTGCTCTTATCTGGCTCTGATGAAACTTGCGTGTACATGCTATTCTATGAAATGATTGTGCCTGACAATCCCTAATCAAATATTCAAGGCTGGTGGTGCTGGTAGGCACTCGTCTCCAACATCTCCCACAACGCTAAATTCCTCGCCATCGTAAAGTCGCAGTAGCAGAGCCTAGAAGATAGCGAGGGACGCAGAAATTATTAATTCATTCTGAGGAATTCGTTGTGTCACCAGTAATGCAACGTGGAAAAATATCGTATCACTGTAAACAAACTCTAGTTAAGCCCTGTTCCAACGTTAATCTCAGCCAAATAGAAAAATCTAACATATTTTATGTCAACGTAAGATAAAATATTTCGCACATAAATTGCCTTAGTTTTATGAGATAAACTGTTCGAAAGTTTACTTATTTTGCTCATGAAACAATGTAGGTGAAATATCATTTAAGGTATTGAGTTCCAATACCGACCCAAGGCCAAGGCAATGTATACAAAACATCGATTATTTTTCTTTTAAAAAATCGATGTTTTTCACATCGATGTTTACTCTACGATGTTTCTCTGAGATCGATGTTTTCAACTGACGTCGATGTTTTTTATCCGATGTTTTTATAGGCATCGATGTGCAAATATCGATGTTTTATTTATCGATACCCATCCCAAATTTGTGTATTCGAAAAGATTTCATGATCTGAATTCTATATAACGTCCTCATGTTAATTAAAATTACAAGACAAAAAAAGGTGGATTGATTGCAAGCCACATATTTTTCACGTATAAAAATACATCTCTTCAGCACCTAAGGTACTGACAGGATTCGTTCGTAGGCAGGTTATTCTTTCATAGCTAATCGGTACAGGTGGGTGGGTGACTTGGGATTCACGACCCAAGTGCTTGCCCTGTGAGTCAGCCCCTGTCTTGAGCCTCCTCAATCTCTTCCTGACTGTCCGTCTGGCTAAATAATCATTCGGTCAGTCAACTTCCTTCCTTGGCTTTGCCAACCTGCAAGTTCGATATAGCGGAACCGTCGGCGGCATCACGCTAACGCGAACTAATCAACAGTTGATCAAAGCATCTGATCGTACGTTCCATTCAGGAATTCGACGGAGAATGTAGGATATGATAAGTTCAAAAATTGAGAATTTTTAAAATCCCTCCACGATTTACAGGAGTGGCTTCGCTGTTTAGAATTTCAAACTCGAGTTTCAGCATTGAGAACAGACTGAATTAGTAATTCACTCTTCGTCATCAATCTGCAAATCGTTAGATCACGCTTTTTGGGCTTGCCAGAGATCGTGACACCAGCCTGCAATAATAGAAATTGTGGATCGGTGTGTACCAAACCATATCAGGGATGAGAATTAATTCAATTTTCCCGTAAGTTTGTATACGCATCTGTTAAAAATTTGCTATTATCTCCCCTCAGCTAAGAGAAGATAAGAACACTCTTTAATTGAGACTATTCTTGAAAATACAACCGCGCGTCCTTCAAATCGTGTAAAAAGTTTTAAAACATCGATGTTCTTGCTTGCCGAGGTGAAGCTTTGATCATAAATTACGCTTAAAGCCCGAGCAAATCAATTAAAGCAGTATTCCATTATTGGAAATTGATCCCCACATCCCAACAACTCAAGATTGCTGATTTTGAAAGATACCTCGCAGGTTCAATTAGCCATCAAGCTACAGCCTGCGGCAATCGGGCTGGGAAAAAGGAAATGATCGTTAATCAAATGCCGTTAATTGACAAACTGAGAAACTCTGGGAACATAGAAAAGCTGATATTGAAAAAAGTCGGACGGCATAGTTCTACGTGAAATCAACCTGATTATTGTTGGTACCTATACCTACTTCGTGGGGGAAGTTGTCTGTACTAACATGGACGAAAGGTGTGGCCCCGATGCTCCATGACCCACTCGCGCCTGTAACTGGTGTCCTGCGGCGTATCAGACACGGTTCGACAGATACAGCAAGTACAAACAGGAAACATTCACGGGGTTAACTGCATTGAGATTCGGCAGGGCGTACGATGATCGAGCAGCGATCGGCTTCTCGTTTATTGGAACATTATTGGTAGTTTATTCGACTAGAGCGCCAAAGCTAACAAAGATCGCTGTCAATATTTTTTGTTCGTTAGACTAATTGTTTTGCATTAATGAACGATGTATCTATGCACGCTCAGAATGATCAGAGGATGACGTCTCTTGATCACTAGTAAACCTTCCCGGACGTTTTGAAAATTCAAAACAGCTTTCGAGCTGTGATGGGATAAATATTGGTAGAAAGACTAATAGAATATATATCGACTTTGAATCTGCAAAACCTTGTGGTTGAGTTTTTCGGGAAAATGATGTTTTGAGTTGTATAATTTTGGATTTTCATCATAATAATATTATGATACTATTATTACCTATGATTATTATGACATATTATGTTGAAAACCTCTTATTATGGGGTTTTGCAGATTCACTGTCGATATGGGCAATATCAGTGTTGCATGATCACCAACGTGAATATGGGTAAAGCAACATTGATTAAAATTGAACAATCCAAGCTCTGCACTTGCGCAGTGGCCTTGCAAGTGAAACTCTATATTGGAAGAGTTGACGGATGAGCGAGCTCGTGTGTAGGTAATTAATATGCCGATCTGGAGGGCAGTTGTTCGTCCAACGGCCGAAGTTGGGCGAGGCTGTGCTGGAGCTACGCCGGCCTTGGCAATCGCTTAGCCAGTGCCCGGGTACTTGGACCCAACCCAACTTTGTCACTTCCTTGTTCGAGACTTCGGAGTGAACGGCCAAGTTCAACGATCGAGTTAAGGATAACAAGTGATTGTTTAAGGACAGCTTAGCGGATAGGTATTGGATAGCTTCGAGCGAGCGTCGACAAAAGGAAAGCTGTTTTTTGTACTACTCCAAAACAAAAACAGCTTTTCCTAACTTGGAGGTTAGAGGTCGGTATTTGCGGTGGGATCTGGAACCAGGAGCCTCTCATACCGATCATCCGGATTTTGGACCGGTTCTTTGGGGTGCATCCATTCGTGCATCCATTTGTAGTCTACAGTTAATGTAGAGTCGTACTCTTGCTGTGGCAGAATGGCAAGGACGAGGTAGTTAACATATGGATGTGGGATTTGGAGTTAGGTGTCTTCTCGAGCAAGCTCTAGGGGGATGGGTGATCATTAACCCCTGGCCTTGTGGGTAACGCACAAAGCCCATGTACATACACCCCAAGAAACCAGTCCGAATTCCGGTTGAGCGGCATGGGGAGGCTCTTGGTTCCTGATGCCACCGTAAATAACCGAGGCGAACTACTTCCATCCTCCAAATTAGGAATAGATTCTGCTCCGTGGAGTAGAGGTGGTCGAAAGGCCAGAATTCGTACTCTACAGTTACTGTAAAATGAACTACTTCGAACCTAATAGTTTTTTCGGAGGAAAAGTTCCATGAGGCCATATTCCCGCACCTCCCGAAGAATTCCAAAATTGGGAAACCCGTTGTAATGTACGAAACTGTGGTTTACTAAATAACATTGTCCATTTTTAGAACACCAAACGACACAGGCTCGAGAATAAACGACAGAACCCGATCTCACTTTCAGGAGCTTCCATTAAATTCGAAGGAAAAGGCAGTCAAAGACATCATCGATAGGAACCGTTTAGAAACCAATGGCATTGTGAAACTCCGAGTTTTTAGGACAACACGGGTCGTTAAGGCATAATCCATTCACTGCGGAGTTGACAAAGTCCATTATCTCAGGAAAGGTTGAAGACGGAGAGACGAGCGGAGGACGCAGTTTGGATAAATAATGTCGTCGCAATAAGTAGCTAAAGACTCATCAAGCACGGTCATTAGTAATCCGCCATGAATCTCTACACCGAGGTTAGCTCGAAGGAAACCTAAGATCCTACTTGGTATGCCTAGCGTTTACTATACACCGGCCATCTCCAAGTTGTTACGATCATGCGAAAGGTACCTGGCAGGAAATGTCAAATGTTGGTACTTAACATCTTTCCTAGGAGGTGGAATTTAAAGAGGAAGAACCGTTGGTTGCAAGAGATTTTTGGGACTTGCAAGATATACTCAAAATTCAAAGGTTGGTAATCAATCCATGAGCACATGCAAATCACTCAATAGATCTCACTAATTCGTGTAGCAGACAAAGAATAATCGTTGCAGAATTTTCTTGCTTTTTTACACTTCACCTCAGCTACCAAATGACTTGAAGAAAACGTTGAGTATCCAACGAGCGGCTTAGTAGTATTTCAAGTAAGAAAGCGCAAACGCAGTCTTCAGTTTAAAAATTCCAATTTCAAATTACAAGTTGAAAACAACAACTAAAATGAGCTAAACGGTTGCGTTGTTTTCCAAGTAGTAAAACAAACGCTAAAAGGTCAGCTTTGAAGGCAGTTCTCCAAAATGGACGAGAAATGAAGAGCACGTCAAATGCAGAGCTGAGGAGAGCAGCGATTCAATGTAGCATTTCCTGTTTTGTTGTTGCTATTAACAAGGAATCAACGTTCCTGCTCCTGCGAGTTTAATTAACTCGACTGCGGCGTTTCGCTCCCGTCCGCCGCGGCCGACTACACTTGATTCACGCCGTCCTATTCTATTCCTCGGTCTAGAGAAAATAAACTCTCACTCCAATCTAAAACCTATAGCGCTTTCATTTACCCGGTTGCATATAGAAACTCATTTTCGTAGCGAAACCTAGTCAATCCGAATTTTCGAGAATGTCTTCAGGAATCTTCGAGATAGGGGGCGTTTCAACACGTCAAGATATTTTTTCAGTTCGTAAGCTGTCATTTCATCAACCCAAATGCCAAAGGATAACAAATAACAACAAACATTTTAGGAAGGTGGAAAAAAAATTTCTTGAGCAACTACGATGGTTTATTATTGAATAAAGTGACCTTTTTTTGTAAACCTGTGTAATTAGGTATATCATCTTGAAAATGATAAAACATCCTTCTATTGGGCTAATAAACCCCATGCCAGAGTGCAAAAGCCCAATAAAAAAAAAAGGCATGACTTTTTCTGGCTTAGAGCTGTCGTGATCTGTCTGGTAAAAAATTATCTTCCAAAGCGTTTGATCGAAAAATTTTCGAATGTTTTTCAGAGCACTTGGAATCAGGAAACCTTTCAAGTGATTTACAGTGGCTAAAGGTCGTCCACCTAAGGATTTATTCCAATGTGCACTACAATGCCTATATTTAGTCCGGGATTCATAATTAACAATATCGCTGATATAGAAGTGACAGTGAGTGGCTACATTTTCTTAATTGAATCATAAAACTTTGAATTGGTTCTAACGTGATAAATGAGTATGGAAAGTGGGGGTTTCCACTCGACGATATCGAGAACCTACCAATCATAAATACGTATTAGTATGATGAATCTGTATTTTCAATAGGTGATACCTGTTTTTATTGATACACAAAAGCGTAGTGCTCCCCCCTCTGTCTGATCTGAGGCTATCCGTGGCCGAAGGAGGGTGGAAAAGGGTGAATGTGAACAGGATGAGCCAGGTTCGAATCCTGCAGAAGAGGAAATTTTTTCTATTTCCCACTTGATCTTATTCATTATTACCACCATAGGTGGTAACCTATGCAGACACCTAGCCAGCATTTGCGCTAAACCATCAATCTTGCCAAATTTAAACCAAAATTTGGTTTAATGAAATTCGAAGAGTTGCGATCCACAGAAAGATGCCTGCGAACAGGTTAATATCATTCTCATTAGACAATGAGAGATGATTCTCCTTGAGGCGGAAAATAAGCAGAAATTAATTTAATCAAGAACTTAAATAAATGTGGAACCGGGCAGGTACATCTGTAAATTTTATTCTGTAGGTGTGGTAAGCTTAAAATAGTGTAAAACAACTCGGTTCAAATCCCCCGATCTACTGCCTTCGTTGTTAGTGGTTTCATTTAAATTTCTAATCCTGTTTCTGCCAGTTGTAAAGTCAATATATTTCTGAGCAAAGTTGGACTTGCGGTCGTTCCAAACTCAGGCAGATACTTTAGGAATGTTTTTACACTTTTTCTTTTCAAGCCACAATGATTGCGAATTGGGCAATTGGAAGTCGAAAGAAAGTTTCCACTTCTTTGTGTAGCTAAAATGTAACTTTTCTCTTCTTTCGGCGAATGTTCATCATAATGCATTTGAAGGTTGGAGGCATGAGAATTGTTTGGAACCCTTGGGGTTTCCAACTCTAGAATATTATTGGGATACGAATATAGCTACTTCTGATTAGCTACTTCCAGGTAAAGGGAATGTTTTACGGTAATTTTTTATTAGGGAGTTTTATCGTTTGCAATGGCAGGATTTGATGAATGGGAGAATAGAAATTCGAATTTAAATGACAAACTGAAAATGTATTTTGTAAAAATAAATATTAACGTTGTTGCTTGTACAAAAAATTAATATGTTGTCAATAGAGTAATGTTCTTAACGCGGTCGTTCGTTTTCTGCATGGTGCGTGGCCGTATAATTATATAGGTAATATTCGTTTTTCATTTATATTTGTACCACTATCTGGGATGTGGAAGCACTATGCTTGATTACCGAGCATCTTCTTCCAATTCTCACTGGTTATTATCATTTCGACTAGGAGAGGATGGTGCGGTCGGAATGATTTGTTTTGCTCTCCATGGTCGACCATCCGTGATCCAGACGTTCCGCCTACTCCGTCAACCACAAATTCGGGGCGAAGAATTCGCCTGAGTTCTTTAGAGGAACGAATTCGACCTAGGAGAAATTTTTTATCGCGTTCCAACGAACGATCCTTTTTCTAGTCCAGTCTTACATTGATTTGCAGCCACTTGAACCTCAGAGCTTGATATTTGACGATTTTTTAAGCCAAAATAGGCGATTTGATCTTTAATCGGTATACTTACCAAGAAAAACCTTATAACTTTCTCCCAATTAATGAGTAAGTTTACAAATATGAAAACTACTATTACCACCTCAACACGAAGAACCCTCCTGTACAGGAAGTCTTTCTTCAGCAAAACATTCTAACGCTTACCTCCATGTCCCGTTCCTGCACCAGACAGACCTTACTCGTTCGTTACCTACCTTCCAGTTTTACGATCGGAAGAGGTTTACTTCAAAAACATCGCCTGTTCTTGTTTTTGTGCCCGATGGCCGGTGTGTCAGAAAGACGAGAGTGGAAAGGCAGGGTGTATATGAAAAGAGGGGAACCCCTGTCCTCACTGGGCGGGTTTCGCAATGCTCGAATGCCGTACGAGCTATTATGCTGTACGGCTACGGCTATCTTTTTACAACAGCGGCTAGGCATACCTTCTTTGTTAAAAAAGGAGCACTGGGGGGAGGAAGGAGAAAGGTGGGTTAAGACGTATACCTACGTACAATCGGTCAGGCCTTCACATCACTCCCAAATATTCTATCGCATTGTCAGTTAGGAATATTTAGAAAGGTAACAGGAAGGTGAGATAATTTATCAGGATTCTTACTCCCAGAATGGAATAAATTTTCATAAATCATGGTCAAACCTCATCCTAAAATGAAACGGTATACTCAAACTCGACTCCGGTACTCAGTAAGACCAGAACTTTATATTTTGGAGTAATACTGCTGAATATTAGGTAAGGCTCACATTTCAAGCTGAATTAGCTTCCCAAACTATAGTAAAACGCCGAAGGTAAGGCAATTCCATTACTTCTCAAGAGGGGAAAATGAGAAGGGGACAAATAACATGTACAGGGGTAGAGCTACGTTGTTGTTTCTCAAAGAAGCCGTGTACGACTTTTGCCTCTCGGCTCATATAATATACACGAGGGGTAGAAGGCAAGCATTCCCAGCGAAAGAATATCGTCGTGTAGGCAGATATTGTGCCACATGAAGCTGGTGAATTGCACAGCAATTTATATAAACTCCGAAAAAGATCGTTACTTTACGCGTATACCTTTATCAGAAGTGTGGGCGAGAGATTTTCGCATGTAAAGCTAAAAGATCACTTGAAAAGCCTTCGAATTTTACCTTCTAGTAGCGAGCATGATGAGAAAGCTCGAGTGGCTTCTGCAAAATCATGTCCATTGTTTCACATTTCAGCAGAGTACTCACAGGAGCATTTCGGAGGACAAATCAATTCCTGAGCTGACAAAACAAATAAACCAACGGACAGCTGAATTTTCACTAACCTCAGTTTCTTGTTATAGATTCCCGGAATAACTGAGGTGCTGGAAGATAAATTTACCGCCAATGAGTGACTACCTCATTAATCTAGAGCAAAGGCAGTCAAATTTCGTTAAAGGCAAGAGGTAGAGGTCGTTTTGAGGTATTGCAGTGCTCGTACGTACCAGATCCTACACCAGAAAATGATTTACGAGATCCATGGACCCGGTGCGGTCGGAAAAGCAATCTCGAATAAAGAGCGCTCTAGTGGCCGAGAGGGGAGAGACGGGTCTGCCCTTGTAAATGTAATGCAAATTAATTGAGAGAAGTGAGGGCGAATTACCGACTGGCTGGCAAGGGGATGGAGGGGCGGGAGCTGGAAGCGATTTAGGTGAAGGATAGGAAGGACAGCCGTGGCGAGGCGTCGGCTGGAATCCTCCGCCAGAGGATAGGGGTGGCGACGATGGGCGGGGGTTGTTGCCCTAAGCTTCGATACCATTTCCCACTAGGGTAGAAATTCGTTCCCTGCATGGACACAAACCATTCTCGGTCCTCTAAAGCTAAGATGGCTTAAATAAAAATCAGGCACCTAACAAAGTACTTTATCGTGAACTGTTGACTACCCTGCGGCTTTCGGAATATCGTGGCAAATATGTCTGCCAGGTCCAAACCAAATTGAAAATTGGGGAAAAAACAAGAGATTATTGTACACGGCACCAGTAAAAAATTCGGACGCATTGTTTCCAGTCATCAATGCCAGTGAACACGGGAAGTTTTTCTGCTCTCGACGACACCTGTGCCAATTCTTTTTATCATCTTGGACCGGTGCCTCTTTAGTCGGTAGCAGTGGCTGACTTGGATAGTGACCTCCATTCTTCATCTCTCAAACAGGCTCTCGTAACTTTTACGTTAGAGCTGGCCCAATAGTTCAGCATAAAAAGAGCAAACTTTGGATCAGAATATGGTCAATGAACGATCCTATGTAAATACCTGTTCCGCGTATCAAGCCCACTTAGGAAAATCAGTTTTATAGGAATGCTTTACCTTTGTAAAAGGTCGAATTAATGCTGTAACATTGGTCAAGATAGTGATGTAAATAGAGGTATCCTGTTTTTTTCAAAAAAGAAGTTGATAAGGAAAGGATCCGCTCAAGATTCTAAGACATACATCTTCTACATAATCATTCGAGAAGAACTCAGAATTTTTTATCCTTATCGATTTGCAAATCGATGTTATTTTGAATAACCAAAGGTAAAAAATTCTTTTAACCATGGTTGAAAAATTGACGGACTTTACTGATTTTTGGATGCAACATTGTCAGCCTCCTCGAATTTCAGGTCACCTTCGCACAATAACGATGCACAGCCGTAAAAAAAAGGTGCAGAATTCAATCGACAATGAGCAGAAATCGAGTAGCCGCACTGCGAGATCGCCGATAATCCGTACGTGATGAGCTGCTCAGCGCTCACGTCACGTCCCAACGATCGACAGCCGAACTGTCATTACCGACTGAGGACTTGTTCGCTTTGCAAATGAGTTATAGTCTTACCGATACTTTCGAGTTTCTTACCGCTTTTGAACCGACCCAGTTACCCAGACCGACAAAGAGGCTTTTGAAAAATGCCGCTTAAGATGCGTGAAAATTACCGAAACTGTGGACAACGTAAAAAGCATGCAAAATATCCTCATTCTCAGGGTACATTGTTTAGAAGGACAGTGTAGAAAGTTATGCAATACTAGCCAAAGCAATCGCTGTTCCATTTGAAAACAAAAAAATATGAGGAAAAAAAATTTTTTGTGTGCCATTTTATCGAACCCTTAGGTACCTCAAATTTTTTAAGTGCTTGCCATAATAATTACAGCTATTACTATAACCTTAGATTTGTACAAAATTCGCTGGTCAGCTGTTCTAAAGGGCGACGAGGCGCAGTAAACCTCTCCCACCCAAATCAGATTATCAAAATGGGTGTTCCCCATTGAAATGATTGGGAGCGTAAAATCTCTCAAATCGGATTCATACTAAGTGAAGCAGCTTTGGGAAGAGCAAGGCTAAAAAAGTAACGGCCTAAAAATAACCAATAGACTTGTTATGTAGGTCACAGATCGGCCGGAACGCGACCCGTAAGGTAACAGACCGACCAATCGATCGGAACCGATGCGATGGATGCGATCTTTTGTTCTCACTTGTCGATCCTTGGGCAGTGGTAGACCATGTAATTTGATCGGAATGTTCAGGTGCATGTTTCGAGGTTATATCGTGAAACGTATGCCTACGAAGGAAGCATCCAAAGCCCTGCAGTGAAATTCCAACGAAAATGCCAAAAGGCAATACCTAGAATGGTATGGGTATTATCAATCTAAAAATTGTCTTAATTTTTGGCTAATTCTACCACCTTGCAAAGAAATCGTTATTAAAACAGGGAATACTACGAGTTTCATCAAGCGATCTTTGGTTCTGTATGCAACAAAAAACGCTGTAATCGCTCAAAAAAAAAATTAGTTCCAGCTCGCTCTGAAAATTGCTTGGTCTACGTTTCAAAGGATGTAGAATCCGAATCTGCCAAATAAAATGTCTCTGAAGATTTCTTCTTTAATTTTCAGGAAAAATTAACCTTGACTATGACAGACCCAATTTTTGTAGCCAAGCCAACGGTTCACTTTTAGCGGTTCTGAAAATACTTTTGAAATCTTAAAAAGATTTTGTTTTGCAAAAACTATTTCTCGACCCAAGAAAAATGTCTTATCTCAGTTCCAATGAGTGTCCATGAGGTTAGGAGTGTGAGGATGGAAGCAAAATTTATAAACACGACGCAAAAGTTAGAACTTTCCTGGCGGATAGCTTAGCTCAAAAATTAAAATCCAGCGTCACCCAGTTATTTGATATTACCGCGAGTTGGCTTTGATTCTCGAAACATTCGCAAAAAGAGCACCCGATAAAAGCGATGCCATAGCTGAAGGTGGCATTCACACTGACAATGATACTTTCATGAGCCTGAGGGATAATTAGACCACGCTTGACAACCAGCAAAACAATTCGCCGAAAGCTTTTGATCAACAGCAGTTCCTTCACTTTTGCTCCGACGAAAACTGTCTGCAATGCCAGCCAGGTCAACAAACTCAGGTTGTTTTATTTTTCGCAGAATGCGTTTCAATCGGATCAATCCATCGCGGGTGCTCGACCCAATCACTGGAAGAATCACAATCAGTTACCAACTTTTCTCAACTCATAAACCGCTATGAAGACTTCATACTTAGAAGGAAAGACGCTGCAATTCTTACATAGGGTTTTATTAATCACGTGGCTTGCATTCGGATTTTCCACCCTTTGAAAGGTAAACAATGAATTTTCAGGGTAGGTTAGAAAAAATTTTTTCTTTGGCGATTAAAATGGTTTATTAGGTATTGAATTATAAACCAAAATTCAGCAGGCTTCAAACAGGAGCTGTATACCCAATGGGTATTACCCATCTCTGTACGATCATGGGCGTATCCCGCCACTTGCGACGCAGGAGAAGATGGGAAGGAAAAAAAAATTGAAAAAACTGGGCGAAGGCCAAGAGACTTGAGGCTTCGAGGAGGTCGTGCTCGTGAGTGGGACGCAAAGCCAAAGTGAGAATGGCGAGAGGTTATTTTTAAATTTAAACTCCCGCAAGGACTGAGAGTGATATCTTGGCTATAGAAATCATTCACCAACTATCTCTATCGTTTCTCTTTCACTATCTCTACTTTTGCTTTCCTTCCCTTGGCTTTCCTGATAGCTCTATTTCAAAGAGTGATTCATAGGGCGGTTGCTGAAAGCTACTTCGAGATGCCATTCCGTTCCCTGAATGATCATCCTAGAAAATTCCCAAGAGTAGATACTTCTAGAATTCTCCGAGGGATGGACCAAAAGAAAGTTACTTAGCGAGGCATGGCGATCCGATTACGATTAGACGGTTTCACAGCTGCAGCCCGTAGAACGCGTTATATATTTCAGCGTTTAAAAAAGGTTTTCCCAATTATATTTTATTTATTACACCTAAGTTAGCACAACACCAAAAAAGAGATCCTGGCTTCTCTGAATTTAGCCATCTTACGCTCTCGGCTGTTTGTACCTTGCACGGGCGCGAATGAGCAAAGTATTTTTAAAACAAGTTTCTTCTACCTCGGGTGCCTCCTCTCACGCGCGCACTTTACATTCTAGCGGAGTCACTTGTTCCGAGCTGATGTCGGCAGCGATTCTCACATGCACGCCAACCCTTTCCGTGTTTTAGGTGTTTGAGTTCAGAGGTTCAACCGCTTTGCCTGGTCGGATTCGTTAGAAACAATTTCTTGCTTCGACCCGTTTCCGAAAATGAGTCAGTTCGCTCGCAGAATGGAGAGCGTTTTCTTTAGTGGATGCCTCGCTGCCATTTCAATTCGAACCATTATTTATGCTTGGAATCTTGAAGAAAAATAAAACAGTTTTTTATCCTCTTCTGAACACAAAGTGTAAACCTAATGGGTAGTCCTCCCAATGGGCATTGTCCTGTTCAATGAAATCACTTCCTTGACTCTCAGGTGCTTCCAGCAGGTGTGCTAATGATGGCAACGAGTCGCTGAACTATTCCTAATTGAAGTGCTATAGATTATAGAACTAACCTGTAGAATCCCTGTATAAATTGAAGACGTCGTATCGTAAAATACTGATTCGCTGAAAATCTCAAATTTAAAGCGAATTCGGGAAGACATCAATCAAAAAACATTTCCATAGTTTCCACCGAAGTGGATGTGTTTATGATGTGAATTATTGAAAGTGGAGAAAAATTATATTCCGGTTGAACTGAAAACTGCTTTTTTCAGAAGTGAGGTACAGTATCTCGACAGTTTAGGTCGGTTCAGTTTCGGGAAAATTATTACGAAGCGGAGAAAACATCGGGTGTTACGTAGGGTACGTATAGAAGGCCTGTCTCTCTATCAATCAATGCAAACCCATCTCAGGCCTCACTCTGTCCCTGTTTCCGCCCCCGACCCTGCACCCTAAGCTGTTACTGTATACATAAAAGTCCTATAACAACAAGTGGAAAGCCCTGTTTTTCATCATGCACAAACAAGCGGCCAGACCAGCGGAAGAGGAAAAACACGCCCTGACGCAAAGCAAGGCGGAAATAAATTGTCCCTCGCCGGACCTAAAACGCACTGATCTAAGGGGACTTGATTTTTGATTAATTTATCGCCAATTCTATTCGACTATTTTGCAAAAAATCTTGCAAATAAACTGGCTTTCCATTATAGTAAGCCGCCACGAAAGCGTCAGATTTGATATTAAATTATTCATGTCTCTCCTCGGTGTTGTGATAAATAATATTGGCGATAAACTCGATAGATATTTTAAGCAATGGATGTTGAGATAGCAAGTGAGATTCGGAAATATTTCAACTACTGTGGGTTTCAAAAGTCGAGAAAACATGTGAATTTGGATAATTTGGAATTTCAGTAAATTGTTGAAGATCGACCCGTTATTCAACTTTTCAGTCAAATATCAGGGGTAGGGTCTTGTGAAAAGTCTTTCTCCTTCGAAATAATTTCAAGTCGCACAATTTTCTGCGCAAAACGTACGAAATTTACAAAATACTTTCTTTCATCAAAATGAAGGAACTATAGTTTCTCTGGTCCCCCATTAAACGAAGGTAGTGATTTCTTTTGGAAAAACTAGCCCAAAGTAATTCCTTTGCGTGAATGGGGGACCTCAACCAAAACAATGTCAGGCCAGATCCCATTTCCCTTGTCTGGCTGATTCGCTGTCATTGCTACGGCTCCTGTTGTCAACTGGAACCTGTCCCTCCTGTTTTCCCTTCGTGTTTCCCCTGTTTCTCCCGAGTCCACATCCAATCAAGTCGAAGTTCAATCGACCGTGAGGACCCACCGCTGCGCCAGTGACGCCTCTCCGTGGCGCTGTTCGGATTTTCCGTGTATTTTCTCACTTTCGGACAAGTAGAAACTTTGGGGAACAATGGACGGGATATTTTCGAAACAATCGTAAATTAAAATCTCCGCACGACGTGTGCTGTGCTGATGTGCTAAGTAATGGAACATTATTAGATTAGTGTGGATGTAAGTATCGTAAGGGTCCGAAAAAAGGAAAATCGGATCAAAGGTTCAGGAGAAAATGCACTCATGCAAGCTTGGTCAAAATCAATTCCTGAACAAAGCTATTTATGAGCCATTTGTACGTCTGTGTGCATAAACAGAAAAGGTGAGGTAAAGTCAGTAAGCTGATACAATTTCGGGATTTGTACTCCACTTCCAGTTGTTAGTTGATGAAAAAATGATCAAAAATAGTGATCAAAACTTCGTAAATTACTGATCCGCGAGAATGAAAACAGCGCTGGCCTAAAATACCGTATGACTTTAGTAATTAGATAAAACAGAAGAGGATTCGAAGTGGCATCAGATGCCCTTTCCATCGTGGCGTAATAAGGTACCACACCCACCACCATCATTATCCCGACGTTGACGAAATCAAGAAATTCAGGTTTCATTTTGGTGTAGGGGGGATTAATTTTCATACGAAATCTGATATTTTTTCGAAGGCCAGGTGTAGGAAGTGAACTGCGGAATTGGATGTCTAGGGACCACACCCCCTTCGGAGAAGTAGCAAACAGAACCAACGCCCACCACCCACCAATCTTGGCAATTTATCCTACGGCTTTTAGCACATTTCTGACGGAAATCGGCTTCCGAAGACTGCCATAACCATGATTCATCTTTTATGAACCGAAATGCCAGTGCACGATAAAAAATAGTAGAAGCGAAGATTTTGTGAAATTGGACAGTTCGCCATCCAAAACAAGTCTAAATAGACTAATTATTAGTTAGTAATATTACATTACAAATTAGTAATATAACAAATTAATAACAAATATAACAAAATATCACAAAGTAATATTACAAATTAACTGTGTATTTTTCGGTGAGTAATGTATTTTACGGTACCTAGGCACCTGGTAAGTAAATAAATTCAGATTTCATGTTTTGTAGGATAGCATAGTGCTCTCTATTGAAAATTTACTATAAGCAAATACAATCAGGACATAAAGATCCCCAGAAACTCCCCCTCTCTCCTTAACCTTAATAAAATATGAAAACCTCAGGGGAAAAACGTGTCAACTCAATTATCGTTTTTCTCCTCATATAATATATATATTTTCTCCTCATATTATGAGGACATATACGTTATTGGAAAAAAATCAGCAGTGAGGTTCCTCCAGAGGGTTACTAAAATTGAAATGTATGTTTTTACGTATGTAAGTAAAATGTATGTCTACTAAACGTCAATTAATACTTTCGAGAGGCTTCAGGTTCTGAATGAACAAGGACAATAACTGTGATAGCTTCATACTTAAATTTACTACTTTCCAATATTACGGGCAATGGGAACTTCGTGGCAAAGAGAACTCAGATGGTCGAACTGTTGTCATCAGCGACAAGGATAAGGTAAGCAGGTAAAAACCGCTTAAGCCCGTATCACACGACACACCGACACGATGTACAGACCACAGACCGTCTGGACAGACCGATTCTTTGGTAATTTTTACATGCAAATTCGTTGATAATTTTTCTTAGAAATAAGATTCCATGGATAGATAATAACTAACATTGATGCAGGTGCGCAAAATGGAACATATCCAAAGCATCAGCCATTCAGAGAATAGGATCTGTGGTCTGTACGTGTATTACGGGCTTTACTTTTGCGTATCTGTACGGGCTTTACTTTTACGAATCTGTCGTGTGATACGGGCTATACTTTTGCAAAAGTATTGTGCAGACAACGATGAACGTTTGGTCATAAATAGTTCAACAAAAAATTGAGTAAATTGAAGAGAAAAGTTCAGACACCTACCCAGTCTATTGAACAAGGAAGCCCCATGTACTTGATTTCAAACTTTACCGATAAGGATAAAGTAGTTACGGGTCGGTTCTTTACCAGAGTGCCCAGCCTCAGCGTTTCTCCATCTCTCCGCCAAAGCTCAGAAGTGTGCGGGGCACTTCTACTCAACTACGAAGGTGGAGGTAAAAGTTGGGTCCCTTTCTATTACCACGGTGTTCATGGAAAGATAGTATAGTTGCATAGGTATAGGAAGGATGCAGACGTATGTCAAGTACGTATATGATGTGACGTTAATATAAACAGCACTAGCTTTTACCATTATAAGTACATACCTACCTACTGTCAACTACCTACTTCATACTGAAATTTTGAAAACATTTCCATTATTTCTGACCTGTGTGTGTTCGAAGGTGGGCCTTGAGGTGGGAGCTCTTGCCGTAGACTTTGGTGCAGCCAGGATGCAAGCACTTGTGCACTTTGCGGAGAAATCCGCCTCGATCGCCTCCTCGTTTTCGTCCGATTCGTTTCACATTCTCAACATCGACCGTAATGACGTCTAGGGAGTCATCGTCGACCCTGTCGTCATCCTCATCGTCAACATCATCGTCGACATCGTCTTCGACCACGTCTTCCTGCTTGATCTGATTCAAATCTGTCAGTATCCGGGCGACCATGTAGAGAGGTTGGTCGCGTTCTACGTTATCGTCGACTTCCTGATCATCGTCTTCTGCGTTATCGGCGAACTCGACGATTGTCCGAACCGGCTCGACGATAACAGCTTTATAGGCTCTTTCGTTAGCCGGCGTCGACGTCTCACGCCTGAAGCTCCGATCGAATTTGGCGTGAGACATTTCGAGAAGGCATTGCGCGGCCAATTTAATGTCGTGATCCATTTGACCGTTGACGATTCAAAGTTGGTGTTTTCCACCGTCGAAAAAAACTGCAAACCCTGTTGAGAACACGCACACGATCACCACTTGATAATAGAAAACACTGATCGAACTGGGAAATTAGGCAAAAAATAAAAAATTAAATTCCACAAAATTTTTGCGAGAGGGAAAACAAAAGTAAATGATCGTCGACGTTGCGGGAGTTGGTGTAAACAAGCGCGGGTGTCCGGAACCAAAGGGGAAACAAAAGCGGACGCGCCAACGCGATGCGACTCCCGTCGAGACCAGGGAGTAACTGAGGACTGAACAGCCAGTGCAGCTGGACGATGGAGAGGAGGAGGGTGGATGCTGGACAGGCGACGGTGGCGAGGGGTGTGGTGCGGGGCGGGGGACGGGGCGAAGGGCCCGGCCGGGGGCGGGTGGGTGCTCCAACCCTTCAACGCTGACCATGTGTTCCCGCCGCTGCCGCCGCCGGTGCGGGTAGACGCCCCTTTCTGCTCCGACTCGCGAACATTGAGTTAGCAGGTGCGGGTAGCATTCATCAGATATTATCGATGATTTTAGTCAATAAAAAATAAATATGCGGCTACCTCCGAGAATTCACACACTTAATTATTTCAGGAGTATAGTTATTATTTTTTCAATTTGTACCTACCATTTGTGCCGATAACTAGGTACGCCCAATATGAAAATTCTCAAACAATTACCTAATTTACGCTTAAGTTGCGGTTGGAATAGCCTCCATTGTGACAGCCACTTCGATGACTAGGGTGAAAATCAGAAACTGTGAAAAGGATAGGGTACCGATAAAAACAATAGGCACGTTCTGCGGGACTTTGAAAAATGAATTTTGTGCAAATCGGGCATTGACTTTTTCCAATTTTTTCTGGACCAAATTTAATTTTGATCTGACCAAAAATGTTACTTCAACTATGGTAGGTAAACCTAATTTGAAGAAAACGTATAGAAAATATTAGCAAACCACACAGAAAGTGGAAAATCGTATTTATTTTTAGGACGTATTTTTGATCTGTTCTGCGTGTTTGATACAATAATAATTATTGTTTGCCTTTAAGGTATCATCTTGCATGAAGCTTGGGGATTTCCGTAAGATGATAATGGGGTTTTTTACTGATCTGGGCAGTAGGCATATTTAAAGTTAACTCGGTTTTAACCCTTACATTCGCACCCTGCAGATTTCTCTCGAGAACGGTGAATGCTTTCCTGTTGTTGTCCTGCACCCTCCCCTTCTTCTACTTCAAACTACAAGCTTTCCCACCGAGACACGCCCACTTTAGACGCATCGACGGCACAACTGCTCAAACTGAAATCCCCTGAACTCTAGCGGCACCCTCTCGAACTATTGAGAGACCATTCCCGTTCGTAGGTAATTTACTGATTCTGATATTTATATTTATACGCTTATAAGCGTCGGATTAAAAGTGGACGAGAACGATGCTAAAAATTGTAATAAATTTGGGAAACAAAGTGGAAAGAAAAACCTTTAAAAACCTAAGCATAAAAGAAAATGACAAATACCTATGGAAGATTCATTCATGGATATGTCTCGATAGCGAGTGGATGTTAATCCATGGAAATGCCTAACGTACCTGTGACACAGCCCTGATTCTACACCCCTGTAATGGGAAGATGAAAAGCTATTGGCCTCCATCTTTTTACTTATACTTTTTTTTAATTGTAGGAATGTAACAAAATAATCTAAACAGCCCAAAGAAGCAGTATAATCATTCGAGAACAGCTCCTTCGTGATGACAGGCCCGGTTGAGGTTGTAGATCTTGACGTAAAGATGAATTATTTTATTTTTTAAATTACCATTGTATGGTTCAAACTCCCAGATACCAAATCATGTGGGTAAAGAGAGATATCTACCACCGCTGGTTAATGTCCTGTGTATTAATAATCCTGGAAACTTACAATTGACATGTAGCTCCTGGTTGGCCAACGTCCTAGAGCATAATGCAGCAGCATGAAGGCATAATGCATTATGCATAAGGCATGCATAATGAAGAAGATACTCAATGACAATACTCCCCTGCATAATATGAAAACTGCTTTCTTCAGCAAGTTCAAACTCGAACTGAAAGTCGAAGTCAAACTCAAACTGACGTTCAAACTCGAACTGAAAGTCGAAGTTGAACTCAAACTGAAGTTCAAACTAGAACTGAAACTCGAAGTCAAACTCAAACTGAAACTCGAAGTCAAACTCAAACTGACGTTCAAACACGAACTGAAAGTCGAAGTCAAACTCAAATTGAAGTTCAAACTCGAACTGAAAGTCGAAGTTAAACTCAAACTGACGATTAAACTCGAACTGAAAGTCGAAGTCAAACTCAAACTGACGTTCAAACTCGAACTGAAACTCGAAGTCAAACTCAAACTGAAGTTCAAACTCGAACTGAAACTCGAAGTCAAACTCAAACTGAAGTTCAAACTCGAACTGAAAGTCGAAGTCAAACTCAAACTGAAGTTCAAACTCGAACTGAAACTCGAAGTCAAACTCAAACTGACGTTCAAACTCGAACTGAAAGTCAAAGTCAAACTCAAACTGACGTTCAAACTCGAACTGAAAGTCGAAGTCAAACTCAAACTGAAGTTCAAACTCGAACTGAAACTCGAAGTCAAACTCAAACTGACGTTCAAACTCGAACTGAAACTCGAAGTCAAACTCAAACTGAAGTTCAAACTCGAACTGAAACTCGAAGTCAAACTCAAACTGACGTTCAAACTCGAACTGAAACTCGAAGTCAAACTCAAACTGAAGTTCAAACTCGAACTGAAAGTCGAAGTCAAACTCAAACTGAAGTTCAAACTCGAACTGAAAGTCGAAGTCAAACTCAAACTGAAGTTCAAACTCGAACTGAAAGTCGAAGTCAAACTCAAACTGAAGTTCAAACTCGAACTGAAACTCGAAGTCAAACTCAAACTGACGTTCAAACTCGAACTGAAACTCGAAGTCAAACTCAAACTGAAGTTCAAACTCGAACTGAAACTCGAAGTCAAACTCAAACTGACGTTCAAACTCGAACTGAAACTCGAAGTCAAACTCAAACTGAAGTTCAAACTCGAACTGAAAGTCGAAGTCAAACTCAAACTGAAGTTCAAACTCGAACTGAAACTCGAAGTCAAACTCAAACTGACGTTCAAACTCGAACTGAAAGTCGAAGTCAAACTCAAACTGAAGTTCAAACTCGAACTGAAACTCGATGTCAAACTCAAACTGACGTTCAAACTCGAACTGAAACTCGAAGTCAAACTCAAACTGAAGTTCAAACTCGAACTGAAAGTCGAAGTCAAACTCAAACTGACGTTCAAATTCGAACTGAAAGTCGAATTCACACTCAAACTGAAGTTCAAACTCGAACTATGTTTGAACCTAGTTTGAGAATCATCCATATAGGAACTATAACTTATAGGACACAGGGCAAGGAGCGCCGCCAAGTTGTATGAATCCGAGTAAAAAATTTATTCACAGTAAAGTATGTACATGGTTGTATAGGAAAATGATTACGATTTATAGCATTCATCTCTATCCTAATCATATGGGCAATACCGACATCAGTTATTAATACTTTTGTAATCATGTAATCATGCCTACCAAAATTTGGAGTGCTCAAAAAGTACATACAAACTTGCATGAAATACTCATTAATACTGGCTTCGAGTGACAAAATTGAAATGCGTTCCATAACTGCGTTATTGCAGCGAAATTAGTTTAAAGTCATCCATAAAAACGACATTGAATGGTTTGGTTACATTCTCGGTGGGTAAGTTCTTGAATCAGTACAGGTTCACTCCATAATTTCAGTGTTCGGAACTCATTTTGTTTGCAACAGGAGTAGCGTTAATGCTAGGTAAATGTGGGGTAATACAAAACCATCACTAACTTCATATCACCTGGACTTGACATATTATTTATTAATTTTGGTGAAAATGTTCTTCATGCCGCAATGTTCTATTCACCCTCAGGTAGAAATTTTTGAGTTTGCGTATTCCCAACTACGTGTCGGTAGCGTTTCATGCGTCATAATAGGTAGGTATACCTATCGCTATCAATAACGGAAATCCCCCCGAGCGCACTCATCTTCTGTTCGCAATGATCGTTAACTGAAAACCTCGCAAGATTATCCATTTTTTAGCATTAGGAGATTCACTAATCTGGTCGTAATGTGATGGATTGGGAAACACGTTGAGTTTCGATGTTTGCTGGCCAATCGAGCTCTGTTGGGTTGTAACCAGAAATATCCAGTGAAAGAATCTTGAACCCCATAAACTCAAGTTGGTCCCCAATAAATCGGCGTTCGTCTTTAGAGAACTCAAGCACCGTTATAAGAGTACCTCAAATAAAGAATAATTTCTATTAAAGAATTGCTTGAAAAAATATTGCCTGCTCTAATGCATCTGATAGTATATTTTCCCAGACTTGAACCCTATTAATATTTTCTTAAATGCTTCGGTGAAGAAGAAGGAAAATGTTGAGTTTTAAAGAATCTCAATAGCTTGTAAGGTAACTTGAAATTAGGTAATTTTTAATAGAATTTGCCATCAAGCCGCCAATCTCATACCTGCCTCCATGGTAAATTCAGATATAGCTCTTTCAAACCGAATTAGGAATTTCCCAAAGTGAATTGAGAATTTTCTGAATCAAATAGATAATTTTCCAAATCAAATTGGTTCGGAAAATTCTCAACTTTGAACATTCTCAAATAACCACTTATCAATGTCCTCACCTCAAACTTCAAACAAATCTAACACTGGTAGCAGGTAACAACAATTCCCTGAGCTATTTCATGATTTCCGTTGAGTTCTGGAGTGTAGGCTGCTCGTTCTGGACGACTGGCATCTTCCAGCAGCATTTCAGGATGTAGGTAACCTCTTCGGATGCAGCGTTGACGTACATAAGCGGTCGTCGGCTGACAGAGCAGCTGCAGTACTTGGGTTACTTGCACTCCACCTGGCGAATCTGCTGCGCCCCGCGATGTGAGGATTTCTCGGTCCTCACGTTGATTCTTCAAATCGCTTCAGGTGCCTCTCCGTTCGATGACAACCCAATCTGATGAGATGTTGAGACTTCAATCTTCTTACAGGTAGATGATCTTCAGCCTTCAAGACGCAGATCCGTTCGCTTTTTTCCAGCCGAGAAAAATTTTTCCATGGGTCAAAAAGGGAAAAGCCAACTGTAACTGACTGTTGCTAGCATTGCGCACAAACAGACCGCGCAGACGAGTGCCGACGGCGGAGGAATATCGCCGCATCGCTCCGCCTGATTATATTTTTGGTATCCTCTTTTCAAAGCTCGTTCTTCTTCGGTGGGCCAAAATTCCAGAATTTCAACTTCGCAACGGAATTTGACTCGTTTCGATTCTTCAGTGGTCTCTCTCCGCCAGAACAGAAATCCGGAATCCCTCCTGTCCAAGATCCAATTGGGATGCTGTACCAGCTCCATGTCTCCTGCGCACAAATTGTATAAACTGTTACACGTATGTTTCGCACGATATGATCAGCTCGATCGTACAGGCTGATGACTGACGATGGACTAACTACGATCACCATTGACGGTTTGCTTATAAAGACCAGATACATAATCGCCTATCTCCCTCCAATCCCCTGCTTCAACGCTCGTCTCCTCCTTCTCTATCGAAGGTTTTTTTCCTTATCCGTCTCTTGTTGAACTCTCGAACCCGAACAGATTGAAGTGTGTACAAGCCACGCGCTGGTAAACAACTCAATGTTGTTGACTAAGAATTTTCGTCGACGACAGAGATGAACTTTTGGATTATTTACCCACCAAAATTATCAACAACTTATTTTAGTCCTGGTAAGAATTAGTCACAAAAATAGTACCTAGTTTTGGGTTACCCAGAAATATTCATTTCCCACAACATTCTATGCATCGTAAAAAACGAGCTTCTCTTTCCTTCGTCCTGGTAACTCAATGAAATTCTTCGCAATATTTCAGAAAGTTCTTGAAATTCGTTAAGCAATATTCCAGTCTCTAGTAGGTATGTTCTTTATCATGAACCACAAGATTATTATAAGTAACAAAATCTCCGTAAATCGTTTGTTATATCCAATATCTTCGAACTTGCCAAAATCTTCAGCTATAAAGCTCATTGGCGCATCTCAAAATTTTCCAAGAGGGCCAAAAACCCACTTTTGATTGTACACGTTTACTTTACCTACAGTTTCGGAATTCTATTCCCCCCCTTCATTTTCATGTGGTTTCTCTCGTCTAAAGTAAATACGAATAAATCACAAAATAGTAGATTACGAATTAAAAACTGTGTGCTTATCGCTAGGTAAATAAGAATATTGGAAAGTTTTGATGGTATATATACCATACTTATGTATAATAAGTATGGAAGTAAACATGGCCTTGCCACCTCAAGGCCGACGAAATGTGAAATTTATATCCGTTATCACCGCCCCAATTGGACTTTCGTTCGAATCAATCATTAACTGCAACTAGTTTTCACGAATTCTCGATAAACGACACTTGACGTTTATCTGTTAATTATGTACCTATTTTAGGAAATGTACTGTACGTAATGCACAATTTATAACGAAGTCCAAAGGGTCCCTCCTGCATTTGAGTCAAGATTGACATCATGAGGAATGGATACTGTGCTGTCGAAAACCTCTCAGAGAGAGGAAATTTCGAACATGTGAAGTGCTGCAAGGTCGAGTAAACACTTCATCGTTTCTTAAGTGAACTCGTTCATTTTCAGAAAGAAATATCAGTTTATTCGTTGTGATGTAATAGCTCTCTAAAATCTGATTACCTATATTTCCTATATTCTGATTACCTACGTTAATAATCTTTTCAAAATTGAAAAGGGAATTGAATTTCGCAATTTTTTTCAAAAGTGAAAAGGGAATTAAATTTGAGATTGTGAAATGTGCGGTGGGACCAAGAAGCTGGAGCTTTCCTCGACTTTTCATCGAAAATTCATTTCGGGACCTTGGGTTGCAGCCGTATGCCTATGTTTAACTGGGTTGAATATGAATTCTGAAAAATTCTGAAAATGAATTCTGAAAAATTCTGAAAATGAATTCTCCATCATGAAATTCTTGTGATGATCTTGGCCAAAATCAATGTACCTACCTACCTAATAGTATTATGTTAATTATTATAAACTCGAATTTTTTTTGTTGAGAAAATCAATTATAAATGTTGTAGCCAATGCAGAGTTGAAATAATTTGACATGCTGGCTCGAGCTAAAGAATGACAAACTGTTGGAAAATTACCCTTGAACTAAGAAAAACCAAAATATCCGAATTTCCAAAACGTGCGTCGTCAAAAGGGCTGTTTGACACGCTCAAGCAAGGAAGTTTGAACACGTGTGCATAAAAAACACCCATCTCATTGTTCAAGACGAGACCTGATTCAAGTAAATTGTTTTGCCGTTGTTGCTAGCACAGGTGCCAATTCAAAAACTCCCGACGCGAGTCGGCTGCTCGTAAACGTGTCATTGATTAACGGCATCGAGAATATCCGAATAAAAAACTGATGCGCTTTCCCCACATTGTCTTTAACGTCTATCCATAAGAACAGAACAATAGGTATAGGCACTCGATGACGTGAATGGTCGTGAAATCCAACGAGGCATCTAGTTTGTGCCATGAAATTCTAAACTGGCTATAATATGAATTGGTCCTGAAAGATTTTTGAGGGAAAACAATGGGTACTGGATGGATTGCAGCGAACGTTTAAAACGTACCTCTATACCATACTGCAAACTGTATTATTATTGTTTTTATAGATGTTATTGTATTGGAGGTATTGAAACAATAATTAATTTTCACTTTTGTCAGCTCCCTTATTGTAGCTCCTCATGACTCATGAGTAGGTATGTACATTTTTAAATTCGGACTCGTTCACAGTCAAACTACCAAGGCTTTTTTTTAACAGATCGGACTACCACTCGACTACTCAGTATTTTATTTACAAGGTAATCCGTAATTGCATGAGTTCGTGCAAAACTGTACTTGTGAGGTTTATTGACGCACTTTTGAAATACAGGAAGGTATTTCCATTTGGGCACCATTGTTTCGTAAGGGTGGACTTTAACCACTTACCCAATTGAGGGGGCAGTTGGTGATAAATTCCGAGATCCTCTAATCGTTTACGTCATCGTCGCTGACTGATAATTGAATTATTGGGCATTGACAGGGAAATAATTCACATGAAGGATTGCATTCATGATGAAAGAACTGGAGATAGCGTTGATAAGAACAAAGACTGCTAATTGATCCAATCTGTGTATAACGCACTTTCTAGTTCTCTTCAAGCTCAAAATGACGTCACACCCAGTTGGGATAAAATTTTCAAATCTAAATTTCAGTCTGAAGGCCAATGATTTATGCTATTATCTTTCAGGCCTCAGGTGGATCTCAGTTATGTATTTGCCTATTTTTTGGAGAATTCAGTTTTGGAGAAAAGTACAATTTTTAACCTGTTGCAGGATCAAAGAAATTTCGTAATTGGGAAAATATTATCAAGTTTTTATAAGGAAGCTTACTTCGGTTTTCGAACCTTGCTTCTATTGACAGGCTGAGTTAATCAATCAACTGGGCCAAGGCTGAGGGTACAGGCTTTATCTCAAACCGATAAAAAGAGCGCTATCTTTCTCGGCAGTTTTTTTCTACTTTTCGTCCTTTCTCCAAGCCTTATCTATCCGATTTTCTTACTGAAAAAGCGGGGGCACAATCTTTCAAGTTGACGGCTGAATTTCGTCTAGGTCACGTCGAAAAAATACCAACATATTAAAGACAAAGTTCAAGTACGACCGCATCAACACAGTCGGTATTTTCAGATTTACCTTCAAACAGATTCGTGAATTTGGCATAGTGGTAGTATTTATTATAAGGTAGGTAATCATGATGTTCAAAGTTTGGTGATATCGGACCATAACGTTTTTACAATAGTAAACATAAATTCAAAATATGTTAAAGTGAATAGTCAGGCGGCACAAATTCTATTGTTCTTCATAATTAGGTGTTGAAAAATGAGTCATAGATTCACGTTGTTATCAAGAAGAGAAATATGAAACTTGAATTGCCATTGGCCGAATCGCCAGATGACTGAAGGGCGATTGAGACCAAATAACAGCCAATTGTAGCAATCAAGAGAGGAAACGGGTCAAGCCCAGCAGTCAACTGGAATCGTGAATAGGTTGCTGATACATCAGGAGCGCAAGATAGTTTTTAGCTTTCAGTCGCATTCAGCCTCTGATGGCGAACGGAAATTAGCTCATTCGTTTTGAATCAGCTTGTCGCCGGCAACGAAATCTCTGCTCGCAAACTGAAGCTTGATCAATAATTTGCTCGTTTGATTGGCGAAAAAATAAATAAGTGATCCTTTGAGTTTGAGTTTATGTTTGAGCTTGATATAAGTTCGAGTTGTAGTCAGAGTAAAATGAAACAAAAACTCAAAGTCATACTCAAGCTCGAATTAAAATTTCAAGTTTGGGCGTGAGCTTGAGTTTGAATCTGATTGTGAGTATGAGTTTGAGTTTAGTGCCCTTATTTCAATCAACTGACGACGTAATCAACTAGTGGGTCGATATTCAAGTCTTTATATTGTTTAGCGTGTTAACCTACCATCGTATATCCACCTAATTTTTTATTTTTGTATAGTGAACCGTTTGTGCCGCCTTATCCGACCGCAGATCTGCTCTACTTTCCAACGTACGGAAGATTCCTGAACTAAGTAGTACAGCTCGTCATGACTCAAGCATTAGAAGAGCGTGAAGCCCTGTAGTTAGTGGTTATGAGATGAGCGATGCATGACAGAGATATAAGTTGGTATGAAAGGTTGTTGACACGGACGGCTATCTTACCAGAGGATACCCAAATTGATTATCTATGACGATGTACCTACCAACCTTTGTTGGGTGAGTGACCTATAATAAAGGCTACTGGGGATACATGATGAAAGTGCAAAATATTTTTGCTCCAATTTGACCAAAAATATGAAATCTTATCATATGCTTAGGCATGCTTAAGTATAAAAAATAAAATAAAATCTCACTACCAAAATTGTCAATGATGACTTTTTTCGCCAAAAAAATTTGACTCGAGAAAGTAACCGGCTCTTTAGATACGTTTGGTCACGCGTATCTTTTAACTTAACTGTAGAATATAAATTGGACTACCTAAAGCCCGTATCACACGACAGACCGACACGACGGACAGACCAGCGTTCAGACACACAGACCCTGTATTTTAATTGAGTGATCCTATGATTTTGTTCACTTCGGCGCACCTGCATGCATATTCTTTTGTTAATTATCTATGAAACATTGTTTCTAGGAAAAAATATTAATGTATTTGCATATCGAATTTCCCAGAGAATCGGTTCTTTGGTTGTACAGACCTATTCTTTGGTGATTTCAACATGCGAATTTTTCGTTTATTTTTCCAAGCAACAAGGCTCTATAGATAATCAATAACAATGATTCGTGTGCGCAAAAGTGAACATATCCATGGGATCAGCTATCCAGAGAATGGGGTCTGTGTGTCTGTACGTGGGATGGGGTGCGTCTGACGTCTGATACGAGCTCAAGTTCAATGCGTTTGATACCCACCGGTCATTTTACGAAGTCAGCGATGCTGTAGCAATCCGGCCTGCACTGGAAGTGTCGGGTTGTGTTGGCTTCAGACCACACAAATGTAAACTGAGCTCGCGTCTATTCGTCAGACAGGGCTTTCGTCCGAGGTCCGCCACTCCTGTCACTAATGTCCCCTCCTAATTCGAGACTAGCCTTATGTTGGTCAGCTGCAGTCAAGCCCGTTAACCGCTGTGGCCATAAGGTAGGCCCACACGAGCGCCACGTCAGCTTGCGGATCGCACGTGAGAACGTCGGAATTCCACATTTTCGATTTCATTTTCGAATTCTACACTCTTAGAAACGTTGAAAACTTAATTTAAAACCATGTTTGATCGGAGATTGTGAGTAGCGGAGGTGGTGACAGGACGAAGAAGGAAGAGGAGGAAGATACCTACTAAATCACTCTCGGAGAAATTTTGGATTCGCATAATTGTAATAAAAACTCAAAAAATGAGGAATGAGAAAATAAATAGTCTATTCCACTATGCAAGTACTACATGTTGACCAGTTTCGATGAATTTTAACCAATCATCAAACCAATTTTAATCGGTACTAGAAAACGACCCTTAAGTCCACAATTGTATAGAAGAAGATAAAGAAAGAATTGGTATACCTATCCGCTTGCTTTCTAGTTTTTGTCAATTTTCCTAAAGAATTCCTTTTTTTACTATATTTACTATTATATATTATATTCCAACTAACGAGCAAACAATACGGGGGTCAGTAGGTACGCCTCCAGAAACATATGTGTCGCCTGCCGTTGTTTACTTTGGAACTAGGCGCAAGGGAACAGGTAGGGTTCGGGCACTTGTACTAACGACAAACGGTCCGATTGAAACAAAAGTACTTTATAATGAGAAAAGGTATGACTGAGAAACAGCAGTTCAAGCCAATATTAATAATAGGTACATTCAAACAGGAAAAACGTGATGACGCAAAAGCTCCTTTTTTAACAACAACATAATCGTGAAAAAGGAAGAGGGACGGATTCACAGGCCTACATTGCCAAACAGTTGTGCCATAACGCTGATCACAATTTACCCATGTGCGGGGGCGAACATCCTCCCCAGCTGTGAAAGCATCAGGGTTTCACAATTCAGCTATTGAGTTGGTAGGGGGCAAAGTTTCCTAACAGTACGTCGAAATATGCCTCTTGGTGTCTTGACATCCGCCACTCGGGATTGCCCGTCTGGCCCAGGGAACAATTCCGTGATCCTGCCAACCTCCCATTGCAGAGGTGGCAAATTGTCTTCCATTAATATCACCACATCCCCTACTTTAGCAGCTCGCCCAGGAGTCAGCCATTTTGTTTGTTTCTGCTGATCAGCCAAATATTCTTGCTGCCAACGCTTCCAAAGGCAGTTGAAGGCATGCTGACAAGTCTCCCACCTAGACCTAAGTGCGGTACGATCAGTCAGTGTAACGTCAACTGGAGCCGCGTTAAGAGGGCGAAAAACTAAGAAATGCCCAGGCGTCAACACTTTCATGTCATCAGGGCTAGTGGAGAAGGCCGTAATTGGCCTGGAGTTAAGTACTGATTCGATTTGAGTAGTGAGAGTAATGAATTCTTGTAAAGTGGGAACGAGGGTACGGAGGGTAACCTTCAATAGTCGTTTAGCTGCCTTGACACCTGCCTCCCAAAGTCCACCAAAGTGGGGTGCACTGGGCGGAATGAAATGCCAAGTTGTTCCATTTTTTGAAGTTTCGTTAGAAAATACGTTTCTATGGGAATCATCTTTGAGGAGGCTCTGGAGGCGTTTAAATTCATTGGCTGCTCCCTCAAAATTGGTCCCGTTATCACTCCAAACATCACTAGGAAGACCACGACGTGAAACAAAGCGCCTATAGGCAGCCAAGAACGCTGGAGTACTCAAATCTGTTGCTGTTTCTATGTGTACTGCCTTTGTTGCAAAGCAAACAAAAAGAGGCCCCACGTTGGGCGCCAAACAGTTGTGCCATAACGCTGATCACAATTTACCCATGTGCGGGGGCGAACAATATGTTTAGGGAAGCAGTAAATATGCCAACATTTGTCAATCGTCAATTTGTCTACTTGAAATTTTCAACCCTCAAATTGAACTTTCGTAGCGGAATAACCTCAAATTACCAGGCCAATTTTCGCCTCGATTTCTTGATCAATCTTTGAATGATGACGTCAACCGAAGTTGAGTTGGGAAAGCCATAGCTGAAATATGCTTGCTGCCTCTTAATTCTTGATAAATTAGTATTGATCGGTTGTAAGTAAAAAAATCGTCGTCTCTGCTACAAGGCACGAAAATCATTGTACCTATCGTATGACGCATGTATCGTTCATGTGACAGAAGATCAGTGATTGGTCGGTTGAGCTTCATCCAGACAGCCTCGCCAACGCGCGGCGATTCATCTTCTACGCGCGCCATACCGACTGATTGTTTTGGTGAGGGTTGAGGTGTTTTTTGGTGAAGGTGTATAGTGAAACTGACTGTCTGCCAACAGCGTCAATGTCAAGAACCTCCCATCCCAAGCCGCACTCTCGCCCGTCATTCCGTCTCAAATCACAAGGATAGTTGGCATAATGAGAAAGCGATGTTTTCCAATCCTTTCGTACGATCTAAAAGATCCCAAAAATCAAAGTTCGAATTTGATAGTTGTTTTTTGTTAAAATGGTAAAGCTAAATTATTGAAATGGTGCAGGACAGAAGCGTGTATAAAAATCTACCCTCAAATTTTAGAGTTTCATTTTTTTACCTCTATCTTAAGCTGAGAGGACGAACATCTTGATTGCTATTGCAGGTTAGAAGGAAAATAATTCATGAGGCTGATTTTATGTACAAAAATTACCCTTTTATGAATTGACTTCACAATTGGTTAAGTAACCAATATATTTTGGTAACAGCGTGTTGATGTAAACAAAAATTCACAACTAGGCCGGAGGGAGCCCTCCACAGCACCATACGTATTCACCTAAACCTAAACACTAGCCTACAAATATCTCATTATAACCAAACTACAAATAATATTCTGTATCAAGGTCGAGAATAAAATGAGGTCCAATCTTGCGGTGGTTTCATTCGTGGGTTAGAAACGAACAAAAATCAAAATATCACTTATTTACGCTTAATCATCCTAATATAATTGCCAATGTACAATAATGTTATTCAACTATCAACATACATTTACTTAGGGCCATATTTACGAACGTTTTTAAAATCGAGTGACTTCATCAGATAGGTACTAGTCATGGTTACCGAGCGATTCAGCGTTAAAAGTTTGCCTCGACCCATTTGTGGTTCGAGGGACGTTCCTAAAATACGGCACCTAACATTTACCTTCAAAGGCCTTATAGTATTTTAAAAATATATTCCATCTAAAAAATTGTCTACAAAATGCTCAACAACAAAAAATAAAACGAGATGCGAAACATCAACAAGAACTAAATTTGTAGGTTTGTAGGAAGGTACTCTGGAATTGTGCGGGGTTGGGGGGTTGATATGAAAACATATCGTTTCGTTCCTGGGAAGACATTCATTGCTAATTGTAATAGGTAACACTAATGGTATGTTTTCTCCAGTCTTGACGCGATAGCGGACGCTATTGCGGCTCCTTTCCCACTTCCGTCCTCGGCCAGCAAAAGCTGAAACTGCACCAACAATATTTTATTGAATGAAGTTTTTTTAATGCCCCTTAGCATGCACCAGTACGAAACAAAAGTGTTAGAAGTTGGCGGCATGCTAACATGAATCGAAATCTAGAGGCTAAGCGACCTCTCTGGAAGGTTTCTCAAGCAATAACCTGCAAGAAACTACGCTTGATTCCGAACCCGTCTGTTCAGTATTGCACCTTAATCATTATCTACCCATCAAAATTACAGAGTGCACTGTTTGACAAAATTACTTTGTAGTTCGGGGCAAGGAGCCCGATGAAAATTTCCATCCACTTCCTGTACCGCGGGTGAAATTTGAACACGGATCCGTCAACAGCGAATGTTACGTCAGGTTTGTCCATTTGCTTCAGCAATCGAGCGCAACCTGCAAAAATAGAAAATTATTACGACAATTCGTCATAACTACTTTATGCTGATCTGCCAATTTCCATTTTTGCTGGTTGAGAATTCGTGAATTATTTGCCTTGTTTCCCAATCCTGAATAAAATTATCTCTCTAAAATTATTCGAATCATTAATTGGGGAACATCTCAAATGAAAGAGAGATGAACGAACATAAAATAAAATCTAAAATAGCTTATAAAAAATTTCGATGTTTTTTTCCAAACAGATTCACTCGTAAAAGCTATCTGATCGAATTTGTGTAACGCACTTATGTTCCAATTATAGTCGAGGTTGAAACGCCAACTGCCATTGAGGGGGAGGGGTGCTTATTTTTATGTTGGGGGCCAAAACGCAAATACTAATAACCGGCGAGAATGTTTTGGCTGGGATCATCAGTCGGGAATTAGACCGTGCTAATCGGAGCTATCAATGCCAATTCGCTCTTAGTGGAGTATGTTGACCCGTGTACGCAGGTCATATAAATTTTCAGCCGATTTGAGCCTTTCTTTGGAAATTCTGGCAACGACTTCAAAGTTGGATGTTCAATTGAGTCCTCTTTCCTCTGATAAAAGGAGGAAAGGTTGTCCTTGGTACTGAGATATTCAGTAGAAAGGGTCATACGATACTTACTTAAGTTCTCCTAATGATCTGAAAAACTGCTTTCAAAATATTTTTTCCTTATTTGTTATATTTTTATTTTCTACTTTTTAAATTTTTCATGCTTCTTTTTAGAGTAGGGATTTACTTTTTGTTAAAATATCTTAACTATTTATTTTCTCACTTTTCAGTTGTGTTAGACAATAAAAAATTTTTCGCCAAAATCTTTTTTTTCGAAGTTCATTGTCACTTTTCTGACTGTAGCTTCGCCAATATTACCATACTATTTTTTTTATCGCATATCTACTTTCTTGACATTTAGTTGAAAGAAGTTTTCAACATTGTGTTTATCAGATAGGTATGGCGTCTATCCCTAACTACTTAACCAGCCATTCAGCACTTTTTCCATCGCATCGTCCATTGACCACTCATCACTCCACACAAAGCTTCTTACGTAGCTAATTTATACTGTTCTCATGGTTTAAAGTTATGCTTATTCACTCACACGCTGAGACAAGCAGCGAAGCTCTGAGGGATATCAGTTCGCACACGTATTTGAGAACGTTGACGTCGTCGTCGTTGTACGTTAGGTCAAATTGCTGCAGTATACTTTCAGTCTCATGAGATTGCGTGTCTACAGTGTCTCTGCGAATACCGGAAAACATAAATTGGTTACGTAGGTAATACCCTATCTAAGTACTTTTTATATTATTTGACCGTCTATCGATATTTTTGTCTTCATCGATTTTTCACCATCAAACCTAGTTGAGGTACTTAAAATAAATTATAGCATTAGTGTCTAATGGTAGACCTACCTACCAAGAAAATCTGTTGGTTTAAGGATATTAACCCTAGATTTAAGGATTTCCTCTCTCTGGCATGAGACAACCCCCATTGAGAGTGCCCCATTTTTTGGATACCTTGATGGTGAAACATCTTGATATTTTGAATTCGGATTGAAGACTCAAAGTCTTACTTTTCAATTCGCGATACGTATGATGATAGGAAAGAATCCTTGACTTGTATCTTCTTGCTTAGGATTCCATTGAACAGCAGCCGATTGTTGGCCAAATGCAGGAGGACGATCCTCACTAATTCGCCGAGGTAGAGCCCGCTAATGTATTTCTCGAAGCTGGAATGAGAAACGGCAAATTATGTTTCTGGAGGACATCTGAGGTACTTTTTATAATAAAAACGAAGTAAATTGAGCAGATTCGTCAAATATTTGAATTATTACATATCTTTTAATATTTTTAATAAACATGCTGGCAAAATCAGGCCGACTAAAATACGTCAAGATGTCTAATAAACAACAAATCTGTTACTCTCGTGAGGGGAGGAGACTTACGAGAATGAATTGATATGTAACGAGCCGTTATCCAACTGTCTGTCAAAGTGCGATTTGCAGAAATCTATCGTTCCGTTGTCTCCAAAGGCTCCCCATTCGATGTCGATGACAATCTACAATTTACGAAACATTTATAACACGCTCAGTTTTATATATGGTATTTTCTAGAGTCTAGAATCCTGGCCATTAAAAAATGTGGTAATTATTTCTCAAAGTCAACTTCGAGTTCAAACTCAACATCGATATCAAAGTCAACTTCGAGTTCAAACTCAACTTCGAGATCAATGTCAACTTCGAGTTCAAACTCAACTTCAAGATCAAAGCCAACTTCGAGATCAATGTCAACTTCGAGTTCAAACTCAACATCGAGTTCGAACACAACATCGAGTTCAAACTCAACATCGAGTTCAAACTCAACTTCGAGATCAAACTCAACTTCGAGTTCAAACTCAACTTCGAGATCAAACTCAACTTCGAGTTCAAACTCAACTTCGAGATCAATGTCAACTTCGAGTTCAAACTCAACATCGAGTTCGAACACAACATCGAGTTCAAACTCAACATCGAGTTCAAACTCAACATCGAGTTCAAACTCAACTTCGAGATCAAAGTCAACTTCGAGATCAAACTCAACTTCGAGTTCAAACTCAACTTCGAGATCAATGTCAAGTTCGAGATCAAAGTCAACTTCGAGATCAAAGTCAACTTCGAGTTCAAACTCAACTTCGAGTTCAAACTCAACTTCGAGATCAATGTCAAGTTCGAGATCAAAGTCAACTTCGAGAACAAAGTCAATATCGAGTTCAAACTTAACTTCGAGATCAAAGTCAACTTCGAGATCAAACTCAACTTAGAGTTCAAACTCAACTTTGAGATCAATGTCAAGTTCGAGATCAAAGTCAACTTCGAGATCAATGTCAACTTCGAGTTCAAACTCAACTTCGAGAACGAAGTCAATATCGAGTTCAAACTCCACTTCGACTTCAAACTCAACTTCGTGATCAAAGTCAACTTCGAGTTCATGAAGCTCAATAATTATTTTGTGTGGTCTCCATACCATGCGAGTTTTATGGTAAGGGAATGTTTGTTTTTTCGAAATTGACCAATGAAATGTGCAAACGAAGTGCTGGCGCATCGAGCGGCCCTTAAGCATAGGAAGTGTTGTGAATACGGGCCCAAGGCCATTTTTATACCAACTTTGATATATACCTATCATATAGGTACACAAATATATACCTATACCTATTGTTAATTTCATAGCGTCCCGCTTTTGAATTTTTTATATCTGGTCACCTTAACGATAGCGCCAAGACTTGAACTTCTCGAGGGGCAGTTTATACAGTTATGAAAGACGTTCACGTCGTGCGTGTTGAGCCTACGCGTTTTCCTACCGGCTGCCCTCAACTTAAATTACAAATGATTTCAGATTGCTCTAAAAATAAAAAATCGCATATATCAATAGCAACCAGCTGATAATCCGACGGAAGATGAACTCCTTCAATTTAAAAGCTTGCCTGCAGTTAACCCGGTATAGGGATAAAGAAAGAAACTAGCTACTTACCTCTTTTTCGCCGTGCCTTTCTGATTCCCAGTGGCAAACGCGATCAGCGCGTTCGAGATATGCAGCATTACTGCCAGTTCCAAGAATGAGCCCAACCCGAGTCCGTTGGTCCATGGCGCACCCTTGCAACAGGGTACCTATTAACCGAGGATAAGGTGAATCCGACAATCTAGCATACTTGTTCCCAATCAGTAATTAGCATTAGTAATGCTTGCTGATATAACGTGATAAGTGGATATTACCAACTTATCAAACAATTTTTCAAATTTTAACATTTAGAAAAACATGGACTAGGCCCATTTTGTCGTATTCAAATTCACGTTCGTAGCAAAGTGATTGATCCGAATCATGGTTTTTTGCTGAGATATAGGGAGGTAAGTACTGATAATCAACGGTCAACGCCAAAATAGGAGGGGATGCTTTTGAAAAAAATGAACATTTCCGACCTGTCGTGTCATTCAAAATGGCGTTCACTCGAACATTGACGTCACCGCGCCTCTCCAGCGCTTCCTGCAGCATCACCACAACATCATGCCCGATGACTCCGGTTGCGGAAAAGCTTTTGGTCCATTGGGTCAAAATGCCATTGTGCAGCGATTTTTGATGCATCGGAAAGGAGAATGTGAATCCTGTGGATGGAAATATTATTAATACAATATTATTAAAATAATATAAGAAATAGACATATTATCTATGAGCATATTCAGTGCTAAAAAACATGATTGACAACCATTGCTGGTTCCCTGTCGTCGTTAAATATTAAATAATTGAAAAGACATGCAAGAATCATTGGCAAACCCCCTAATTAGTCATTTAATCAACTATAGGTACATTTTTACTGGTTCATTGGAAAAGCCTCTTCTCACTAAGTTGGCCTATCTATGCTTCACTATTAAATAAAGTGTGAAATTTTTTCAGTACTATTATTCATTTTTGGTACAAAAATGGATTAAAAAAGGCCTAAAAAATGATTGGTCTTTTTCGTTTGAAGTATTTTATCGCGTATATTTTTATCCACTATTGTTAAAATATCTAGAAAATTAATAATAGCTATGAAATTAGTTCTGTTATACGCATTGGAAACTGTCGAGCGCCTTGGGAACAGAAATTGGAGAATTAGAGGAAAACGGACTAGACAGCAAAAGCAAAATCCTCCGCGCGGGGTGCGTAATTCAATCAGAACAATTTCAGACGACACTAGCAGCTATCGAGGATTACGGGAATGGCGCTTTTATCGTTTAGGGCCTTAACTCAAGTCGACACCGGTGGTGGTGAGATTACGAAATTCCATCGCGTGGTTATTCCCGTTAATCTCTGTCCTCAATTATATCTCAACAAAATTGAAGATAGAGATTAACGGAAATATGCAAAGGCGTGAATCATGAATAATAGGTAAATCCGAATTTGGAAAATTGTGAATATTCACGACCCATTTATCATTTTGGGGAAAAAATTTATCATACGGACTTACACGTATTAGGTAGGAAAGTGAGCGATCGATAAACATGTTCAAATAATCCAATATTGGAACGAACTTCATTAATAAATAGAAATTATGATTAATTGATTAGGGACTGCTAGCAACAATTCGTAGGGTCAAGTGGGGTAATTATGAACATGGGGTAATTATGAACAAAGTATGTTTGCGCTCCTGTGAGCAATGGAAAAATCAAAAAGATGTAGCAATCGAATGTTCATTCTCTCATTGATAGGTTACGACTTTTTTTTCTCCAATTCGGCAACGCCGATGACGCCATTTACGTGTTTATCAAAAACCTTATTAAAAAGTTTGTGAAACAGTTTTTTAGTGTTTGAGGTTCTTCCCTCTTCTGGCTGAAAAATTGTGTGAAGTTATTGTTTTCAATATTTTTACATGCGTTAATTGTTGCTTCAACAGGATTTCACTCAAGTTTTGCCATATCTCGTTCTCAGTGACTTACAGAGGGTGTTCATAATTACCCCATACTTTTTTGGGTATGGGGTAATTATGAACATTTTTTTTGAGAGTTTTTTTGCACTTCTCGACCATTTTTAGCAATGAAATGGTGAACTAGGTGATTTTCGTTTGAATTATGATATTTTGGGAGTATGTAAGTATATTGACTTGATTTATTTGGATCTTGGGGTGATGGTGAACTATGCAATGGGGTAATTATGAACATCGTCTTTTACATCGCATACGCCTAGTGTAACACGTTCGTGCTAACTGTCACATGTAACAGTGTGAAATGAATCAAATGTGACCTTTTGAACACCTCTTTTAAACGTCAAAATCGCTGTTCATAATTACCCCATACCCTATGGGGTGATTATGAACATAAGGGGTAATTATGAACAGTGGTTTTCAAAGACCATACAGCAGTCAAAAAAATTAAAAAACTGTCTCACAGTGTATTAGGGATGTAAACCGATTGTTTTAGAGAGGTTTCCAGGTTTTTACATGGACTAGGTACTTCTGAGAGCTGTCAGTTTGTAAAATTGTTGCAATTTGTTCATAATTACCCCACTTGACCCTAATGATAAAAATTATTATTGCAATCAGTCATATTGCAATATGAATGCGATTAAATTTTAATTCATTGTTGTTGCTTATTTTAATTCATTCCGTAGTCGATACGTAACCCAGATATTAAAATACAATTTTCTTTTATTTGAAAACTATTCTTCGGCCCGGAGAAAAATGTAAATTTAGGCGAATCCATTATGCATGGTGACATTTCAAGTTCACTTACCAAGGGTTAGCCCTTTGTCAGCGACGCCCTCTTTATGGGCGAAGTCGGAAACGCAGTCGGCGAGGAAATCGAAAAGGGCCGTACCTGGGAAAAATGATAACAGAATTAGCAATATTTGAATCATATGATTAAATATTAAGAAATAATGTTCTAATGTACCAGATAAACATGTAGGATCGTCATCGAGTCAAAATTGGTTGGCACATTAAAAATATTAATAAAAAAAAAAAATTTGGCCGGTTTGCCGATAAAATGATTGCATTTCCATTTTATTTTTTCAACCTAATAAAGCTTCTATCATAATATAAACAGGGTGAAGGGCAAAAATAAATTTGAAAATGTTTAATTGAGAATTTTTACCAAAAAATAAATATAATTCAATTGTGTATAAATGTATTGTATTTGGACCAATGAGATTGAGGCGAAATCCCTCCCGACATAAAAATAGTAAGTTTTGTGAGATTGTGCTGTTCCAACTTGCTCCTCAACAAAATTTTCAATTCAGAAGCTGAAAAATGGATCTTACCTTCGCCTTGGCGCGTTTCTGTATCCACATCGTAGTTGTTGAATTTCTGGCTCACGACGACACCGTTTTTCAGTTTGACGTGCAAAACGCGGAAATTCGTACCTCCCAGGTCCAGTCCCATGTATTCTCCTTCATCTGCGTGATAACGAGATCAGCCGATTTTGCAATGATTGTTTGAACAGAAAAAAATTTCGTGAAAATTAATTGTTCAAAATCGATGGCCAAGACGCCTTTTGAACTAATCTTGACATCAAGTTTGGATATTTCCGTGTCTAAATATACCTGACAAATTGTCAGTGCCAATGCCTTGTGTAAAACTCAGTTGTGAACGACTTCCCAATTACCACAGTTTTCACCAATTTTGGTGACCATAAATCAATCACTTTCCTCAAAGCCAGTGACCGCTAAGTGACGCATCCGCCGTGTGTTGCCTCACCCTTGAACTTGAGTGATCGCTCAAGGCGAGTTTGGTTAGCTCACTTGAACAACTGGCGTTCAGAAGAAATGAAATGGGAATAGATTCGAACAGCATAGATGTCATTGTTCTTCCGAAGTTTAAAATGAATCCTCTGTGAACCTATACCTGTTTAGTAAATTTGAAAAATTAATTTGATTTGATCTCAATCGAAGGGGAAATTACCTAATTCGATCACAATATTGAGACGACTCCAAACGGTGTCATGATGTTCTGAGAGTGAAATGGTTAAATCGCAAAGACAGATTTATGAAAAATAGGTACTACGCACTTACCCCGACTCGCCCTAATTGATTTTCATCATCATTTTATTTTTGCAAATTTTCCTGGTCAAGTATTGCAGGTATTACACTGCTTATCGAATTATATCTACGTCATTCATTGGCAAAACCCATTCTAGGCCAGGCATCAATAATGTATTATATTCTATTGGATGCAAATTAATGTTGATCGAGTTATATTTATATTGCAGAGAAAATTAGCCCTTGCTGGAGGCTCATTCACGCCAGGAGAGCAAAAACAGTGCAGAATACATCCTGATGGGGACAAATATCGGAAATCTCTTGAAAATATGAGCTAGATGAATTAGAATTAAGCAGGAATTGATTAGGAGATTATTACCTCCACCAGCGAATACATCTGGTATGTATGTGTTTTCCATACGAAGCGACGACGGTTCATCCCGCATACCCTTGTTCATCTCGTCTCCGAAAACTTCACTGACACGAATGACATCTTCTCCTGTGAGCCTCAGGCAGGCCAATATCTCGACCAACTGTGAGCAGTAATACATTATTACATTAATTAATAAACCGAGAAAAATAGGCAAATAAATGATAAATTGTTCCATATGCTGAATTCCGAACCAGTTGGCCACCATATAAGTGAGGCTACACTACTTATTATTGGAAACATGCGTCCAACCATAGAGCAGCACAATTTTTGAACAATCGCAATTTTGATATTTGAAGGTATGATTTGATCCAGCTTTTTCCGAGAATATAAGTTGTGGGAATTCTTCCTCAATACATTTTTAAAATAGGTTCATTTTTTAAGAAAAATTAACCAAAATTAACAAACGAACAATTCTTTCTAGCACTTCAATTTTTTTTTTTCTGTTCAGCCCATTGAAGTAATTTCAAGTTCAAAAGCCGGCTCATTGATGAATTGGTATGTAGTTTACGGAACTTATAATCTATGTGTTTCTGCAACTGCGTCTAGTTCAAAACTCGCTATCACCTATTTAAAATGGTTTACAGAGGAAAGTGTTGCGCTACGCCCCTCGACAAACGCACGGAATAACACCAGAATAAACAAACGAGCCCAACTAGAATGATTAATACACCACAAGGGGGGTGGGGGAGGGTGTCTAGTTTCATTTAGCGTTGTTTGTATCTAGCGAGAGGCGCCAGTCAACAGCTGAACCTGAACGTCCTTCGCTAGCTTCCTTGTATAGCTGCCCAACCTACGCATGTCCCAGTAAACCAATAACAAATTATATTTGACAGGAGAAATTTTCTGCGAGGATTAGGTACAAAAAATGTTATTTATGACCGGTGATAATAATATTCTTGCGATGTGACTGATGGAGGCGGAACTTTTTCTAAGGCTAGAATAGGAAAATATTGATATTTATGAGAAATTATCATACTTAATTCATCTGTCTCTGTTTTAATAAAAATCGTCCAACGAGAAATTTTGTAACCGGACGAATTTGTTTCTATAGGTTATCAAGTATCGACTGACTTCATCAGACTAAAATGAGTAGCCTCTTAGAATTGTAGTTTCAATGTTTTATTCCTAACATCAAGTTTTCCTCGATTTAATTTTGTAATCGAAACAACAGTTAAAGGGATGGAGTCACGAAATAATTCAACTTTCAGCTTTTTAAGTGCATGAGAGTCTAATAACCTCGGGGGCGAACCATTTCAAAATTTGTTTCTCATGCTCGTTCCTACGCTACCCGTGGCATGAAAAGTGCGGCAAAACTCAATTACTCATGTTCATGCCAACTTCGAATTCCCAACGCAAATTGCCAATGTCAGATTATTGATCTGGTAAGGTCAAATAATGTGGGGATTTTCGTTACTTGAAGTGTAACAATCGGATCTTCAGAGATAACTCGATAGGCCTCTCGGATTTTCGCATCGCAAATTGAATTGCGCTCGTACTCTCGAATTTTGAGATATCTAATCGCGCGGCCGTGACGGTTTTCAGAATAGCGCAGATAAAGATTAAATTGAGATTTACTCCACCTTCATCGCCGGTCAAACAAACGAAATTAAAATAATAATCCGCAAACAAAATGTGATGCCATAACAAAAATTATCGCTCTTTCAGAGCATCTACTTACGGCAAATACTACCTACGTAAGTATGCCCTGTTTTTGAGATAATTTCTCCGGTTTGATCCTACGACCCGGATTTCCATTTTTTGACCATCATAATAGTCCTTCATTTGGTTAATACAAGTACCGAACGGTAGCTACATTCTCAACAATCATCTACTTTTTCAAAAAAAATCTCAATCTGTAACACTCGCCTTGTTTTGTACTCTAGGATCAGAATGTGTCAGCGGCTGCAATTCTTCGGATATGGCATCATCAATCGCTTGAGCCATCTCGCACTTGTTCCTCATCGTAGATTCTTTCGACCTGAAAAATACGTAAAGATACCTAATCATTAATCGGGGTAAGACTCACAGGTAGCAGACAATTTTTTCATGATGAAGAGTTTACTTGTGGAAGCATATATTCTAACGTTTTTAGGTTCAAATTCAAAATCCCGGCAGCTCAAAATGAATTTCTGGCTGCAAAATGAATCTCTCGTCGAAAAAAGAGGAAGCACTCTCCTTGCACAATATAAACATAATAGCGTTTTTTCGGGGAAAAGAATTTGAGCTACTATTTTGAACAAAACTTCGCATCGAATTGCTGATATGGTTTTGATGTAATTTATCGCTAAAATTGTGCGAATTTAAGAGCTCGGGATAAGGCGATATAAATGAACTAACCGCGATATCGAAAACAACGATCGTTGAAATACCCAGGTGAAGACAGGTGAGTACTCAGTCGATTTGCACCATTTACATTACTCTTTTACAATTTGCACCATTTATCAGGCTCCCGTTCCGCCACAGCGGCTCAATGGATAAAATGCGCACAATGGGCGAGACGTAATTTACGCGCCTCTGTATCGACCACGATGAATTCACAAAAACACGGTTCCGATAAGATAAAATTAGACGTGGTTTATCTGATAAACGGTCAACTTCAAGGGGAGAAATGAAAAAAATTAGAGTGTCCCTCTCCCGGCGTAAGTCTCGCGTTGTAAGAATTTCGGCAGTAAAATCCACCAACTACTTGAAACTTGAGAGAGGGAATTCAATTAGCAATTTTTTCTTTCGATCCATCCATCATTTTCCTGGTGCGGAGACTTGTTGGAACAGTCGAGTCATCCCGAGTAAAGCCCACGTGCTTAAATTATCCTTGGAATTCCAAACTTTTTGCTCTTTTATTCTAAAATTAGATAGGTAGGACAATATAGGTACCTACATACCCAACAATTCCTGAATGTGTAGATAATGGGTGTATTGAGGCGAAGAAGGTCTGAGTCTTGTTATTCAACTTTAACCTTTTTAAACTTTATTTTGCACGTCAAGTTTATACAAAAAATGTCAAGTGCAGTTGTGACTGGCTCTTGAATCTGGTGAATATTTTTGATCCTATTTTGGAAACTAATCTTGACGAGTACTCCTCCAGTATACAGTCCGGTGGATGATTTTGAGTTTGGGTATGAAAGTGTACCCATCTTCTTTGATATGGGACTTCAAAAATTAAGGATGTCTGGCAATCAGACTGGTATGGGTATTGAAGACGTCTAGGAGGACGACTGCTCCTCCAGTGGAAGGACCTTGGCTTTTAATGTTCACAGCCCGAATTAAACGGGATGTTAGGCCAAAGAGAAGATGTAAGAGGGGAAGATGGGCGAGGGGAAACAACACAAGACCCAATGGCTTCCTTGCCCGGTCCTGCGCAGTTTGCTTTTCTTTCTGGGCGAGCCAATATTAGCGGAGATACTTGATTGCTTTTTAAATGCTCGTGCATCAAGATGACCACATAAACTAAAGTCGCCTCCCAGTGGTTATTAGGCGAATAGGATGCAATTCAGACGAGGACGAGCCCCTTGACGTAACAGGGGCCAATCTCATCAAACTTATGGTATAATGAGCTCTCCCATGGTATTTCGATGCTTTATAATCAACGTGAATTCAGCAGGTGAAACAAAACATCGTCCAGCATTGCATCCAAAGATACGAAAAGTATGGGTGTAATTCTTATGTTTTGGTACATTATTTCTTGAAGGAAACCTATAGCTATATTAGGCTAGCCTAACCAGGAAATATATATAATTTCTTCTCGTCGTAAGAAACTACCATCCTAACACGAAGAACAATTATTTTTAATCGACTGAAATAAGGCGTACACGAACTTAGGTAGGTAAGGTATAATTGAATCTATATCTATAAATATCAACTTTTAAAAACTAATAGGCCGTCAATTTGTATGCAACACTCGTACCGCAAAGCCTCTCGTTTCGGAATATCATTATCTTTAATATAAGGCGCGTGGCAGTCGCAAATTGCTTTTTCATAGGACGATGCTTTCCGCTACGATATTTTGAATGGTGCGGCACGGGAACCAAATATTCAAAATATTTTGGTGAACCAAGGATGAAACAAAAACAAGAATATTATAGTGTTCAAACGCGTCGTAAGACCAACCTATTTCGATTTAAATTCGCGATGACCGATGTCAAGTCACTAAAAGGATAATTCGGCTGCCGATATCTGTCCGAATAGATTGGCTCGGCAATTGACACACCTTCTGTTTTCAACATTCATCCGCGTACTACGCCGAGACGCTCCTTATCAAAGGAGCAACCGCAACGTGTGCGACCTTGAAATTGCGACGGGTATTTGCATAGGTGCACTAACACAGACGACGTAGGTTACGCTCACACATCTAATTTTGCACCGCAGGTTTCTATTGTTTTAATCTGAAAGAATCTTAGGAAAGAAATTCGTCTATCGTGGTCGTCTAGGTCTTTCGAAAAGTCACTGACCTCAACTTACGTCACTGACTTAGGAACCGATTTTTTTATCGATAGTCCCAGTAGCAACATTGAGAACAGAAATTACATCATAAAAATACTTGTAGTTGTAAAATGTAAGGCTCTTCGTTTGTGTGATTCCTGCTGATACGGATTAACTCACTCAGCATTGTACCACCCCCACCCCCCACCCACAAGATCGTTCAGAAATGCGAATTCCAAAAATCGATGCAAAATGACGTATTCCTGGAGATTAGGCATTGAACTACCAAAAAACTTTCTTTTGACGTGGTTTTTCGACGAAATCGACTAATTTCGCTATAGGTAAAATTCGCCAGCTAATTTCTTTCTCGCGTCAATAAATTTTTAGTTTGTTCAATGACATGAAAAAATGGAAGTCTTTTTTATACTCAAGATGTTTTTATGTGGATGCATGAAATATTCCAGTATTCCAGTAGCAAATAAAACGTCACAGGGATGCATCAGGGCACTTTATTATTAAGTAAATTTTACTGCTCACATTTCATATTTTTACGAACTGATGTTTCATTTGGTAACAACTCACCGGTCGATGATGAAGACCCCGTCCTCTCTCTGAATGACGACCATGGTCGATATTGGAATTTGGCTGATTTCCGCGGCTTTCCCCGGTCCTGATTCGACGTGAGCTTCAATTCGACTCAATTTTCTAACCTGGACACCTTTCGATTCTGATTCGTTTGAACAATCAGGCGCCTGAGTTGTCTGATGTTTTTGATAATGCCCACTCTCTTGTCGAGGGCCCGCGAATCTGCTAACCAGTTAATATACCAACCTCGTGCGAATTTAGCTCTTGCCCGTTTTATCAAGATAAAAGACGCACAGATAAATTTCGCTTGCGTAACGGTTTTTTGTTCCAGACACGACCTGACAAGCCCTCTTGTTTTTGAAGAGATTTACTAACACTCGAATTAAATTCGAAAATGGACGAAATATAAATTGAAATGCCTATAATCTATATAGATTTCATAGATCTGAATCCTCGTCTGTTAGGATACAAATGGGTCCAACTCTGCAATTGTGACTGGGAACACAAGAAGGTTGATGGAGTCACTAACATACTGAGGGGTGCAATAACATACTAGGTACTGATTTCTTATCTTAAGATTGGGAACTTTCTAGACTCTGAAGATCTCGATTGAAAGGGTAGGTAGTTAGCCAAAGGCGATTGCCCTACGAAGGAATTGCAGGGATTGCAGGGATCGGGCCAACGCTTATCGCATAGTGCAGAAGTGATAGTATTATGGCGCACTCATGAATATGCATAAACCACAATAATTGGTAATAGTCAACAAACTGAAGATGATCGAGATGGATTGTGGAGCCCGGAGGTTGCAAAACTGTCAGTCGCTAATAACAAAACTCGAGATTTTGTATTTTTTTTTAATAGATTGCTGGAAAAGCCATATTTTGAGGATAAATACATGAAAATCGGTTCATCAGGTTGTCTTTTTTAAATTTATCTACAATCGCGTTAGAAAGTTGTACGATTAGAAATTATTTTACACCTCAGGGACCCCATAACTCATGAAGCTTATTGTATTTCAACTAAGAACATGAATGTAGTTATTTTCAACTTATTCAGGATAAAAGTTATTATTAAACTGTGACTCAGGAGAAATTCTATGAATTTCTGCCCATTTCTATCTCAATTTTCTTCACCACGAGAAATTATTTAGGTGTAAAAATCCAATGCCAAACGCAATGGAACGACGAGATTAATGATTTTCTGAATGATTTTGGGCTGAGGGTATAAAAAATAGTTTGGCGCTGTAACGGGCCACAACTAACATCTAAATCATCAATTAACTGCGTAAGTACAGTTTCACTAACAGCCCAAACCGACGTCGACAGGACGGAAAGGCTGTATGTACAGTGTATGATGCGAATGTGTGGTGTATCATCTATCAACCCTCGTCAAGTCAAGGTTATTTCGAGAGATCGATTCCTTAGTCACCGAATAGAATTGACCCTTTAATAAGCTGTCGTTTCAACTCGCTCGATCAAAACTTCCGAGGTAAAGGTACTTAAATGTTGGCAGTTCGATTATTGTAAGACACCCAGAAAGTATTAAACACATCTAACCACACGTTATATTAGAGCCAATAATAGCGCGAAGTGTCGGAAAACCCCCGAAAACCAATCGCTGAAAATGTTGAAAACTGACGTACTAAGGAGAGTTCGTGACAAAATTTGTTTGATCATCATTTAATTAGAGAGTGCGCGTCGATAACACACAATAGGTCCATATTTTTATGCTTCAATTTTTGGACCAACGAAATTTGAGTTTGACTGATTTGGTAGTTACGATAAAAAAATGTCAAAAACACACTATGCAAATGTTGAAACCCACCTAAAATCAAAATGCGTCTAATTACCGGAATAGAAAAAATATCCCCGTATTCTGCACGGTAAAAAAAGATTTTAAGATAAAAAAAAGCTTAAATCTATTCATTTCCGTGCCCACAAGAAATAGAACAGAAAACGCTAAAAGTACTTTTACCTCGAATCTATTCTTCAACTTTTGGTACCGAATGCAGATATCAGAATCAACGAGGGCTCGTCAGTCATATCTCTGAATGAAAATAGAAACGCTTACCTCCCCAATAGAATTCAAGGCCAACCAATAAAAAAGCACTACCTACAGCTAGTTTGTCTATTTTTGTAAAGCAGCACAACTCAAAAACGCGATCGCTTCTTCTCGCGGAAGTAACCCGTTCGGATTTTCGTACACGACTGCCACAGCCGATCCCGACAGCGCACGATAGGAACGACAATTGTGGTCGACCTCCAAATAACGAAGGTCTTACTTGTGAGTGCTTATTGAACTTCCATTAGGAACAAGCAGGACGAGATACGCGTCTTATTACCGGCGTGAACTAAGGAAGTCCACCGTTTTGCCCATGACAGAACGCGCAGCATTGTCCTTGATCCAATCACACAAGGGCGGATCCAGGAAAGATTTTTTTTTAAATATTGATTCGTCGAAACGTCAAAAACATTGTTTGGGCACTGTAAGTAGGACGTTCCGGGCGTTGGTTTTTTCGCCCGATAACCGAAGTTGTCCCGGCCGTGCCCTGCCGCCCTCAAGGAGAGGGTCGGAACTATTCAGGACATGTCGCTCTAGTCTCGCAGCACTTATGTACTGTGATACAAGGCTATTCATTGCCAAACTATGAAATACAGCGGCAATACCAAACAGAAATAACAAACTTGACACCAGGATTCGATTAGTTGCACTTCCTGACCCAAATATCTGATCTGAAATGGCACCCCTCCCGATCCCACGTACAGACACACAGATCCTATTCTCTGATTGGCTGATCCTATGGATATGCTCATTTTGGCTCACTTGCATCATCTATGGGACCTTATTTCTAGGATAAAGTATTAATGAATTTGAATTTTCAATTTGGGGTGATAAGGTCTCGAGATGACCACCAATGAAGCTTTAGAAGAATTTCAATGCTCATGATTATTTTATTGAAGACTGGAGGAAGCAAGGTGAGACTTGCAGAAGAACAAGTGAGGAGGTTTAACGATTTCTTGTCAACTTCGTTTTGGGACGTTAAAACCCACCAGCAGCCTTTCTTTTTTAATGAATGACACCTTACCAATAAACGTTTTCAGCAACTCCGTCCCCCAGTTTGCAAACTTTGAGGATTTTTCACGCTATCAGCGAAAGAGTTGATTAATTTATTTAAACGGTTCGATCGCCGCAGGTTTAAATGATGAAAAAATAATCATTAAATTGATAATTAAATGTTGCATAATACTGGGTAGTACATAGTATAATAATAAGTGTATAATAATTAAATGCTGTATTGAAATATTTCAGCCCGTTAAAAGCCTACCGGACTCGGTATTTTCCTGGAAGCCTAAACAATGGTAATAAGATAAAACCGGAAATCAGGTCATTTTTAAATCGAAGATTCAGGAACTAGAGATAAGCAATTGAAATGTAAACTGACAGCTGGAGGAACTAATTATTATAAATGAAGAACTAGTATTATAGTTGTTTAGTACCCCGTGGAATCCCTTGAACTGAATCTGTTTCGATAAGGCACCACACGGCCCATAGGCCCTCCAATTTATGATTAACATTTTTGGAAATGAGGTTCCATGACTTTTTTACGAGTCACATGAGAGATAAGTACCATTTTACAATGAGCCGTCTTTCGTTTTCTTTGGAGGAATTGTTGAAATGCTGTACCTACAGATTTTGATCGTTCGAGACTGATTTTCTTGAAAAATCTACCCCCGATGAGCATACGAGTAGACCAAATAAACGCTCACCTAATAATTTCCATGGCATTTTTAAAAACGATTTTTTTTTTAATTTTTAGGTTGTACCTTGAGCGACATCTAACCCTTCAAGATGCGACACCTAAGCGCAAAAAGGGCCAATCTACCTCTTTGTTTGGGTCAGAGGGCCAATCTGAAATGATTAATTTGAGGCCACAATCTCCCTTTTAAAATACACAGAAGACGGCGAGTTTAACCTTCAAGAGCTCTCTAATAATAAAATATTTATAACAAGAATAAAACGATTTTGTGGATGAGAGCAAAAGTTTAAACGACCTCGTCCCGCAAAACCGTTTGTTATCTTTTCTCCAATCAACACACGATACTAATTATTATCTTAATGGCGCATAACCTTTCAATTTACTCCCTTTTCGGTCAGGACGAAAAGAACAGCCATGCGGTGGTATCGGAGGTCACAATCGTAAGAATGACGTTTACGATATTACGAGTCCAATTGAAGAGACTAGTCGATTTGAGAGAGAACCGTCAATCCAATTTTTAGACGCATAAACACTTTTTAACCTAAAATTTAACATGTAAGAATGTGAGAAACTCGCCTATAAAATTGTTATTAATTATTTTGTGTATTCATGTATTTGTATTGTGACTCGTATTAAAACTTTGATTACTCGTAGTACAAATTTTAAATAATGAAAACACTACTCTTGCGCTTTGAAATTATTTTCTCCGTATACACACTGACGAAAATACGGAGCGATTTATATTTGAAGAACTTCAAATCAATTTTGTTTCGCCAGCCTCGGTGTTGAATTCGAGGATTGCTCCGGCTATTTAAGTGTTCAAAACAAACCGGCTCGCTGTTTAAGATCAGGATCTGTCGCTCGGCCTTGGGGTATCGGAGCTTATATTTTTTAGCCTATTGACCAGCTGAACCGGTTTGATGTCTGGCAGTAACAAAATTCAAAATCGTTCTTTTTTAGCATGTTCAAGCGTACAGAAATAAAAAGGAAAATTAAACGTCTGCCTATATGATATATTATATTAAAAATGAATTTAGTCAAGTTATAAAATTTGAAAAATTGAGCTTTTTTCAATTTTTTTTTTTGGATGAATTTGTTGAGGAATGGGAAAAGCTATTTAAAATACGTTGGCAACTCGTTCAGTGATTTGTTTTCCTCATTGGCAAAAATAGAAAATAATCATCGGGGTTTTAGGACTCATGAACTTCTCAAAGCCGTCAAAAACTGTTCCAATTTGGACATTTTTACTGTAGGGATTGGATTTCAGTATCAAGTCCTGTACGGTCGGACGTAATTGGTACCTATCCTGCTAGTGGCATTATAATTAATATGAATCGATATCATGGAAGGATGATCCGGTTCAGGTTAAACCTCCAATTACAAGATTAATCATGCTAGGACGATGATCAATTTTCAAATTTGGAAAGTCCCTACCTATCGATTTGAAAATGGATCTTTCCAAATGATTTTGCACGGAAGATAGCGTAAATAGCGAAACTTGTGCATTGTATTCAGTCCGAATGGAAAAATACAAACGTTTAGTAGGTAGGTACCTAAGTGTACCTAAATGTCCAGGCACGTTTAGAAGGAACCTTCAGTTTCACCTATGTACCCACATATTTTCGATTTAAACCTGGAATTTTAATTATGAGGACTAGAACTTTTGGAGAATGGGCCAGTAATGAGGGAAAGTGTCAAGTTTAAGATTGCTAGTATCTTATTTAGCAGTACCAATACTATGAACTCTCCTGGAATGCTTCCGTTTCCCAACCTGCCATGAAATTCATGGAAAATTCCTAAATACGAGATCGAATACAAATACTCAAGAGAAAATGGTACTAATACAGGCGCCAAATCCAAATTTATTTCGAAAGAATTTAGAAATATCTCTTTTTTTTTGTGTGCGTTGAAACATTTTAATTTTTGAAGAATTGCGTTAGGCCGAATTTTCATGTTTCAAATTTCGGTAAAGCGGTGCCATCTTCAAGGTCAAGTTCTTTATAATCGAATTAGGTATATCAAATGGACAAAAATAGCACATCCAGACTGATGGCGAAAATGGATGTTTTTCGGGTTCAGGGGAGTCTAACAATTATGGATTAACTCTAACTCGAACTATTTTATAAAAGCAGAGGCTCACCCGCAATAACTTCGCGCATTCGTCGTACGCGTTGTTTTTATCTGAATGATATTGAGAGTCGAGCCCCAATGTAGATGCAGGTATATTGAATGAACGCCACTTGTAATGCACTACGGGTGCAATGAACTGGGCGAGTTTCCTCTTAAAATTGTTCGACAGCTCTTATTGTAAGACACAAACGTACCCACATGAAACAATTCATCAGCTACGCACTCGGATAAATATTTTTGCGCGTTCAAAATCACATAGATCTAAGCTGGATTCCGTGCACGGACTGTTAGCTCGGAGTCTGGCGGTAAACAAGATGAGTTTCTGCCAATAGCAAACGCTGACGGCCGGCGATTTGAATAAATTAACATGGAGGAAACTCGAACTCATGTTCGACTGTGTGCGTTTGTTGTCGGGTTGTCGCCTCCTGTTATATAAGATATCTGCCGGCTAGCGGCGAATTTTTTAATGGCCCGCGTGAGGGCAAATATTGTACGAGTTGTAGTTGACAGGCACCTTACAACTACAGCGATACAAATACAGAATGTCTGTGAGGCGCCCTTGGCAGACGAATCGCGGACGAGGAGGCTCGATTTGGTTACCGGCATATGATACGTATAAGCTGGAGAATTTATTCAGGGTAGATAAATAGATTATTTTTTCAAATGTTGCCATTCAATGCAGTCAGATCATTTGAGACAGAACCATTTTTTCACGAGTCAGCAGTAAAGTGCGATTTCTCAATACCGGCAATTGAATCACTCATTCATATTTAGCATGCGGCAAAATTTCATTTCTTAAAAAATGTAATTAGAGCTATACATTTTTTTTGTCAGGCCGCAGGCCTTTGACAGCCAAGCCCCTGGCACCGCGACCCATCGTATCCATTGTGCTATCATTCATTATGCAATAATCTCAATTAGGTACAACCCAATGAGTAAACCACCTCAACGTAAGTGACCTCCTCAAAAGACTGGCATGTCAAAGGCAAATCCGAAAAATATTGAAAATCAAACCAATATCACGAACCTACGTTAAATAATGGGTTTAAATATACAGATATTGTTATACAGATACCTACCGACGTTAAACACTTCAACTGAAATTTTGAAACGTCGTTTTTATGTGAGTAAACTTGTGAGAGATATCGAGTGAAATTATTCTAAATGCACCCTTTAGGTACCTACATGGGTTGCATGAAAGTCTTGCGGTATGAAAATACCAGCTTGTTCTTTAAGCCAGAATAGCACGTACCTATTTTCCTATATTTCCATCTAATTGAAAGAAAAACTATCAAAACTGAAACAAGCCAATGCTTAGTAATATGAATGGTATTTCCATTTCTCGAAGGTGCGAAAATGTCAATCAGAGAATGTGAATATGATTGATGAAAGGGTGATATCAATAGCACTGTTGACGTTTCTGTCAAAATTTTTTGGGGAAAACGAAATCCCCCTTTCTAGACCACCAGGTTCCTTCGGTGTTCCTACATCAAATTAGGTAGTACGTTGGCAGGAAGGCAACATACCTGTCAGGTGAATAAGTAAGTTGTCCTGTACCGAATCGTCAAATTGAATTTCACAAATTCGCCACCTCGATAAGATGGCAAATTAATTTTCCAAAAGCATAATCAACCATGTTTACATCAAACTTGAGGAAAATCGGCATCTATCTAGTGGATAGTGAAGTTTAATATATTTCGTAGCGTGATGAAAATATTTAAAAGCCGGTACAATAGCAGGTGTGAAATTATTCAAATGACATGCGAAATTAAAATTAGGAGGGAAACAGACCTTGGAGACGTGAGCGGCGGCGGCGGCGGATGAGTGAACTGGTCGGCCTCCTCATCAACGACTGGGCGGCTCGCGGCTCCGTCTCTTTCGCGGGTGGCGTCGAGGATTAGGGCGGTTTATCCGCCAACCGCGCGGCACTCCCCTCCCTATCCCCAAATTTGGATAGAGGGGGGTAGAAAAGAGGAACGAAATTTGTTGCCGAAAAAAGGAAATCAAGTAGTAGTGAGTAGATGTAGATAATGCATACCCGTTTTTCAAAACGTGACATTTTGGACTAATATTTTGGTTGTAACAATTAGAAATACGGGAGAAAGATTTTGGAAATTTTCAAAAACCAGCCTGAAACAGGAGTGTTTTCAGATGCAACAATAAGAATAACTGCGAGCCAGTTCTGCTACAGGTGACACCTACATGTTCAGAAAGTTATTTTGAGATAAAAGGGAGTCAAAATTTTTAATCAACCATCGATCCGATTTTTATTTTTTGGACGATTAGCCGAGATGTAAAAAAATGTTGAGAGCTATACTGGCTCTGGCATGGATTCCTCCAAAACAACATTGCTTAAAACAGTTGGGAAACCAATCAAAATAAAATAACCACGAATACCCAGTTTTTACTTTCATAATTACTGAGTCACTGGGTGTACCTTTTGTCCCAAGTCTTTGCTCCAAACTCTCTTGCCGACGCTGTTTTCAAATTTTTCGAAGCATTCCTCCGGTAGAAAAGTTTTTAGTAACATACCTACATTACAGAATCTGCTACAAGATAATGAAAAAACCGACCTTTTCCCAGAATCAATTCTTAAACCCCTGACTGCCTGCCATCTGTCAGCTAACACTGTCCCACCACCATCGATATCTAACAGGTTCAATATCTAAACGAAAGCGATGAAGGGATCTACGTATCGGAAAACGCAAGCCAAAATTTATGCCAGGGCGTACCGGGGCGAGCGCAAAAATGGGTAAATGCAAATGGGCCCTTTAAAAACCAGAAAATGAGGCGTACGTGGATGCTCTCACTATGGGTGTAGTAGGAAAGCTTATAACCATTCACTAGTCTTTTGGCTGAAATTGGGTCAAGTGCAAAGTTCAGATTTTTCAGTACGCTGCACTTCCCCGCTGCACCTTACTAGTGTTTTACTGATTTACCACTCCAAAGTTGTATGCACTTTTCAAAAGTGGGCGGATAAATGCGACCAAATAAAACACGATTCTGACGGGAAGGCAGACGATCCAGTGCCTGGGGGGTAATGTTTTGTTTACTTCGTAGTTGGTTGAGCTCGAAACGCCTTTTTATAAATAGAATGTGAAACCAGTGGAGCCGCATTCCATCAGGTGGCAACTGTAGCCGCGAGAAGGCAGTTGACTGACTACTTGATGCCGATTGTATTGGCGCCTGCGCGAGTGGCCAGCAACAGCCAAAATTTCACGTCAATTCGTGGGTTTTATTTTTTTCAACAATTATTTTGTTAAGGTTGAAGGAGAGGGGAGTTTCTGGGGATCTTCATGTCCGGGATGATTAGCGATTTTCCGCTTATGTTTAAGGTAAAGGAATCGGTGCCCCGTCTTCTACCTTAAGCATCTGATTCGTCTTCTTGTTCCTCGAATTCTTATGGAGATGGCTCAGATAATCGACATCTGGGTTTTGACTTGAACCCATTGAGCGGTCTGCGATAATGTTTTTGACCATTTTCCGGACAAAGTAATGGCCATTTGTTTCAGAAAGGTTTCTTATTCTGTGCGTAACAACTTCTGCTGAAACCTTGTATAGGTGCCTCGTAAGTCTTCGGCGGCGCGGTCGTACTTTTTGTGCTTGGAATTTTGGTAAGAAAAAAAGTGGTAAATTTTGGCCAAGACTTCGTATCAAAACACTGATACGGTTTTGATGAAATTCGTTTTTGAAGTCGCGGTTTGCTCCAACTTCAGGCATTCTATCAAGGAAATCCGATTGAGAAAATATTCGGGGGCCCAATGGTCCGTTTTTGTAAAAACAGAAAAAGTCGATTTGATGGTGATGCCGCGGATTGAAAAAATTCAAAAACCAACTTCCCATAAAAACCAAGGTAAAAAAACGAGAAAATTTTTCAAAAAAATTATGGATTTAAGTCGGGTTTTTTTTACTCGTTGAAGTTACCGACTCTTCGGTTGATATTGGTAGCTTTGTTCATAGATAAATGACCGAAAGTAATTGACGAGACGGTAACTTTAACGAGCCGGTAAATCTCCGGTTAAAAGTGGATCCAAATGCATGGTGAAAATTCATGTTTTCCATGCACGCTATGTTTTAACCGGCGCCTACTCTCAAGGTAAATGGCGTATCTCAGTATAGTGAAAATTCAAGAGCAGCAAATAATCCAAGAAATCTGAGCAAATAGTCCAAGAACAAATTCGTTTCTGACAAGATTCAGTGGTAGGTGAATAGACGCAGTACCGCCTCATGTGACCTGGCAATCGATTGCGGCTGTATGATCTGACCCTCACCTTTGTTATCGAGATTTGTGAGTCCTGCGGATTATTCAATCTGGATATCTGGCTATCATTAGCTCTATCAATGCCAGTCGGAATAATTTCCATCAACTCCGGTCGAGAGAAAAAAGTATCCTTGGGAGGACAGTTGAGATGGGAAAAAATCCTCAAAAACTGAGAGGCAATTTCGGTTCGGTCAACTGTCTTTTGACCTTTAGAAACGAAAAAAAGTAGAAAGAAACTATATCTGATGTTAGGCCTGCCTTTTCAACATTAAAAAAATTTAATTAATTTCAATTGTTAAAAATATCTTCTAATTAGTCAATTAATTAATTAATGATCTCTCTCGGTGCGTGGTGCAGTTAGCAGTAAGACAGGGGTGCAGTCAAGTTTCTTATTTTCGGAGGTTTTCAAAACTCGAAATTTCGAATCCTTCAAATTTGTACTGCTCCAATAGCCAGTACTGCTCAATAGTGCAGAAATTTAAAGCCCATTTTTATATTGTCAAAAAAATGTCGGAAAAAACTGTCCGTTTGATCGAATTAACTCTTAGGAACATTAGGTTTGACGTAAAAACCGATTTATCGAGTATAATTAACGGGTTTTTTAATTTTATTTAATAAAGTGATAATTTGCACAACAAAAGTAAAAATTGAATAAGAAAAAAAAATTGAAGAAGATATCATCAATCAAGAATAGATATATCAACATTACCTTCCCATAGTAACGTCGACACGGTTTTTTTGCAAGCCGTTCACACGCAAACATCAAGAGCGAAGATAGATTATTTCCAAAAGTAGATATTGATAAGGCGTATCATTTTGACGTCACTCCTTTCAGTGATTGGCCACTTTTCGTTATGAAGTATCATATTTTTGTTATTAGGCTAATGTTATCGGCTGCATCGCTTCATAATACTTGCATGTGAAATAGGCATAGTTTACTGATAAAAAGTGCAGGCTGCACCGCAATCGTTAATAGTATTGTGTTAAACACAGTCGACACACAAAAAAATAGTTCAAGTTCGAATAGCCAAAGAGACTAGACAATATATACAATCAAAATCGTGATAAAACAGCCGAAAAAAATTAAACTACAGTTTTCGAACTTAGTAGACGAAGAAAGGCCTAATTTCTAGAACTATAATTTACAATGCACACACTTTGTAGCGGACAACTGCCAGAGTTACGACTCTCGATATTCAGCGATTCGAGCAATCGAACGCTATTTTTTATTTATTAAAATTATCAGTTAAATCGAAAGAAATTGAAAATGGGTTGTAAGCTTATAAGCAGTATTCATTTTTAGTGAACTTATATAAAAAAATATTTACTATTCAACCGACGCTCTTGTTCTATTCAACGCTACTGATTCTGATCTTATCGGAAATATTGGAAGTTCACTCGAAATTATCGACAATAATCGGATGAGAAGCGATTTTACCATGGGGCTTTCAATAATATTGTCTCGCGCAAAATCACATTGGGCGCGAAAAATTAATTATTTACAAACGAATTAGTCAAATCGGTAATTTGACGATAGTAATGTACAAATTACTAGGTACGAGACAACCTATGTCTAGAAGGGACAGATCCAGAATGAATTTTTATTATCTATACTGGAATATATCACGTTTATTTACACCTAACAGAATACATCAATTTGGGAATCTACGAAGATTTTGGTACGCGGTTGTACGATCGAAACGTCCTCCGAAATTCATCCGCTGATACACACACTATTGCACACTACCCCCCTCACTTTTAGTGTCAGTTACTGTTCTGAATATCGTCAGCTGAACGGCTCGGCAAGATGACGCGATCATCAGACGGCAAAACGTAGAAGATAACGAACGCAAATTGTGTGTGTGCACTGAGTCAAATCGTGAGGTTCGTGGCGGCGGTTCCTCGATGGATTTCCCACCTGCTCGATGGGCCATCAGCAAAAGCTGAAATTGAGCGATCAATTATTCAGTTTTTTGGTGCTCTTGAGAAGACTGATTTCAAGAAACCGACTCTTGAATATCAAAATCGGTTCAGCGCACGAATATTTGCTCGAGGAAAACGAAGAAAGACATTTTTTCGGATACTGAAACAATTTTGGAATCGAAGATAATTAAGTCGTTCGAGGAGCTGGCTTTTCGCCCATTAACCGAAGCAGTCCAAGGCGTGACCTGCCGCCCTTAAGGAGAGGGCAGGAGCTAAACTGTTACTTGCCCCGTTCGAAAAATCATTTTATTACAGGTAGCATACAGGGATCGTTCGATATCTTGCTTCGGCAAATTGGAGGGGGTTCTGCTGGACCAATTTCGACATTTTTGGAATTGATTATTTTTTTGAAGTTGTTGAACTGCTTCTATTTCTCATACGTTAAAAACGAGCGAGTTTTGGTGGTTAGATACTGAAGCACAACTTTTGGGTATATCGAGAACTAATATTCGACTCAAGAAATAATTTTTCAGGAATTAAAAAAAATTTTGGGCAAGGCATTTGGGATTTTCTACAATTTGTTGTCTACATACTGCAATATTATGATACAAGGATTAGTTACCTTCCTGAGGCAAAAATGGTAACAAAGGACAATCAAACTTACCCGTCGACAATAATTTAATCGATTTTGACAGTTGAGTAAATCTTTCTAACAAACAACGACGTGCCAGCGTATCCGACAGTGCCGCACATGAGACCGAGAGCGATGGAAAATAGAGCCATGTAACCAAAGTAGAATGCCGTTTGGAACAGTCCGTACATCCTGCAATCGGATAAAATAACAAAATTGGAGAAAAATTTATTTTTCAAACACAAAAAAATCGTAAAAAATAGAAAATGGCAGAGAATTTTTCAAGTACCCAACTGTTGTTATCAATTTTGAAAATTTAACTTACTTAGTTTTGAAGAAGAAGTAGTAAAGGGAGTAGAGGTACACGTAGCAGGAAGTGGAGGCTGCAGCCAGAAAGCTCGTCCATTGCCTGGAAAAAAATTATGCGCCAAACTGTTAGCATAAAGTTATTTGGCTTGAAATGGTGATTTTGAAACGGCAAAAAAATCGTAACAAGATTTTTAAAAAAGGAAATTTTTACTGGGGTGAATTCAGACGAGACAATTAAGGCAAAAACGGAAATTTTGACTTTTTCGCTGTCAGCAAAAAAATACGAAAAATACACTCACCATCTGTAGTCTTCTGCGTTGAGGAGGAAATAGGTGCACACGATAGTTACGCACACGGTAACCACGACCAAAATTAGAAAGACCAGGAGCATGAAGCCGTACACGTAGTAGATTTTGTACGCCCAGAAAGAAGTGAAGATGAAATACCTGTCGAATACAATGTTATTTAAAATAGTAATTTTCTATATTAGGACAAAACAAGGGCATAGAACCATAAATATGGCAATTTTTTTCTAATGCGGTACGAGTGATTAACTTATGAGCCTACGAATTTTTTGGGTATTACAATAGGTACTTTTATTTACTCTGTGAGCATAGAAGTGAACCCGCTGTTGCTAAAAAATAAAATTATCATTTTTTTACAGCACAAATTGTATAAATTCAATTTTTTTACTGATTGCAACCTCGGTCCCATTACAAATTTTCTTGGATAACCCTTCGACTCACATTTCAATGAAGATGGAGCCAAAGGGTAATATGCCACCAAGGAGGACGATTATGGTCGGCTCCATGAACCATTTCTTCTCCGGTATGGGCCGAGGTACGGCGTTCACACGGCAGGGACAATCGTTCTGTCCGGCCAGGTTTCGGCCCAGTACGGTACCGACTAAGGTGAGCGGAAGTATCACGAACAGGCATATACACGTGACCGCAACCTGAAAACAATTAGATAAGAAATATATAAATAAATCAATTTTTTCGCTCGTTTTTCAAAAATTTTTACATTTTTTTCGGACGCTCTTGTAGTGAAACCTCTCCATAATCAATACCCAAATATTTGGAAAGTTTTTTAGCGTTTGTTACAAAATCACTCTTGCTTGCCCACAGTACAAACTCCAAAACATCCGTACCATAGTTCCGAATGGAATAGCTCGAGACGCGTGGTAGTAGATTGCGATGAAATTAATGAAGAATGCGGTTCCGCAGACCAAAGTCGGAAGAAGAAATGCCGATATCATCATTTGTTTGATCCATCTACGGCCTCCAAGCCTCGCATACAATCCTCCGCCAGTGTATCCGTTGACTGGCGACGAAGCCGCATACACAAATATGGCCGTACTCAATAAGGATCCTCTCCTGCAATCGTCAAGTAAATGATTATCCCTGATGGATAAGTGGGATTGGTTAGTGATGTAAACTAATCTAGTCAGGATCAACAATAAAGTAATATTCCTAGTCAATAGAGTTGGTGTCTGCTGTGAAATTGTGTTGTAGTTTCGGAAGTGTAGTCAGACCATGCCTAGAAGTAAATAAGTATCTAAAAATTTTGAATATTCCCTGAAATCTCCCTGAATAATTGTTCTATTCCTTACTCGGTGTAGAGCTCGCCGATGATGGCGAAAATGATGACGGCAAAAGTAACAACGGTGACCTGGTAACCAGCACCAATCATAGCCGAGAAGAAGATAGGGTGACTCGTAGGTCGGAAAACGTCACCGTGCACTTGTTTCCAGCCGTATTCGTCGCCTAAATCTTTTTCCTGGGAAAAAAATCGTCGAAAACGAAAGTAGAAGAAATTCCAATAATTGGAATTATTGACATCGATAGGCGGGGAAAATGAACATAGCATTTGAAGAGTTTCTATTTGACAGACAATTAAATAAATTATGCACGATCAGAAATGAAAATTTACCATATCATCAAGATCGTCATCTTTGCTGTATCTGGCGTAATCTTTTCTGAGCGTTCTCATCAAGATCATCGAGACGAGGCCGACAAGGAAGATCACCATCATGAAACTGTTGAAAATACTGAACCAGTGAATCTGAAAAGCCCCGATGAATTGAAGTAGCAGATAAGCATTGAAATTCCATAAGAAGTCAAAATAGCTGTCATATGACGATTTCACAACAATTACATCTCACAATGATCGAAATTAAGTGAAGAAAGTTTAGAAAATGAAAATATACCCAAAAAGAATACATTTTCATTGAAACAATAAATACATATTTATTTATCAAGCAGAAAAAAGTTTAGCGAGGAAACATAAACATACCCGATGCTGGAAGAAATTCGGGTCAAGATATTTGTCGAATCTGTCTTCAAATTTGACGTTGGAGGGGGACCAATTGACTTCGTAAGTGAATTTAATCCGAGCGCCGAGTTCCAATTTGATTTTATTGTCCGAAGTCAAATTGACGTCGACGATATACTTTCCGTTGTAGCCGATGTCGAATTTCTTGTGAGTCCATAAATAATAGTTCATTTGGTTGTTTGCGGATTCCTCCATTTCCCCGACAATACCTGGGAGAAGAGGTTTTTTGAATTTTACCTATCTGCAGCTGTCTTCCAGAAAAAAATATTTTTTTCAAGTCCTGTTAATCCAGCAGTATTTAATCCGAAAAATCTTGATAGCAGAAGTGAACAACTCGAAAATAGCAATGTTTTTTATTCAGGATTTCATTTATGCCTCCAGTGAATCAAGGCATCACTTACCCACCAATCACTATCGCGCTGGATTAGCAGGATTTCGCCATTTGGCTGAAACAAGTTCTTACCCCAGATAGGAAGATCGTCAATATACATTTGATACCAATAGTGATTCTTCACTGCGTACACGAACGCTTTCAGCTTATCTTCGTCCAAGATAACTTCGCAAAATGGGGTATCGGCAATGCTGGCTGTAACTAAAAATGTTTTCTTTCTGTTCAAAATAGGATGAAAAGCGTGAAATATTGCTCAACTGCTGCCCGAATCAGTCCAAAATCTATAAAAGGTTCAAGAAAAATATTTTTCTGCCGCTCGATAATCTTTGAGTTTGTCATAAAGAGAAAAAAAAACCAACACTTGTAAAGGACCGAAATAGATTTTGAAAATTGCACCTTTAAATTCGATTTCAAGACCGCTGAAATCCAATTCGACACCCTGTAAAGCTTCTCCGAGCGTTTCATGGTAATGGTTGATGACTTCTTTGCCGCCCTTGCAAAACGGCAGAGAAAAGTAACCGTAGGTCTCTTGCCGATTGTGGTAGGGGCCCACTGTGTTCATCCACAGAACAACCTCGTCGTTCTGTTCGTACTGTTGAATTAAAATAATAACAAAACATTCAATCAAGATTTGTCGCAGTGTTGACATTCGGACAGTTTTGAGGGTGAGAGAGTTGGCTAGTTGTAATGGACTCACTCTCTCACCCTCAAATAATCTCTGTCCATTCAATCGTTATTCAAGATCCAGTAAAACCCTTTACAATTCAATGAACAAGTCCTGGGGCAACAACATATTCCCGAGTTTCGCCAAAATCGGTGACCTAAACGGATCCTCGCGCAGGGCATTGGGTAATCCAGATGAACACTATAGCGAACAGTTTCCTGCCGGTTTTCAATTGATTCCCTCTCAGTGGGTGCCCACGCGGGCGATACCCAACTGCCACCCAGTTCTCGTCTTCTCGCCCAACTGCCACCCATTCTCGTTTTTGACCTAACTGACGCCCATTCTCCGGCTCACAAGGCAGACGCCTTAACCATTCAGGAACACAGAAATGGATTCGGGCAGCCTGGGAAGTGCGCTAAAATGACACTACCATTTCCTATCTTTTCCGTTTCTCAAAGGCAAAGTGTCACTTGAGTGCACCTCTAGACTGTCTGGAGTTCTGGACAAAGGCAGTGCCTGTGCCAAGTGAGCAAGAGGTGCCAGGTTCGAGTGCTGATGGAGAGCGAATACGTTTTGTAATTCCCCCACTAGATCGTCGTCTGAGGCGCAGCATGGCACATCTAACATTTGGCAAATTTTCAGGAAAAAGGAAAAATCAATTATTTTCGAATGCATTAACATAGGTATCCAAGCGTATCTAAGGGATATTTCAGTGGGTTCCACGACGAATTTAGCGAATCTGAAACCGAGCAGTGATGTGGCACAGAGAGTAAACATGATTTTCTGTTTTACCTAAAAACTGCCAAATTGTTAGATGTGCCATGCTGCGCCTCAGACGACGAGATTTCGTTCATGCCTGATGACAGATTGCCTACCCAACTACCAACAGGAGAACTGACGTGGCCCAATTAGTGAGATCGACGGAAGGTAATCGAAGCTGATTCGCCATTGTACACCCGAGCTTATATTGAATCACGAACAGTTGAGTAAAGCTAAAAAAACAGCAAATCGACAAGTAATACCGGATTCCGGCTAGAGTCACCAGTTACCCGCAAGATAAGCAGCGCTGCAGTTTGCACACTAGACTGAGGAAGGAAAAACGCAACGTTGCAGCAAAAACCAATTAGCTAGAACTCAAACCAAATATCGCAAATCCGAAGCCCATCTAGGTGAATCATTCCACTTCGGATCCAACATTTCAGCAGAAAGTCAGGATGGCCTGCCAGCTCGGCGGAGATGCGGGCAACACCAGCCATGTTTGAGGCCAGATAGTGATAAAAATATAAGAATAAGCAACCAGTTAGCCAAAACGAAGGCGCTCTATCAAATAGGTTGACGTAATCCGTCATAATTTTCCCTATCCCTGGAAAAGAAACGATCAGCAATAAAATCGTATGAGGTCAAGTGTACTCACTACGTGGTTGTGCTCATCTCCGACGACCATACATCCCAACAGGAATACCACGAAACAAATCGATCGGAAAACCATTTTTGAACTGGAACGACAATACAGGAATGGAAGAAAATCAATGCACGATAGTTACGCCACCGTTTTGGAAATGATACGCGAACTTGGATACATTTCTGACCAAATTTTCCCAGAAAGAGCGACGAAAGTAGAGAAGTACACCAACCGGAGTTTCCACTTCCCGTCCACTCTGTGTTCACTCTCCTTCGCTTCCACCTTTCACCAAGCGATCGGCCGAAAAATATCGGATTCTACGTTTACTTATTCTTCTTCACGCAATATTGTCTACCTTGTTAACCATGGAGTCCGTACAATTAGTTTATTTAATGCTTCATTCAAATAAGTAAGACTTACTTAGTAAAGTAAGCAAGTAAAGGGTACGTAAAGCACAGGCGCAAATATTTTCAGAAAAAGTTCTGAGAAAGAAAAACGTTGGTCACTGGTTGGAATCCGGCCCGAAGGACCATGCCGAATTTTCGAGGTAGGCACCTTTGAGTTGAATCTGAAACTCAAACTAAAACGCGAACCCAAACTCAAACTGAATTTGAAAGACAAACTGGAACTGAAATCCAAACTCAATCTTCAAGTCACACTCGAACTGAAACGCAAACTCTAACCTAATCTGAATGTTAAATTCAAACTCAAACTTGAAGTCAAACTCATAGTGAAACAAAATCTTTAACTCAAACCGAAACGCGAACTTTAACTCAAAGTCAATCTCAAACTGAAATTCAAACTCAAACTGAAAATCAAACTCAATCTGAAACTCAACCTCAAACTGAAACTTGAACTCAAACCGAAATTCAAACTCGAACTGGAATTCAAACTCAATCAAACTGAAACTGAAACTCAAGCTCAAACTGATACTGAAATTTACTTAAACTCTGACTAACTGAGGGTGAAATTTTAATTTTAACTGGTTCAATTTTAATTGAACCAGAACTTCAAAATGAAACTCAAACTGAAAGTCAAACTCAAAGTGAAAGTCAAACTCAAAGTGAAAATCAAACTCAAACTGAAATTGGTAATCAAACTCAAACTGAAAATCAAACTGAATTTTAAACTCGAGTGACACTTAATCTGAACCTCAAGCTGAAACTGAAATTCAAACTCAAACTGCAAGTCAAGCTCAAACTGAAACTCGAACTTAAACTGAATCCGAAACTTTGACTATCAGTTCGACTTTCACACAGAGTTTGAGTTACACTTTGAGTTTGAATTTCAGTTTCAGATTGATTTTGACTTTGAGTTTCAAGTTCAGTTTGATTTTCAGATTGATTTCGAGTTTCACTTTGAGTTTAAATTTCCGTTTGATTTTCAGTTCCAGTTTGAGTTTCAGATTGAGTTTGACTTTGAGTTTCAGTTTGATGTTCAGTATCAGTTTGAGTTATATTCAGTTTGAGTTTAAATTTCTTTTTCAGTTTAAGTTTGAGTTTGATTTTCAGTTTCAGTTTGATTTTCAGCATCAAGTTTTAGATTGAGTTTGGCTTCGAGTTTGAGTTTTTATTTGTGATTGCGTTTCAGTTTCAGCTTAACTTTGAGTTCGAGTTTCAGTTTGAGTTTGACTTTCATTTTGACTTTTACATTTAATTTTGTATTGAATTTTATTTCAAATATCCCTACTTATTACATTCAAAATGAGCTTTGTTTTCCGATGGAATCCGCACATGCCTCGTTTCGTTCATACTTCCATGTTCAACGGTCGAACAGTGTTGCCACTCGTTACAAGGCGTCTTCAAGGTTGGTACCCTTTGTTGCTTAGATACAGGCAATAACAAAAACAAAGGACTCCTTTGCATTGGGGTTCGATTACACACGCTTGACGCTTCGCTCGCCGTCGTCGCCTGGCGGATTGGACTGCACTTGCGCTGACATCGAATGCAATTCTCGTCTTCAGTTTTTTATCAGATTTTTTGTTCCTTACCTGAAGTTGGCTTGCGCTTAGTATTGAATGTGGTCTAGTTGGTAAATAAATGCGGTAACGGTCTCCTACTAAAATGGACTGCAATCAAGAGGTGAGTCAAACCAAGCTTATTTCAATACTTTATTGATCTCAAAACGATCTACTTGTATTACTATTCTGCGCAATTATCGTGATTACATGGTATAGATATCATTCAAATAAACCTAAGTTGTTGAAAAATACTTCAAGCATAAATTTTTTTCCTACCATCCTCAATCTTTCCATGATTCTGGATGGTTGAAGTTGGCGGCAAGTTGTAAACAATCAAGCTTAGCACTTCTCGATTTTTGTTGCCCGCTCTCCGATATTGTTGGGCATTTGCAATTATACTACTACCAGTTAATGCCTGCTGACCAGGGTGAGATTTGGGGTAGAGCACCATTTTTGAAATAAGTATAAAAAAATTTACTTCGGTGTACTTACCTACTGGAAGAATCCTCTAGAGAAAACTTACTTTCGATAATCCATGTGTACTGGATGCACCTTCCTGCTGTTTTGGCAATTTGGTATAATAGGTAGATAAATCAAATTGTTTTACTATAGACTACACTAAAAAAATATCTACAGGCTGGTATAGATTGGATTAGTCGTATTTTGATTTCCTACTAATTATCTCTACCAGTAGGCATAATATGTCTAAAGACATTGTCTTTTTTATAAGTAGGTGGTGGTGACCATTTAACTGTCAAACGGTATTCAAACTAAGCAGATTACTACACAGTTACTTGAGCCAAAGGAGCCACAGCTTGTACTGTAATGTTATAATATTCAATCGAAATTATTGCTGCATGATTTCCCTAGTTTTTGGTTTTAGCCAGCTTCGTAGCGGGTTTGGGATACATTCTGAGGCATTCGGCGACCGACAAATATATGTGCTGCTTGTTCTGAAGAACTAATAAATTGATTTTTGAAGTCAAATATCAGGGTTAGGGTCTTCAGAGAAACTGTCTCTTTCGCCGAGCTTTCGAAAATTCTTATTTCCTTCATCAGGGCTTGGAGACAGGTCTATTCAGTCACATTGTGACCACTGTCTGATCTTTGGGGGGTGATGTCCATGATTCTGGTTTCTATTCCGAAAATTTTGAAGAGAATAGCATCAGTGCACAGCAACACAATATAAAAATACAACTTTTTTAAGATAGAATTTTTTGGTAACTCTCAAGACTCAAAACGCTAAAATACTACCACAGGCACTCTATCATCTCCAGATCTCATGTATCTGATGATGAACGACCTGGTAGCGTCAATTTTGTATTTCCTCATGAGGCTCACATGAAATACGATTACACCCAATCCACTAATTCACTCTGAATAACGTTCAATTTTGGCTCAGTGACTCGTTTGCATTGGTCCCTTTGCGAGCAAACGGCTGCAAAACATCCCACTAGTTTTATCTTTTTTAAATCAGTGACGCCTTTTTTTGTTGATTCGGTAGCCCATCAGAGCATTCAAACGGCATTTGGACGTACCGGCACCGAATTGATAATGAAGTTATTTTCGATTTCTATTGTTGAAGCCATGCTCTAGGATTAAATTTAATGTACTACAAATTTTGCAATTTGGCAAGGCTCTACAAATTTTGTAGATTCTAGGTAGGTACCTAAATCTTTAACCGCGCCTTTTTCCATGATTCTATATTATTTTGTAGGCGTTGAGTAGCTGACAGGCAGAAAAACTGGGTTCGCCTAGGTATAGGCAACTAATTGAAGTAAGCTCGCCAGCTTATTGGTTGAACTATGAATAATGCTCGGGCTGTACCTACCTACTTAGGAAATAGGTCGACCGCATGTGGCCCTTTCTGGACAATAGTGTATCGAGTTTCGAAGCTGCCTTTAACTGAGAAAACAGGAAAGAACAAAGCGAGGTCACCTCGTCCTTCTTTGCCTGTTTGAACGTGTCCGAACCCTTCAAAAGGGGCTGAAGTCCCCAGAGACCGTCTTCATTAGCGACTCGATTCCACGTCCAGGATACCCCCAACCTTTTGCCCAATGTTGGGCTGCCTTGGTTTCGGAAAGTAGTACTTTCTAGTACCTTCAAAGTACTATCTTATTTTGGCTACGCATTTGCTACTAGAATGTTCAAAAATGCCTAAAAAAGAAAATGCGTTGAGTTTTTTTTACTGATTTTCATTACTTGCCTTCCTTAGGTGACTTTCATGGGGACGATTGGTGATGAGAGAACATGCCATGAAGACAAAATCGGTTCTGTATGTCAGAAAAACAAGGAACTGGAAGCTTTTCTGGAGTTTCTTTTGTAATACTTGAGCCTATTTTGACATTTTTGATTTAAAGCCTACTGCCATCTAAATCTGCCAAGGACTAACTGGCCGTCGAGGAGATTTTTATGAACTATCGTTGAAAATAATTTCCACTTCGTAGCAAACTGGAAACAATCTTGTTGAGAAAAACATGGGATTTCCAGTCGAGCGAGTTGGCCGATGAGGGCCTTGTCCTAGAACTAACAGTCTCATAACCGACTGTAGTATATTGACGTTGCGATTTTCTTTCCAATGTTCTCTTCAAGTTAAGTGTACGCCCGTAAAATTTTTCATTTCATTGTCCTCACCCCCCGTCATCACTCGGCCGATGGATAGATCCAGATCCAAACTCCATCCTTGTCGAACTGATACTCTCATCCCGTTTGTCGTCCATGTTGTTTTTTTTTTCAAGTCGACTGTCTTTGACCGCAGACTCGGTTTTTTTCCATACCCCGCCCCAGCCATAGAAATTACTACCCTTTGTTTCTATGTGTCGAGTCCGGATAGCACAAAAAAGGAACCGGTATCGTAGAAAAACAAAAGAAAATCAAACTGACGTTGTGAGCAACGAGTAATCAGGCTCTTTATAATGGACAGCCGGTGATTTCCAGAGGAGGTGAACTTAATACCCGTTAATTTCGTTCTCAAACGCGATGGCTGTTGCGCGTTTAAGCTGGCAACGCTGATTCATTTGCTAAAAGCGGTTAAAGTCTACGATCGGTTATCCATCTCGTCAATCGCTGATGAATCCTCAAAGTTCAACAACGAACTGTTGCAACTCCTTTGCCTATATCTGCTCTGGAACTGCACCTACATGCCTCATGACGTTTCCCTTTGTTCCTGTGATCCGCTGTGGACAAGTTGGTTGAAAACTGAATTTACCATTGGAGAACAAGATTCTGTTGCCCTCTCACTGCTTCCAATTTTCGATTTTACCAATATCCGAATTCGAATCCTTGTTCAAGGCAATCTGCAGGCTCTTGTCACCACTTATGGGTGAGGAGTTGGGATATTGCGGATAATTGCCTTTTTTATTGCAATGCTAAACCCATACCAGTCATACTCGCCCGCATTTTTCAGTTCTTAGTAGTTTCAAGCACCTTGGTTCTTCAATCGAACTTAAGGGATGAAAAACACTTTTCAAAAGGCGGCACAAAACCCATCAAATTGTCAGTCGGTGGCGGCAACATGCTCACTTCCTCCTCCGCTTTGTTCGCAAAAAATTGTTGAAAGACTCAGCCCTGATTGTTAATCATCAACTCATCAACTGTCAGATGGTTGGTTGGTCACAGTCCAAAAACCAAAAACCGCGTCTAAAACGGCCAACTGGTTCAGTCCCGCCATCCCCAGCAAATCGATAGAAGAATCCAATTATCAGACGATTCAGTTAAAACTGTCAATATTTCGTCATGCAATTTTTCGCTTCGCTGTCCAATGCCAGTTGGCTGAATGCCAAGGAAAACTCGACTTCTACGTACGGGATTTAAACTTCAGCGCTCGCTAACTGTTAATACGGCTCAGCTTTAGGCTCCGCAAATCCAATGTTGCACGTATAGTCCTTGCACAGCCGAGCCTCAAGGCGAACCAGCCGGTGCAAGTACGCAGTTTCCATTAGGAATTTCTTCTAGACGATCAAGCTTGAAACATTTCTTCGTCTTTTTTCTCCGCAAGTCGTCGAATAACTTGTCGGGACAAGCCGTTGTGCTACGAGGGCCACGTGCTATTCCACTTGTCTTCTGACAACTGCGCCATGTGACAGACGAGCAAGTGGGCCGTATTTCTAGCTATGTAACTAGTACGTATCAAAATATTTCTCGTTTTTATGAGCTCACTTCTCGTCACCTTGGAAAGAGTGCAATTCTTTGTTCTGAGGTGTTGCGAAATCCTTGCGAGTAATTCATTTTGCGCTTGAAGAGTGTCACCCGGCGCAGTGGCAAAATGAGTTTTTATTATAACCGGAAAAATTCCTCTATATGGTTTATAAAAATAGGCCCACGGGTTGGTCAAGTGGTTGGTGCGTCTGCCTAGCTGCGGGATATACCCGGGGGTTATGGGTTCGATTCCCTTAGGCGGCAGGAAAAATTTGGCCTATGGCCTTATGACCCATGTATTTCTCTCTTGAGAACCAACCCCACTCCTTGTGTTACCCTATGGGGTAAATTAATTAAACCATCATTTACTATTGTTCATTAGAATAGATACATACCTAATATACCTGGGTGAAAATAAAGAATTTCTTAATCCACGTTTTTTATATTCAAAGTCATTTTTGCTCTTTTTACTTCCATATTTACAGAGTAAATGGAAGTATTGTGATCGTCCTAAAATCGAGAATCGGAACGGAGCTTCAGAAAAAACTTTTTCTTATACACATTTACTCAGAATCACTTCCTGAACAAGTGTCTGTGTGTCCGTTACGTCCGTTACGTCCGTCTGTCCGTCTGTCTGTCTGTCCGTCTGTCCGTCTGTCCGTCTGTGGTCATTTACAAAAATGACCATAACTCCCTCAATTCTCAACCTTTTTTCAAATTTCTTGAACTGAAATGTTTGGCTCGCCAAGACCTAACACCCTGTTTAATCGAAATTTGGATAACGCACAGTACTTCCGATATAATTGAGTTTTTAGTGTTTTCTATTTTATTTTTTTCCGGCTACAAAAATTGACCGATTTGAGCGTTCTTGGTCTTAAAATCTTTGTTTTACCTTGCACAATATGTGTATATTTTTTATTTTCCAATAATGTGGCGTATTTTCATTTTTGGTGAATTTTAAAATTTGAATAGTGAATTTTTTGATATTTTTGACCTGAAAACCCTTAAAAGCAGTCAAAATATGATCAAATTGTGTCTCAATTTTACGTTTCAAAATATGGAAGTATTGTGTGTTATCTACGCACCACTGGTTTTCTTCGAAATAATGATTAGGTAACACTGTCATTCCGAGTTTGAAATCCCTTCATTTTCGAAGACAATTTTTTAATCAGCTATCTACTGATACCCAATGTTGTGCTCTGTGCTCAGTATAGTCACATTATTTCTTCTATGGCTTTTACAGGACATCTAACTCTTACGATGTCAATGATTGATTTCCCCCCGCATTTTCCACGATAAAACATTCTTGCTGCTCAGTAACTACGGAGGTACTGCGCGTTATTCTAACTGCATCGATCGCTATTCAATCTACTCAGCAGCCTAGTCCATTAGCCGATAGGCACGAGCCACAGAAGAAGGTGTAGGAAGTTATCTATCGAGTATCTTTCGAGTTGTGTGGACGTGTACCGCGGAGAGATAGAAGAAGAAATCGCGTCCCGGCTCGGGTGTCTCTGGCCCTTCCCTCCTTCTCCAGCACAGGCTCCCCGGTTCGTGTTCCTTCTCCGCCCAGACTCAGACTCAGCCAGGACGGAGCCACTATATCCACAGTCCACACACCCCCCGAAGGGTCATTCAACTCGTTTGTCAGTCCTTCCCGCCTTCGCTGCTGCCTATGAACTGACAACACATTCGGCTATAAATGTCTAACCGACGACTATTCCCTATGATTTGATCAACTCGGTTTGCTAGGCACATCTACTCTCTTGACGTCTGATTAATGCGATTGTTGACTCGAATGCCCAGCTGAAATTGTCAAAATTGGATCCTACCTAAGATTGATTAATGCCGAGTTTTCTATTATATTTTTCTGACCAATGTGCTTCTCCCAGGATGTAGCAAGGGAGGTTTCGATGAATTAATCATTTATGAAGAAGTTGTAGACCTCCATAATTCAAATAGAAACTCAAATTGAGGGAAACATTATTGCGGAAGCATTCTATAATTCTGACCACACGTCATCTTAGTGCATCTAATCGTGAACCTACACGGTTTTTTCCAGATTTTTTCAACTCTTCAAATATGTGAAAATTTAATTTTTCTTACCTTTTCAATCGTTACTCAAGAACCCCCAATGCATCGTTCCAAGGGAAGTTAAATTTATTATCATATGCGAGCTACTCGTGGCTATTATATCAGGCTAAATAATACATTTTGCCCAAAATTTGTCTCGTATACTTTTGGAACTCCTCAATGTTGTCTACCGCTCTGATTCAGCCATGGGTCAAGACGCGCCTATTGTCGACTCAATGCGGAGTATGAAAGTACAGCGTCGAAGACAAAGAAGAAGATGCTTTGAAACTCAAGGATGAATATCCTGCATAAATTTATCCTCTCCACTCCACTAAATCATTGATGTGTCAGAATACGCACTAACTTATTTTCGATTTCGTCCTTGGATTTGTATTTTCCCATTACACGTGAAAAATATTCCATGCTCCAGCTCAGGATCGTTAACGCTTTTATGGGACGACGTTGTCTAATCAAAACGTTCGAGAATCAGAAAATCCCAATAATAACAGGCCGTATATGCGCCTGCGTGTTAGTGTGAAGACGAGTTAAAGGGCACATGGCCACGACCAGCGTCACATCTCAAGAGTTCAAGAGGTCTAAAAATGAAGCACATCCCATGTCAAAGGCGACGTTTATATTATCCATCAGAAAAAGTGTGGGCAGTAAAAAGCGGACAGCGCGCGCGGCTGATGTGGGGAAAAAACGACGAAGAACTAGGGAGAGTTGGAAAAAATCGAAGAAAACTATACGAAGAGTTGAAGACGATGGAGATAAAAGGGGTAAATAAACCCGAACGAGACGAGAGGATCCTGGGTATAGATGATAAAACGAGCTAGTACTTCTTAGATTTGGACGCTTCTTTATTTATAGGGCGTATTTATAATTTGAAATGGTGTCTTTCTTACGAGCCAGTTTAGGTTGAACGTCATAAACAGTACGGGATTGTAAACTTGATCCTTTGGCTTTACTGCTGTCACCTGCTGCCACTGTCTGTTCATGTAGAGATGATTATAAGGCTCGTTGTGATTAGGTGGCAAGCTACCGTCTTGACGTTCAACAGAACAAAAAACATTTGAAACGGTAGAGCAGACCTGTGTTGATATATGGAGTGCTGTGCAGAGGGTCCTGTGTATGTAGCAGATCAGCGAAGAACAGTTCTTCCTCGGATAATCCGGGGTTTTCCCGTTTTCCCTGTCTTTTGTCCTCATAAACGCTGGAAAAATTCCTGTCAACCCTCCTCCGTACTTTTCAATGGTTGTATCCCATATTATGTTGCGGGTATCCATGGGCCGCCTTAAGCCGCCATTTAATGGTGAAATCTAGTGATGCATGGACACCCAAGAATACCTACTCTCGAAAAGAATTCCATAAAAAGTTCTTGTACCGCCTGCTATTCTGGTTTGAAGTCTGGAAGAAGTTTTTTCCCGTCACTACCTGTACATATCCTAGGATTTGCGAGACGCGTTATTTGTATCCTGCAACCTCGTATACGAGCAATGGGAATATTTAATGATGAAAAAATATGTCCTTCAATCATCCTAGTGAATCCCGCCGGTTAGGAGGAAAAGATCACGATATGCGCGTCGTATATGCATTGTATCGAGTCTGGAGGATAGGAGATCTTGCACCAGAAGAGGTCCTTGAGGTCCTGAGTTGATCTGTCCAAGGTTGCTGCACAGGTACGGTATTAAGTCGGCACTATTTTTACTGGATGTCGCAACGGTTTAACGCAGTGCACGATAGGCTAGAGGTTCTCCTCAGTGCAGGCATCTTGCCAAAGCCGAGTCTCCAGTCCAACCCCCCCCCCCCCCCCCCACAGGGTGGACTTGCACGTATACCCATCAAGCAAATGGTTTTATTTCATTTTTAGCATCTTGCCAAAGCCGAGTCGCTAGTCTTATCCCCACCCCCAGGATAGGCTTGTTGCATCCATCGACCAATATTTCTTTGGAATACTTTTCTGTTGTTATCCAACTTTCCTACGAAAAACGACGAAACTGCCATTTTTCATATTGACGAATGGGTTTCTGAGAGACTCCAGAACGATACCTACCTCAGGCACACTAATCTTTTTCGTCAGAAAATTGTAATATTCCCCGGAGCGAAATTCGTTCTCAAATTTTGATAATCCTATAAGTATTATCGCTAAACGTTGGTTTATTTCGAGCTCAGGAACTAAAAATTATGAATTTTTCCACATTCGTTGGAAGAATTGTGCTACGAGTGGATCGAGGGTTGAACCGGGTTGGCAAGGAACAAAAGAGATAGCTCCCTGTGATATTTGCTGCCAGAAGTTAGTGGCAGGGTCACGAGTCCCCGTCTTGTTCCTTGGCCTACCTGCACCTGGAACTGCACTACCCTTCCCCTCCAGACTTGTTGTTGTTGGTCTTGACTGTGTTTACATTCGCTATCGACGAGCTTCTGAATCTGTTGTGACTGTGATTTCGCCATGCACGATCTCGACGATAAACTCTCGAGGATTGTCAAATAAACCTATCCGCGGTATAGGTATCTGATAGTATTCAATTTAAATTTACGGGTTGCGTGCCTCTTGAGATTCTTTATCGGTTAAAGGTTGATGAGGTTCTTACTGCATGGCTATGAATTTATTCTTGATTTATGAGGTCGTAAGGCCATTTTATCTATGCCCTTGAAATGAATCATGTGTTTCGTCGTTAAACCCCCATTTAATATGTGGATGAATCAGTGCAACTCCGTTGTTAATACAATGTATTTCCTCACAAGTCGGTACAGTGCTGATAAACCTCCTCCCAGGTTAATCCTCCTTACCTATAAGGAGTTAAGAGTATAAGGGGTTCCCTTTGCAATTGCCTATCGCTGGCAAAGGTCGGTAACCGAAGGATGAGCCAGTCTAACCTCTAATGCCATTACGGAAGCTGCGGCTACTGGAATCGCAGGCGCTCGGTGGACGTGCCATCCAAGTTCTACCTACCAAACTAATTTTTCTAATCGGGCGCCGTCCCTCCGTAGTTTTGACGGCTTGCTGAAAATTGAGTTCGAGGAAGTATGGTGGGTGAAGTCCGTAATGTCTAGCACAGTCTTGCGGTTGTGGACGTCACGATTTCCATGCCAGAGTTCTGAAAACCGTTTGAAGCTTCTTTTTTCAAGCGGAAAAAGGTTCTGGCTGCATATAGGTACTTTCAAAAGATAGATACCGAATTTTCCATAATATGTTCTGGCGGATGGAACTAGGTTTTTGTTGAAATTAGTAAGATATTGGCAAGTATTACACTGGGGTTTAAAAATATTGTTCTGCCAAATTCAAAAGTTGAAATTTTTGTCCTTTCAGCTTTTAATTTTTAGCTAAACCTAAAATTGGAGAAAAAAGTGTCAAAATTGCCTAAAACTCAGCATGAATTCCAAATAATCATAACTGCAGCGTTGGGAGCAGTTCCATTTGAATTTTCGTATTTTTTCACTTCAAACGGTGAAAATTATGAGTTACTACATACTTAAAATTCGGTCCACCCGTGATACCTATGTTCTAAAATAATCGCGACTCAAAATGGTGATATGGTGCCGTGATATATTGAATAAGGCCGAAGAACATCCTCTACACTTGCTGCACATCACGATTTTCTCGGGGAGGGAGGGTCGTATTCATGGAGCAGACGAGACGCGAACAGGTGCCCGGGCGAGGGGCAGTGAGGGGGGTCCCTTTTCTATGGGGTCCATCTTCGGCAAGCGAGGGCCCCCTTTCCCCCCTTCCGCCCTTCCTTCAGACTCGTACCGACTAATTCATTTCCCCCGGTCTGATCTGTCCGGGTCTCCTTTCCACTCTATCATTATTCCAAGCAGAGGAGGACATGACTGGTGCAGAGTTAGTTCAGGTTCAAGTTCACTGTCAAGACGGGGCTAAGATGGACACGGAGGAAAGCGAAGCGAAACAGACGAGGAACAGAGAGGGGACGAGGGATCTAGGAGAAAAAGAAGAGCCATCTGGTGTCAGGGAAGACCTCTGGGGGAAGAAGGCAGACCCTCTGGTGCCCCCCTCCCTTCCTAGACACAATGGAAAGTTCCCACCTGGCCCACTTCCCCGTCATAAAACGTAGAATCAATAGAAGAAGGTTGGAAAATAATAACTATCGTGCATCATGGCTAATTTCCTGGAAATTTAGAAAAATCCAATACCAGAACATCGGCATTGACTATAACTGCCCCTGTGGTGTCGGTTAAAAAATAACGCATCCCGACTTTCTCGTATAGATCAAAACGCTGGATTATCGAGCTCGATGGATGATTAACATCTATAGAAATCGGTTCTCAGTTTTCGAAATCATTTAATGTGAGTTTAGAACAATACCCTTCAAAAAATACTCAACTTCAAGACTTTCCACAAACCAGTAAAAACATGATATTGTTTCAGGAAAAGTTAACCAAGAAGGTAAGCATTGCTATCATCCAAAATTGGAAATCGTATGGATAATTCATAATTCATATCCGAAGATCCTATGACAAGGGCGGGTTTTTTGCATTTTTCTCTCCTTAGGAAGGTGATGAATGTCCGCGAATTTTTTCCAGCATTTAGATACTTGAACACTACCAAAGAATATTTTTTCCGGAATTTTAAATTTTTTTAGAAGGTCAAAAAATATTTCTTGGTAAATTCAATAAACATTTCAAAAGTTGGTTAGTTCAAATTTAGCCAATTGGAAAGTTTCGAATGCATTTTCCGGTTCGATTACGGCAAAAACTAAAACAAAGACTAAAATTAAGACAAAAATTCAAACCAAGACAAGTAAAATAAAGACAAAAACTAAAACAATCGTGTCGACAAAGGGGATCATAACCGATTTATCAGGCCCAAATAATATAAAATCATTGTTTATTCATTTAATGTTGCTGAAGAAGGTGGAAACGCCGAAAACGCTATTGGAATTTTGAATAGTAATAGAAAATGGCGAGTTATCTCTTGCCCTTACCCAATTAGTGTTTCGATCAATTTGGTGCCAAAATTCACGTACCAAAATATGGGAGCGTTTATCTGAAAGAGTGTCTATTATAATCATTGAGGACTTGAAACGTTGAACTAGATAGCCATTTTCCATCTGGGTCCTTCCTCTTCTTGTCAGGCCTTCCTATCTTTGGCGACTTCCTGATTTTCGGAAACGACAAATTCCACGGCCCGGGAAAAAAATAATAATGAGGGTGAGAAACGGGCACAGGAACTCGAGGCCGGCCCACATCGTCGCCAATTCCATTATCTGCTCCGATAAGCCAAGTTCCTAGTTAGCTCCTTGACGCAATTTCAGCTGCCCTGAAATTGTTAGAATTGGAGTAGACTAGTGGTAGATGACACACGGTGCTTCCTTTTGGGACATTTTTTCCAAACAAAATATGTCGTCAAGGCGGCTTGGGTAGTATTCATCCAATTTTTCATCGCATCTTAAGGAAATCGTGAGAGGTTCCTTGGATTCCCAGAAAAAAAGTTTAGCTGAAGTTGATAACTCTAATCTACTTATATCCTTTGTTCTGAAAGAATGTTTTAAATATTGAACCGATTTTGATCAGTCCCTGCTTATTTATTTGAATCAAACCCCTGATGAGCATGGGCCTCCAAAATTGTCCATAATAGACAATTTTCATGAAATTTATCTCTATATTTCAACTTTCGTTCCCTACCCCCTTGAAAACTCTTTCTTAAAACTGTAACCTGCTTGAATTCGTTTTTTTGAAAATTTTGTTTATTAATGTCAAAATTGTTTTTCTTGAATGAATATTTAGTTCTTCTACGAATATTTTGTGTTTTGAATAAAAAAATTGTCAGGTCTGAGAGACATGTTTTTGCAACCCGCCTCCAACTCGTCTTTTATCTGCTTGATAATTCCGGTTTTCTAGTTCTGAACCGATTTAACCTTGGACAGTTTTATACCCCCGATAAGACGGTGGACATGGGCGAGCAAAGTAGTCAGGAGGAAATCAGGAGTAGGTGGAGGAGGGTCATTAGGTGGAGGAGGGCCCGGTACTGCAGCGGAGAAACGGCAAAGTGGAAGAGGAGAAGGAAAACAGGAGATAGGGAGGAATAATGGGAGATAGAGAAGGAAGACTGCAACATCTCCTAAAACCTGTTGAGGGATGTACGTGGTGGTGGGCAAGTGACGTCACACGCACGTGCCCTTGACCGCCGCTCCTCCGCGTCATCTAGTCCCGCTCATCTCCCGCTTCTATTCTTCCAGATCCGATTGGCGACTTCGGCAAATTGAGAGAGCGCTCAACCTCTGATCCGATTTTCATATTACGTCAATTTCCATTCAACTTGGTAGCAAAAATAAATAAAAACTTCAGCAAAAATAGCTGGTGATTCTATAATTAAGAAATATTGTAAAATATAGTAAACAAATTATTTTACTTATTTCTCGTAAATTTGTTGATAGTTTCACTTGTAACTTTGTAGAACTCCGTGTTATAGGATTGAATCAATCGACTATCTAACTGGAACTAAATCCAGTTTTTTTTCCTCTTTGAATACCTTAACCTTAGTGGTTGAAGTGAAAATACGAAACTACCGAAAGTCAGAAATCGAGCGAGCGTTTGGTGACATTGGCTGGAGTGTTTTCTATTGTATATAAACTGACCGCAAAAATGAACCGATTTGAGCGTTAACTGGTTTCGAAATTTTGGTATTAGCTTGCGGGATATGAGGATATTTCCTACTTCTCGATGTTAGAAACGTCCAAATTGGAGGATTGGTTATCGCTAATTTGCCGCTATAGGAAAATCGATTTTCCTCTCATGACTCATTTTTCTATTCGCCTCTTGATGACGAATGTCACGCAATTCTGTGCTCGACTATTTCCCTTGAGATTAACTTACCGTCCCCCAAGAACGTGAATAAATCGCCCCTGAATGTGATAGACTCCACGGTCTCCGAAGCGATTAGAAGATAAATGGAAGAAAATAGGAAGTAATTATGTCCTCGAGGTATATGAATTTCGTTCGACCTCGAACACTTAATGACCTCAGATACGAAAGATGGTAAGCTTTATCTTCGAGGTCGCTTTTCGATTCGCAGCTTTGCAACTTGAAAATTTCCATGGGATTTTGCCGATTTAGCGGCTGCTCGAATAAAAAATCCTCCACTTTCGAAAGAAACGACAGTAAAAACCTAGGGAAGATCGGGTGAAGCTTACGAACTTTTTCAAATAAATTATTCTACCATATGAAAATTCTCATTGAACTTTCGGTTCGATTTTCTCAGATATAGATTCGAAATCGTTTCGCCTGCTTCTGCTACCATTTCTATTAGTTTGTATGTACCTGCCCGATGATCTCCACCAACCAGTGTGAACCTGTTGAACCTTTTTTCGCCCGTTCCGGCCAATTTCCATGAACGTCGGCGTTAGGCGTCGTAAATCTCGAAGATTTTTCTGCAAATCCATTCCCCGACAAGTTGATGGTTTACAAAGAATAATGCCCCACTTGGAGAGCTAATGTGCCCATAGTTTGCGAAGGCCTCTTAATTTCTTGACTTGGACCTTGGGCCAGCATTGTGAAACCGACTTTTCTGTGTTTATTAGCGTTTACTCGGTCTTTCGCCCGTTATTTCATCCCCGTTTTATTGGCATTGTTACAACGTTCCATTTGCGTCGACTTGATGTTCGTTCTTTTGTTCTACAATTTCCAACTGTTATCGTTTGTTTATCGTGATGGGCAGCTTGACACTGTCATTTCACATTTTGTATTACGTACACTCATATGGAAAATTTTGTAAAAGTGCATCTGATCGGACAATATAAGAAAATCAAAGTGGGTAGGCATAAGATATAAAATAATGGAAAAATCTCAAAACATGAAAACATAAATTGAATTTTACCGTATGGTTTATTTTCTGAAGTTTTTTCAATTTATCTATTTTTTCAGTATGTAGTGTGTTGAACGTTTTATTTTTTCATTTTTTTTTGGATTTTTCGTTTTTGAAATGGCCAAAAACCTCACATTAGTGAATTCAGCCTGCTGTACTGGATTCTGGGTACATAATATAATGTATTATATTATATACACATCAAAATATACTCTTGAGTTTTGGTCAATTTTTAATTATTTTTCTTGAAAAAAAATTAGATACACATAATATATTATATGGGCAAAAAGCAGAATCCACCTCATTGAAAAAATTGTTCCAAAGATCCCAAAGGTTCCATTTATTTCTATTGCCTGGAAGAACTGCGTACTAAGAAAAACTCTGTTTTCCCTATAGAAGGCAGTCCGGATTTATAATTTATGCTATAGAATTGCTATTTTACTAGCGGAATTTCTCGTCATTCCTGCTTTACCAAATTTGGAAACATGTTTTGTTGAAGCTTGACAAGATTTTCTGAATTAATTTAACTTAGGTTACATGAGTCCAATGAACAAAATGAGAGGATGAATTTGCTTGATGATTGATGATGATTTGTATTGAGTTAAACAAGCCGGTGCGTTGATAACTTTTAGTACTTCCTATGCGCGTTATATTCGAATTTTGAATTCGAGGCTTGAGTACCTATGCACAATAATTGTATAGAATTTTCCCCAAGTCGAATTGAGAATTTTCTTGAACAATTTCGCTTCGAAATTCTTAATTTGGCTTGGAAAATTCGCAATTTGGCTTGGATCAGCTTCATTTTGATTTGAAAAATTCTCAAATTGACATGAAAATGGTATAGTATAGAATTATCATTTTATGGTTTTTGGCGTACTTTCCACTGCTGGTACTTCCTTAGATACGTGAAAGTCAGGGTCAATACCAACGTTTTCATGGATAACCATTCTCCCCTATACTTTACATATTAGCCTTCAGAGGTGATGCATGGGAAACAAAAAACTCCGAGATGAGTTCACTTGCCCAAACCAAAGCCGGTTTTCCGGTCGAAATCGTCCAAATTGGATTATCGAATCGATAAGCCGATATATCTACGTCTCGGGATAAAAATCCATAGCGATAACCTGTCGGCAGTGCAGGTATAAAATCTTCTCGTTTCCTTTTCTACGGGTGCAAACAATTATATTTCCCATCGTTGGGTTTGAAGAAAAAAATTTTTAAAAAAACTAGCGCATTGGCTGCCCCGGTCGACTTGGGTCGTGCGTGACATCGACTATTCAGTTCGGGCTTACCCCCACCCCAGTCGCCGGGCTACCGGACTTTTTTTCCTCTCTTTTCTTCGCTTTTTCCGCCTCCGATTTCTTCTTTTCTTCGGCATCCGCTCCTGGATCTAATGACACGTATCACACCGTGAAGCCCGATAACCCGCAGGATGTTACACGAAGTTTACCAACGCAAATGTAACCGGTTTTTCGATTTTCCGAACTGAAATCCTAATTGTTGAAGATTTTCTCCGATGGCCGAGCACCGAAAGTAAAGTGTTGCAGGTCGATTGCATCGCGGAGTAATAGGAGCATGACTAAGCCGATCTGCAAGCCTGATCGAGCCACAGACGAGTTTAGCGCTTGGGTCCTGGGTAGCTCATAGTTTTGGTTCATTTTTTTCCTAGGATCGAAGCAACGGTGGAAATAAATAAACCATAATATGAATTCGAGTAGGTATAACAATTTGGTAAGTTGAAAAATTTGGTTTAGAAATTTGCGTTGCTTAATCTGAATCGACCTAATTCTATCGTTGCTTCATTCTGCTAGTACATTTAGGCGTACACATAGGGCGTAGAAAAAGGTTAGCAATAATCTTTTTCCAGTTGAGTGCCGGCCCGCTGGTATTGCAGTCAAGAGAATATGAATATGATATCCTTCGAATTTACTGCTCGTGATTCTTGCAAAGTTTTGCAATTTGCATTATTGTCGCAGTTGGAATTTTCGTCCTTCTACTGAAGCTGTAAACCGCGAATAATCTAATCGGGTCATCACGAATTCGCTGTTGAGGTCCTCAATTCGGCGATTCTCTCACTGTCCGTTCCGCTCATTGTCCTCCGACATTTGTGAAATTTTTACATGAATTGCGACATACGTTTTATTTTCCATTTGTTTCTATGGCTCTTGCTAACAGGAAATAACGTTCTTGCTCAATTGATTCTGCTAGTACATTTAATGCGTACACATAGGGCGTGAAAAAGTGTTTGGTGTATCAATAATCTTTTTCCAGTTGCAGTTTCCGGCCTCAAAAAAGTGTTCTGGTAATGTTTGCAGTCAAGATTGAATATTCGATATTTAACCTGAAAACCTTGCGTAGATTTACACAATACTTCGTGATTTTGAAACGTAAGATTTGACACAATTTGATCATAGTCGCAGTTGAATTTTAGGTCCTATCAAAAAATTAATATTAAAGAATCTAAAATTCGGGTCAAAATGAAAAAACGAATTCGGAATGTTGAGGTCCTCATATTCTGGCGATTCTCTCATTGTCCGTTCCGGTTCATTTTTGCCTCCGGAAAAAAATAAAATTTGTAGAAAACACTAAAAATGCAAATATCTCGGAAGTACTGAGCGTTATCCAAATTTTCCGATTTGGGTTTTAGGTCTTGCCGAGACAGGAACATTTCAACGTTCAAGAAATTGCTCAATTGATGAAGAACTGAATTTAGGTCATTTTGCAATGCCTAACAAAGTTTTGAAGTGTTTGGTGTTTCAAACCGATTATTTCGTTGCATCCAGTTTTCCCACAAAAAAGTGTTCTGTAATGTTTGAGTGAGATTTAACTCATTCAATATTTAACCTGAAAAAAACCTATAACCCTGTCAAAACAGTTGTAAAAAGGGGATCGAACTGGCAAACCAGATTTTCCCGGGTTGTTTCTGGGCGCCTTGGGAACGTCAGGCTCAAACCATGCCTCTTGTTTTTTTTTTGTTTTTTTTTTTCTTTGTCTTCCTGTGCTTTTTTTGTCTGAAACTGATTTAAAAATTCTGGAAAATTTGTTGGACTCACGTACCTACTCGTCGATTATTTGCAATTATGATTTTGGCACGGGGATTTCGGTTACCCACCAGATGGGCCATTATTCATGAACTGTTGATCTGTCATTGTTTTGGAATTGTTTGACTTTCATGAATCGCCAAAATTTTTCGCCTCCCATTTGTTCGTATTCCGTTTTTTACCCACGTTCTAAATAAGTTCTGCGTAAATCGAGGAAAACTGCGTACTTTTGCGATTGGCGTAAAAAAGTCTTGTGAGGCCCAAGTTAGTGCTTTATTTTAATTAAACAAAGTTCTACTTCATTTTACCAAAAAACCTTATCTTTCGTTGAAATACCTATATTTTGAAATCAAGAACAACAAAATGGGTTCATAAGGAAATATAGGTAGCAGCTAGAATGCTGTCGATACCCAAATATAAGGAAGGGAAGTTGCAATTTTTTGTATTTGCCAGTCCAAACGAATCTGGCGAGCTTGCCCAATTTATCAACAGTTCATTGCTGTTTTTTTGAAGGCTAAATATGAAACAGTAGTCTGCGGTTTTAGGATGTGGTAATAAATATGCAGCAAACAAATCGGAAAATCAAATTATTTTTAGTACGTTTAGTGTCGTCAACCTTTAAAAGGCCCAGCAACGATTTGAAGTAAAAAACTGAGGTCGAATTGACACCTTCGACTGCGACTCGTGTGACGCGCTTTGCTCCCATCGGATAAGCCGTGTGCGGACTTCACGAAAACCTGTTGGTTCAGGGGCTTTGACATTCTAAGCTCGGAAACGAACGAATTGCTCAATACCTAAGGACCGTCTTCGGAGTTCGGACAGGTTCCAAGTCCTGTTGTCCTGGAACTGGGGTCGAAATCTTGAGGGTAGAGCCAAAACGAGAAAATCCTTATCTGTCCTGAGCGAGCTGCGACTCCAACACAAATTTCAAACCTATAACTCCGTTTACTGCTATCCCGATCGCGACCCGTCGCCGCTTCTGTCGCCTTCGGTTTCCAGTCGGGAGAATAAATTATAGAATATTTTCTATCGTTCTTCTGGACTATTATCTGTTGTACTGGGGACGAAATGCAAATAACATGAAAAATATTATTTGAAACGCATGAAAATGTATTTTGTGTTGATACCTTCGTGCTTCGTATCGTTTAGTTGGAACTTCTAGTCCGGTTTTCCGACAAACTTGAGCATAAACGTAAATATACATGTTCAAATACACGTTAGAGACCTTTGTGAATCCCCAGCATTTTGTGCTAACATCTTTAAATTAACTAATACCTACCTAATATTTGATAAACATATATCAAATCAGCTATCAATTGATTACATTTTGGAGATTATTCCCATCCAACAAATTTGGAGGTTAAATTTTGGAGGTTGGGGCCCAATCCGCTGCGAATAAATCAATATCTTGGACTATTGATTTCTCTACATCCTTGAATACGTCTTTGATCGGTAGACCTTGCAGAATAACTTGAAATATTGTTAATTAGGTCGTAATTTTCAGTGGCAAAACTATAACAAGAATCAACATGGTCTTGGCCTAGATATTGTGTGCCAGTTGATCGGAATCGATCTTCCTAGTGTTATTGTTAATTAATTAGTGACACGGATCATTGGTCGCTTATGTTTCGGAACATCGCCTCGGTCAAACATGATAGGATTCATAATCGAAAAAAGGTTCAAAATTGTCGATAAAACAGACCTTCAGAACATGATTCCCAATGATATTGTATGAGGTGCTTTTGAGAAGATATTTCCTGGCCAAAAATTCAGTACTAGGATCAAAGTATTTCAAAAATCAACTACAGACTTGTAAAATTTAAAATCCATCTGAAATTAAATAATCGAAGCCAAAATTCCAAGGTCTTGAAAAAATGGAAATAATGTTTCTTCTTTTATATTGTATATTTCCATCTGTAGCCTTGTGAAATGTTCGAAAGAAGCCCAATTACAATAATTTGCAAGAGGAAGTGCATCAAAATCAAGCAGTGGAGGAGAGTAGGTGGTTCAAAAACTCTCGTATCTAGGCAAACATTTTTTAAGGACTCGATCCTCGTAAAGAAACGCTATTATTTACTCCCCGCTGGTCTTAATCTGTTTATCTTGAACAGTATTGTTATTTACTCTATCTATTCTCCTCCGATGGTTTAGAGGCTTGAAACTTCGATCGTTGTATGTATATCATCTAGTTATATTACCTTTGACTGGCTAGTTAAATTGCGTGTCGAAGGCCGCACCTTTATCCTTGGCAATAGGTGACAATACTGCTCCTTAGCTGCAACTGCAACCCCTCCTACTCCCCCGCAGAATAGAAGTAGCAAAACCAGGCAGTCCAGATGGCTATCTCGGCTTGATGCAGAATAATCGCACTGCTCAGCGCGCCAAGGATCAAACTGCCGTCCAAGGACTTGACTATTTCTTAATTCTGTTTCTTTACGCCACTCAATAAAGCGAACCATTATGCGACTTGAGTGTTTTCAAAGAGTTTAACTGCCGAAGTAAATCGAAAACCGTGTTAATGGCCTAAAAATAAGGCGATTCATAAAAAAATTCTCATGAACGTGATCCTGAGAGTGTTTTTCTCAAAATTATACTATGGGAGAGCTGGTCGAAAGAAAAACTTCTAGGAAAAAAATCTTGAATCTTTTTTGGAACTGCTGTAGCAAAAACCTCAACGTTCAGTGACCCCAACTTATTTTCAGAGTTCTACCGAAATCTGTTGCCGAATCGGAATCCCACTTTTGTACAAATGGTTTGGATTTTTTCAAAAATCGTTTCAATAGTTTATCGAATGCCGTCTAGGACCGGTCTATTGAAAAATCGACGATGCCACTATTTTTGAGAGGGCTTGAGGGCTTAAAAACTTATTTATGACATCACCTCGTGTTACTTCTCCTCACCCTCCGATATCTGAGTGACAAGGAGCGAGTAAAGCCCGTATCACACGTCAGACCTATCCCCTCCCCATCCCACGTACAGACCTCATTCTCTTATTGGCTGATCCAATGGATATGTTCACTTTGGCGCTCCTGCATCAATGTTTGCTATTATCTATGGAACCTTGTTTCTTGGGAAAATTACCAATTTATTCGCATGTCGAAATCACCAAAGTCTCGGTCTGTCCAGACGGTCTGTGGGATGCCCCTCCCCATCCCGGTCTGGGGTGTGATACGGGCTTTAACGCTATCGCACAATCGAGCATCAATGCAGACGCGGTTGCGATTGTCTGAACGTCATAAAACGTTTGTTTTGACTGCTGATGAGACTCGTGATCATTTGACTGGCCGCCATGCTGTTTCTTGTTGACTAACTAATATATAACCAGTGTAATCCGAGTGTATTCGTGACCACGACCTCTGTTGACCATAGAGTCAGGGCTCACGTCCCTGTATCCAGCGAGGCGAATGATGCGCATTTACCTGCACTGATGCACTGCAATGTTTGTCATTATCCGTGGAAGAATTGCATCATTGCAATGACCGTGGCTAAGTCACGACTCCGAGTGTTGCCTGCATTGAGCGTTTCTGAAGTAACATAATTTTTGGTCGATCCAATCACGTCAATCCTTGGACGAGGGCTCTTCAACGGTTGATTGATCGACATGATTGTTGAGCTGTCCTGACATTGAAAATTATTCCATCGTTATAAACTGTGATGATAGCGAATGATGTTAATTTCTAGTCAAAAAGGATACGAAAAAATTTGAAAATTTTAGTGGGCGTAAAACCTACTTGTTTAGGCGTAAGTCAACTTGTTCCAAAAAATTGCGACTATTCAATTGTTTAATACGCAGTTTCAAATTTTTTTATTGCTACGAGGGCTGGTACATTCATTGCGATCTAAGATTCTCCACAATCCATCAGAACGAGCAACGATGTGAGATTGCCACACCCGCACATGCACCCATAATTAACTACTAGTTGTAATTACTGTTATAAAGTAGCCGTCTCTATTATTGCCGATATCAATTGGATTTTTTTGCCTTAGGGGCAATTTATTATTTTATTTCGTTACGGTCGCATGACAGTCGTAACTCCGAAAGGAAGGAGAACAGCTATAGATGTTGTCCTTGATCTGTCTCGGATCTTTTCAGCTTTTCTTTGAGCCTCGTTCACTTAGTTGATAATCTCGAGCGCTGCTCTTTCTTTATGAATAATTAACTCATTAGGGTTCGGTTTCTTCGCCTCGTCAACGCGTGCCCCCGCACTCATTTGGTGTGGACATTTCGAAAAAGAAACTGCCTCATCTGAGCGTCTTTTGTGTTTCTTCTTTTCCAACACCATTCAGTCGGCCTCTTATCAATGGTGAAGCGTATGACGCTGAAAGCCAAGTTGTAAGTCGGTTCCATCGATAATAGCTTGAAGAGCACATTTTCTTGCATTCAAATTTGTCAGCCGAAAGGCATGGTTTCACATTGAATAGGTACCAGATTTTTATCGGAGGTAAAATGCCAACGAAGGGGGTAATTCTTATTCAAAATATTTTGTACCTACACTTTTATCGTTTCCAGTTTGTTTTTCAAAATTTCTATTTGATTTTTTATTTGCCACAAAAGTGAACTGATATGGGAGTTCAAGGCCCTGAACGTTTGTTCTTGGCTGTTTCAAAAATCGTCAGATTTTTTCCCTATTGCGTATACTCAAAATATTTCCATCTTATCCGGGCTCCAAAATGAGCAAGGTATGTTTTTCTGAATTTTTCGTCCTGACAACCAACAAGTCAGTTTACGCATTCTTCACAATGACCCCTGAATGTAGTCGACGTGGGGATGCTCAATTATAGCTGCGTCATCACCGAATAGAAAAGAAAGACTGTCGTGAGATGGCAGCTAGCGTGCAGATCATTGGATCATGCGACAGTAGGTATAACAGCATGAATCCGTGAATTAGACTCATGCAAAAGAGGCCAGGTGTCCGAATCTGAAAAGACTGCGTAATCACTATCTAACTACTGCTAGTCAGATCATACGAGTGACGACTCTCATGCAAAGATAATCAATCCTCGATGGTCCCTTATTTCAGACGTGTTTCACGTACACACGTGTTTCACATCTGACTATTTGGCCGGTGGTCGGTTTTCTCTAAACTTCACTGGAGTCTGTGAAAATTCGAATTTTCGGGAAATGTGGGTTGAGAAAAAATCTAAACGCACATTACTTAGTCTTGACCTTTATCGAGTCTTGACTCTTTCTGTTGGTGACTTCATGCTTTCGCTTACGTGTCCAGCAGGTACCCTTATGACTCATTATTTGTGCCATGTCGTCCCCGCCCGGTTCCATCTTGGCCAGGTATAGACCGTTAGGACTTAAAAATATTGTTTACCCCTCTAACCGACTGACGTAAATGGAGAAAGTTCCTGAATATTCTGGCCTCAGGTTGTAAGTGACGCACTATACAGATATGAGCCGTTTCCTTAATTGGCTGATACGCAGCTAATTTCCGTCCCACTTTGCGTACGCAATATTCTGAAACACGAAAGGTATATTCGCAGATTTCAAAATGAAGTGATTTTGTTATAATATGGAATGAAGCTGCGATATATTATACCGAACTCAAACTCATAATCAAACCCGAAGTCAAACTCACAATGAAACCGAAACTCAAACTCATAATCGAAATCGAAGTCAAACTCACAATGAAACCGAAACTCAAACTCATAATCGAAATCGAAGTCAAACTCACAATGAAACAGAAACTCAAACTGATAATCAAACTCGAAGTCAAACTCACAATGAAACCGAAACTCAAACTCATAATCGAAATCGAAGTCAAACTCACATTGAAACCGAAACTCAAACTCATAATCGAAATCGAAGTCAAACTCACATTGAAACCGAAACTCAATCTCATAATCGAAATCGAAGTCAAACTCACAATGAAACCGAAACTCAAACTCATAATCGAAATCGAAGTCAAACTCACAATGAAACAGAAACTCAAACTCGAAATCGAAGTCAAACTCACAATGAAACATAAACTCAAACTCATAATCGAAATCGAAGTCAAACTCACAATGAAACAGAAACTCAAACTGATAATCAAACTCGAAGTCAAACTCACAATGAAACCGAAACTCAATCTCATAATCGAAATCAAAGTCAAACTCACATTGAAAACGAAACTCAAACTCATAGTCGAAATCGAAGTCAAACTCACAATGAAACCGAAACTTAATCTTATAATCAAAATCGAAGTCAAACTCACAATGAAACAGAAACTCAAACTCATAATCGAAATCGAAGTCAAACTCACAATGAAACAGAAACTCAAACTCATAATCGAAATCAAAGTCAAACTCACAATGAAACAGAAACTCAAACTCATAATCGAAATCGAAGTCAAACTCACAATGAAACATAAACTCAAACTCATAATCGAAATCGAAGTCAAACTCACAATGAAACAGAAACTCAAACTCATAATCGAAATCAAAGTCAAACTCACAATGGAACAGAAACTCAAACTCATAATCGAAATCGAAGTCAAACTCACAATGAAACAGAAACTCAAACTCATAATCGAAATCAAAGTCAAACTCACAATGAAACAGAAACTCAAACTCATAATCGAAATCGAAGTCAAACTCACAATGAAACATAAACTCAAACTCATAATCGAAATCGAAGTCAAACTCACAATGAAACAAAACTCAAACTCATAATCGAAATCGAAGTCAAACTCACAATGAAACAGAAACTCAAACTCATAATCGAAATCAAAGTCAAACTCACAATGGAACAGAAACTCAAACTCATAATCGAAATCGAAGTCAAACTCACAATGAAACATAAACTCAAACTCATAATCGAAATCGAAGTCAAACTCACAATGAAACAGAAACTCAAACTCTTAATCGAAATCGAAGTCAAACTCACAATGAAACTGAAACTCGATCTCATAATCGAAATCGAAGTCAAACTGCAAAAAAACGAATGAGATTTCATTTTTCATTTGCAGTTTGACTTCGAGTTTGATTATCAGCTTGAGTTTCGTTTTCAATGTGAGTTTGACGTCGAGTTTGATTATCACTTTGAGTTTCTGTTTCATTGTGAGTTTGACTTCGATTTCGATTATGAGATTGAGTTTCGGTTTCATTGTGAGTTTAACTTCAATTTCGATTATGAGATTGAGTTTCGGTTACATTGTGAGTTTGACTTCGATTTCGATTATGCGTTTGAGTTTCTGTTTCATCGTGAGTTTGACTTTGATTTCGATCGTGAGTTTGACTCTTTGTTTCATTGTGAGTTTGACTTCGATTTCGATTATGAGATTGAGTTTCGGTTTCATTGTGAGTTTGACTTCGATTTCGATTATGAGTTTGAGTTTCTGTTTCATTGTGAGTTTGACTTCGATTTCGATTATAAGATTGAGTTTCGTTTTCAATGTGAGTTTGACTTCGATTTCGATTATGAGATTGAGTTTCGGTTTCATTGTGAGTTTGACTTCGATTTCGATTATGAGTTTGAGTTTTTGTTTCAATCCGAGTAAGACTTCGATTATGAGTTTGAGTTTCTGATTCAATGTGAGTTTGACTTCGATTTCGATTATGAGTTTGAGTTTATGTTTCATTGTGAGTTTGACTTCGATTTCGATTATGAGTTTGAGTTTCTGTTTCATTGTGAGTTTGACTTTGATTTCGATCGTGAGTTTGACTCTTTGTTTCATTGTGAGTTTGACTTCGATTTCGATCGTGAGTTTGACTCTTTGTTTCATTGTGAGTTTGACTTCGATTTCGATTATGAGATTGAGTATCGGTTTCGTTATGAGTTTGACTTTGATTTCGATTATGTGTTTGAGTTTCTGTTTCCTTGTGAGTTTGACTTCGATTTCGATTAGAGATTGAGTTTCGGTTTCATTGTGAGTTTGACTTTGATTTCGATTATGCGTTTGAGTTTCGGTTTCATTGTGAGTTTGACTTTGATTTCGATCGTGAGTTTGACTCTTTGTTTCATTGTGAGTTTGACTTCGATTTCGATTATGAGATTGAGTATCGGTTTAGTTATGAGTTTGACTTTGATTTCGATTATGAGTTTGAGTTTCTGTTTCATTGTGAGTTTGACTTTGATTTCGATCGTGAGTTTGACTCTTTGTTTCATTGTGAGTTTGACTTCGATTTCGATCGTGAGTTTGACTCTTTGTTTCATTGTGAGTTTGACTTCGATTTCGATTATGAGATTGAGTATCGGTTTCGTTATGAGTTTGACTTTGATTTCGATTATGTGTTTGAGTTTCTGTTTCATAGTGAGTTTGACTTCGATTTCGATTATAAGATTGAGTTTCGGTTTCATTGTGAGTTTGACTTCGATTTCGATTATGTGTTTGAGTTTCTGTTTCATAGTGAGTTTGACTTCGATTTCGATTATGAGATTGAGTTTCGGTTTCATTGTGAGTTTGACTTCGATTTCGATCATGAGTTTGACTCTTTGTTTCATTGTGAGTTTGACTTCGATTTCGATTATGAGATTGAGTTTCTGTTTCATTGTGAGTTTGACTTTGATTTCGATCATGAGTTTGACTCTTTGTTTCATTGTGAGTTTGACTTCGATTTCGATCGTGAGTTTGACTCTTTGTTTCATTGTGAGTTTGAATTCGATTTCGATTAGCGATTGAGTTTCTGTTTCATTGTAAGTTTGACTTCGATTTCGATTATGAGTTTGAGTTTCTGTTTGCTTGTGAGTTTGACTTCGATTTTGATCATGAGTTCCCCTCCCCCCTCCAAATTTGTGTACGGGCCTGTAATGAGCTCGTGTCACATTTTCGAAAATCGAAGTCCTGATAAAACGTCTAGATGTCTCAGCAGTTGACGACGCAGGGCCGCCCTGTTCACCTATTAAAGTACACGAGTCAAGTTTTTCCATGACTCGTCAAGTTCGCTTGAAAAAACTTGAGTCATCACGTCGGTTGCTTGTGCTTGCAACGAACCTTGGAATTGCCGTTTTTAGAGCACGAAACCTAGAGATTTCCTTTGTTCTCGAAAGCAGGGAATTCTGCACGATTGAGCAATGATACTGACTTTTTTTTCAACTCGTCAATAACGCAACATCGATAACACGAGTGTGTTCTAGAGGGTTGGGGCCGACCGCAATGTCGAACTTTCGTTATCTTCCAAAAACACCAACTCAGATAAATCCGCGAGGATCTTTTGCGCAGTTGCCAGTTTTATGGCTGTAAAAATGGAGTACAGGAGCGGTTCTTTTATTTTTCCACACTGTCGTCCGTTAAAGGCAAGTAGCGTTAGATTAACGAGGAAGTGAATCAGAGACACGCGAACCGGGCGGGTGAAAATGGAGACGAGAAAAATAAATGTAGGAAATACAACGCGAAATATCGACTTCCACTCTACGATAAGCGTATTGCATCAGCCTCTCTCGCCCAGTTGGGTTCCGTTTTCACTCCTTCCTCACTCTAGAAACTACTTTTGCATCTTGAATTTTCCAGAAAACTGATCAGAAAAAAAAATAGTAAAAAGATAGAATAACCGATAAAAAAATTTAAAACCTTTCGATGTTCCAGCTGTTTTCTGGAAAGACTTGGAAAAAATTAGCATTAAAATTCATAATATCAATGAATCCATAACGAATTTTGTCAAAAATGTCTATTTCACCAAAAATCTATTATTCGATAGCAGAATGAGTATGTATATTTTTTGATGGATTTTGTCAGTTTTTCGACCCTAACGCGACGTTGTAATAATTATAGTCATCGACGATCATGGGCATCATCTCGTTAATTTATCCCGAGAATATTATGTTATTTTACTCCGGAGATTGTCAATTCTCTGTTGTGACGGGACGTCGAGGCGGGAAAAAACCAGTTATCGGTCGCATGTTTCGAAAAGTCGCCCCGGGCAGAACGCGCGCGTACAAACCTGCTCAGGCAGTCAGTGATAGGATCGTGTTGGTAGTCGTAGATATAAGTAGCACTTCTAGCCCTAAGTATCGGTGTATTTGTTAGTCGAGTTACTACGTCACAAGATGCAGTGGAAGAGGCTGACCAGCCCAGTCCTCCAGTTCTTCCTCAGGTTTCGTCCTTCCACAGGACATACAGCCACTCCTCAGCCCCCACCCCTCGGACGTGATCCCGACTCCCGGTTCTTCGGTGTTTTTTTCCTGTTTGTTTTAGGTAGTAGCTCCTCGGCTTGGACGGGGTCGTCCACTTATCTTTCGAGATCATTAGAGATGCTCCCCGCTGGCTCATGATACGTATCGTACACCCCCGATTGTCGAAAGTGGTGCCCCCGAAGCTCATATTTTGTTCGATTTCGAGTGAAAATACAATATTAGTGACAGAACTGAGATAGTTAGTCTAATTCGCTAGGTATCCTAAAAACGAGAGCCGCTGAAGCTAGATATTAGTCTTCAAGTATTGTTGAGTGGCAAAAATTGATGGAAAATTTGACAATCTCCAACGCCGTTATGTCAGGACTCTGATGGTCAGTATTGATTTATGTCTACCCTATTTTTTCTGCCATTAGGTTAGTAAAGTAGTCTAGCAAAACCCAAATTTACAGTGTCGTTGAAAACACTTTTCTCTTTTGAAGCCATTTGGGATACCTACTTGCACTTCTTATACTGGTGTTTCTTCTTTTGGAAAATCTATTCATTTCATTCTCCCTCTTCTATCAAAGTTTCAGTCTACTCCTTGTCTCCTGGACCACACCAAGATGCTCCCCCTTCCGGAATGACTCCTTTGGCGCCTAATTGGTACTTAACTTGATTCCACAAAGTGGGATTTTCCTTGGGGAAATTATGATCCTCTTCTACATTACCTAGGCCAGCCAATTCGGATTTTTAAAAAATTTCTCATCTCTACTTATTGTTGTAATTTCTAAAAGAATATGTCCCTCATCCCAACTAATGCGTATTATTATTCCGGCTATTTACGGATGTTAATGTTCCGTTCTTAATAATGCTCAAAATCCTTGTTTTACGTTTTGTGTTATGTCCGTTTAGGCATTTGGGAAACCTCAGAATATTCTACCCATAACTCGAAAAAGTTGACCTTTTCTATGTGTAAAGAAGCTGAAAAGCATACATACGATTTTGATAGCTAATTAGCAATAGGTACAGCATATATTCTTGTTAATGGTGAAAGATCGTAAAATATCCGATTTGAGAGTGAAAAAAGATCTGTCCATCATAAAGGCTGTCATGCAGAACAGAGGCCCCTCGCTGCATATGTTGCAATTCTCCCTCCCCGTCTCCTCCTAGGGCTGCATCAGATGCAGATTCTGCATCCTTTTTTTCTCGTCGCCCGCATCTTTTGTTCTCCCGGAAGTTACTCATCGTCGCTTGAACGGTTCACTTGCTTCACTTATCCCAACATCGCACCTGGGCAATTGCGTATTCCGCTCGGATACAATTAAGTATAATCCTGGGCCTGTGCTGGACATGTTGAAATATACGTAACCACCTACATATCTGAACATAATTGGTGCGGAATTTAATGAGCAATAAAAACGGCGTTTTTGCGTCCACAAATCAATTTTTGTGAATTTTGGAAAACACTTTTTTAATGTAGGTACCTAATATTCCGAAAAAAAGTATTTGGGCGGCGGCCAGGTAGGCGAGTGTGTGCATTCCAAAGATATCTGTCAGATACGTTCAGATATCTGCTACCATGTACACCAAAAAATACGCAAAAATTTAACCCCCGAGAAAATCGGCAATTTTTTGAAAATGTTTGCCCACATTCTTCAAAGTGAAACAGTTCCTGAACGCCGCCATGAACTTACATATCAATTTTTTTTGTCTCGTTGGTTCCAATCCAGGAAAATTATCGAGATTTTTGAGACGACAATTTGAAAACCAGTGTGAAAGACGATGTGAACAAAAGTAGGCAAGTACTGTGTCCCATAATGGCACCGCTTGCTCCTTCTCATCTGGTCGATATAGGTGAATATTCGGTCAATATTATAGATGGTAAATATATACTTACTGTATATATTCGGAGGGATTCCCCGATACGGTCACTCATATCTTTCACCTTTCTCGCCTGGAATACGGATGTCCTCCGATCGTCTATGACTCAACTTACGACAACAATCGCACGCAATCGGCGACTCTGACCGCGTTTCGCCGCCCTCGTCATTGGCCTCGTCCGGTCCCTCTACCTGTTCGAGTTCCTTCAACCTGAACTTGAAGAAGAGCGGCCACCTTTCGTTTGGATTCAGTCGACCGCCGACTCTTGCAGTTCGCTTTTCAACTCGGCTTATTTTTATTACTCGACGAAACGTGTTTTTAGGCCTAGTTCCGTCGAAACGATTTTGCGCCGAGCCGCGGAAAAAATTACGACAAAATCGGCCCGGTGGTTTTCCGCAGTTTCCAACATGGGAGCGACGACCTCTCCTGACTCGACTCAAGTGCGAACTCGAAAGCTGACTCGGTACTTCACCGCCTTGTCGTTTCCATTGCAGGTAGACGCCCCATTACGTCGTTACCTTTCGAATTCACGATCTCATGCGGCTTAGAGTCGATTCACGTGCGCCGCGCCGGTCGGTTCGTAATTGAAGAACCTTCCTTAACTGAGGGACCTACCCTTGACTGTTTTTCACGCCCATATAGTTTGTATCGTTAAACATATTAAAACCTTTGGAAAAATCATAATCGGGTCGGAGGTTCAGGAACATTTTACGTTAATCTTGGCTTGCAGAGTATTTTTAGCCCAAAACTAGCTCTCGACTTTTCAAAATGTTCAACATTCAATTTTCAACCTTTTTTTTCAAATTTTGTGAACTGAAATGTTTGTTGACCTATCACCCTGTTTAACCGGAATTTGAATAACTCACAGTGCTTCCGATGTATTAGCACTTTTAGTGTTTTCTATTTTATTTTTTCCGGGCCACAAAAATGAACCGATTTCAGCGTTCTTGATCTTGAAATCTTTGTTTTACCTTGCAGAATGCGAGCATATTTTTGAAGTTCTAGCAACTCGACGCATTTGAGTTTTAGGCGGTTTTTAACATTTCTATAGTGAATTTCTTGACATTTTCGACCAAAACAGCCTCCAAAATATAATCGAATTGTGCCAAAAATGTACTTTTCAAAATATGGAAGTATTGTGTGTTATCTACGCACCACTGGTTTTAAATTAAGTGAACTTATTGAGCTTTTTTATCGTGGAAATATACTAACTGGTTGGTCTGTTCGCTAGTTCCCGGATGTTCAAGCCAACTTCAGAAGTCTGGGCGTACAAAGTAAATCTTTCCTTGATTTTTCACCAATAGAATCTCACTTTTCTTTGTCGATCACTGCTTGTTTTCTTTGAAATGACGCCGGAAAGCGCGGAATTTCGAAATACAACTTCGTTTTCCACGGTTTGTCCTCGTTCGTCCGTTTTTATTTACTTATTGATTATAATGCTTGGGCTTTGCGGCTGCTTGATGTCGCAAGCTCCTCTCATAACGCAGATTGTGGCAGTTTCCTTTTAACTTGTTCGCTCTCGTGATATTCGTTAGTCCACTGTGGTTCTTTCGCAAGCAATCATCTCTTGATTTTCAGCTTGATTTGGAAAATCTGCTGTTTCTTTATCATTCGCCCATCATACTTTTCAAATTAGGCATTGTAATATTTCCATTTGCCTGCTCACATTTTTTTATCAATTCAATTCCATCGGCTTGCTTCTTTCCTATGTTTTGGTACATTATTTCCAGAAATTCCAGAAATAACGTACCTATGTAATCGGTCGGGAAACATTTTTTACTACACCCCCTGACTGTTTTCCAATTTTCAACTCCAAATAACAAACGTTCAGCTATAGTTTTTTGTTTCAGTTCAGTGCTGCTGTAAAATTGCAGGGAGGGTCGGTCCATTAATCCACTTCAATTAATTAAACCTGTTGGAATCTAATCTATATTTTTCTATCTATCCTATCAATCTATGAGGATGAAAATATTTTTGGCATGGAAACTCAATAACAATATCTCCAGTTATCGTAAAAACTGCAAATTCAAAATTTCCTTTTCCAAAATCGCCGCACTTTCAGTCGATCCAACTTTGACAACTGCTGGCCAATTGCCTTGCCAAGGTCTTGATTGCCTCAACAAACGTTCGCCCTCAGGCTCGTAAACAGTCCTCGGCCCAAAATCATTGTCGCGAACTCCCGGTTCTGTTATTTCTCTTTTTCTCAACAGTCGTCATCGACTCTTTGTTGTTGCAGGAGAACGCCAGCTCCAACATGGTCGACAAGTGCCAATCTATTAAGATAAAAAAGGAGGTCAGCGTCAGCGATATATGCTCAACCCTGGACGGATCATCTTACCACAGCGAATACAGCTATTCTGAATACAATTCGACCAGCGTATACAGCCACAGTTACGACGGAGATGACGAGGTACACGGCCGAATTCGAGCGGAAACATTAATTGCTGGCGGGGTTTAAATAATAGTCTTTTTTCTATATTGGGAATGGCAAGTCAGGGGGTTTATTATAAACCCTATACGTCTATAATAGACGTTATAATGAAGTTTCATACGAGTTTTTGGGCTGAGGCTACGACCGTGTACTGTCCAATTCGGAAATATGGTTGAGGGGTAAATAAAGTTTCGAAAAAGTGCAAATCGTGGCCAGAAATTATGGAAAGACGGTCGAACCGGGGCAAAATGAATGACTACCAGAGGGAAAACCCAGATATCTTGCCACTGTCGTGGAAATCGGACGGAATTTCTTGCCACGACACTCAATCATTTCTCCTATTCAACAAATTCGAAATTTTTGACTGTAAGTGAGTGGTTGAACCTCTTTCGAGCCCTGTATAATAATTTTTTGGCCAAAATAAATTGAACCGTTGCCTGTTTGCTGCAGTAGCCAATGCTTGACGTAATGTCAAAAACGGACAATTGCTGTTTTGCTAAGTTCACCTCATCCCTGTCGCAGGTTTTCCTGGACTCGGAGGATGTAGCCGAAAGAAGGAACTGCGCCAGGCGCGTACCTCGCACTCGAAGAGTCTCAGACGTCATCGACTGTCTTGGTGAACTTCCTAGCCCTGTTTCGGCGAATAAGGAGACGACGCATTTTCCGTTTCCCGACATCAACGAGCCTCTCCCCCCCAGTCCGAACCCGTCAATCAACAAGTAAGTTTGAGTTTTGGTGATTCACTGCAAGATTTGATGTAGTCACCTAAAAACAGGAATGCCTCGTGTCTGCTGCTGATTTGCTGTTCTTACTCCATAGCTCACCAAAATCCGTAATTCAGTTCTTCAAAATTTTCTCTCCAGATTCCAGTCCCCTCCCGTCACTCCAAGTTCGGATTTGGGCTACTACAGCACCGGAATCGGAACTCCTCCTTCGCTCCTGCACTTCAAATATTCCTGGTCGTCGCTGGCGTCGCCTGCCACTGAACAGCCGCCTCGACCCATCGCCGATCAAATGGACGGGAAAACGAAACATGACGCCAAGTGCGACGACACCGACGCCAAACCTACCAACACCTTCGAGGCCATTCAAGAGTGAGTTTTGGGTTTTTAAATTATTATGGAGCATTTTTTCTCATTTTTTTTCAATTTTCAATTTTTTTCGTCTTTTTTTTTGTTTTCTCGCACCAATTCTCCAACCGTCAACTCGTTTCAGGTACTCGTACAAAGTTACCGTCGAAGGAAACATGCCCGTTGACCGTGATAGCGACGAGTACAACATGAGGCACAGGCGTCGCGGCGTTTCCGTCATCCTGAACCACGACAGCTTCTCCACGGAAACGACGAGGAAAGGGTCGGAAATCGACGTAGAAGCGCTGACAAAAATTTACGAAATCCTCGGTTTCGAAGTGAGAACGTACCACAACAGAACGGTCGATCAGATCATCACGTTGATCAAAGAGCGTAAGTGATCGTACTGATCTTAGTACGAATCTGATACGTAAATATATCTTTTTATAAATGTTGGAAAAAATCAAAATTTCCAAGTTATTGATAAAAATTATTTTTGAAAAATCTTCCAGTTTTCTAAAAAAAATTATAATATTTTGTTACACCTTCAATCTGAAGAACTTGGAATTTCTTCTTTGAAACACAAACATTAAATGTTCAAAACAAATTTTGTTTGAATTTGCTTGATCTTTTCTTGGTTATTCTTTGATTTTTTTACTTAAAAAAATTCTTACAATTCTCAATTAAAAAATCTTTCTGAACAAATCCCTAACAATAATCATTATTGGAAAATGTCTTAACCATGTTGCTCGCCGGTCAATGATTTTCTTCTGTCGCGTATTTTCAAAAATCTTGATTTTTTCAGTGTCAAAGGCAGATTACAGCGACTGCGACTGCTTCTGCTTGACTGTCCTTACCCACGGCATGGACAGGAACATTCTGCATGCTGCTGATGGCCTTTACCCCGCCGAATACCTGTGGCGCCCATTTACCTCTGAAAATTGCGTCACATTGGCCGGAAAGCCTAAAATCTTCTTCATTCAAGTGAGTCGATTGGGGATTTATTGGTCATACCAAATATTGCCGCCAAGGCTGTTATTAAAAAAATTTCCAAGTTTTTTCTCATACACTTACTTACTTCAATATATTTTCAACTTTGTCTGGTCAAAGAAATTTTTTCAATAATTTAAAAGTAAGGTTAAGTCGGTAACCTATTAGAAACTGAAGAAGTGACGACCAGTTTTTGGTGAGTAAATATTATTCTCCCATTATCAGGCATGTCGTGGCACTATGTTGGATGGAGGTACCCGGCTGATCAGGTACCACACGACAGAGACGGACAGCAGCGGTAGCTCGTACAAGATACCTTGCATGGCGGACTTCCTCATTGTTCACTCGACTGTGGAAGGTAATTTTGATGAAATAATAATTTTACCTGTGCTGAAGGACTGTCCATGAATGGATTTTTGGGAGATGAAAGAACATCGCTCCGTATTTTCCCTTGAATTTCGAAAGTGCTATATAGGCTGATGCAATATGTACAGGTTATTACTCATGGCGGAATCCGGAAACCGGTACGTGGTTCATCCAGGCCCTTTGCCACGTAATCCTCGAGCGCCACGAGACGACTGATCTGCTCAAAATGATGACCATCGTCGCCCGAAAAGTCGCCCTCGACTTCGAATCCTTCAACGATCTCTACGCTGAGCGTCACGGTCAAAAACAGGTGCCCAACATCATGTCAACGCTCATCCGCGATTTGTACTTCCGACCGAAAATCGGCACTTGAAAAGGGCGAGCGGCGACTGTCGTCTCCAAATTGATGACGTCGTTGCTGTCGGTTACCCGGTACACATTCCAACAGTATAGCTCACTCTATACGCCATGGATATGAAATTGTTTTCCTTATTTTCTGTTTCGATGGAAAGTTTTCTGTACGCCGGTTTACAAGTGGTCGCTTGAGATGTGCTGAGGGGTATCCAATTTTTAAATTGTTACATGCCTACGCCGTTCAACTGCGTGAGCTTGTACTTTTACATGAAAAAATTTGAAATTTAATAATTACCTACGTATTTGTTTTACGTGAATCAGGTCGCTTGTTCAAATCTACCAATCGCGTTTATCCTTCGAATATTGATGTATCTTGTCAAAGTTTTGATACATACTGCTCTCCTGCTGTTCCTCATCCCTTGTGTCTCTAATCTAACAACGATACTCTACCTTTTCCGGTAATTTTGCATCTCAAATATCCCCTAAGGAGGACCTTACGGCCAAAAGCGTTCGATCCTTGATAAATTTTATCAAAAATCTTGATAATTATCTTTGTCTTGCCTTTGACAAAATATGTTAAAATACTGCCATAACAGCCCCTTTTTCGTCTCTAAGCTGCTTTTCTGATGCATGGCTGGGATTTTCGCGGTTTGTTATGTCAACACTGTGTAGGATCCGAATCAATTGTTCATCGCGCAGATGTCAGTGCAAGAAGAAATTATTGTAGGCCCTAGTTTAAACTAGTTATGCTTACGTTGGCAATCGATTCGTAATTTGATTATATATTTTTAAATAATCGTTTGAATAATAATTGATACCATATGTCTTTCATCGCTCTTTGACAGGGCGGATGTTATCGTTTTTTGAAAAAATAGGTAATTGATAAGAGAAGGCAATATCGTAATTTTAAATTCTGCATGATTCTATTGTACGATGTGCATTATAAGGATTTGTAATAATTATAGATGGTTTTCTACTTTTTTAAGGCTTTCGCGTTTGCTAATGCGGATCTACCGAATTTTATAATTTTTGCTAAATATTGTGTATTTCTTATTGTGCAACATTGATCTCTCGACTAGTGGATTGGTATTTTTTTGCTTTCTGTGATTAGAGTTCGATTTTACTCTTGTAATCAAATTGTAGAACGATGTGGAAATTTGTTCGAATTTATGCCAATTCTATTGATAAGATTCCATGTTCTGATCTCTCATGAAATTACTGCCATGAACATTTTCGTACCGATGTGGAATAATGTGGGCGTTATTTTTGGGCTGATATGGCCTCAGAAAAATGTTTAGTATATAGCATTGTTATTCTTGAAGGCAGTTTATTGAAAATTAAGCTAATCGTGCGAAAATCAGGTTATGTTTACAATTCTTCTTGATCTTACTCTTCGTTTTTTGCGGAAAAATCTGAAAATAAATTTAATTTTCTGATGGCTGTCAAATTTAATATTGCGCTCATAGTGGGAAAGAACTACTATTGGAACCATTATTTTGGATTCGGGGTAACCAACGAGCAAAAGCCAAAAATTTAATTCCGAAAATCTTCCAAATTTATAGGGGTTACCACCTATGTGCTTAAATAATTATTTTTTTCTTTTCTTTTCCAAAATCCGTCAACTAGTTATTTTAAATAGCATTAAAAAAACTGAATGATAAAAAGCATACAAGAATTTCAGAGTTTGTGCTGAGCAAAAATTGTACTATGCTCGATTCCATCAATAATGATTAACAATAAGTTTTACAGCCATTTTGAAATCGCAGGAATCGCTCATTTTGGCGTGATCTCAAACTGCATTTTGAATTTCGATGGATTAAACCGTAAGTCTTTCATATTAAGACTTGAAATTATCGACTAGATTTTAAATCGTAGCTCATTTATTTGAATTTTAGACTTTTTCGATTGTACTTTATATTTTTGATAGGGGATCCAGTTGTACGATCGAATAGAAAATGTGCCAATGTGAATGACCCCAGGATCATCGTTCGAACAGGAACCAGACCAGCAGGCAGTCGTGAACATAATGGGATTTTTGAGTTAACTAAGAGGAAGAAAAATTACAAAAGGCATAAAAATAATAGAACTAATTATGCCCAAAAACAATTTTTATGGATTTTTTCTGAAAAATATGCAAGTTTATGAAATTTATAAAAATGTCACTGGCTTTAAGGATGTTCAAGCGTTTCATCGAGATTGCTATCGAATTTGTGCGTTACTGGATTTACCCAGAGAAAGGTAACATAACATTTCTCATCCAAACAACGATCGTACTAAATTTGAATCGTACGGTTTGCTGATCGTCTCGTTTCTGTATCTGGCCTGGAATATATTGTGCAAGAATTTCGGTGCCTGTTCGGTTCTATGCTGTCAAGATTCGTAGCCGTTTAAAGTAGCTCAATTTTGTATGTTAATCGATGTATTTTACGAGTTTATAGATTTTTTGAAATAAAAAAGAAAATATCGCCGGTTTTGATTTTATGGCTCGACCCCTTATCAAATGGATCTTAGTAAAACTCTAGAGTTTGAATCATTAGGAAAAAATTAACAGAAGTTGTGACATCGGGAGTATGCATGAAAATGGAAGAACACGATACCTCAGTGATGCGCAAACAGTTTATTGGAAAACATTAATGTAAACTAGAGACGTCAAGGGAAAAGCAGCACCATCTATCTGAATTAGTTCTAAATCAATTACTCACTCTGGAGTGTAATTGAAAAATTACTAGATCACCAGAAACTATACAATAGTGATGTTAAATCCAGAATCTGAGTTGATCTAGCGAGAAATAGTGACACCACTGCCATCGGTCAAGATACTAGTAAGGAAGTACTTCATAATGTCAAAACCTCTTCAATTCAAATCAACAGGTTTTAGCGTTGAAAAAATTCCAAATTTTCAAAGTAAAAATTATTAGCACCAGAGTATACAAGACCTGGGGAAATCCAATGAGTAAATTTCAAAAAATATTTCCAAATAAATCCGTAAAATCGCATAGAAAATGTTGAAATTCGATAAAAAGTTATATTTTCGGAGAAAGTTTGACACTTCAGCAGAAGTTAGGTAAAATGAATTTTTTACATTTGAAAGAAATTCTGACATTTTTTCAAATCGGAGACTTTTTCATAACTAATAAAGGCGAAATCGCTCGAGTTTCAGTAAATAATGCCAAGAGCGTCAGAGCTCTCTTGCCCTCAATCATTTAAAATATAGGTGAAACCATGAACATGTCGATTTTGATAGTTCACGAAACCGTACTAGTCAAAAGAATTTTTGGGGTTTTGACAACAAGAATTCCGGCAGGTGGCCCTACAGTTTTTGAATCGCCCTATTTCGTTCTACAAGCATAAAAAAATCTAGGCAAGCTGACATGCATAGTTCGAAAAATTAATTCAACAGTCGACGATTAGCTGAAAAATTGTAATACGCACACGCATAATTTTACTGACTTAGGATTAATGTGAAAAAACATTAGGGGTAGAAACCTGAAATGTACACAAATACTAAAGCGCATGACCCTTTGACACGGGCCACGCCAGAGAATTGGGACAAAAAAATCTGCAAAATGTTTATCGGAAAATTTTAAATTACCCAAAACGACCGAGGACACTGAAATAATAAGAGATCACTGTCTTTGGGATGAATAATAGCAGCGGTTCTCAACCTGGGGAGCCAAAAGTTGATTTGAAAGTCTTTTTTATGAGTTTCATTATGACTTTTTGTCCATCAGTTCTTTACCTATGTGAAACTGTAAACAACAATGAAAACTCATATTTAATATCATCAATCATATTAAATATGATTTTTTAAATTTAATTTTTTTTCGACTTAATTTTTATTTGAGTTGTTTTATTTTCAATTTTTAATCAACTTCAAAAAGCAGGAGGTTACTCAAGTTGAATTGTCGTAAGGAGTTTTTTCTGGCTTTCGTTGTTTTTGTCCCGCTCTCACGCTCACAATTTTCAGCTCCCGATTTCATGAGTCTTTTTGGAGTCAGTTGTATTTATTATTTTAGGGCAAGGGAAATTTCTATCCAACTACTGGTACAGGTACCTAATTGTACATATCGTTTTTTGTATTCCAAGCTATGATAGGGGAATGAATACACCATAAACCATAATCCAGGAGCTCAAATTGAGTAGCCAAGGGCACCTAAAAAGGTTGAGAACCGCTGAAAGCAAAGGGTAATTTCGGTTTTTCACAATACCTATTAAACAGGGAGTTCTAAATTACACTTTACACTTCAATTCACAGAATTAAAAAATCGGACGAGTTTCAGAAAATTTTCAAAATTTTGCTAACGATGAAACAGATTAACCCGATGCTCTTTGACGTATAAAGTGAGAACTCCCCATCAGAGCAAAGCAGCTCTTGTATACCATAAAAATATACTCTCACTAGCAACAACAACGATCACAGTTCAATGTTTCCATTCAGCGTGAAACATTTTTTGACTTAGTCATGATATCAACAATAGTAAAATAGATAGCAGATTCATACATTTCAGCGAGACAAGTGCAGCGTTAATTAATACTAAAATAAATAATTTATAGATAAGTAGGAAAAATTAATTTGTTCGTTCGACGAGTACTTTAGGAATAAATTAGAATCTCAATAACTATCATTAATTGTAACTCCGTTAAAACAGTGAAATTATTAGACCAGAAACGGAATATCGGTGAATACAAATTAGGAATACCAACATAGCCAAATGAAAAAATGGCCATCAGCAGCATTGAGTTCTTCAGACGGGCACCCAGTGTTGCGTGGACCACAAAATGGGATAAATCTGATCCTTGTCAGTGTTAACAGACACTTCCTTGAACCTGAAATTGAAATTTTCAGGTCTAAATTTGAGAAATTGTTGAAAATTTGTTAAAAAAATTCATAATTTAATGCGGTATTATGATCTGCTTCCTCTAATTGCCTATCGAAATTTGGTAATATACCTGGCGATCAACGAGCGGTAGCCGCGTCCAAAAGTAGCGATCGTCGTAGGTTTACTGTCAGGAAGAGCGACGATGGCGGTCAGTTCACCTTCGTAGGGGCGGAATACCGTGATCGGTCTTAGAGACCAAGTTTCAGCCACAACCATACACCCCCACGTCGTACCGATGTACAGTTCCTTCTTAACTACGCACAGACTGGTCACCTGAAGAAATAAAGACAACGATTGTTAGGTTTCATTGCATTGTTGGACACGTCGTTGGAAATTTGGTGAAATTGGCCCTTAGTCGGGGGTGCAGCAGAACGTCGACACTGCAAAATGTATAAAAAGCAGAACGTATGCGATCAAGGTCAAGACAGATCGTACGCAGAACAAATAATGTCAATAATCGATGATTTTGTTGCAATCGATCATAAGTTGTACTTGGATAACACAGGATCCCCCAATATATTGATTTTTTTAATCGATTGGAATAATTGCAAAAGGTTTGCTGTGCATATGATTTGCCGCGAATATGATACGCACTATTGCCATTCCAAAACATACAATTTGCCTTGCAAACGTTCTGCTGCACAAAGGATTTGAACTTTCGACATTATGCCTGGTCGATATTTTGCTACACACCCCCTTAGTCAAAGTAGGTACCTGGCATCTCCCTGGGCTGAGATGTTCGTCAATACTGATCGACTTCAGACTTTCGGAGCAAGGAACTAATTTCGAGCAATCCAATTTGTGGAGAATAGTCTTCGTATCGGCGTCCCACTGGTACACGACACAGCCTGACACAGAATACAGGAAAGTACGGTGAAAATGTATTATCTGGCAGACAGCAAAAAGAAACATCAAATCGAAGGCAAAGCTCCTTCCTTTTGATTGGGTACTGTAATGCTGTGCTTCTTCAGTAATACTGAGATCGAACAGCAAGTGGCAAAAATTTTGCTGCTGGAGGTGCCAAGTTCGAGTCCTGCCGAGGAGTGAATTTTTTACACATTTCTTACTTCATCTCATTCATGCTCAAAGACAAGGCACGTGAAACTGCTTGAAGACTGATCCATCAATTTGAAACACTTACCAGGGTATACGTAGGTCCATACGTATTTCTGATGCTCTTCGTCAGACGACACCAATTTGACAACGTCAACGTTGGCTATCACCGGATTGTAATGGTTCAAATTCTCGTAGTTGGCTACGATCGAATCTTCCAATGTGTACACGGATATAGCGCCGTTGCTTTCTCCGCACCACAATTCGCAAATTCTAGAAAGGGAAATTTGATGTAAGAATAAAAAGTTCCAAGCTGCGCAAAAATTGTTCCACTTAGCAAACGACTTACTTATTATTCTCGTACAACAGCGGAGTGATGTCATGGAGGACAGTCGCTGAGCCGAGTTCGGTCAAGACGAAACTGCCTTCGGCCATGGAGGAGCTGCTTGGGGGGCTATCAACTACTAAGAAGATCCTCCCGCAGCCGAGAACCACCGCAATCCGTTCCAGGGGTTCGAGCCAGAGCAGCCGAAGGACAGGACTCATGTCCTCACCTTCGACCATGCTGTACCACCATAGCTTTTTCATATCGTTGATGCTGGAACGTGATAATTTGAGGATTGAAAGAGGCTTTCTGGGGCAGTGTTGCCAAATGCTTAGCACCAATACTGCCGTCCTATCTCCATTTTGATAGTTTCGATAGTTCCGCAAATATTTTCAGGCAATTCCGAAAGAGTTAGGACTTTTTCACGTAGCCCAATCGATAGATCTCATCAAAATCTATATGAAGTCTTCAACTCAAAAAGCTCAAAAATGGAGCTAGGACGTTCTTTCTTAGGGCGGCAGAACAAGGGTTGAACATCCTTCAAACAGGGAGAGAAAATCTAGGAGAAATTCATCAAAAGCCAACTATTTACACGTACCAGTATGCATGTATGCGAGCGCATTCGTCTCCAATCCAAACAGTGTTCCTGACAACGCATATGGCCGTCGGCTTAGACTTGGTCGCATGCTGTGCTGCCGTATGCTGCGGCGCTAAGCAGGAATATTGAAACCAGTTCTGATCTGAAGCCAACAATTGGTAAACCATTCCGTTGTCGCAACCCAGCCAGACGCTCTGACAACTGCAATCTGTATGAAAGAAGCCAAGTTACAACATTTGCTTACTCCATGGTAAAATAGGGCAATGCACGGGGTAATATCTCATGGATATTCACCTGGATTGAAATGCAGAGTAGCCGCCGCAGTAGTCAGGATGGACGAAGAATGGTTCAACGATATAACATCGTACATATGAGTGAATTCGGGAGCCGAAGAGACGCTGACTATTTGCGACGCTGTCGGACGATCGCACGGCTGGTGAGACCAACATAGGACCATCAAGTCCAAGATTGAGCTCGGCCAATGGGTTTCCTGATGATAGAAGTAGAAAGCATACATCAAAATTTTAATTCTTCCGATTTCAGAAATTTAAACTTTTTTGCCCCATCGACGTCTCAGAGGCATTTTTCGGTACAAAACCGTTTCTTCATACTTAGGGCCCTATTCTAAAGCATTGCTAACAAGATTTTATCTGTCGGCAATACACTAACTGACGCTCGCCTTAACCTACTTAACCTAACCTAGTATTGCCACTCTGGGACAAAATCTAGGAGAATTGCCTGCCATTTTAGATACATACTCTCTGAGTGAGGTTAGGTCGTCCACCCTCGAGAATACACTCCTTAACGGATTCGTGGCTTTCGAAAGGCTGGTGAAGCGTAACAAGTTCGTAGATGAACATACCGAAGGAGAAGCAGTCAACCTGAAACCGATGTGCGAAAAGAGTGTTCGAATCAAAACATAGATTAAAATTGGGATTGTTCAAGATGGCAACGTTAGAAATCAAAATTTACCTTTTCAGTGTATTCCTCTTCGCCGTTATATTTCATTATCTCCGGCGCCATAAAACCCTCAGTGCCGCCAAACCCTTTAGTGCCAGTCGGCAGAGTGAGCCGACTGATGCCTGGAAAGAGAAGCGCTTCTTAAAACAACTTGGTTACTAGAAGGTAAAATATCTCGTCGACAGTGCGATAACAATTATAGAAACCGTTTCATCACATACCATAATCAGCTAGTTTGATGTGATTGGTAACTTCAGTGTGATCTTGAAATGGCGCCGCCATCGACCAGACTAGAACGTTCTCTGATTTCAAGTCCCGGTAAATTATGTGCTGCTGATGCAGATATTCGAGAGCTTTGGCAACCTGTAATGCACATCAAAACGTGAAAATCAAACTGGAACTCGAAATTCAAACTGGAAGTGAATTAAAGTGAAACTCAATCTGAACCCCAAACTGAAACTAAAGAACAAACACGAAGTGAGACTCAAACTCAAAAGAAAATCTAACTGACACTGAAACACAAACACAATTTGAAAATCAAACTCGGACTGAAATTAAATCTCAAACTCGAACTGAAACTCAAAGTGAAATTTGAACTGTAACTCATATTCAAACTGAAAATCAATCTCAAACTTAAACTGAATTTCGAGCTCAAACTGAAACTGAAACTGAAAATCATAGTCACTTTGAAACTCAATCTCAAAGTCAAACTCTGAAACACTGAAACTCAAACAGAAATTTAAACTTAAAGTCAAACTAAATCTGAACATCAAACTGAGACTGAAAATCAAACTCAAAGTTGAACTAAAACTCCAACTTGAACTGAACACGGATTGATACTGAAACTCGAACTCAACCTGAAATTCAAACTCAATATGAGACTCAAACTGTAACACAAATTGATACTGAAACTCGAACTCAAAGCCAAACGCACTCTGATCTTGTAACTGAAACTGAAACCCAAACTCAAACTGGAACAGAAGTTCGAGTTCAACTTGCCTGTTCAGTTTAAGTTAGAGTTTGATTTTCGGTTTGAGTTGGAGTTTCACTTTGACGTTGATTTTCAGTTTCAAAGTGAGTTTCACTTTGAGTGTGAATTTCAGTTTCAGTTTGAATTTCAGTTTCAGTGTGAGATTCAGATTGAGTTTCACTTGAGCTTAAATTTCAGTTGGATTTTCAGTTTGAGTTTGATTTTCACTTTGAGTTTGAATTTCAGTTTCAGTTTGATTTCCACTTCCAGTTTGAGTTCCAGATTGAGTTTGACTTCCAGTTTGAATTTCAGTTTGAGCTTGATTTTCAGTTTCAGTTTGAATTTTAGTTAGAGATTGATTTTCAGTTTGAATTTAAGTTTCAGAATGAGTTACAGTTCGAATTTCACGCTGAGTTTCATTTCGATTTTCAGTCTGAGTTTCATTTTCGTCACGGCCCCGAATTAGATATCACTTGTTGGTGGTCAATCCCGATTATTTTGGCCTATTCACCCATACCTGTAATACTATGCTTTGGACAGTGTTGGGGTGAAGAGTGGCAGCACACCTACGGTAACTCCTCAGTATCGTATGTAAGGCACCCATCGGAGCCAAGCCTGCACATAACAAACATTTACTTCCATTTACTTCATTTCAAAATGAAATGGTTTCGGGGAATACGGAGAATGTTGGCTGTTTTTTAATAAGGCTTTTCTCAAGAATTACCGTTAAACTAGCGACGATAATTAATGGAATTGATAAATCAACGGAATTGATCACCTAAGATTAGGCACAGGGGATCGATGCACAGGCCGATAAGTGGGACGATATTAGGATGGCGGACAGTCAGCAATATGCCCAATTCTTGCCGGGCCGTGGAATACGCTTTGCTTGCATGCTGGATGGGGTCACGTTCCCATTTCACTTGAGCGTTCTGCCAAATTAAAAAGTTCATCCATGACGATTTTTTTTGTTGTAAAATATCAGGATTTCATATTCAGGAAATATTCCGAAGACCCTACTCCTGATATCTAACTACAAAAACCGAATAAGGGATTTAACAATTTATTACGATTTTAGTTGCATTTCGTTCAAAAATGAGTATCTACCAACATAAGTACGACATAGGAGACATTCAAAATAGCACTATTCAGCTACCTTATAGGCGATGATGGCTGAATTGGAGGCGCCAGCTGGTGGAGGCACCGGTTGAATGGCCTTGATAGCTACGGATAACTTGGTACCCGTCGTTTTCGGGGTGCATGTCCCCTGAAAAACGAATCCGAACGCCCCGCGGCCCAAGAGTTTTCCACGAACGACTGTATTGCTGTTTACTAAAAACTGCTCGCCAACATCGAGGAATAGCTGGAAACAAGAAAAATGTGAAAATATTTATAAAATTTGTAATCAGCTCGCTGAGAGTGCAGAAATTATGTTCAGGTCCGTACTGAATTTTGATCTAAACCCCAAAAAACCAAGAAATGACTACCGTATCTGGAGCTACGTGGGCCAGGGATATTTCCCCGTGGACGGGACATCGATTGATTTTCTTCTCGATGGCGGCCAAAATGCATTCCTCGACCATCCAGCTGTACTGAGGCGGCTTGTTGTCCAATCTCGAAGGCAATCCTTCTTCCGATGCGATTCGGCTAGAAAGTATGGAATCAGGATAATTACAGCAATTTTATTGAGCAACTAACTCGACGAAATCGATAGTGTGTGGCCCTCCAGCAGCAATCGGATAGTGTGTGGCCGACTTAAGTGTTGTGCGAGTTTCGAAGCTGGAGAGTTGCTGAACAAACGTGTTCACCTCATGCCCACACTCGCGCTCCTGGAACAAACCCATTGATAACCAACCTTGACGAAGGGCTATCAGCAACACCACTGTCACCATCCGATGCTGCGCTACCCTGAGATACGCGGACAAACTCCAAGTCGGCGTCATCGTTTTCATTTTTCTGTAGAAACAGATTATCGCTATGAAAATAACAACACCGTAAATAACTCAAATCAATGATTTTATGACGATGCACGAAGAGACTCACCTTGGATTGAGAGTTGTCGTTGTTCAGTTGGCTCATCGCTTGCGAAAGACATGTCGGACATGGGACGATCCTTGTAACGAGTAAACGCCCCTCAGATGTATGGACGAATCTTGTTCCTTAGGACACAACACCGGAAAATCCGTTAAATCCCACATCCACCATAGCAAAATAAGATAAGCTTCATGACAAGCCTAGTCGATTTTTTTGTGATTAATTCAAAATTACCTAGAGTAGGATACCAATCTTCAAGTAGGATGTCGATGTGGTCGGTCGCAAGGGCTAACAAATGGGCAGCTTTCTGCGGGGATGGTTCAAGGACGATGGCCTGGTAACCGATTACTGAGTCGGACCCTTGTTCCTTAACCGGTCGCTTGATGACCAACGTGTCGAGGGGCAAGTGGATTTCCAGTAGGGAAACGGTGTTGAAATTCACGTCAGTCCAAATCCCTTCTTGCTTCAACTGTAACCTGATTTGAGTTGAGAAATTAGCAACTATTTTGCAGTTTTATCGCAAAGCTGGACACTTAAAGCCGACTGTTTCATGGTTACCTCAAGCTCTGATAATCGATCGAGTTGTTGTTAGTATGGATGACTTCTTTCATAGAAAAGAGAGCAGTCTGGCCATATCGAAGCTCCATACCCGTTTGCCATAAACTCCATTCAGCTCGTACGTCCAGCAATTTCGTCAATCTCATGTCCTGCGTCACCTGCAGCCAAAAATATATTTAGGGTAGCAAATCAAAGAGTAGATACCACCAAATTGCCACTCCTGACAGTGGAATTTCTGAACATTGTGGTAGATTTACTGTACCTGGTTGTAGAATTGCAATGCTTGGTAGTTGCATTTTTTTGGTTCAGTTCAAACTAAGCGATTATAGGGAATTACCTCTTTTGGAACAATGAAGAACTCTCTGACGATCTGAATGACGGTATCGTCAGCGAGCAATCTAGTGATAAGCCTTGACCAGAAGCCAGAAGGGACGTAGGACAGCAACAACAGCCGCCGTATAGCAACTTCCGGGTCGTTTCTGGAAGTGAGCTCATAATCTGAAATTAGATGCCAACATTAATCCAGTTTTTCCCTTAGCCGAGAGGAATCCCGATTTCATGAAAAATTATGGATTCCATAACAGATCGTGAAAAAGTTGGCATTCCAAGACGATCTTCAAATTACCCCCCTGCCAGGCGCCTTATTTTCCAAATCTTTGTTGTCCTTGGACCAATACTAAATGTATTGATGCCTCAAGCCCGCAGAAGGGGTTTTGGAATTCGTAAAATCGTGTACCTTGCTGGGAGTCCTCATTCGAAGAAAGCGACGAAGACGAGGTGTTCAAATTTGATTTTTTATTCCTGGACGCCCAAGCTCGAGATCTGACCGGAATCTGAGAGATAGGTGAAAATAAATTTTGCGGTAAAATACGCCGAATAATACAAAAATACAAGATTCAAAGCAGAGCTCTCTCTTCTGCGCATACGTAACACTAACCTTGACACGGACAGAAGGCGTGTATATGTCATCTTCGGTTGGCAAAAGCGACGGGATCAGAAGAGTCCGATTGTCCCAGGTGATCGCGACTTCAAACTTGTTCAGCAGGTGAACGATGTACCCCTTCGTATCAACATCGCCCAAATTCGAAGATTTGAAAACGTGCTTGAGATCGTCCAGACGCATGACACCTGGACAATTCAGGAGACAAGGTTGCATTTTGAAAAATCTATCCACAAAAAAAAACTCTTGGTTCTGAAATGTTTGAGAATTTTGGCATGAAACACGAGTAGGATTCGGGTAACAAATCAGACAATTTTTCGTAAACTATTTCTTACCATATCTTGCAAAGGGGTTGATTTCCCTGACAGTGACGACATGGGCCAACATATCGCACAACCATTGAGGGTCCAGAAAGTACAAATCCTTCAAAGTTGAATCTTCGTAATGGAGAAGAACACCTGCAAGGAAATTCATCTAAGTCGAACACTTTTTATACAATACATTTTTCATCAGATACATGAAAAAGAACACTGTTACAAGAACGACTGTTAAAAGAACAGTTACTGAACATCTGCTACAGTAGTAGATGGAGATTGATCACCAATTACTACCCCCTATCCATTTTCGTAGTTAAACTTTCAGAATTTTACCATTTTCATGAAGGAACAATGTTGCTTGGTGAAGTTCAGCCGAATCGCGCAAATTGGTATGGTAGCTGGCAACTGCATTTCTGTACTGCTCGGTCGTCAGAACTGGATCTTGCTTTTGTTGTTTCTGTTCAGCAACAATTTGCCCGATGACGTCTTCCAAGACAAGATAGCTCGACGGAACGCACTGCTGAAGCAGCAGTGTCTTGCTTCCTGCAATAAAGTCAAAGTCGTGTACAAAGAATGCTACTGAGGAAAATGTTCACCAAACAGGAATACCACATCTCACGGTTTTTATATAAAAGCGGTTTTGTAAATTTGTTCATTTAGCTGTCAGAAGATAACCATTCCTAAAAGACTTGCACACCTAATAAGCATACCTGGTGTTCTAAGGCTGAAAACTGTATCGTACACTAGATTGCACAATATTCTGATGTTGTGCCGCGTTTTACAGCTAACTTCTATCGTATCGATTACTCGTGGTAACCCACATTTTTCAGCATCGACCACATTGATGAATCTGAAAAGTGAAAAACTCTATTATAGTAAGCAGGCAATAAACAGTTCAAGTAGGAAGGTATTTTGGAGTGAATGAAACAAATCAAAATAGCATTAACTGCGCATGTTCAGAATGAAGCAGCAACAACTCAAAACGCACTTTGGAGAAAAAAAATTTAATAAATTGTTTTAGATACTATTAGCATTAACATACGCCTCATAGATAAATTGGTGCTTTATCTCACCTATCCCTTATCAACTGCTGTAAATCTTCAGCGCGAGAGAGAGGATAGTTCTCCTGCATCATATCGTAATGCGTTCCGACAATCAGCACTGGGGAATTCGGAGCTCTGGCCTAAATATCAACAAGCAATCAGTATGATTAGAAATTATCATTAGCATAATAATTATTAAATAATTATTAGCAGCCTATTTCAATACCAGCATACCTGAATGTTAACGAGCCACTGAAGTATCTCCGATATTCCTTTTTGGCCATCGGGTATTTTCCAAACAACAAGATACAAGCTCCTTTTTGACAGGAAGTACTGATGAGTGGCATAGTACTCGCGCTGACCTCCAAAATCCCAGGTTCTAGAAAAATCAATATTCCCCTAAATGTACCTCCACAAAAAAATGTACCTCCATAAACCAACCTAATTTTCAAGTCTTTTTATGATTTTTCAGAGTAGAGTCCAAAAACGGAATCTGACATTCTCAAAAAGCCCATGCATGAATTCGTTGATAGCACTAAATTTTCAAGGCTCCAAACACCAAAATCCGAACAAAATCTCCACTACGATACCGCAATTCATAAATGTCATGAAACCTACCTGAAGGTAACAGGTCCATAAGAAGATTGGCCTCTTATCTTCTTCTCGTATGTCCAGTCCCCAATGTCAACGCCAACTGTGGATATGTTGGTCCCTTTGCATGTCTTCAAATTGATGCTCTTGTTACCCATCCTTTTTGCCCAGTGCTGAAAACAGGGAGAAAAAGCACAAGTTGGCCAAAATGCTATTCTTTTTGCATCAAATCAGATCCTTCGTATTTGAATACACCTTTGACTGATATCAGCAGTTCCTCAATCCATCTTGCTAAATTAATTAATAGTAATAGATAAATTAATTAGTTTTCCGTTCATTGACCTCGTTTCCAATCTATTGATTACTGGACAACAGCAACAACATAAAAAACAACAACAGCCTCAAAATTACCTCCACGGGCTTCTTCTTGTGCCCTTCACTCCTTAGCTGTTCTAATAACGAAGTTTTGCCGATCCCTTGGACTCCGACGATCATCAGTTTCATCCTCGCGTACGGTTTCGCATCCTCGAGAACGCTCTTCAGATAACCGATGACGTCCATCGTTTTGTACTTTTTGCTCTCGATCATCGACTTCAAAGGTTCTTGAAGATTGCAACCCCGGGTGTTCAGATTCCAAAGCCTCGAAAGTAGCCCCATTTGGGGAGGAAGGTCGTAAATGTCTGCAAATGGTGATAAAGGCATGGAATTGAAGCAATCCTTAATGAGATACAGGCATGAAAAAACATAATACATTTTGGAAAATTTGTTCACCTGAATTTCCACTGACGTTCAACACAGAGAGGCTACTCAGTTCGTGAATGATTGGTGGGATTTCCCTTAGCTTATTATTGCTCAGATCCAACATACTCAAATTGGGGAACATGAGTTTGGATTTCATCGTTCCAGCTCCAGCGAGAAGATCCTATAACATTGGAAACCGTTTATTACGCATGCGAATTTCAGTGTACGACGTACGTTCCTAAAATTAAAGGTGAGCTCGAAAAGTGAAGGCATAAGCGCGCTACAACAAAAGTCTATAAAAAGCAAACCGCCATTCCAGGCGTATTTTTTTGCCTGATAACCAAAGTCGTCCCAGGCGGGCTCTGCCGCCCAGATGGAGAGAGTCAGAACGAGTCAGGACAACGTCCCTCTAATCTAATCTAAGGTTTGTTCTCAAAGGGCCTTCCACCAGTTTGGGATGGTTCTGCTCATGCGCCGTCCAGTATTGCCAAATCACAAATCATTTATGGAAAAAATTGGATTGGGCATGCGCAGAACCGTTTTGAACTTTCAAACTCTCAAATAATAAAATAACTAGCTAGTCAATTGAATAAATAATAACCGACCCATTCAGCGTCGTGTTCATCTTCAGAAGACGTAATGCCATCATCGTCAGTCGTAAGTTGGATCCTGGTCAGGGAGTTGTCGGCCAAAATCAGAGTCCTCAAATTATCGAGCCTCAGATGCCTTCTATGCGTACACACGCTATTTAGAATGGCACTTCGGAAGGATCGGTTTCGACCTAATGCATCGTCAAAATGTCAACTACGATCAGCAGAACGTCGATTACGATCATCAATCCATAACATGAATTTATACTCATACAAAATTTCGGGCCGTATTCAAAGCAGTTCCTTTGCATAGCCGTGAGAAGAGCAAAAATAAATTTTGCACATTTTATTGGTCAATTTAAAAAACAAAACATTCCTTTCACATAAAACCAGCTTGGTATGGAGACGATCACAGCAACTTAGGTAGTGTCAATCGCAACCACGATTTTTGAGGTCAAAATTTCAAAGTAACCTTGAAATTGGGGCATCAAAAATCATTCACACTAACCTGCAACGATTTTAGGCTTTGTTGCCGAATTAGGAGAATAGCAAGTGATAGCTGCCTGCTCCAAAGGGTCCAAACAGTCGATTTGCGGGAGAGACATCCAGCAACAAATTTGGTTACCGCTGAGTTCAAGTTGCTTCAGCTGAGCGGGATACGAGGTTATGTGGCTCATGCTGCGTAACCTGAAGAACGCAACAATTTAAATCAGGCCAAATGGTCCCAGAATCGGTCCTCGAGATGGCATGGAACCCCGCCAACTTCTTCCAATCAGGTAAATTAAGCAACTCTCCATTCGTGCAAGGGCGTCTACCTATCAATGATCATTCAACTCACCTATTGTCGGATAAATTGAGCCGAGTCAGATTAACAGCCAAACATGGCAGGTTTTGAGGCACTGACGTGAACTGGTTGTGTGACAAATTGAGCATCGTGATCGGGCAAAACTGAGGACCGTTCCCTTCGTCATCGTTGGTCACCATATGCTCGATAACCTCGACGTTTTTGCTCCAAACGTTGTGGTGGTGGATTTCAAATTGCCTACAAAACATGCAGTTGGGTAGTCGATAGGCAAAGAAGAATGTCGAGATACATGCTGAATAAAATTTTTCAAATTGGAAAATGACTTACTGCAAGTACATTTCTTGGTCGACCTGCTGGAAACCGATGGGTACATCTTGAGGAGTGCTAAGATCAGTATCTGCGCTTCTTGATGAATCGTAAGAACAGACACTCGCGCACTCGCTAATATCCTGGTCAAATTCATAATATACAAATTTTAGATAATTGATAAGCTTAAAAATTCAATTAGTATGAAATATGCAGTGAATACTCACATCAGGCTGGAGCGATGGCAATTCTTTCAAAAGGTTAAACGCTACGTTCAATTCTCTCAGTTTGGGGGATTTCCACATTTGGTAAGGCAGATGCGATAGTTTATTGTTAGAGACGTCTAATATAGTTAAAGATGGGAGGGAAAATATTTCCGAAGGCAGGGAATCTAATCGGTTGTCCTGGAAAAATCGAAATTGTTTTAGTTAACTTCACTTTTGCCAAGTTGCCACCAATCCAAGTTTTGAGAAGTAGGCAACCCAAACGCCCCCAAAAGACACGATACTGGGAAGTATTGCAGTTTCACCGTCGATATACCAAAATCAGCAATTTGACTTTGAGATCACAGACCTGCAGGTAAAGTTCCTCGAGGACGGGCGCGATGTAACCTTTTGGGCTCAGGCTCATTTTGTTCTTGGTGTTGTCGCCAAAATCGTCCAAAGTCGGTAACCTTTCGATCTTGTTCTGGGCTATGTTCAGCACCCTGCAAAAGTTTCAATCATTGCTGCAATTTATAGGTTCACTACTTTGTTGCATGGATCCTCGATCAGCACTGCTATGAGATTTGATAAATGGAAAATCGCTCACTTGAGACTTTGAAGTTGAAACATAACAGGCGGTATCCACCCCAAGGAATTGTTGGATATGTCCAATCTGGTTATAGCGTACAGCACTATGTCCTGACTTTTTGGATTGACTTTCAATTTTGGGTTCACGTGAAGAGCGGCACCGACCTGGTAATAAATTTGTCCATTTAATACAAAGAATACACAAAATTGTTGTTTTTCAACTGGAACAAGCGTCCGGTTATAGAAGAGAAGACGATGCTCAAAAGATTTTCAAAAATTAATTCAGAGAGAATTTTTTTTTGTCCAGATTCGGACCAAAAGCGCACACTTACCAGCCATTGGTAGCGGATGTATGGTATTTGAGCTGAGCCGCCATGCCAGTTGACCATGACCGGAGTATTGGCTAAAAGTGAGGTGAACGCGTGTCCTTTGGTCACAGCTTCACTCATCGCTTTCTTGTTGATGGAATACTCGGGGTCATTGTGAGCCTGGAAACCGAATTGGGTTTGATGCAGGTCAAATATTGCTGTCGAGGAGTAACACAGGATTTCGGTTGAGGGCAAGGAAGAATTTTTACTAGATTGAAATAGGTAATGTTGAAAACTGCTGCTTCGGACGTTTTTGCTATTGACTAATAACCAAAGCTGTCCTGGGTCGACTTTTATGAGGAAATTTTGCATTTCAATCAAAACACGCATTTTAGCGTTTTGAATAATGCAATTAATTTGTCTATTGACGATATCGAAATGGCAGATATTGCAGATATTCAGATTGTAAATATCTATTGTAGATACCCAGATTCTAGATATGCAGGCGCCTAAAATTGTTCTTTCCTCTACTCCTGCCACAGGGTACATGGTTTTGTTATCGAGACTACTACATTATAATGCAGCATTTTGCTGCAAGAAAATCATTAAATTTCTTACCCGAATCGAAAGGAGTTTCGCTATTAGGAGATCATCTTTGTTATGGATGGCTACAGCTAATGCTTTGGATTCATGGTCGTGGGCGTTGTGCCTAAGCAGCAGATCGACCATTGTGATGTTCCGCAGTTTGCACGCTTCTATAAGGCATACGCAGTCCTAAAATGAAAATAATTTTTCAAAATGTGACATTGAGTAAAATATTATCAGAGAAAATTATTTCAGAAGCTTCAACCAATTGCTCAGCTATGACGCTCCACTTTTTTATGCAAAAAAATATTGCTGTGGATCACGTACGCCAATGGTTCATCCCAAGAATTGATGAGAATCGTTATTATTATTTTTTTCTTTTTGAGAAAAATTGTGGCCTACACTTACACCTTGCGAGAGCAGGTTAGGATTGGCGCCTGAAGTCAGCAGCAAAGATGCTATCTCGGAATGGTTGTTCTTGACAGCAACATGAAGCGCAGTCTCTTGTTCGGTGTTGCAAAGAAGATCCAGCAGCCAAGGGCTGATGAGTTTTTCGTTGCTTTCCGCTTTAGAGCCTAAACTTAGCCGAGTCATCAGCACTTGGATGCCATCCGATATTCGCCGACGAGTATTTACGGTCCGATCTTCTCGTTCTTTCTCCTCTTCGATCTAAAAAATAATTTGGATTAACTTGAATTTGAATTCATGATAAAGACTAAGGCTTAAAGGTTTCCTAAGCATGAGGGACTATAAAAATAGGTACTACTCATTAAAGCTTACTCTAGTACGGGTAGCCTTCACTTTGAATTTCAGCATAGTTTCAACCATTTTCAAGTTGCCCAATAAACTAGCAAGGTATATTGGCGTTTGGCCGGTTACGTCTTTGAAATTTACGTCAAACGGAAGTTCATACGTCCATTGTTCAATACTGCAAAAGACGAACATTGAATTAAGCAAAACCTATCTAAAAATCAACGATTTAGTTCAAGAGAAACTGTACAAAAAACTGCGTCAGTAAACATTTCGTGCAATTGAAAAAATATAGGTAATGCCTGGATAAAAAATAAAAATCAAGAGAAACCGATATAGTAAAATTTGAGCTACCTGTAGCTACAATATAGTTGTTGCGGGTATTGGAATTTCAATAAAGTATCGATTATTCCAACGTGGCCGTTGATAACTGCAGCGTGGATAGGCAACCATTTTTCGACAGTACATTGTTGGACTAGCTCGGGAAATTTCTGGAATGGAAATGAGTCGATATTGACAACAGTGGGTAAAAAATAATTGTTTTTCTTTTATCGAGTAGAAAAACGTACAACCTTGAGAAGGAGATCGACAATATCTTTCCGCCCTTTGACGATGGCGATGTGAAGCGGGGAATGTTTGGTTATTTGGTGAACACGCCCGTCAGCACCGTATTCCAACAGTAATTTGGCAATATCCTTTCTACCAGCTTCACAAGCTCTGAATAATATAGAGAGAATAATATAGATAGGAATAATATGGAATAATACAATATACTGACGAAACTCATGATTATATACAAAATGGATCAAGTTAATCAAATTATCCATGAATATAGAATAATATAGATAGCATCAAATATAGAAAACCAAATTCAGCCTTCCAACCATCAAACGATTTATGGGTTCATAGGCAGACGTTGTTTTCAGGCATTTACCATTTTCATTTTCAGGCAATTGTGAAATATTGAAAAAACCAACTCGTCACCAATCACCATGCGAACATAAAATTTTTAATTTTATGCGATATAATTGGCGGTTTCAGGTACTGGGCAGAATAATTGTATAACATTCAAATTGTCGATTTATAGCCCATTAGTCCCAATACTAACGTGAACAATAGAGTGTTGGAGCCATTTGGTTGAAGGTTAAGAACTGTCGAAGCATCAACTCCGAGTTCTTGGATGATATTTTTGACAGTTCCTATGTCCCCAGAGAGGCAGGCCTCCTTCATAAGCTGGAAACGCGATTGTCGTAAGGTTTCTTTCAGCTCTGTAAGAAAAACCGAAAGTCGTCAATCATTTCATTGTGTACATAATTATACGTGAACAGTTGAAATTGTCATTTAAGATTAACATAATTTTAGCATTTTGATCATTTCACTACTAGGTAACGATACAATCACTTTCCATACTCTACCCTGTATTAAATACCGAAAGTTTTTCGCATCCACAGTGATAAATTATTGACTCTTGATTAATAAATGTATCGCTCTCAAATTCTCGACAAACACGGCTTCAACCCACCAACCGCATGTTAGCCATTAGCTGCCCTATCAACCCCCCCTTTGTCTGTGTATCCGTCAGTGGTCGTTCACAAAAATGACCATAGCTCCCTCTTTTCTTAACCTTTTTTCACATTTCTTAAATTAAAATGTTTGTCTCGGCAAGACCTATCACCCCGTTTAAACGGAATTTAAATTACACGCAGCACTTCCGATATATTAGCACTTTTAGTGTTTTCTATTTTATTTCTTCCTCGCCACCAAAATGAACCGATTTGAGCGTTCTTGGTCCTCAAATTTTCGTTTTACCTTGTAGAACACGAGGATATTTTTTTTACTCACATAACCTGACGGATTTTGATTTTAGAAGAGTTTTAAAATTTGCATAGGGAGTTTTTTTTGTCATTTTTGACTTAATCAGCCTCAAAAGCAGTCAAAATATAATCAAATTGTTTCAAAAATTTACGTATCAAAATATGGAAGCATTGTGTGTTATCCAAGAACCACTGGTTACTTCATAAAAATGTGCAAACAATAAATTGTCACCGCTTTAAACAACACGCTTGAAAATGCCACAACATGATTTCGTAAGCTTACTCACAGAAACCAGCAAATATGAGGTGCTAACTGTGTGATCACTGCCAACAAAGGTGAGTCCTATTTAAATACAAGTACCTACAGTGTGTGCCACATTTACAAGGTGTACTCAGGGAAGGAAGCCAGCAGCAACTTGTAAATAAGCTTAATGACTTTGCTGCAAACTCAGCGAATTCCCTCAAACACAAAACCTACTGGTTTGCTCAATAAAATTAGAAACCTCAGATATAAATAACTAGAAGGTCTCATACAGGTATGTAATACCCACATCGATGAAAATACGAATTAACCAGAAAAATACGACAGCAATTTTCCTCCAAAATAGGTATGAAAAACGCATAGGTATTTCCTACATGTAGGAAATATGTATATTTCCTTATACATTATTGAAATATCGTTTCCTAATGCACGTGCCAATCCATATACGAATTATTCAAATCGGACAAGACGTTCAGCATGAGTTTTGCTAACAGACACACCAATCTGTGTTTTTCAAATGTCGAATGGAAAAAGCATTACATGCTTCAAGTCAAATTTAAGGAGGGGTAAAAATATCGAGGAAGGAGAGTCAAAATATAAAAGTAAAAACTGGCTTGTTGAACAGAATTGTAGGTATTTGAAGATAACTTTTTCCAAGATTTGATTTATTTCCATCGCCCACCAATTGAATTTCACGCCACCAATAAATCAGTTTGACATGAATCGGAAAGCAACCTTGAAACATTTGTCATTAGAAATGGAAACTATAAAAATTATTCGTGGACAAAATTAGAATAGTGAAAACAAACCATGACTCGAATGATCAAAAACACCACATTGGACTGAAGATTCGAATTTCATACATTAACATTATTAAATTTAAAACATGCATTTTTTTGTACATGGGTGTGAAAAACAATTTTACTTTGTGGCCATAGTTTTCAATTACCTATTATGCTATTTACCAAAACCATCCCTCTCCGTTGAGAAGAAAATTAATTTTAAGACGACTAGTTAATTTTCCAACCATCACAAAATCGAGAGGCAGGTTTTGAAAAAAATAAGTAAAACCCTTTCACTCGCACATTCTACAGGTGGCCATACCAAATTCATAGGATTCCTGGGAATCGTAGCAGACGCCGTCGACAAAATATGAACAAGCGTCGAGCCCTTCTTCGATTTCACCGCCGGTCGAAACCACAACACCCGTCACCGTCTCTGACATTTTTGACGATCTTTGGAAAATTGAATTTATTCGATTTGGCTGAAATGCACAATCCAGCGCCAACCATGATCGACCCGGCTCCGCGCCACGCAGCTGCACGACTGCTTGACGGGCGGCTTGGGGAAGGACTTAGCGAAAGAGGGAAACTTCGGCCAATGGACTCGACGGGGGACTTGCAGACGTGGGAAAGAATGAGGCGAACGTCCTTGGATAAGGGCGATGATTCTCTCTCTTCCTCACTCCCGAAGGGGCTTCGCCGGTTATATAAGAGCTGACTGGACAAACGATCGATCCAAATTAGTCTGGAAGTGAGGACATAAGCCTGCGTCATGACGGGATAACGGACACTTGTTTACAGATCGTATCGAGTTCAATCGAAAAGGCCAAATTGAAGGGATTTTTCAATGCTTAGACATCGGGAAATGACCGAAAACCGACTATGAATTCGTACATTTTATCAGAGTAGTAGCATTTGTAGTAGTAGCAGCAGCAAAAAAATTTTGTCTACCTACAAAAAAAATCCAAGGGCCCTACAAACTCATTTAACCTTTTTTTTTTAATTTTATTCTGAAAATCATCCTTGGTCACTGAATTATATTTTTTAATCGAATATTACTCCGAAATTTGAGAATGTAAATTACAACATTAAAGCAGGAGAACCGGTTGATAGGATTGCGACAATCCACGGCCAGGAGTTCTCGTTGTTGGCCTATAATGCCTTTTGAGGAACTGTCGCATGGGTTGGCCGAGACAGTCGGAACTGGTCGAAGTCACTAAGCATTTACTAGTAATAGTATGCAGTAGTGACCTGATTTGGTATGATAGAAAGTTCTAGCTAGACATTTCCAGATGGATTATTGGAGAAAACGGAAACTAAATTGCTAAAACTTAAATTAGTTAATTTACCAATATTGGCGAGCAGGTTCAGAAGGCCGGATTCATAGGTAATTTCAATAGGGAATTTCATAAAGATTCAGTCCGTTGTCTCCCAACTTTTGATTTTCATCCGTTCACGAGTATAAGCAAAAAAAGCCAAAAAACGTCCAAAATTCGCTAAAAAAATTCCTAATATCTTGGGATGACAATGGGAAAACACCACCAAAATTTAGGTAATTGAACTATCCAACAAAAACCCCTATTTCTCCATACAGTTAAAACCAGCCATCACACCAAAACACACACGTTCACCTAATTCAGATATTCGGGCAGTGTTTTTGGAAATCTGCGGGGAAAATTCTAATCTCATGCGAGGTTATAGTCAACGGGAAAAGGATTCGCAAAACAAAGAAAAGGAGAGACAGGGCCTGCGTATAATTAAACTCCCACATGAAAATTCAATTACCTCTAACGATAGGAAGATTTTTATGCACATTTTTCGCATGTTTCGAGGAGCAACCGGGGCCTCAACTAATAATTAACACATCCTTTACCCAGCAGGTGTAATCGCGAGGTGAAAAAATGGAATTTCATCAGCACATGAGCTTTTCAATAGAAAGTCTATGGTTAGACACCAATTAATAGAATAAAAATTCATTTTTTTGTCAAACGCTACCTCAACCATGATGGTAATTTGCGAGAATTATTTTGCTTTTTTAGTAAATGTTTGAGCATTAATTAGTACACAATCGGGAAATTGCAGCTTTGGTTATTAAGGATGTAAGCGGTCAATATACAGCTGAACGCAAAAAGAATAAATAATTATATTGAAATCGCCATTCATCGCGCATGCCAGGTAAACCAAATCTGACGAACCTGCGGCTTTTTTCAAAATTTTCATACACTCGACATGTTCAGATTTTTCGGCAATATCCAAAGCTGTCAAGCCGTTAGCGTCTTTCGCCATGAGGTCAGCACCATGCTGGACTAGAAGTATAATGTTATTCACAAAACCATGCTCGGCACAGACATGGAGAGGAGTCTATAAAAACAAGAAATGTTAGCTCTGAGTTAAAACGAATCATTTTAAACGAAGAAGGGACACACACAGTGACACTGTAGTCCAATATATGCCCAATCAGTTTTGTTTTGTACCAATTAAAAACACCGTTGACCTCCACTGACGGCTAAAAAATATTACGCAATAAAACTCTCCGACCTAATTCTGGCATAGGACACCAATGAACATAGACAAAATTAATGGGGAAAATTGATATAAACTAACAAATAAGATAGGACCAACCTTGCAATCACCTCGAGGTCCACAAGGGATGTTGGGATCAGCTGGAAAATAAATCATTCCAAATTTCAAGCTGACCATCACACAAAAACAATCTTTGTAGGTGACATTTTGATTCCGACAAAAATAAATTCTCTCTGAATTCCCTTCTGAGTTGCCCTTTCAATAAATTGACAAAATTAATAACAGAAGAATAAAACGGCTTACTGACGAAAACAATCAATCCTCCAATTTGATTGGGCCGAATTCACAAATTGCATTCACTTCAGTAATTCCATACCTTCAACTAATCTGATACATGAAAATCTCACCTCCCGCTTGCAACAGTATCCGTAAACAGGTAGAATTCTCAGTAGTGGACGCAGCGTGCAGTGGTGTCCGTCCGCAAGAATCCTGGCTGTTCATTATGCTCAGCTGATCTCCTCTGAGAAGATCCTCCAGCAGCTCTGCATTGTCCCACAAGGCAGACTGCAGAAACGCGAGGCAATGATTTTTTTTGGTATTGAGTCAAATCAAAAGCAACACCCTCGAGTGTGAGCATTTTCAAGGCGCTTCTTCTAGGTAATGGGATTATCTAATTCGATCCCCAAGCCCTAACGAGGCCTATTCGAGGCCAACGATTATTTATAATCAAATTATGAACTTATAAATTTTGTTTTGAGGTTGAGTTTGATTTGATGAGTTTGGGTTTGATTTCGAGTTCAAGTTTCTTTTGAAAGGGACTAAGTGGCTCACATAACCCCTTTCAAAAGTAATCGAATATTTCTACCGTCGATTTCTCAGGGGAGCGGCAATCTTATGAAGCTTTTTTCAATTGCAATCGATGGAGTACTTATGGAAACTGTGGAAATGGAAAAAAGTGAAAATGGCCAAAAATGGCACACACCTAGCCACCTTTACACAAAAACGCGTTCAAATGTTGAAAATGACCCTGCAGTGTAGGTAAGTAGGCATTTTATGTTGTATTAGGCGGGTGAGTACTTAAATACGTAGGTACGACACATCTGCTTGCCTGCTCACTCACATCAAAATTGCAAGCCACTGCTCAACTTCAAAATCGTTCTGAATTGCCCATAAATGTCTTGTCCCTATTTTTGACTTATCGGTAGATTCATGTGCTTATGACTTATGTGACCTATGTGCAATTCAAGTGCGCATGATTACCTGATGAAGTAGACGGCCACTGAACTCTTCATCGTCAGGTGTCAGCACATCGAATGACATGCTGTCACTACGAAGATTCGGTAGATCCATTTCAATGGCCCGTTCCAATACACCTTGTAAGAAGTACACAGAAACTACCTCCTTACACGTTAATTCGTGTCATCCACTCATTGCATCTCTGAATAATTTCAAAACTCATCTGGAAAATAGGTATCTGCCTATCTTCTATGAGTGGGAGCCTCACGCTCTGCAATGTGGGGCGCATTAATCTGAAACCACTAGGTAATGGCAACGCATTGCATTTTACGCTAAAATAAAACTCCGAAATCAAGTGCAGGCCACGGCCCAAAGGCATTTATTAACCATATTAAAAATTTCTTAAAATTTCACGTTCAATAGAAATAGACCGAGACGGAGCTGAAGCTGAGCCGATTGTCACAACATTGTTATCATTACGTCACTCTTATCTTCTGAAGGAGGAGGGGCAATGCCCAGAGAGCTTAAAAAGTATGCCCCACGCTGCATTGATCACGATGTGGGACGTGGGGCTGTTTTTTCGTGGATGTGGCCCAAAATGGTCTGATGAGAAGTTTGGCGAAACACAACACGAACGGTTTTGTAGAAACTTGACAGTTTTTCTGGTACCCACAACCTTATTTCGGCTTTATTATTTCACACCAATTTCTACCGAATGGGGATGATGTTGAAAGTTTTAAGTAGGTAGCATCTTTAATCACACCATAAAAACATTTAAAAAATGTTGGTGAATGGCCAGCAAATGGTCCAACCTGGGTGGTGGAGCTAAACTACTGTTTGAGAAGAGAATTTCAAGGGCTTTAAGTGCCTGTTATTTTGGGCACAGTAACTGAGATGACCCACTGTTAACATTTTACAAGAAATGTATCAGTCGATCCCACTCTAGAGAATAAAGTGTTCACCATAGTCCCAGGGTCGGCGATACTCTAGGGATTCGGGAGAACGGTATCTTCATTAGCTAGGGGTGTGTATTTCATTTTTTTTTTAAATTTTCAGCACTTCGGCAAATGGACTCCATTCTCGAATGCTTCAGAAATCCGAACTTTGCTCCAACATAGAATCGAGGGGTAAGAAGAAACAAAAGATTTAAGGGAGAAAAAATTGTAGTAACACAAGAACCCACATTGAATGTAATACAAGTACGTGTAAAAGCAAAGGAATGAAAATTGCAGTGATTGGACAAAACAAACTAATATTTAACGTTAATCGTTCCTTTTCCTAGGGCTTTTAATTGGTGCGCCTTTGCTGGCAGCCGGTCGGGGCTTCTGCCAATTGAGAGGTTTTCTCCTGTACATAGGCCACGGTGGAACGGTGACCTGCGGACAAAACCAGGAGAATTAATTCACATACTGATAATCATTATTGAAACATAATATAACAATTCAACTCAATCTACGAGGAAACTTACGATAGCTGCAAGAACAAAACCTGCACCAACGATGTAGACTGTTTGTGAGAATCGTTGGATTATGTAGCCCCAGATTAGGCCAACTGCCTGTAAATTCAGAAAATAAAACTCATGAGACTACACTTGGTTCTCAATCAGGCACGATTTCACGAACATATACGTCTTGATTAGGTTAACGGGGAGATTAGTCGACCATGGTAACTTGGCTCAACATAGTCGAAGCATTGAAGTTTCGAACACAAATTTGAGCGCAGGGAGGCTTGATTCGTAACATTCCTTACCCCGAACAGAGTGATAATTATCCTGGAAAGCTTTTCAGCCCTATGCTGCCCATCGTAGTCCTGCAATAGAATTATAACGGTTTCAATGATACCTAAATCGAAATCATAGTAAATACTCATCTTGTCAAACTTATCTAAAGTAGGTATGTAAGTACACCACACATACTTACCATATGCACTGGAATAGAACGGAAATAGTCCATGGTTGGTAATTTTGTAAAAATACAATAGTATTAATAATCTCTTCTCAAAACAACTTGGAGCCTAAAAATCCAACAAATTGAAATTCCAAGCGAATGTCGAGTTCGTATGTTGTGTTGGGTTGTAAGTTGTGACAGTGTGGTACAGCCTACAGCGACGTGGATTGTTGTTGTTGTTGTTGTCTCATGCCGGGGGTGTCATCAGCGAGGTGGGTTTTGCTGTCAAACTTGTGGGATGATTACATACCATGTTACGTTTATGGTTCTTCTTTTATGCTCATTTATTCATCGGGGCTTGGTTTAGTTAGGTTTTACGTGTTAGGTTCAAATTCCCAGTTTAGCTTGGTGAGTAAAGTTATCGTTCTACTTATAGGATCAGTGATCTGCCAAATACGGTGCTTCGATAACAGGTAAATAGCTGTAGTGTGCAGAGAGGCATCAAATATCTACCACTACCTATGCAAATTTTATTTCTTATATAATATGTAAAATATATTATATTTTTGTACTTTATTTAATTATGTATCTTATATTATATTTTTCTTCTTCTTTATTTTATTTTTTAGTTTTTCACTCCTCAGCTATGTCTGATTTTGAAGACGATGATGGTGTCCCCGCTCTTTCTTCAGAAGCGCTACTTGCTCTCGAGGAATTTTATAATGAGCAAAAAGCGAGAGATACCGAGAAGGTAGATGACATTGACTGGCACAAACGGTTCAGAGAAGATTGGGTAAGGGTAAAAAATACTCTGGATTAGTCAACAGTCATAATGATGTTCCTATAGGCTCCTGGAGGGGATGCAAATTTGAAGAAATAGAGAAATACAATCATGGAGCTATCATTCCTCGACGCAAGTATTTTTGTGGAATACTTCACCTGATATTTGTACCTTTGCTCCACCCTTACTGAAGCAATTTTTAAATTCTATTGCAGCAACTGAGTCAGTTTTGGTACGATGAAGAAACTGTGGACAAGCTGAGCAATGAAGCTCAATCTGCTGTCAGCGAAACGGGCAGCATCGCTCTAATTTCTTGCCCAACGCTTTACTTTGAAATAAAGAAAAAATGCCCCAAATGCGAAGGTAAAATAATTGTATTTCTGGACAATCGAGGGGGTTAAATAAACCTAGTTGTTGTAATTGACCAGAAATGGGAATTTGTGTTTTTTTCAAATCTAACGACTAACAATTTTTGCCCCCAGTCATCTTGTTTGAATTTGACAAACGGTTCGCTGCGCTTGGAAATGACTTCAATTTCTACAATTACGAGAACCCATTGGAAATTTCGCAATCCTATGCGAATCATTTTGACCTGGTAATCGCTGATCCGCCATTTTTGTCCGAGGAGTGCCTGACCAAAACTGCTGTGACGATGAGGTTCTTGTCGAAGTCGAAGTTGATCGTCTGTACAGGTGCGATGAGCCGATTTATCGTAATGTGCATTCAAGTATCATACTATTGAGTTTTTTATGAGCAGACATTTTTGGCCGAGATGTAAGAATTTTCACTGATGAAGAATTTCATCGCGTAACCACTTCGATGAATGAGAAGGTTCCCCAGAATTCCAGGACCAAATGACCTTCGGTCCCTCACAGCTCTTTGGGATCATATTGTGGACTAATTCTCTACTCATTTTTTCAGGAAGCATAATGGAAAATCTGGCTGTACGTCTGCTTGGGGTTAAGAAAACATCGTTCAACCCACGACACAAAAACAATTTATCTAACGAATTTTCCTGTTTTACCAATTACGAAGATAATTTTGATAAATTATAATATATTTTTGTACATTTCGATCGTGATTTCCTTTGGTTTCCTGCCCGTATCCCTATCTTGATCGCTGGACCAACGATACTCCTTCAAGCCTCGTACACATCGCTGATCGCTCTGTTTTAATCCTGATATGGTCTCACATTGGTTTATTATGCTAATATAGATAGCTACCGTGTTGATAATCAAAAATACTTGAGTTCGTAGTACTTATGTGAAGGAATTTCAGAAATGCACTAGTCACCCCCCCTGGGTATGGGCCTGCAAACACAAACTCGCAATGAAACAAAAACTCTAACTCATAATCAAACTTGAAGTCGGACTCGCAATAACACAAAAACTCAAACTCATAATCGAACTGGAAGTCAAACTCACAAAAAAACAAAAACTTAAACTCATAGTTGAACTCGAAGTCAAACTCACAATGAAACAAAAACTCAAACCAATAATCGAACTCGAAGTCAAACACACAATGAAACAAAAACTTTAACTCATTGTTGAACTCGAAGTCAAACTCACAATGAAACAGAAACTCAAACTCATGATTGAAATCGAAGTCAAACTCAAAATGAAACCGAAACTAAAACTCATAATCGAACTCGAAGTCAAACTCACAATGAAACTGAAACTCAATCTCATAATCGAAATCGAAGTCAAACTCACATTGAAAACGAAACTCAAACTGATGATCAAACTCGAAGTCAAACTCACATTGAAAACGAAACTCAAACTCAACGTCGAAATCGAAGACAAACTCAAAATGAAACAAAGAGTCAAACTCATGATCGAAATCAAAGTCAAACTCACATTGAAAACGAAACTCAATCTCATAATCGAAATCGAAATCAAACTCACAATGAAAGCGAAACTCAAACTCATAATTGAAATCGAAGTCAAACTCACAATGAAACCGAAACTCAATCTTATAATCGAAATCGAAGTCAAACTCACAATGAAACAAAGAGTCAAACTCATGATCGAAATCAAAGTCAAACTCACATTGAAAACGAAACTCAATCTCATAATCGAAATCGAAATCAAACTCACAATGAAACAGAAACTCAAACTCATGATTGAAATCGAAGTCAAACTCACAATGAAACAGAAACTCAAACTCATAATCGAAATCGAAATCAAACTCACAATGAAACCGAAACTCAATCTCATAATCGAAGTCGAAGTCAAACTCACAATGAAACAGAAACTCAAACTGATAATCAAACTCGAAGTCAAACTCACATTGAAAACGAAACTCAAACTCATGATCGAAATCGAAGTCAAACTCACAATGAAACAGAAACTCAAACTCATAATCGAAATCGAAGTCAAACTCACAATGAAACCGAAACTCAATCTTATAATCGAAATCGAAGTCTAACTCACATTGAAAACGAAACTCAATCTCATAATCGAAATCGAAATCAAACTCTCAATGAAACAGAAACTCAAACTGATGATCAAACTCGAAGTCAAACTCACACTGAAAACGAAACTCAAACTGATGATCAAACTCGAAGTCAAACTCACATTGAAAACGAAACTCAAACTCAACGTCGAAATCGAAGACAAACTCAAAATGAAACAAAGAGTCAAACTCATGATCGAAATCGAAATCGAACTCACAATGAAACCGAAACTCAATCTCATAATCGAAGTCGAAGTCAAACTCACAATGAAACAGAAACTCAAACTGATAATCAAACTAGAAGTCAAACTCACAATGTAACAGAAACTAAAACTTGATAATGAGTTTGACTTCGACTTCGATTATGATATTGAGTTTCTGTTTCATTGTGAGTTTGACTTCGATTTCGATTATGAGATTGAGTTTCGGTTTCATTGTGAGTTTGACTTCAAGTTTGACTTCGATTTCGATTATGAGTTTGAGTTTCGGTTTTGTTGTTCGTTTGACTTCGAGTTCGACTATGAGTTTGAATTTCTGTTACATTGTGAGTTTGACTTCAAGTTTTACGTTGAGTTTGAGTTTCTGTTACTTTGTGAGTTTGACTTCAAGTTCAACTATGAGTTTGAGTTTCTGTTTTATTGTGAGTTTGACTTCGAGATTGAATATGAGCTTGAGTTTTGTTACATTGTGAGTTTTACTTCGATTTCGATTATGAGTTTGAGTTTCGGTTTCATGGTGAGTTTGACTTCGTTTTCGATTATGAGTTTGAGTTTTGGTTTTATTACGAGTTTGACTTCGAGTTCGATTATGAGTTTGAGTTTTGGTTTCATTGTGAGTTTGACTTCAAGTTCAACTATGAGTTTGAGTTTCTGTTTTATTGTGAGTTTGACTTCTAGTTTGACGGTAAGTTTGAGTTTTTGTTACATTGTGAGTTTTACTTCGATTTCGATTATGAGTTTGAGTTTTTGATTCATTGTGAGTTTGACTTCGAGATTGAATATGAGCTTGAGTTTTTGTTTCATTGTGAGTCTGACTTCAAGTTTGATTATGAGTTTGAGTTTCGGTTTCATTGTGAGTTTGACTTCGTTTTCGATTATGAGTTTGAGTTTTGGTTTTATTGTGAGTTTGACTTCGATTTCGATTATGAGATTGAGTTTCTTTTCAATTGTGAGTTTGACTTCGAGTTCGACGTTGAGTTTGAGTTTTCTGTTACATTGTGAGTTTGATTTTTAGTTCAACTTTGAGTTTCTGTTCCGTTGTGAGTTTGACTTCGATTTTGATTATGAGATCGAGTTTGTGTCTCATTGTGAGTTGGCCACTTGACAGTTTAATAATGAAAAATAGATCATGTTCGTATCAGGTACTTTCTTGGTGGAATTCCAGAAAATGGCGGGGGGGGGCATGGCTCTCTTTGGGTACTTTCCTGCCTGATGTCCACAACTGGCGGACTCGCTAACCCGCAAACTTTTCCATGAAGATGTATGACCTCAACTGGGCCCGGCATGACATACCTAGGGGCTTTTCTGATCAGGTAAATTTTCTCTGGATGGATCTGCAAGGGGCACAAAACTTCCCAGCTTGGATTGGGATTCGCACCCCCCAGACCTCGACTGGGAGCGGAATATTTAATTGATTACCAGTGTTGCCAAATTTCTAAAGCTTCCTTGTTCAGGGGCCGCACCTCCCATTGCGCTCAAACAGGAATCATGGGGTATCAAACATACACAGATTTAAAGACCAATATTTTTATTCTACAAATAACCGATACATTCTTTTGAAATTTTCTCTTCAGATACTGAATTGATAAGTTCAAATATTTTGTCTTAGTACGTTACAATAGCTATTTGTTCTTTATCCGTTAAATTCGAGGGAACTCTAGATGTACATCAACCTGTTGAGATATCTTTGGTAGAAAAAACAAGGACTAACCGTTAAAAATAAATTTAAAAAAGTTCTCATAAATAAAAGGTTAGTTTTCATTTAGAAAAGAAGTTTTTGAGTCTTTAAAGTTCAAGTATAATAGATAGAAAATAATTATCTATGACTAGTGCTTTTTCTTTAAGTCGGCGCCTCACCACCGCATTGCACGAATATACCGGTCCGAAAGAGAAATTCGTTAACTTTGTTCATTTTCAAAAGCTTCATTTCAATACACAACCTACTTCTTTCACATACTGTTTGACTTTGTTTTCCACCAAAAACCCAAAATTTATAATTGAGATATTCGTTTTTTTGCCGCTCTTAGAGAAGAAACAAATCAAAACGCAAAACTGCTGCATACAACGATGAAAAACGAATTGATAAAAAAAGGTCTCTATATAACAACTAGTGATTCTAAAGGTTAACAGCGTGCTGTGCAGCGTGCTTAGTGCGAATCGGGGGTCTCTAAGAGAGAATTTTTGTATTCTGTACAGCTTTTAGTTTTTCGTTCATTTTTTGACTTCCCTCCCGAATTTTTCGGACGAGGGTTGAAAGCAAAAACAAGTGGCCATTCGGTGCTTGGTGTTACGAAAATAATTTTCAGAAAATCAAGATGAACACACGTCGTCGTAAGTCGAAAAGATAAATTATAATACATTTTTGGACATGTCCAATTTACAAACCTCGACAAGAAAAGTTGAAATGTATTTTTTTTGTCTTTGGTAAAATTGTCTCGTTTCGCGATATTCAAATCATAATAACTATATTTTGTACAAGTAACGATAGACGTTGGTTCTTTTCACTATTTTACAATCGCAATTTACATTAGACGAGGGAAAATTAGTGCAGGAGAGGGAAATTCGGGAGATCGTTTGCTTCTCCCGGACATTCCCGAAGACTAAACGAGATAATCTCGATGACCGGAGCGTTTCTGCCGAAACCAAATCTCGAGATTTCGAATATTCAGACGACAGTTCAAGTTAACGCTGGTTTACTAAAATGTATGAACGCCTGCGCAACTTACGTTTATTGCGCGCGTACATTTTCTTTGGTATAACACTCAGCTGTATCATAAGAACAATTTTCTTGTTGAGATCTTACACCGTCACACGTTAATTTGTTAAGAGTCTTTTAATATTCGTTGCTCACTGTACAGTTTGTTTCTTACACGTTTTTTTCATATTTAAAACTAATCGTTTGTTACATACTTGATATGCTCAAATCCTCACTTATGCTGCCGATCATGCGAAGCTGACATTCGGTTAGTGAAGATTGTCGAAATTTCAGTAAAAAAAAAATTGGGATCAAAAAAGCATCTTCTGTTGTCATCAATTCAGTTTATTCGTCGAATATCCGTTATTCCCCGAATAATTAGTTTCTTGGATGTGTTGACTATAAATTTCCGTGTCAACATAACCATGGGCAATTTTATTCGGATAGTAATGGATATTCGCGGAAAAAACTGAATTGATGAACCCAGCCTAGATAGTTTCTAAAGGTAAATCCGTGACAAATGATTTTCTATTATTCGCGATTAGCTAACAATTTTCATAGCTTCGACTCTTCTCTAACCGGATGTCGAATGAGGAACATGCATGAAAAACGAAATCCATTTTTTCCGCCAGAATGATGCTGTTTAGGATGCGAAAATGATGTAGTGATGGTCTACAACGAAAAACAACATTTTTCCTGATGAAAAACGCTAATGAAAAGTGCCCTTTTGAATGTGGCGGTTAACCATATGACGTCACTGTGCGGACGTGACTGCACGTAGTTTCTTAACGTAACGGCAATAAATCCGTTATCGCTGTCCTATCACAGCATACACACATGAACTCGGATGAGGTTGCACTGGTGTTCACGGGAAGATGACATCACACTGTGTAACCTTGTGTAACCTCGCGGCTGGCCATTTTCCCGCTCGACTTCAAATCTGCGATTTTCACTAAGCCTCCCTCCTCTTTTAATTACCTCTTTTCCGAATCGTCATCCACCATAACACCATTTTTGAAGCCTAACAAGAAATATTATGGCGAAAAAACAGTTTATTTTTTTTATGCATGTTCCTCATTGACTCAAGTGAAATTGACGGCTCTGAGTGAAATCGTCCGACCCGACGGTTACTGAATCGAGAGTAACGTCGAAATTGGCAGTTTCGCATTGCTCTCAGTTTCACTTCGAGGTAGCGCTGTAGGATGGCTGCTGACCGGCTGAGGTCGGAGGCTGCTGCTGTGGAGGGCAAGCGTCGACTTTCATGCACGACGACGCGCCGATCGGCGAAGATGCTGATGCGCCCGAATTGGCGCGAGTTGCTGCCAGAGGCGAGCGGGCCTCGTCAGCGCCGCAGACTTCTCTCACGAGTCCGCCGCTTGCGGAGTCTGCAGCCTCGTTGCCGCTTCCTAAATTGTTGCTTCCGTAAAAATAGCAGGAATCTGCAAAAATAAAAAATTTAAATTTTCAACAAGGCATAGGAAATTAGGCTTCGATAGGTATTGGCGCAGTACACATTTTGACAATACGTCAATATTCTTCAATATATTGGCTTATATATAGGAAAGAAGCAGATTCGCCCTTCTTTCTCTCTGGTATCGATGTATAAGGCTCTCATTGTGAAAATTTGGAGAAAAATCCGAAAATATTATATTCGTAAATAAATGTCTTATTTTCCCGGGCCTGACATCCTGCTAACGTTCCTAGCTCTTTTCGTGAAAGTGGAATATCGTTCGACTGTCTTTTTACATTTCCATTCTAGCAATCCATACTCACTGTTTACTTACTGAGGAGACCACCGGGACCGCTTGGGTAGTTGTAGCCGTACGGAGGCGCTGTCGTGTATTGCGTGTATGGTGACGTATAAGCGTATTCTGACACTCCACCACCCGCACCTGTAACAATTGAAAAATTCATTTGATAAAAATATAGGTACTCCCTTTTTCCAAATTCCATGATAGCGAATAAAGGCCAATATTTGAGAGTTTGGAACTAACCTAAATCCTTCCAAATTTCCCAACCTTGGGTTAGAATTTTTTTAACTAATATGCCCATATTTTGAGTGCAATTTTTTTTTGTTTACTGAAAGGTCCGGATTTTTAGCACAAACATTTTCCCCCAATTCGTTGATGTTGCACAATGTCATTCTTCCCGATGCTTTCGAAAAAACAAGCGCCTTATAACACCAGCCTCGCCCAATTGCATTTCGTGCGCGCTTTGTGTGGAGCTGCCGACCATGGGCTTGAAGGCGCTTGCAAACCTCGGTACATACCACCCATCATGGTAGAAAGGCATAAGCATAAGGCATAACCATAGGGCATAAGGGTATTGGGGGTGAAATGTAAAAATACAAAAGTTTTTTGACGCAGATATTTTCCCCAGCGGCATTTTCGTCAAAAACGAAGAAATCCTGCGTTTCTCGTTCGGAGTAGTACCTTGTGGTATAAATCCCAAAATGTCGTTTTTGAGTTAAATATACCACTGGAACGTGCGATATGCTCGACTGGTGTCGACTGACAAATCCAAAACTCTGATTATGCACACATGAACCAAAAAAGCAACCATTATTTTAACTTACCTGCGGGGGCGTAGTAGGTGGTGGTATAGGGGGACTGGAGGACCGTGAGGCCCGAGGGATCCTGAGGGTTAGGACTGGGCGCCGGATCGGCTGGCAAGGACAATGGCAATCCAGGCGAACCCACATCGTTACAAACTGTCGTTGTACTACCGTTGTACGGTTCTAACGGAGACAAACCATGCAAACAAAACAAAAAAATTGTTTCAACAATCATGCAAAACAAAAGTTTTTTTAAAAACTGCAAACTATAGGTAGGCAATAAAATAACTACTGAACTAAAATAAAGGGTCACATGTGACATGTCGATAGACAGCAACGTCACTATTTTCTAAACTAGCTCGCTCAAAATTGCGGACCACGACAATGTAACACTTCAAGGCAATTGGGTGATTCCACTAAAAGTGGCGAAATCGTGTCTTTTCTTCATATCTTGAAAACTATTCGTAGTATTGCGATGGAACAAAAAGCGTTGTGATTAGATCGTTGGTCCCCATGCTCCGCACGTGTAAACTGTCCAAAAATATTATTAGCAAGTGGAGAAAAATATATAAATATAGCCGAAATCTCATTCCCCTGGCATGTCCCCACCCCTAGGTACGCTACTTCTTCAACCAACCCTGGTTATTCGGATCGAGATTTTCAGAATCTGCTAAAACGAATGCACTCAGTATATAGTCTCGTATTAGCTCCTCTGTTCTCATAATTTTAAATGCATAGGCTTCAATGTTAGAAGCAAAGAACAGCGTGTCCCCACCTTTTTGCGTCATTCCCCTGTAAAAACTTGTCACCCCCATAAATGGGAAACTATAACAGTTTCGGTAATTTTGAAAACGGCAGTTAGTAGCTCTGGAACTGTAGAACGTGCCTGACCTGCCAGATAACACTAGTGTTTGTTGAGAAGCCATCGAGAGGCGAAAAACAACCTCATTTATGGTGAGTATTTTTATTATGCGTCATTCCCCTGTATTCAATATCTTATCAAATTGAAAGTAGTAAATTTTTCCTTCTGCCACTATTCTTTAGGTCTGGTGGTGCACCTTCCAGCGTATTTTTTTCAAAATTTAGGTACTGAAAGGAGGAGGGAAGAAATGGGAAAAACCGCGATTTGTCATTCCCCTGGCCGTCATTCCCCTGCATGTTCTGGATGGAGGTTTGTCAGCTAGGCGCTGCTCCCTCAATTCTCAACCTTTTTTCAAATTTCTTGAACTGAAATGTTTGTCTCGGCAAGACCTAACACCCTGTTTAATCGAAATTTGGATAACGCACAGTACTTCCGATATATTTGAATTTATAGTGTTTTCTATTTTATTTTTTTCCGGCCACAAAAATGAACCGATTTGAGCGTTCTTGGTCTTAAAATCTTTGTTTTACCTAGCAGAATATGTGGATATTTTTTATATTCCAATATTGTAGCGTATTTTTATTTTGGGTGAATTTTAAAATTTGAATAGTGAATTTTTTGAGTTTTTGACCAAAACACCCCTAAAAACAGTCAAAATATGATCAAATTGTGTCTCAATTTTACGTGTCAAATTATGGAAGTATTGTGTGTTATCTACGCACCATTGGTTTTCTTTTTACACATATTTATTCATCAGTGTGAGAACGTACCATTTTGGCATCATCGAATTCACCATTGACCATTACTCCTCAAATGATATGATGATAAATCGACGTACTCCAATTATTTGAACTTTATTTTCTGAGATACCCAGACAAATAATGTACCCATGTCACTAATCTACTTAGCAGCGCTTAATTTGAGGTTTAAATAGATTTTTTTAAGTCTCTCAATTTTGTCATTCCCCTGGACCACTGATTTTTACCTAATCATGTCTGTAAACTCTCTCTGGGTGATGAAACTACACTGCTGGTATATAGTTTTCATTAATAGCAGGCAAATGAACAATTTCTCGTCGAAAAACATGCAAAATTTTATCATTGGTAAAACGGAATTTGCTGACCCCAATTTCGCCACTTTTAGTGGAATCACCCAATTGAAACATTTATCAGCACAGTCGTTTGAACAAGCTTATAAAAAAACATGCCTGGAAATCATTTCAGCATCAGCGCGATAAAATACATGTCGAAGGAATTACCTGACGTGTGCTGGTACTGAACTGGCGATAACGACCCAGGATCCAGGACCGTCGTTGTACCCAACTTATGGATCTCTTGCATGCTGATCGGCGTCAGCGGGTTAACACCTCCGACTGAAATTAGAAGCAGGAATTTGAATTTCCGATTTTATGACGAATTATGTTGCCAAAAATGAGCTCCCATTGGAATAATTTTTGCATCCATATTTTCGAAGTGATGGGAGTATTGTAATTGTCCTGAAAATCGGATCGGGGCTTCAGAAAAAACGTGAACATACATTTTTACTCAGGCTTCAGAAGAAACGTTTACTGATACACTTTTACTGAGACTCGCTCCCTGATCAAGTGTCTGTGTGTCAATGAATTCACTTTAACTTAGGCATACACTTTTACTCAGACCTACTTTCCTTGAGAAGTGTCCGTGTGTCCGATTCGTCTGTTCTGTGAGCGTTCACGAAAATAGCCATAGCTCCCTCAATTCTTAACCTTTTTTAAAATTTCTTGAACTGGGATGTTTGTCTCAGTAAGACCTATCACCCTGTTAAATTCGAATTAGTCACAGTACTTTCGATATATCAGCACTTTTCGTGATGATTGTCTCTAATCTCTTCTCGATCTCTCTAATCATTCTTGATACTATTAGCATCATCTTACCTAGCGACGTGCCGATGGGAGGGTTGTATATGTGCGCACTTTGAGCTTGGCTCATCGTGCTGATCGTATCGTAAATGTCGGCGCCCGTCGTCGACGTCGCGGGGAACGCCGACGGCGAGTCGTAGTAGGGACTGCCTCCGCTTCCCGGCCCGCCGCTGCCGCCGAGATCCGAAAATAGTTTGTGGTCTTCTTTCATCGTCCATTTGCCGGACCACAGCTGAAATCCAAATACGTCGTTCCAGAATCAACATTTTTCCAAAAATAAAAATTCGAACTTTTTTCAAAAATTACGATTTGAAGTTTTTTAAAAAATGAAGAAACCAGGACTTGGGTATATTTTTATTAAATGTAGGAGAATTTTTTCGAAGAATATAAATTTCCTAAAAAATCGGGAGAACTTGATCTGATAGAGTGACAAGAAATTCTATCTTTCCTGCCTAGGGGATCGGAGTAGGGCACTTGGTGCTGCTTTTCTCAGGAAACTTTTCACTATAGTGAAGTGCTATATTGTGAACACGCCAGTAGCCTTATTAGGGCTAGAGTTTCGAAAGAGCGACATTTCAAAACGTCTCAATAACAATAATGTCTCTATCACAAAAATACTCACGTTGGGGTAAATCTGGTCGCCATTGTATTGGGTCCGCTGTCGCTTGATGTCATCGTCAGAGTGACCATTTAAATCCCGGTTTTCGTCTGAAAAATGAAAGCATAAAGCCGGATGAGCAATAAGTCACACGGTGCAAATATGCTCGAAAGAGGGAAAAAATATACTTGAAAAGCCGCCAGCCCGGCTTTCTTTTCGTCTCAAAGGATGAACGCTGCCACTTTTTGACATTATATTCTAGACTTTTGAACTCCTTTTGAAAACCAATTCAGGAGTTTACCTGGAGCGGTTTGGGAACAATGGTCTCGAGTTTTTGCCGGGATTCTCTAAAGAAGTCGTTCCTTCGTCTTGAAAGCCATTCTAATGGTTTCAGACTCGGAGCGGTCAATAAAAACTCGAAATCCTCTCTCACTCTCGTTCCAGTGACCTATTGGTCGTAAGACGACTTTGATCTTATCAGGCGATTTTGCGTTGGTGAGAAAAATTTCGAATCCCGAAAGCAAAAGTTGTGTTTTTGTATGACAAGGGAAAAAATTGAAAAAAGAAGGAAGAAGGGATACATTTTCCGGAATATAAATGGATTTAGTGGACGCCAGTGAGCCTACTTATGTCCCAATAATTGTGTTCGAACAACATTATTTTGCCTGCTGGATATGTAAACCAGTTGCATTAAATATAAAAATTCACGTGGTTCATAAGCTTAGGTGATTTATTAAGTTTATTAGTTTTTGACCCATTCTTGCTCTTAGCCGAAGGGTGTCTCATCGTTTTTGAGTTAGATATTTGAGGATTTGGTTTCGTGGTTTCCGATGCTTCAGCAGCAAGGCTCAAAGTCCCAAGAGAGATTGTCAAGTGCCATGATCATCATATTCACCAGTCAAGTGACAGGAATTCGCATCACATCAGCTAGAATTGCCTCTTTGGAATCTCTTTGGTATCATGTACAATCTTTTCGGATTATGATTGCGATTAAAATACCATTTACTGTTTTACGATTTCCATCAGCTTCCCTTCTATTGCTGCTGCGCCAGAAGAGCTGAGGGTAAAATATAATTACTCACCACGCAAATTGAACATTACTCAACCTAAACATTAAGTACCTACCCAAAATGTGCGATGTCTAGAAGACTGACTCGTGACTTTGTGCAGTTTTAGCCCTCGAATCAACCCTTCATAGGCTGGCAACTTCGTGGCTCTGCCATAAGTCATTGGGGGCTACTGGCAGCGATAAATCCTAACGCCCGGTCAAGATTTCCCTTTCCTCTCCGACTCTCCCCTTGTCAAGACTTGTTTCCTCGGTAGAAATTAGGCGTCTAGGAGAAACACAGCTTGAGAGCCAGCTAGCATTAGTGCTACGTTCAAGCATTGCCGAAGACCAAGAGTTACCGGCAAACCGAGGAAGCTGAAGATAGCGATAAATCCTGACCCTCGTCCCTGTCTGGCCGAAATGGAAAGCCAGAGGTTTAATATTAAACCTGAGAGGGAACCTTGGATTATGAAGTGGTTTCCGCATAAATCTGCGTTTCTTCGGAGGCCGTGCCAAGGTTGGCCAGCCTCCGGGAAACTGACATATTTTTCCATCCCTTTTCTAACTACTAGGCATCCGCCTGCTTCCCTCAGTCTTGAGAGGCTTTTGAGCTGGGGTCCTGATGGTCAAGTTAACGGAACCACCCTCGTCGCAAAGGAACGAGTACCATTTTCCCTTTTCCCCCTCCACCTCTGCCTTTATTGCTCTCCTCCTAATTTATAATATGCCATTTCCTTCTTTCTCAAGGCCTCCCACGTTTATCGCTCAGGTTAATGTCCAAAGTCATCTCGAATTTCCCGGAGATTGAGAACCTTTTTCCTTGCTTTCTTCGCCAGTGGGGTAATTTATAATTTTTTCTTGCGCCATTTTCCACGCGATATTCAGCCCCACCTGCTTGGGTTCCAGGGTCTTTACGAATGTATTTTTCTTTAAAAAAGGAAAATCTCCCGAATTGTTCAGTAAATTTTTTGTGGGAATAGATTTATTGTTACAATGGGTGTAAAGGGAAAAACTATTGGGGTGAAACTATACCGAAAATTGAACAAAACGACGCCATCAGGATCGATATTTTTGCTAATTTACTGATCATTTTGCATCAACTGTAGCGTCCCATGTGCACCAAAAACAGTTTCGCTATTTTCATGAGCTTCAGGGGTCGGGTTTAAATTGTTGCAACGTCAAAGTTCAGAGTGAAGTGCGACAGGAGGGCAGTTATATACGGCGTTTTGAAAAGGGTTCGAACCCGAGTCAATAGTATCTCCAATGAACAGGCGTCGTTTTTAGCCGGTCCGACACACATTCGTCCAACCTTAACCACACCCCAAAGCTTTCCGATTAATGCCGAATTCGGACCTTTTCTCTCGGACCATTCCGATTGTTTCCTATGGCCTCAGCGGAATTCAAAAAGGGCTCGTGATTGCGGAGAATGGGTGTCGTGGTGCGGAGTGGAATTTACCAGCCTCCGAGCCAGTTCAATTGTTGCTCGGCGATTAGGTCAGACTTTGGCTGGTGTGCGTACTCGAATTATTCGAGTGTTGACGTGTGTACGAGAGGCGGAGAAAACGATAGAAATTCTGTTTGGCGGTAATTTCTCCTTCATTCCCATAAGCGAGGGTGTACAATGAAATTCGTCCTCCGACGCTGCTAGAAGGGCCGATAGAGTCCTTCATTACCACATGAATCCTGCGACGGCTCACATTTACGAAAAGCTTTCAAACTAACCCTCCCATCCGCAATAACAGCGGTTCAGTTCATGTATTATTTAACGGACGCTAAATGCCCTAATGTCGACTATCGTTATGCGAGCAAATCTGCCACCCTCAGTCCTACGACATGATCTATGCTTGGATGAGTTGTACGAGAACTGGGTCAGTGTTGGCTCATCAAACATTGGTTGGAATGCTATTCGGCCCAATATCAGTATGGAGTCATCGGCTTTGATGTCAGGAGCATGAAATATAGGTTTCTCCCCTAAGGTGGGGTACCTATTTGGAAAAGTTGAAAAAGGAAAAATCGTTCCCACATGCTGATGCTCCGTTTCAGGGCCAAATGAACAAATCTGGTAGAAGCAATCGATACCTTGAAGCTTATCGTTATACTTTTGCGATTTAGTTGGTGGACCTATCCACCTCAGTGCAATACGATTAGGCTTATAAGTATTTCAAATTCCATCGATCGCCATTTGTTTTTTTATGCCAACTTGCTATCGACCGAACAGAATTTTAAGCTCAGGGTTGGCATTTAATTTACGATGATGATACTCATAAGACTGAAGGGAGGATGGTTTAGTGGTGTTATCGTTGCCGTAATGGGCAGGGTGTCGGTTTATTCCCTGGAGGCATCAACCAGCGGTAGCATCAGGCTTTACTATTAAATGCCTCCTCGCTGTCTTCAGCAGTACGACCATCATTGTCCTGCTCGAGGGGAGCAGCATGCGAGGGATACATTGAGGGTAGTTCAGCATAAACATTTGATGAAAATCGTCCTTGGGGACTGTCGAGCCATTTCGATCTGATTCGACATCTGTTTGCTTTGATACAGATGATGATCCGACAAGTACCGTAATTGCCTATCAAGATGACAAAATAGAGCTCCGATCATCTCCGATGTTTAGTTTTGGAGGAAATATTTTTTTGGATTTTTTTGGCTGGTAGAATCCGTTGCAGCGCCTGCTCTAGATGTTATTTTAAAAACTCACTCTGCCTGGGATTTTGACAAGAGACAAATACTTAGACTAACGGCTGGGAAAATGTTTTTCGGATTTGGCAATGTCTGATACTGGCATGGCACTCATCATTATACCATTTTGTACAACGATGATCTGCTTGTATTTTCAAGTAGATTCAACTAGCTGAATCTTCGAAGGAACTCCCCGATTTTTCATTTTGGCGTCGGTGATTTTGTGATCTTGAACTTTCATTGATTCCTACGTCTAATATCCCTGATTCTAAGCCACTTCATACAAATCATCGGCATTCTTCTCGAGTATTCATGTACTGGCTAACAATCTACAGACAACTTTCAGGGATAACTTAGTAATAATCGGGTGGAAAATGGGACCGCTTTGAATTCTTTTGACAAAAGTTCCCGACCGAGGAACATCTTTCATCCTACTTTTCCCCTTCTCTCGGGAGGCAAAGATTCGCTATTACTTTCTCGGTACAACGGAAGTGAAGCGAGTGTATAATAGACAACAACATTTTATTGTTAAGCTTCTGACGGGGGTATCGCCGGGCTGAACTGTGAAGTTGGATGACGAACAAAGCTTTGGGGAGTTTGAAGCTGCTTCCATCCTACCATGGGCTACCCTGATACCCTCGTTTCCAAGCTCAGGAGACCCGGGGATTTGGAGACCCTTCTTTGTCAATGTAACTGATGTTGAACCTTCTCGGCACCCACCCTATCATCTACTATCGGCTTGACACACAATATAAGGACCGGGGGGTGAAGAGGTCCATTGTAGACAGCGAAGCAACTTCGTCCCCATCTCGCTCGCACACACAGCAATATAGTTCTAGCCTCTTTCTCTTATATAACTGCCTTTTAATGTAAGCGAAAAGGCCAGAGGATAAGCTCCAAGAGAAAGAGACGGCCGTGGAAAGAGAAGGAAGAGGGAGACCATATGTTATGAAACAATGTAATTGTTGCTACAAAAGCCTTTTGGAGTTATGAACGCTTTGTTCCTTTTCCCTACAACGACGGCAAGATGGCTGCTCCTAAAATGGCTATATACTGACTCCGCGTTGTTTTCCTTTCAAGGGTGTAAACAATACAGTCCGCCTTGTACACCAGAGCCGGTATGATTGATTTCCGTTACATTATTTTGAACCTTGGCAATAAATCAGAAGATATAATGGACATTTTTTTAATAGAAGGGGGATTTTTTGAAATTGAATTATTTTATTTCAGTTAATCAGTATTGCTCGCTTGTCAGGTGAATACGCCATATTGGATCAACGGTCCTACGCTAGTATTTGATGGTATTCAATAATGGTTCTCAACCATCTCTGGAAATTGATCGTCGCTTTGAATAGGAGACCCAATGTTTTCATGATGATGAATGGGAAAATGATGACTCTAATGATTCATCATGAGAATGTCTATTTGACAATTTCGTCCTCCTGAATGTCGTGAGATGCGTAGGTTTTTGGTTACAGCAAAATGCGTATTGCTGCACTCGGGAATCAAGTCAGCAGGAAATTTCATCCTGGTCCTCAAGATTGAAGGGATCAAACAACCGTTAAGAAACGAAGATGTATAGATAGTAAATCGTATGCTTCAGGGACGGTTAATTGACAAATTTATTCTGTCCGATATCCAAATAAGCTAAGATAACTTTACCGCGGTGGTATTTGCATAAAATGTCAAAGCAGGTAGTCCAAATAAATAGGTACTGAGCAAGCACAATATTTAAGTCCCATACGGAAGTTACTTGATCAGAATGAGATATGCGTTGTATCTCAGATAAAAGGCGGTCGAGGAAGTTCGAGGGAGAGAGGAAGGAAGAGCAGGAGAGGGGATCTATTCCCCACTCTGGAGTCGTCTGACCAATGGGAAGGCGGTGCAGCCCGGCCCTATCTCTTTCGCTGTCTCTCTCGCTGCCTCTGCATGGGCAGATTGCCTCCTCGCTCTCGCACACCTTGGCCCGACTTCTCCGCCCCCACTAAGCCTTGAGTGTCTCCCTCTTGCATGTTCTATCCTGCTATTCTCTGTTCCCTCATATAGCTTTGATAACAATGCCACGGATAAAAATCCGGTCAAGATTCTGCAGTTTCCTTGAAATCAAGGAAAAACATATTTTCGCCATACCTACGTACTTAGGCTGATACTCGACGGTTAATGGCTCTCTATGGTTTTCGGTTGAGTTAAGTACAATTTTCGTGGTGGACTTGACTGCTCAATTTTGCCAGATTTTTCATGGGGTAGACGCTCAAATTAGTCGCTACAAATAATTTTCAAAAACTCATGCATTTGATTGAAGATTGCCAGAGGACTGCTTCGATAAATAATAAAATTCGTCAGCCAATAGTTTGAGGATATAGACCTATACCTATAGACATACCTTTATGTAGGTATAATGCATATAAAAAATTGAATAATCGAAACTTGGGTCTCCTTGGCAAGAAGAAAATCTTAATAATTGAATTGGAAGAATCCAACCTCTCTAAGTCACCATTACTGACAGCCTATAGCGAAAAAATGATAACTAGACAAATTTTCAAAAACCACTGGCTACTGTTTGTGGGTTTTCTCATGCTATGACAAAATTGTCAAAAATTTGTTTCTTTTTCATTTGAAAAGGGAAAATCTGAGAAACAAGCAACACTGCTTTATACTCCGACTCTACGCTTCTGTTTCACTCTTTTTCACTCAACACCACCACGACCACCTCGACTTCTCTTTACACGCGTTACCCGGCAACCACCATTAAACCACCCTTGGGCCTTTCTGAAAGCTTTTCTACTGCCTCCTCACTCTTTGATTCGCCCACTCTCTCATTCTCTCTGTGCTGCACGATTTTCCCTCTCAGGCTTCGGCGAATAGAGGTGAGAGAGGCGATTGAGTGTTTATACGCTCTGATTTTCAACTTGAATGTAGACAAAATGAGAGCGAATTTCAAGGGAAGTTAGTGAGTTAACGTTTTTGAGTAGTGCACCATAATGTTTAGCACAATCAGTTTCATGAGAGGGTTGATGAGCGATAAAATTTGAATTTTGTTCATTCGTAAGAATAAACTTACCGGGGTTGATATCCAGGTCTCGTTTACGTTTCGTTTGGTGTTCGTGGTGCTGTGGAATACCCAGGATGCCATTTATGCTGTACCTGTAGAAAGCGATCAGTCTCATTAAGGGTCGATTCCTAACAAGTTTTGAACGTTTCATTTTTTATGAATAACTTCAATCAATCGTAATAAATTTATTAACTTTTAAAAATATTAATAGGTACTTACCTATCATGTTGAGAGGCGGGGGCATGCGTTATCACAGATACAGGTCCTTGAGCGGAGGCGGGTGGACTGCAGGTGTTGTTGTTTTGTACATTGTGATGCTTCGCTTTTTCCGCCGCTTTATTCCTTACAATCCTGTAACAAAAAGTAATAATGCTGTAAACAATAACAGTTTAGACACCAGTGTGGAAACCATAAAACAGAAATGCTGTTTTATGCCATTATATGCATTAGGTGCTTTGGTTTTTATCAGCTCCGTTGAATCAATGCTTTTATGGTAAACGGTTGTTATTTCCAAATAATAGCATCGGTTGTGTTGTAGGTGCCTACACATATAAAGATCCTTCAAACGGGTTTTCCGTGAAGAATAAATGAATAATTTCTAAAAAACGATTGCTGAGATGTTTCGATTAAAAAAACCGTCAAAAAAGGTCATGTATTCAAAAACTGCGTTAGTGGCGTTGGCAGTTTAAACGAAAAACCGGAACCGAGCACAGTTGGCAGTATGGAAAGTACTACGGGTTGTGTAGATCGTAGATGTGAAGTGGCGGAGGGATGGAATCACGATGAATCCGGCTAAATAATTGAGCCTGTCAACTTATTTCATGGGGGTGAGCAATGGCCCTTGAAATGGAACTAGCGACTAAAAATGCGCTCATATGCGCCACTGTGGGCCCCTTCAACCATTACTGATAACTGTTACTTCAGTTTTCCATAACTGAAACTAACCGTGTCGGAACAATTGACGTGGGAATTGAGTATGCCTCATGTGTTACAATAGTACAGGGTATGAAGTATCAGTATAGCTTCAAGTAGCTAAGTAGGTATATTACGGATAAGCTAATTACAGATTACGAGTTGATATTTACAGCTTTTAGAGCTTTACATCAACTTGCGTAATTCTGGTTAAGGTTACCCCCAATTAATATATGGATAAGTGGGCCCAGCCTTTTTGGGAAATCAGTATAATGGGACTTCTTTCTGATGGTAAATGAACATATTTTACCTCGAAGCCAGTGAAAAGGAGGTGTTTTCTTAGGTTTGCTATATCGGTTTTCCAAGAGTGCCCTAAACCATTCAAAATATGATCAAATTGTGTCACACTTTTACGTTTCAAAATATGGAAGTGTTGTGTGTTATCTACGCACCACTGGTTTAACACAAACTGTGGTATGTATACCTAGTGATGAAAAACCCGAAAAGGATTCTTCGATAGTCGTGGGAGTCTGACGTGGACTTGGATATCTTCCACCTGTCTACAGAGCGATCACTTGTAGCTTTTGTACGGCATTGATTTCCTTTTCCATATTAACCAGAGCTTCGGCTACCTTCAATTCACCCTCGCGCAGTGCTACAATTACCTTAATTGGAGTTGAAACGTAGGGGTGTAAACAGGAAAACAGGAAACCGGAAGTCAACAGGTATCACGTGACCTCTTTAATGCGATTGTCTAGTCAGCCGCGATACTCAACTCTCATTTGTCATGGTAATTCGAGTTTCGCCTCTCCTACGCCCTTTTGTGAGATTCAAGTTCGAGAGGAACCTTTGTTTTTGGGTGAATCCGATCAGTGAACAAACTTCGATATTGTAACTGCATCATAGGTCTCTAAGCGTAGGTATTAGCGAGCAATTTGTCGGCATAATTATCTGAAATAGCTATATTTGAGTAATAATGTAATTGCGCCACGATAAGAACTTCTGCAATTCCAGAGGCCGTTCTTACCGCCATTGTGTAGTATTGCGGTCACTATTATGCAGGTTTAAGGAAAAAAAAGAACCGCAAAAGCCTCGAAGGATAGGCGAAAGTCGTTCTGCGGCTGACGGTGTCACAGAAAATTGTCGGAGTGTGAAATCGTGGAGTAGGAAACGTTAAGCGAGCTGAAGAATCGATGAGAACATTGGTGACTTGCAGTAATGTTGTCTCAATACTTTCGATGGCAATTTTACATTATGGGGATTGAGTAGTCGAAAGAACATAATTGATTTTGAAGTTGAACAACGCACCATGAGTTTCTGAGTCTGGCGATTATCATGAGAAAGAGTGTTGGATCTATGGGTAGTAAGATCGTTTGTTGCTAGAGATTGCCTCAAATTGAGTTATTGGACATTTGCAAAAGTTGGCCCAGGTTTGAGCTCTTAGACCCCAGAAGATAATTTTCTCACTAACTCTTCTAGATGTATCACATTAATCCGTGGAAAACGGTGTAGAAACCTTCGAGGAATCGAACAATCTCAAAAAATTCAAAATCGGTTCAGTAGAACTCCCACAAATTGGCAAAAACGTGAAAAAGGAGAAATCGCGTCAAGAAATTCGAGCCAAACCGATTTAGAAACAAAATTATCAAAACTTTCGTGTCATACACAAAATCCGAAATTTGTTTTCCATACGCTGTTTTGAGCATTCAACGTCGTGGAACGCCATCTAGATAGCATCAAGAATGTTTGGGGCTAAATCGTGAAACTCCCTAATTATCAACTCCGCAACGCGGTAATATCGGAGCATCGCGGTTAATTTTACCGAAACCCACAATGTTTTACCTTTCGAACGAGTTGGGCGAACTTAACGGCGAATGAAGTAATGGCCAAAGTTCAAGGAGGCATATATAAAGGAAGCAAAGGGTTAAACTTTAAAAGGGGGGAGGGGGAATTCTCGAAATTAAGAAGGGATTCTCAATTATCACGAGAACAAAGCGGAACGCAAACGAAAGGAGGGAATCCTCAAAAGAGAATACCACGATTCCGAAAAGCTCCTTCCAGAGTGGAAACAGTTTCCAGAGGAACGGTTTCTTCGAGGAAGTGGTCGGTCGGTCGGTTGAAAGAGGCTGAAATCCACCAGTAGCAACTGCAAGGGGTCGATGGGGTGAAGAAATACGACGGAGACGGAGAAAAAGGGATGGGATTTCACGAGGGCGAGTGCTCCTGTTGGAACTAGAAGAGTAAAACCTAAGTTGAGTATCGGGCCCTTGGGGGCTGTAAGGCTCCAACTTCCACAAGAGTCCCGCCTTCCACCCTCTTACAGTCGGCTACATCTTTCCAACTACCCCCACTAAGTGGAGGAACAAACTCGAAAAACTTACATTTATAGAAGTCGCTTTCTAGAAAACCACCTCTTAAATAAATAGCGCCTATTATTCAAGAGACCGCCTCCATCAGCTCAACTCTCTCGGAACGTTTCCTCTCCTGCAGCTACTACCCATTTTGAATATATCAGATCCGTTGTATGAGATTGCCCGCAGGAGCGATTCAATTTGTGCGGACACTTTAGCGGCAGACGGTATCTTTCTTCTGCGCACTTTACGTCCTCTCTCATTTCGGGGCTTTTTTATTGCTGCGCGTTTATTTCACGGTGGCGGTTCTCAACCATTTGTGATCACTCGCGTAATACCGGACTTTCATCCTATGTATCTTCGATAAAAGTTGGACGATGGAAGGCTCGAAATACAGTATCCGAAGGACGAAGTACTATGTAATATCGTGTAGTTTGATCGTGATTTCAACCCCCGCAGTTCTCGGATCGGGATTTTTTCGAAAATCATCCGTCCCTCAAAATGGCAGATGCGGTTCAGAGCGTAACAAACTCGAGAAATTTTCCCGTGACCTTTTTCCGACTGCGTCACGACGAAATTAATTTGTTTAGGGGGTGGACACGTGTCGTCGAGGAAGGAAAGAATATGAAGTGCGACCGTTTCTCAGTTCTCGACCAAGAATCGGTTGAAAAAGGGGCCCACGATGGAAAATGACTCCGCCACGCGGCCGGCTATGATTGATGCCGTTCCAACTTTCGTACCCTCCGCACTTTTCCTGATTAATCATTAACAAGTAGCCAGCGAATGAGTTTTTAGTCATTTCCTCCCCGCCGTAATGTCCCCTTCGCTTATGGAAAAATCCCTTTTTCCCCCCACGCGTATCCAGTTTCTCCCTCCCGTCGTCCACTTCTCGGCTCTTCCGTTACTCATTCTTGAACTTCCGTTGATAATTCGATTATGCGCCGCATCGACGTCGCTCGTGATTGCGGCGACCGCTACGTCGCTCGCATTTTTTTGCATGCGCCAACCAGACAGAATCAATTGTGCGACGGGTGGAAATGACCAAATGTCTTCATCTTCGAGCGAGCTTGTACACAAGGCTGATATTTGAGCATTTTCCCAAAATCGACGAAATAAAAATTGGTGGTTACCAATAAATTTACAAAAAAAAACACGCTTTTGTGCTTCTGCGGCAAAATGTTGCATACAGCAGCCATATTTCGCGATTTAAAGGCTCAGCAAGAAAAGCGAATTCAAATCTCATCCTAATTATTCGAACTCGATCGTATCGCAATTTTCGGTGACGGATCGGCAAAAAATTTACGAGTCGCCCGTTCCGAAGCTTTCGCTTTGGTCAGTTCCGCCGGAAGAGTGCGGCAATAATTAACTCCCGAGTTTCGGTGGAAAACGGGAAAAGCCAAGTCAGCGGGAAAAACGCGGTTGATTCATTGGTTCGGGATTTTGCCGCGGCTTTTCCGCCCCTGACAAGGGGATAATCATAAAACGAGATTTAGGCAATGTCATTTCGCCTCCATTCGAGCGCTTTCGCTTCATTTTTCGTCTGGCGTTTTCCAGCCTCGAGGCTTTCATTTGACGGCGCATCTTTTTGATAGAAGGGGTTGTTGGAGTAACATTTTCGAGTTTTGAAAAAAAAAATCATTTTTCCAAATGATCTTTCATCAATTGAATTTCTCCTCGATGCCAACTTTGGGTCTAGGGTGGTTGGAAATTCAACGTGTCTCCAAAGGTATAGTCAAAATTGAATTTTCCTAAGAAATTACGGATATTATGGTTGTTTTTGGGAATGAAATTCGAAATCAAGAAAAAATCTTGAAAGTAAAAAAGAGACATTTAGAAGAGAGTGAAAAATTGTTGAATTTGTATCCAACATCCTTCAAAATAAACAGATAATAACTGTAAATTAGAAAATTATATATTTTATTTATTCATTCATCTTCTTTCCGTTATTTAGGCACAAAATAAACAAGGATAAAAACCAAAACTGTTCGGATTTCTTGGTGGCCTCAAGTGGCTCAAAAGTGATGTCGGACTTTTGGATTAGGAATAGAGATCGCTCGCAGACACGCGCGTGAGGTTTGACTTTCAATAGTTCGAAAAGTTGTTTCAAACTATGGGAAAAGTGCCACTTAACGAGCGAGGAGGGGTTTCTCGGTTTAATAGACTGGCAGGGGTGTGTATTGCAGACCAAAACCCTCCAAAAGAGACTGACTCTTGTCCTTGTAGAATGGGCACAAACTGACTGACTGGCAAAGGTTTGCATGGAATCCAGTGAATAGACCCGATCCCCAGCCCTGACACGTATTGATGTGATTTACAGTCAAGAGGACATCTGCCCTCGAAGTTCATTGTTTGCCCTTCGAAGGGAGGAAGGAGCACTTGGGATAGACCCTACTCCAACATTAGAGGTACCCTGGCCCTGCACTACCCTTAGTCCCTCATGATCTCCCTACCTAATCATACACCTTTTGTAACTGTGTTTATCTGTTTGTACCGAAAGGGAGATCCATGTCATTGAATGTAGGAAGGTACTCATTCCCCGTATTAGCCCACGTACTATGAGCTTTTTAATTTTTTAAATTTTACTTTTTATTTTTATCAAAATTTTATTAAATCAAAACTTATCGACTTTGGCCCAATTTTCTGCTTATTTAACTTAATGTTAAATAGCTTAAAATACTGTGTAATTACAGGAAATTTAACGGGCTTTCCAACGGTATCGTCATTTTTTTAATTACTCCAAAATTCGAGACACTTATGGCCGTTTTACTGTAACACAGTCGAAAACACACTGAACATCTTCAAGGCGAACAAAGTGTACTTTCCCTTGGGCAGGGCCGTCCAGAGCCAAGCCGGGCCCCGGGGATAAAGACTCGACCGGGCCCCCCCCCCGGTCAATAAAAGCATTTTTTCTAATTTGCATATTAGTACGTAAAAGGCCCACGGGCGGGCCCGGGCCCCCTTGGGCCCCGGGCCCCGGGGATTTTGCCCCCCCTGCCCCCCCCCCTCTGGACGGCCCTGCCCTTGGGCTCACAAAAAAATTTATGGAACAAAAATTTCAAGAAACGAGCTGAACTATCGACCCCGAGAATCAAAATTTAACTTACTTGCCGAAATATAAAAATATTGAGTGCTTCATCGGGGCACCGCGGGTTTATTTTGATCGGCTCTTGTGTTGAAGGTATAGGTAACTTCAGGATCGTACAACCGAGTGACCAGCAAGGCCAGCACCCAACAGCGACACTGCGTGGGATACTGGGATCGATTGCCGGAACACGATATTTTTGCAACGGACCACCTTCTCCGGTATCGCAATTGTCTATACCTACATCGCAGGTCATGATGTCAACAATATTTTTAAAAAATATTTTTCAAATGTTAATGCTAAGAAAATATTTTTGCTGCCATTTTAACTCTTCAAGAGTGCATTAATTCATTCCGACTGCATTTTATTCACGGTCGAAACCTAATTACGAGCAATCGAGTTTTATTCGTCCCCGACTGTCTCTCCTGAATTCAATTCGAATTTACGGGTCGAGGGAATACAAAGTTAAATGGGACAGGCGATTAGAGTTAAGTATAGGCGTGGTGGCGGGGTTAAACTAAAAGCGAATGGATGGTAGTTAGGGTAATTGCCGGGGTTGGTTTGAGTTGGACATTGTAGCGAACGGAGGGACAGAATCCAGACCAGACGGAATTAAAGAGAAAACGAGCCAGTTAGGTATGTGAAGTGGTAGGCCTCGATTAGAATGGCCTATCTGCCTGCATTCGGTATTAGTGGAGGTGAATTCGTATTTACCATAGGGTAGGGGTTGGCTGGACAGGGAGAAATGTGCAATGTTATTAGGCCAGTGTGACCGCAATGTAGGTGCAGGGCCCTTCGGTTCAGCATTGCCAGCTTCTGGTCACCTCGGAGTAACTAATCACAGTGGCCAGAGGTCGCGTTGGTTACCTGCCTGTAATCCCATCTGACAACATGTCCCCATAATGCTTTGCATCTCCTACCTTGCACCACATTATAGCTGTCCACTCAGAAATTTAGGAAGAAATGTAGACTTTATTGCAAAATGAGCAATTTTTAACGTGGAAGAATAGTTAAGTTTCAGCTGAAACGGAATCGAACGAATGAACAGATAAACGAATAAACGAGTGAACGAATCAACGATCAAATGAACGAATGAACAAATGAACGGCTATTCACTAAAACTATATCGCCTCCACGAGTCGAATCACTTTCTGAACGACAGCCCTCCAAAAAAACATGGTGGTCGCGAAAGATAACAGTTGGCGTGCTTCATATTCTAACAAAAATCAAAGCGAGAGTGCAAAATGAGATAAGGCACCCGCTAATTGACAAAGCGTGGTTTGAGTTTAATTGATACCGACTGCGGGGAGCTGGGGAGTTCCATTGAAGTGAGGGGTCCACCGCGAATTTCAGCAAGGTACTATAACTTTTGTAGGCCTTGTGGCGCTTCAGCTGTAGGGTCAGACCACACGGGACGAGCTCCTTAATCAGATTATCCCGGTTTACATCCCTCGAAACCGCTTCTGAAAAGCGATCGGCGGTATCTCTGATCTCCGGGCTGGCAAAGCAACAAAATCCTCTCCAGCCACCTTTGGGTTTATTGTTGGAAGAAAGGGTCTCGGTGTCGAAAGATTAAAGCCGATACGAGCTGTGAACATTTGTTCGAGGGGTGTCCCCGGTGTTGGATGCTTGTAATGTCGTATCATATCCCGATGTTATCTGGCTACTACGCATGTTCCTGTCAGCTGTGGCGGATAAGTGATATCGTTCTTGGTTATTCTTTCGGGTTGAAAATTGCATACGTGGCACCCCTTGAAAAATTGATGGTGCAAGCTTGTGACACCAAAGTTGGCTCTCGAATGGAATCCACAGTAAGCTGCATTAATATTGCCAAATTTATTTTGGCATCGTATCCCTCCAATTAGCCGCTTTTGAGTCTCGGTACGAGAGCTTTTCGACGTTTTCTGATGTATTTCATGAAACAGCATTATAGGGGTTTGTCTTGTTTTGTGCTCGAGTGTGCCAAAAAATATGTATAAATTTATTCAGGGTGTCCACACTCAAGATTTTCTTCCTCGAAGGGCTAGATTCTTTATTTAATTTACTACAATTTGTGTTCTGAAAATTTATTGTGAGCCCAAGGAAAAGTACGCTTTTTTGCTAAGAAATGTTTTTCTCGTTTTCGACACTGTCTAAGTAAAACAGCCTTAAGTTCTTTCAATTTTGGATTAATTACAAAAATAAGGATACCGTTGGAAAGCCCGTTAAATTTCTAATAAGCTCGCGGTATTTGCAGCTTTCTGACATGAAATGAAATAAGCTGAAAATTGGGCCAAAGTAGAGAGATGCTCTATTTTTAAAAATTGCCATTTTCTCCACGAGCGTTTAAGACTAATAAAAACGGAAAAACCCCGCGTACGCCCCGGGGAGTTAGGTCATTTTTCCAACAGTATAATCATTTTTTGATATACTTTCCTTATAGGAGGTTGAATCGACGTTTGAATTCGGAAAAACCTGCAAACTAATATTTCAAAAACCGTATGGTAATGAATGTAGTGACTGTTTTTTTTCTAGCGAGTGACTATAACATTTTTGAACAGAAAGTATTCAAATTTTCAGGAAAATTGTCAGGATTGCTAATTGTGTTTCAGTCAGAAGGTTCTACGCGTAACATCAACACGATTATGAATCGCCAATTTTCTTAACCATTATCGTCATTCTGGCGGGTGCTATTTCAGAAAAAAATTTATGGGGTAAATTTTAATGATCATTTAGTTCCGATTCTTTTGGGACAGTAATGTTTACTGTCTGCCAGGTTGCACAGTGACTTCCAAAAATCTACGCCTCAATGCACCGGATCGCAGGTCCAAAATAATAGGATTCCCTTCCTGGATCGGATGAAAGGACATCAAAACGCAACAGTTGGTAGCCTCGTCGCAGATTTGATGAATCGTCGACAACCGGACATAAGGTCTATATTATCACCCCATGGCCGTACAAGTGTACGAAAACGGGAGAGCAAATTCGACATTCACACTTGCCAGACTTAGCTGTTACTTCCAAAACATTGAACTTCACCCTATTTCTTCTTTCACTTCATCTTTCTCATTCTTTTCTGCCAGTCGACTGTCACATCATGTACAAAAACGGCACAGATGTACCCCGGCCGGATTTCTTACTCATGTATGAACTTGTGCTAGGTCGGGTCCTGAAGTTGGCGCTGACTCGGCACTGGGGCTCCACGGTTCGTTCGTTCTATTGTACCTAGCGTCACATCTGGCCACCTTTGCTTGTCGCTCGAGCGTAAGAAATATTTTGACTAATGTTCGAGTCATCGACTCCCCCGTCATTATCGAATTACCCTCTCGGCGGTTCTTTAACCCTATTAAACCCGAGGGAACTGGATGCCTCTCAAATCTAACAAGTACAACTTCTTTTGGTTGGGATCAGAAGCTGATAAATAATCCGACTAAACAATGTATCGATTTAATAAAATATAAAACACGATAAATTGTTGAAAGCAATGAACGATGTAAGGATGATTTATAAGGATGATTATAACGATTAGGACGATAACGATTAAAAGGATGATTTATAGGGATTTATGCACAGGATTTATAAGGTTTTATGATAATAATATGCTGTGAATTGAGTTAAATGGTTTTCTAAAGTAATTATTTGCCAGAGCGTTGAGTTGTTGGGCATTACGTGATTTTAGGCCCTGAAGAAGGCGATAAATTTGACGAAAGCTCGGCGAAGGAGGCGACGTGTATGACTCTAACCCTGATCGCACGACTTCAGCATAATAATAAGGGTCGATCATCTATCAACAATTCATAAGGATGGGCAGAGAATAAAGGAAAAAATCATTTTTGTGTTAAAAACAAAACTTCACGAACTATGTTTTAAAAGTGTCTTCAAAAAGCTTTGACTATGCCTCCTGAAGCATATTGGTATAATCACTCGAAGTTTTTCTTCTTGATTTGGGATAAAAACTTAGCTTTATTAGTTTTCATCTTCGGTTTTTTCCTATCGAAGCTTTTTAAAACCGACTTAGACGCACCTGCCAACAATGATTGGAATTAACTTCAAAACATTTCCCTAAAGCTCGAGGGATTTTGAACACAACTAATGTTGATTCGCAATAAAGTGACAGAAGTTTTCGTTTCGACAGGGCCCAAGGGCACATTTGTAGATCCACCCCGTCCATACAAATTAATAGAGAAAGCTTGCAAAGGGAGAGAAAGCGAGGGAGCTGTGTGCATTAAACCTAACTGGTCGGACAGTCCCCTACAGACCAATATAATAGAGTTGTCCTCCTGCTATTGGGACCCCAAAACGAACAGAAACCCCTTCATGCTGAAACGGGAGTTGTAATGTGAGTTTGATGCTTTGGAGCACAGATGTCATCCTTTTTCATTGTCCCTCAGACCGAGTGCCAATAATTGAATTTATCAACTTTGGCGGAAAGCTCGGACAATCGTGTCAAGGGGTGTATTAAGTTGCCCGAAAATGCGTATCTATTTCAGCCAATTTCCTTCGAGCGAGTACAACAATCGGTCGAAATTTAAGCCAATTTCGTTTCGGTTTTAGAGAGTACAAATTAGCTCGATCCGATTTTGCTCAATTGGATTTTGGGATGATTTCACGATGCCGCTCGAACATCAAGGGCGCAAAATGTTCACGATTTAAATGAGTCGAATCATGCCGAATGTTTGAAAAAATTTCGCCAAATTGGTGACTACTTGGAATATTTTTCATTAATTAAACTATTACACAGAATTGTGTACAGTTTTTCAATTTCAAATATTAATTCGCCTGTAATCAAATGACAACTATTTTCTCGAATTTGCGATTTTCGTAGTTTGAAGAAATTTCAATTCCGCCATTTTCTGGGAATAGGAAGACTTTTGTAGCAGAGAAAATTACAAAGGTGAATCGAGTGGGGGAATCGGAGCTGGTGAGAAGGATCAGCAGGACCAAGGAGCCAAGTGGTTAGTTGGTAATATTGATCTATCCCCCTTGGTCCAATGTCTTGGCAACCCTCTTAAGCCTGCCCACTTCCCTGCCCATTATCAACGCTCAGCTCTCCCTGTTCCTCCAGCTTCGGAAGGAAAGCCTTGACTTTGTGAATTGCTCCTGGCCAAGCAACCGTTCTCAGCTTTACCGCTCGTGTTGATGTTGAAGGATTTCAGGTCTCAACTTGAAGAGGTCCAGTGTTTTGGAACGGAAAATTATCGCTACAGGTAGCACAAAATAGAAAACACCTACCGACTTGACAACCAGCAAACCCTCAAAATGCTGCAAAGTCCCAATGAAATAAGCCAGGCTTGCATAATTCCTTTTATCGAAGGCATATTGGCAAACGAATATTAAAACGTCATTCCATATCAAAAAGTCGGTTCACTAATCGAAGAAGTAGGTATTGGATGTATTATAGTATTCCGAGTAGTAGGTCAGGAACGACCAATATACACACTTGCACACTCTGTCTACAATGAAATCAACATGCAAACGCTCAGAAACCCATTATTTGAAGGATTCGGCCACCCTTGCGATCGAAAATTTTCAAAAATTTCAACGTTCTTACAATGCCGATAAACCGAGATTGCAGAAAAAAATCACAATTTTCTGCATTCAAACGTCGATTTCTCCTCTAAAAAGCGGGATACCTTTAAAAATGACTATACCGTTGGAAAGCTGACATTTTGGGCCGGGTTTTCCTGGAATGAGCACGGGAGTTTTCCATTTTCCCGAGCCATAAACGGACGTTGAAAAAATAATAAGTAAAAAAATCTTACATTTCTCGAATTTGGCCTAGTTTTTGACTTTCTTAACTTAATGTTAAGAAGCTGCAGATACCGTAAGTTTATAGGAAATTTAACGCTCTTTCCACCGGTTTTCTCATTTTTGTGATTACTCTAATATTAGAGGCCCTTACGGCAATTTTACTGAGACTAAGTCAAAAACAAGAAAAAAAACTTCAAATCGAGAAAGTCAACCTTTTTCTGAGCCTCACAAAAAAGTTTATAGGACAAAAATTATAGCAAAAGAGCCAGAAAATTGACCCCTTCATGGGATACAGTCTTATTTGTGAATTCTTTGTATATCCATACCAACTCTTTTAATGTTTTAGTGATTGTCTTATTAGTGCCATAGATCAATACCACTAAAAAAACACTGATTTTGTACTTTTGAACTACAACTGTTTCGAACAGGATTATTTTGGTCAGTGAGACGAAAGCGTTTGATTTGCTTTAAAGGAAGAAAAGAACAACCTAGGGCCAAAGGAAGCTGTAAAGGCGGACCCCAACTCCAGCCAAGAAGTTCCCTTACGCAAGTCGGAAGGAAGCTGAATCTTCATTGATGGGGAGGGGGTAGGCGTCTCAGATGAAGCCAAGGGGTAGGTATAGTGGATGACGACTTGAGAGTCGATGGGCGACCCTTTTCTCTCTGAATTCACCCTGTAGAGTTTCCCTCTTTTCTATGGTTTCCGGCCACAGACCAGCAAGCCGATCCGACGTCTCTCTCTTTTTTTGGTGGGTTACTTTAGAAATTCTCAGTTCAATTTATTGATGTAAAGTGTAAAAAATCGATAAGCTAGAAGTAAGTTGGTTTCTAAAAGTTGAAAATCCAAAAATTAAATTTATATTTTTACAAATAATTCCCTTTTTAGGCAGTAGGGAGAAAAAATCTTTGCCACACTGATACTGGAAGAAATGGCTGAGTAAAGCAGGCAGGGGTTTGTGCACCCCCTTTTTTACATGGATTGTCAAGGGGAAGTATTCAATCAAGCCTAAAGGTTAACTTCGCCGGGGTTCGCGTACCAATTAATTACAGAAGTGTTGCTATAACTCCTATGGGGATAAGCCGTAATGCCAACGGCTCCCAAGGCGTTAGAAGAGCTCTGTACGTCAAGTGACACATTGCAAGGAAACAAAAGTACCCTTTGACTAGTTTTATTGCTGGTGTACTTTTCAACAGCTGATTTTGAAGTTTTCACTGCATGAAGCAATTGAAGAGTCCATTACAAAAACAACCAATGGCAAAAAATCGAAAATTGAGATTTCAGCGCGTTATGGTAGCTCTCTACAGCACTCATTGAATAGATAGTTTTCCTGAAAATCAGTTTTTTGACATTGTTGTAATAAACTCTTCAATTACCGTTGGAAAGCTGAAATCTTGGCGCATTTTTGAGGACTGCACGCTAAACTTAACCAACACAATTGTATTAAGCACACGGAGTTGAAAAAAACGACGGTTTTCGGGATTTGGCCATATTTACTTTTCCAACCAATTTTTAACCAATTGAACCATCTCAAAAAAATGTTTTGGTACTGTAGGATGATTGGAAAATTATCGCTCTTTCCAACGGTATAGTCAAAATTGAATTTTCTTGATAAATTCAGGATGGTATGGCCGTTTTAGTGAATTAAGATCGAATTCACGAAAAAAATCTTAAAAGTCAAAAAAGTGGAATTCAGAAGCGAGTAAAAAAAAAGGTTTTAGGGGAATTTTTGTTGGAAATTAGTTGTAACATCGATCCCTAGCCGGTGGAATATTCCTCAGGTACCTAATTGATTTGAAAAATTCTCAGTTCGACTTCGAAATGCTCCATTTCTCAAGGCATTTCAGAATGTCTTTGGCAAAAATTTGAAAAAATACCTCATTTTTCAAACCCGTTTTTCTGCCTTAAAACTTGGAAAAAGCCAACGCCGAAAATGTTTCTACTGCTTCATTTCTATACCTATCTAAAAGTTGTAACTACAAACAAAAAAAAATTTTTTTTTGTCAAAAAATCCGCAACCGCTGTCGATATGACTTTACCAGACCGGCGGCTGAGGGGTTTGGGTTTCTCTTTCGAAGGGTTGGAGAGTCGGGTGGCTCAGCAAAGCAGACCTACCCCTCGGTTATCAGGAGGGTGAAATCGATTGTAGTCTGCGCTCGGCTGAGGGGCGGCAAAGCAAAATGGCGCTCCCCAGTCACCATGTTTACATTCGCGCGTCATACAATCAAATAACCGAGCGAAGAGCGCGACGGCCGGAACCCGATACCTTTTCCGGTCGTTTTTTCCTCAGTCGCTTTCCACCAATTGGATCGGATGAATTAATGATGAAGATGTCATGTAGCTACAATACGAGGCTCGTATTTGAATGCCACCGCCATCAAAGTCAAAATACGAGCATAATGACAAGAAGAAATAGGTTCTTCAGAAAAATTTCCCAACGCGCGAAACTCGAAAATTGGTACACCGAAAAAGCAGAACTAAAATTGCTTTGGGAGGAGTTGATTCTTTAGATTAGAAGAGAATAAGTCAAATTATTGACTTACATTCTGAGATAGCTAGGTCAGAAACGAGTATTAACAGTGTCCGAAACTTTTCGAAATGAAATCTTGTTTTTCCGCATTTAATCGACAATTTCTCCCGTAATATACAAGATAAATAAAAAAATAATTATACCGTGTGAAAGCTGGCATTCTGGGCCACTTTTTACCGGAACGTGCGCGGTATTACTTCATTTTTTCTTGCCCTAAACGCACGTTGAAAGAAAGGTAAGTTTTAAAAATTTAGCAATTCTCGACTTTGGGCAAATTTTCTGCTTGCTAGACCGAATGTTAAAAAGCTGCAAATACCGTAAGATTATAGAAAATTTAACGGGCTTTCCAACGATATCCTAATTTATGTAATTACTCCAGAATTTGAGGGACTTATGGCTATTTTACTGAGACGAAGTCAAAATCACAGGAAAAATCTTCAAATCAAGAAAAGTGTACTTTCCCCAGGGCTCACAAAAAAGTTTGTAGAACAAAAATTGTAGCAAATAAACTGAAAAATCGACCTCTACAAGACAATTTCAATTCTGAGCACTTTTTGTAAAGTCAATCGCAAACATCAATCACTAACCTGTTGATTGAAGAGACGGAAGGTACGTTATCCTGGGAGCAAATCCCTTCGGCAAGGAGTCGGTCGCGGATTTCCCAGGCAAACATGGTCGGGTTTTCGCGTTTGTAGTTGGCAATGGCGTCGACGACTGGCGCCGTCGCAACTTTCGGTTTGCTGCCGCCTATCACGCCAGCTTTGAAACTGCCCGTCTCGTAATACCTGGAATCAAAGATAAGGGAATTTTAGAATTCATCTGTGAAGCTAGTGGAGAAAACTCAATATTTTGATAAATACGTAAAATTTGAGACAAATTGTGTGGATCGAAAATGCCAATAAATTCGCTATGCAAATTTTAAAACCCGCCTACGATCAAAATACGTCACGTTGCCGGTAGATAAAAAATATCCACGTATTCTGCAAGGAGAAACATAGATTTTAAGACCAAGAACGCTCAAATCGGTTCATTTTTGTAGCCAGTAAATAGAAAAAAGTAAAAGTGCTAATATATCAAAAATACTGAGAGTTATTCAAATTCTGGTTAAACAGGGGATAAATCTTGACGGGAAGAACATTCCGGTGTTTTATGAACTCCTTTCGGACAAAACGATAATATAAATATAAAATAAATTAAATAAAAAAATTAAATATAAGTAATATGAATAAGAAAAAAATAATATAAATAAAAATAAAATATGATTCATATGAATATAATATGTATGAAAATAACATACAAAATAAATATAAATATAATAAATTTAAATATAAATATCTATCCGCTCAGTTTGCAGTTGGTACTAGCGTCAGGAGATGACCGTTTTAGTTGGAACATGAGAGACCGCTAGGATAAGTTAGGCGGGAAGGTGTAGGATAGAGGAAATTCGCAGGAAGGTGTAGGATAGAGGAAATTTGCATGTTCTACCTAATCTACACTCTCTAGATCTTAACGTTGCGCCCGCACTTGATTTTTATTCAAATTCGCCGCCCCAGCGGTCGAATCCGAGGTCTCCTGCGGTCGAGTCTCCTCAGTTTTGCATATGAAAGGTCGCCCTCCCTTGTCCGCAGTCCGAATACGTGGACGACTTCCTGTTCTTGAAAACCGTCGACGACTCCATGCAAAGTCCATTATACAACGGCCGTCATACGTTGCATATTCCGCAGGGGCTAATGGCCATGGCGGCTTTTGGGCTCAAATCCTCCACCTCCTGGATCTTTCCGACGGCTCACTTTCGGTCAAGCGAATTAGCTTTAAAACACGGCTTTTACTCGGGTACACCTCGAAATAAATTATCCGGGCGGCGAAAGCGGGGGCGAATTGCGGAGTATGTAGACGTACGTGCGGCGGGGCCGGCCGTAATGTTTCGGACTCCTTTGTCCGCCCATTCGCCGCCATCCAGTAAACATAGCGGTCAAGCCAAGGGTGCCTTGCCAGACTTTTCACTGCATGAGGGTTTTTGTTGAAATTCATTAGGCAAAAGCAGAATCCAAATTTGGCAACCTGTCTTGTAATACAAAATGCCGTCATTAAATGACAAATTTCGTGCGACGTCTGTAAGGTAAAACACTGCTAATAATAATAATAATAATAATAATAATAATAGTAGTAGTAGTAGTAGTAGTAGTAGTAGTAGTAGTAGTAGTAGTAGTATTAAGTAGTAGTAAGTAGTAGTAGTAGTAGTATTAAGTAGTAGTAGTAGTATTAAGTAGTAGTAGTAGTAGTAGTAGTAGTAGTAGTAGTAGTAGTAGTAAGTAGTAGTAGTAGTAGTTTCAAATTTCATGTTTTTTAGTCAACATCTAAAGATTTGCGCCCAAAAAACCCGAAATCAAATTCATAATTTTTATGAAAATTTTTCCTAGGCTCATACATTGGGATTTTCATGAGGAATTGGTTTTTTGCCTCTTTTTGGAGTCGGCTTTATTTTCTTCACCCCAGATTCGGTTGTCGAGTTGAAGTACAAAGACTTTGTATATTGGTACCTATACTTATTGTATTGGTATACTTGGTATACCAGGTCTCATCAAGTTTGGCGTCCTGCAAAATCCTCTCAAGCCTCTCTACGACGTTTAATTAAATCTGCTAGACTTTATAAGGACTCTTTTTCCTTTTTACGATTCTCTATAGTTTGTTTATATGCTATGACATGTTCGACGTGTTTGCTCGAATCCTAATCCGCAGTTATATCGTTCGTTAGCGGTGGATCGTTTTATCGGCCGTTTTTACGACGAGGATTCGAAACGACGAAGTGAGTCACGTAACTCAATAATCTGTCTTCGTACTGCAGTTCGTCGTTTCGGCGAAAACTGCACAATTTTATGGGACTAGAAGGATTTTTTTGCGTGGGTTTATGTCAGGCAACTCGCCTCGACATCATAATGCGTCACTATCAATTTAGGGTTTTAATAGAAATTGCCCACGAACGTGTGGGAGGTTGTCCACAAAGAATCGTCGGTTGTTGTTTGACAAAAAATTACACACGGACACACAGACACTTGTTCAGGAAGTGATTCTGAGTAAATGTGTATCAGAAAAAGTTTTTTCTGAAGCTCCGTTCCGATTCTCGATTTTAGGACGATTACAATACTTATTTACTCTGTAAATATGGGAGTAATAAATCTAAAAGTGGTACATTCCTGAATGTTAATTTCTGAATGTACATTCCTGCTCGATTCAAAAAGTTGAAAATGATTTTTCAACAAAAGTAGACATTTCTAAATTTGGTTCTGATGTCGATATTCAATGGCAAGAGCTCAGACGAGAGCATAAATTCTTTATGACGTGGCAAATAATTCAAATTGTATCCTGTTGAGATGAAGATGATGGGGAGAATGAGCGGAGACAAGACCACCGGGCTCGGACCTATAATTAGGAGGAATTGGCTGTTAAACCTATCCCCAAGAAAAAGAGGCAAGTGATTCGTGCCAAGTGAAGTCAGGTGTTGACCAAGGTTCACACGGACGGACACACGGACACACAGACACTTGTTCGGGAAGTGATTCTGAGTAAATGTGTATGAGAAAAAGTTTTTTCTGAAGCTCCGTTCCAATTCTCGATTTTAGGGCGATCACAATACTCGCCTTGCTTTCCCTCTGTCGAACGCCGAAAAAAACTCTGAATTCATACTCAACATCAAGATCAAAGTCAACTTCGAGATCAATGACAACTTCGAGTTCAAACTCAACTTCGAGATCAATGACAACTTCGAGATCAAACTCAACTTCGAGATCAAACTCAACTTCGAGATCAAAATCAACTTCGAGATCAAAGTCAACTTCGAGATCAAAGTCAACTTCGAGATCAAAGTCAACTTCGAGATCAAAGTCAACTTCGAGATCAAAGTCAACTTCGATATCAAGGTCGACTTCGAGTTCAAAGTCAACTTCGAGATCAAACCACTTTCCATAATTTTCATTTACCTGAGTCAGTGCTGTCTGAATATAAAAACAAGCAGAAAGAAAAATTGAAGTTACTTGAATGAATTTGCATTAGATGAGACCAAATTTTGGTCTCTGGTTGGGCCAATTTTATTGAGAAATGATATCGTTCTTTCTACGTTTGTAAGTTACGTACAAGTAACTGTACGTACTGTAAGTTGTAAACGTACGTTTGTTTCTTTGTACGTTTGTGTACCAATCAATCATGGAATCGAGTACTTATGTTTCGATAAAATATTGATATCAGTACTGACACTGAGATACTTATACCAAGTATCGAAATGTCACTAGGTGTCGTTGTCGTCGTCGGTGTCGGTGTCGGTGTCGGTGTCGGTGTCGGTGTCGGTGTCGGTGTCGGTGTCGGTGTCGGTGTCGGTGTCGGTGTCGGTGTCGGTGTCGGTGTCGGTGTCGGTGTCGGTGTCGGTGTCGGTGTCGGTGTCGGTGTCGGTGTCGGTGTCGGTGTCGGTGTCGGTGTCGGTGTCGGTGTCGGTGTCGGTGTCGGTGTCGGTGTCGGTGTCGGTGTCGGTGTCGGTGTCGGTGTCGGTGTCGGTGTCGGTGTCGGTGTCGGTGTCGGTGTCGGTGTCGGTGTCGGTGTCGGTGTCGGTGTCGGTCGGTGTCTGTGTCGGTGTCGGTGTCGGTGTCGGTGTCGGTGTCGGTGTCGGTGTCGGTGTCGGTGTCGGTGTCGGTGTCGGTGTCGGTGTCGGTGTCGGTGTCGGTGTCGGTGTCGGTGTCGGTGTCGGTGTCGGTGTCGGTGTCGGTGTCGGTGTCGGTGTCTGTGTCTGTGTCTGTGTCTGTGTCTGTGTCTGTGTCTGTGTCTGTGTCTGTGTCTGTGTCTGTGTCTGTGTCTGTGTCTGTGTCTGTGTCTGTGTCTGTGTCGGTGTTGGTTGATGGGTATTGTTAGGACCTGTTGAAACTTTGAACGTAAGGACCTCTTGAGAAAGTTGGTCCACTTATGAGGTAGAGTATGTCGCCATCATAGATGCGCAACAATAATGCGCAGCAACGCTTTATGGGCTAGCCCATAAAATTTCCGGTTTGTTCAACTTGACGCATATATTTTGAGGTGTCCGATCAAAAAGTCTTAATAATGTTAAAATGTTAAAAGTTGTTTGCTGAATACAACAACTGTTTTCGTGTAACCGGGCGAACACTTTTTCGGAAATTCGATCGCGTGCGTTTTGGCTGCATTGCCAAAGTCGCCCAAAACGATTTACGTACGATTTCCGTCCGATTTTCGATTCTCGATTACCCGATTACCTGATGAAGTGTTCGTAATCACAGTCAGGGCTCAAATGGGCCGTACTTTTATCAGTGACAGACGTCCTAGCAATTAACCGGTCCCAAGGCGCAGATCTGAGGTGTCGTTATACAAAGGGCGCCTTTCACGGCGACGCACCACGAATAGAAACCCCACCGAGGGATAGCTTTGTGAAGAAAAACGGGCTGATTAATGCGAGCTCGTCCAATATTATGGTCGATTTGAGTTCTGTCATACATAAGAACATATTATTATTATCTAAACTAAGCAACAGCTACTGACGCGTACAGAGAGAATTTTATTTTGAGCTGCGCAGTCTTGGTATAGCTCTGGTATGCAGGGTGGTCAAAAATGAAGGAAAATGTTCAGCAAGTCATTTCCAACGAGTCCCTTTCTCAGAAATTTTTTCGTAGACCCTTTTTTCGCCTTTTGTGTTTTCGACCTTTATTCACTAAAACTGCTGTAGTTCCTGTTTTTATTGAGTAAACTCAAATCCGAGGATACCGTTGGAAAGGTCGTCAATTTTCCTATGAGAAAATTTTCAATCTTTTTTAGAGTCCCGGGTTTAGACACCTTATGTTACTTAATTGAAATATCAAAGTTGGCATGTTGAAGGTGGTAAGATTTGAATGGCAGAACTATAGATTGTTATTCCATAGCTTGAGGCTCGGTGTTCGGGGAAATTATAACTTAGTTAGGGAAATAAATAGTTAGGCACTGTAACCTCTAACAAGAGTTTTTTAAAATCTTTCGGAGGGAATTTTTTCATTTAATTTACAAAATCAATTCAGCATGGAAAAATCTAACAAAATTTGATGTTTAAATTATTGAAACATTTTACTGGCAAGTCGGAGAAGATTTCGAAAAAACACCATTTTTTCTTAGATTTCAACCATTTTTCTAGAGGGCTTAAAACTGAATGATTGACTTGGCTGAAGAATTGGGGCTGTCCAGGAACAGAGGGGATTTTTCCCGAAATTTTCGGACGGATTTTTTAAATTGCAGATTCGGATTCTACACCCTTTGAAACGTAAACCACGAGATTTTCACGGTACGTTAGAAGAAAGAAT